>CM053786.1:805810201-807010201 GCA_028749045.1 Cupressus sempervirens | reverse complement strand
TATGCCAACTTTGTTTCAAGTTTTAATACTCACAAGTTAACCATCGGATCTACTTACTAGAAGCCTTCCTTTGATGGATTTGCAAACATGTTGATTTTTGAAAAATTGCACTTGGTGGAGTTTGGACTTCTCAAGTCATCAAAGACCAAAGGCTTGGTGGCTAGTGATGATCACAAATCTAGTCAAGGGGGGAAAAGCAACAAGAAGAAGAAGCAGTGGAAGTAGAAAACACAATCTAAGACACAACAATCCTCCTTTCAACAAGGTGGTTCTTCTTCAAACAAGAAAGGAAGTAATGAAAATAAGGACAAACTCTTTTGTGCATACTGCAAAAAGCCAAATCATGATGAGCATCATTGCAAGACAAAAATAATCGATGAGTTAGAAAATCTACTCAAGAAGAACAAGATTCAAGTGCTAGGTACTTCCAAGGATTCTACTCCAACCTCTTAAAAATGTAAAGGTCAAGCACTTATGGAAAACACAAATTATTCTTTGGAATGGATACTTGACTTAGGTGCCTCTTACCACATGGGTTCTTCAAAGGAAGACTTTTCTTCATTGAAGCAGTCAAAGGTACCACACATCTTCATGGGAGATGATACTAAAATGGAAGTTGAAGGGAAAGGACATGTAAAAATGGAAAATGGGGAATTCAAAGACATTCTCTACATTCCAAATCAAAGCTCCAATCTCCTATCAGTTTACCAAATCACTCACCTTGGAGATGGTCATAATGTTGAGTTCCTTCCAGATTTAGTGATGGTGTGAAGTCTAAGAGATGATTCATTGGTTGCAGTGAGGAAAGTCAATGATGATAATAGGCTTTATTCCTTCTCCCACTTTGTGCCTAAGAGTCCTTCTCAAGCCTTGTTGACTCACTCTACTTCACACATCAACTCATGGCATGAGTAGTTCAGTCACCTTGACTTTCACTCTCTTCAACAACTTTGCTCAAAACATATGGTCAAAGGTTTACCCAATATCAAATTTTCTAAGGGAGAATGTTCATCTTGCTTAGTGGATATAAATATCAAGGAGAATTATGATAAAGGGAAGTCTACTCAAGCTCCAGTCATTCTTCAGCTAGTTTACATGGTATTAGCAAGACCCTTTATAGTGACTTCAATCAGCCAAGGCCGCTACATACTCACATTTGTTGATGACTTTTTGAGATTCACTTGGGTCTTCTTCCTTCATCATAAAAATGAATTGGTTCATAAGCTTCAAGATTTCAAGACTCATGTTGAACACAAGTCAAGGAAAGTTATCAAGGTATTAAGGGTGGACAATGAGAATAGATATGTTGACAGAAGACTTAAGAACTTTTGCAGAATTAAGGGGATTGATCTTCAGAACTCACCAACATTTAGTCCACAAAAGACACATGTTTTAGCTATGAGGATTAGGACTCTCAAGACCATGACAAGTTGCATGATTAAGGAAAAGTCTCTTGATCCTACACTTGAAGTTGAAGCCATTAGCAGTGCTACTCACATACTTAATAGGTCTCCTCATCCAGCCTTAGATGGAAAGACTCCTTTTGAGGCATGGTGCAGCATAAAACCAGTTGTGAGTCACCTTAAAGTCTTTGGTTGTCCAGCATGGGCTAACCTATCTTTGAGCAGTTGCAAGGCACTAGCACCAAGGCCTTGTACCTTCATCAATTATGAAGACAATGTGAAGGCTTACAAACTTATGGATCCAAAGACTCATGAGATCTTTGTGGAGAAGGATGTACACTTTGAGAAAAGCTCAACCATATTATCCTCTACTCCTCTCAACACATCATACATAGTGGAAACTGATAGTGACACCAGTGATAGTGCTTCAATAGGTTTAGACACGTGGGGTTCTGTTGATAGTTGTAGTGAGAGGTCACATCAATCCAGCCCGCATGCTTATATTGCCATAATGAAAGGTCCATCACAACATGGTACATCTCATCTTCCACCTCTAGCTTCAGTTGACTTGGGAGATAGACTTGAGGACTTACATCTTCTCATTGATGAAGTTGATCCTTCTACAGTTGTTGCAACGGCTCACTCTGACCCTCATGTCCATTCTCTACATGATCAATCTTCACAAGTTGGCATGATTATGGATCCTTATGAACAACAATTAGTGGAAGTCTCTTTGTCAGTTGAGGAGATAGATGGTTCAATGGAATAGGTTCAACAAACATCCTTGATCAATATGCATTTGTTCTTTTCAGTACAGTTGGAAGGGGTGAGCATTAGCATTAGTACAAGGATTCTTGAGCAGGTTTTAGGGCTAGCACACATCTTCAATATTGTACCTTTGCCTTTGTTTCTTCCTAAGGGGAGGAACACCATTCTGCATTCATGGACCAGCTTCTTCATCGAAGTGGCTTTCACTTGTTGGCATTCTTCTTTTGGGGGAGGAGCCTATTCTATCTCTCTTCCTTATCTCATTCTCTTATGTATATATTGGATGTATGTCGTAATGGGGGGGTCTTCATTACTCCATCCATTGATGCATCCTTATATCTCTTTTTGGGGGAGGGTTTTTCCAATGAGGTTTTCCCTCTTTCCCCGCTTTATGGGAGATTTGCATTTTCATTATGTACATGGGTACCTAATATGGCCTAGTAGTCAGGACCCATTATGCATCTTCATCCTAGTTTCATTAGCTTAAGGGCATTCCCCTAAGTTGTACTTAAGGGGGGGTGTTGGTGTAAATAATTATTTACTTATTACACTTACTTAAGTTTACTTAGGTTAATGCATTATTATATTATTTTTCATTATTTTATTATTTTTATTTGTGAGACACTTAAGAGTTTGTACACTCTTGTGTGTTGTCATGATGACATCACAAGGGTCCGCACCTCTTTTAAGCACATGTTGTCTACAACACATGAATCTTCTACACACATATGAATATTTGTCATTCTTATCCATTCATCTAGAATGTTGGATAAGGTGCTTAGTTGTCTTATCTTCTGGTTGTTTCTAGAGACATTCTAAGTGCTTCTTGAGAGGCCTTTATATATAGGCACTCTTAGTGTACTCTTAATTATGGCATATTGAATACATTGCCATTTTGATCATACTCTCTCTCTCTCTCTCTCTCTCTTTGGTCTATTGTGTGGTTGTGTTTGAGTTCTTAGTTTCTAGGTGAATTTTACCCTTAGGAAAATTCTTACAATCTTTATAAGGTCTTCTCTATATTTTGATACAAGACCTATATGGTAAACTTTAAAAACATCCTTAAAATGTGCTTTTGGCCTATCTTTATGTGATTTTTACTTCAAACATGTAGCTGACAACTTTTTTTGACCAAAATTTGATGAAATGAAAAGGGTTTCTTAAGAATATTCTTATCTTTCCATAAACGTAAGGTTTGTCAAATTATGAGTTTAGTAAGTAATTATTACTTATTTTCTAATGGAGTGACATATAGAGTGTTGACTGATACACTATTTGAAAAACAACTATAACTTTCAAATGGTACAACATTTTTTAAATCCAAAAGATGCATCACATTCTATGTTTCTTCTACTATAAGGAAAAGAAATGAAAGTTGAATTTTGTAGAGTTTTGAATTAGTTAAGGTGGTCAAACATGAGAGTTTTTTAATTCCAAAAATACTAAAGTCAAAAATTAATTAATTATTATTTATTTAGAATAAAAATACCCAAAAATGTGTCACATCCAGGCATGAGTCTAGTACTTATATCTAGAATATTATTAAAAAATTATGATCACTTGATTTTGATTAAGATGATCAGACATACGTCTACTTCTTCTTTTTTCTAAATTTTTTGTAATATTACATTAAAATTCAAAATTTTGACCAATCAATTTTTATTATTTTGAGATAAATCCTAGTATTTTAGAAACTAGATTCAATTTTCTAAAGATTATTTTCTCTCAACTTTTGATAGAAAGTTAATAACAAGTAGAAAATTTCATGTAAAGTTGACATAACCTTGATTTTCTAAATTTTTATTGCCACTTAAGAGCATAGTTTGGTTGACCATGATCCTGCACATACCCCATGTTGAAGTCATCAAAATTTTCACTAATAATATAAAAAGAAAAACATGGTTTTTTGACTACAATATATTGAGAGTGAAACTAGGAAAACAAACATATACTAGAGTTATCCAAGTCACACAAGACTTTGTAGCTTTATTGGCTCATAGTTGTGATGAGCTTCTAGTAAAGAAAGAATATCTTGAAGAGGAAAAGCACAACTACCCTTAGTAATATTGAAGATTATTAAATCTTCTATAAATTTTGATCCCTTGACTTCTTCTATTTTTGAAAAATCCACAAAATAGGTTAAGAGGGCTAGGGAAAAGGATAAACCTATTGATGCTTGGGTAGATTATTTGGTGGAATGGGGTGTGCTGGTGGTAAAGAAAGCTCTTCAATTTTTGTCCAAAGTAAGAACCAATCAAAATAAATTTAAATCATACTTTGAAGGCTTAAAATTAGAATTTGGAATCTATAAAAGATCTAAAAATTTGGCACAAGTTTGATCACTTGAAGTTGGAAATCTTGTGTGAGAATGGTGTTAAACCAACTAGGGAAAAATACATTGAGTCTGATAAATACAGTAAGATAAAAATGTTATCATAGTCTAGATTATATTAGTAGACGTAGGTTAAGCTAGATGCCTAAACATATAGAATTTCGACTAAGGAGGGTGTTTGTAAAGTGTTGACCCCTAAGTCTCGGTGTCTATTAGTGTCAAGCACTTAGTCATTCTTTTGGCAGAGTTGGTTAGTCATCACTGACATTGAGACATCGTACTAAGGTTAAGCTATGTTTATTATATTTGTTCATACTTTAGTTGAAGCCAAAAAAATTAATTATTTCCAAGAAACTCTATTGTCGCTGAGTACTCCAATACATGTTGAGTGAGAAAGAAGACAATACATGTCAAGTTGATCAAAATACTATTTAAGCTAGAGCCATTTCATTATGAGGAATATAGTTTGAGCCAAGTAGATAGAAGTTTAGGGACAACATGAATATTAGTTATATCTTAGCATTAGAGTATTCATGTAACAAGAAAGCCAATTTTGTTATATTTGTTTCGAATGACACAAACACTGAGGTAAACCTTTTTAAGCCAACTTAATGAATGATTTAATGAATGAGGGGTCATTTAAGGAGATGATTATGTATTTTTTAAGGTCATTAATCCCTATGCATAGTGATAAATCAATCAAAAAAATGGAAAGTTTAATTGGAAAAAGTGAAGGATCTAGATCATTGATTTTGATCTAGAAACTTCTCTAGTTTCTTATAAAAGAAGGAAGCAAACCCTATTTTTAGTATGTGTATGTATGTATGAGAGAAGTGAAGTTTGTCTTATATAAATAAATTTTGAAGGAGAATTAGAAAGACCAATTGAGCAAGGCAGTGAAAGGAAGAATATAGAAATATCATATTAGAGATCAGATCAGAGATTGCAAAGAGAAGATCTGTAATCAACATTTGAAGTGAAAATTGAAGGATTAGGTACTAATACATTCTAGAAAAGTATTTTAGGGTAAATATCCTAATAGACCTTTGTAAATCTCCTAATAGAGTTCTTACTTAGTTGTAAGTTTAAATCCTTTAAACAAGGTAGACTGAGTAAGTCTTGTAAGCTCTTAATAGGGAAGACCCCTCATGGGGTAGATCATTAGAAGTGGTCAAACTTATATCCTTAACAAGAAAAATTTATTGTTTCAATAATGAATATTTGTGGGTGTCATCCCCACACCAATTTTATCTTCACATTAGAGGGTTTATTGGTAACCAAAATCTTTGTGTTATGTGTTGATCATTTACATTCATATTTTATTGATGTGATTAGTTTGTAGATCCAATACATCATTGCAGTAAATATTTATGTGATTTATAATATTGTTGAGATAAGGGTTTAAGGTGAAGTCATCATATTTGATATTTATTTCAAAGGTTAAATTTTTTATAGATACTTATTCACCCCCTTCTCAATATCTAACTTTCCCAATAGATTTCAAATAATTGGTATCAGATCTTTGTTCTCTTAGAATAAGCCTAATCACTTGAGAGTTACAATCTTAGAGATGGAGGCTTATAAGTTAGGAAAGATGATTGAAAATCAAAAGCTTGATATACAACTTGCACTATAGAAGCTTAAAGTCACAAGAGAGAAATTGAAGAAATCCTTAAAAAGAAGGAAGCAAATAGAAATCCAACATAATGGTACACAATACTGGGAGGGAGACACTAAAATTCTACTTGATGATGGAAATTCTAGTGAAATTGATACATCAATAGAAGATCTATTGGAGAGGAACTATCTATTGAATGAAGAGATAAGAGGACTAAAGAAATAACATGAAATCTAATCAGTAAGACTATGTGAAGTGAGAGAATAGAAAAAGAAATGTAAGGAAGATAAGATCAAGGCTAATGAAGACAAAATTAAAATGGCCATAAGACTTGATGAAAGGAAATCTGATGTATAGAAACTCACACATGAGAAATTTGATATGATTAATAAATTGCTAAATGTAAATCAATGGCTAAATAGGCAAGATGTGGAGATTGAAAATATGAGATTAGAGAATGATCATCTAAGGAATGAGCTAAGATCTAAAAATTAATTTAATGAAAGGCTAAATAAAATCAAAGAAGTTATGAGATACAATGAAGAGATGATGAGATAAAAAAGAAGACCCCATGACACATCTAGACTAGTCTATGTTGAGCACCTATCATCTTCTAAGGAAGGAGAATCATCAAAAAGTGGAGAAAAAAGGAATGCAAAGCCAAAGTGTAGTAAACCTACATGTTATACCTATGGAAAACTAGGTTACATAACAAATGTTTGTAGAAGTAAGATTGGTATGAAAAACCCTAAGCCCAAATTTAATGGTAATTGTTCTAATTGTAAAAAGAAAGGATGTCAAGCATATGAGTGTAGATCAAAAGTCATGAATACACCAATTTAACCTATATTTGAAGGATATTATTACAATTTTTAAGACTATGGACATAGAGCACAAGAATGCAGATCAAAAGAAAAACTTAACTAGACACCAAAGAAGAAAGGAAATGTACCTAATAAAAGTAACTCTTACAATTGGGATTAAATAATGTTGAGCTATCATTTTCCATGATGCTTAATAATAGGAATCCTTTCAAACTCCTCTCTTGAAAAGGTAATCTAAGATCAACTCCAAGATTCTAGGTGATCTTATGACCTACTGGAATCTACTTAGTAGAAGATAAATGTGAGTGCTCATAAGGAGGCCTTTGTTGGTTCAAACCAATTTTAGATAAGATGAAACTTCTTGTTGTTTCAAAATTAACCACAAAAAGAGATATATTTTTGTTATTTTTTGTTTTTAAATAAATTTAATCTAACAATGCAACTATATGAGTTTCTAATTTAACCAAGGGTTAGTAAATAAAATAACAAAGATAGGGTAATAAGAAGTTTAAGAAATGACTTGAAAAGTAAATCCCTAATAGACATAAGCTATGGGAAACAACACATCTACAAGTTAAGCCCCTAAAAAGATCAGTAGATAATCAATGAAAATAGGAGCGATGCTTTCTTAATTTCGTTGATGCAATCATCAATGGGAATTAAATAACTGTAAGATGTTTCACTTTTCATCATATCAGAAGGCCACAAAAAGTGAACTCATCTTCGACAAAAGGCTATGTAGGAACAATAGGGTGATCTCTTTTTAAACTAAGTATGTCAGTGGAATTTGTAAACCCATAGCAAACACCAAAATTAAAAAATTGCTTGATCAAAATAATGCAATAAAACTATTGGCTCCATTATATTTCATAAATATACATTCACAAAATATAACACACTCAAGAAAGAATAACTATACTCTAAATGAGAGTACCAAAAGCATATACTATTGCATCAAAATAACAGCCCAAAATACATATTACATTCCTAAATTTATAGGAAATATTTTCCTCAACTTGTGTTGAGAGTGAGAGATCTCTTTATGCAAACATATGCTTCTAAACTAATAAAATAAATCTATTTATGTATGAACTAACTCTCTAACTAGAGTTAAGTAAAATGCCATCCTTATTTATATCATTTAATGGATGTATAATCCTTTATATGTCTTAAAAAAAAATAAAAAATGAGAAGATAGGAAGAAGAAAGCCATTAGCTAATGTAGGAATCTCTGGAAGTGCCAAAAATAGAAGCTCAATGTTCATTGGATGTTTGCAAGAGTTAAACTATTATTAGAATGCATTTTTGGTGCATGAAAAGCTCTAAATTTAGAATTGGCAGTTAATTATCAGTGCACCTTAGAAAAAGCACTCCTTGGAAGTAGTGCACCTTGTGCACCTAAAACACCTTGAAAGCTTGGAAGCTTGCACACCTTGGAAGTAGGTCTAAAAAATGCAAAATTGCACCAAGTTTCAAAACTGAAATTTTAGTTTTTAATTTTTGTTCCCCTTCACACCAAAGCTATGTTTGGGAATTTGCTCTTGAATTTATGTAGTGCCTACCCTAGTTTATATTTTCCTAGTTACATTGTTGCTATCATTGCCGAACTTTGTTAGGCTACTTTTATGTTTGATGGTTAGTAGCATTATTTTAAGACTAGCAGATATTGTGTTTTAGATTCAGTTGATATATGATGAGATTACGTGGACTCTAGATTTCATGTATGCATGCTTATTATTACATTATTCTTAGTTATTGATGATGTTTAGCTAGAGAGATTATTATATGTGTTGTCTTATGGATACTTACCCCATACTGCATGGGTATGGTGTGTGTGTTTTTTTCTTTATGTATGGCATTTTTAATGTGGTTAAAGAAGGGAGTCATAGTCACCTGCTAGTTGGATCTACACAATGCACCACTTCTTTCCATTGCCTATTTAGCTTAGCATCATATATATATATATATATGCATGGATTTTATGCAGGTTGTAGGTACTAGGTATCAACTTCCCTAAATTGCTAGGATGGGCATACCCTATCACACTATCTCAATGGTAAGAGAGGGGAGATAAATTCTCAAATCCAAATCCTAAATCCTTAAACCATTTGTCCTAGAAAGGTAGGACAAGTATCTGAGATGTTTTACCTTCTGAATGTGTCAGATGATGTAATTTGCGATTTTAACCCTTTAGACTAATTTTGTATGGATTGTTCTATGATGGGTTTTCATATTTTATTTTGGAGGTCTTTGGTGAATTTTCTATTAATTAAGTCTAAATTAAAATATTTAATTAATGATTTAATTATTTGGAAAAAATTAATTAAATGGGAAATTAATTAATTAAAAGAATTTAGTAATAATAATAAAATAATAATAATAAAAGAATTAAAATAAAAGTCATAAGTCTACCTAGGAGTATGTGCACCTCTTGTATGCACGTGTGTCTACAACACAAGAGTTAGCGCACAAATTAAGCACATGGTATCCACAACCTTGTGACTCATCTAGACGGTTGGAAAAAGCTCATGCTTAGTTGTCAATGCTTATCATATCTTCTAGTTGTTTCTAGAGACATTCCTTATATTCAGGCACTCCTAGTAGCTCAGGGTGCATTTTTTTGGTGGAGCTGCGAACATTGGAGAAGGAAGGGACTTTTCTCTATAGATTCTGAGGAGTAGCAAATTAACATCAGTGTCCAGGTAGAAACTTTTGATTTATGCATATACTATTTTGCTCTTTTTTACTTCCTATCTTCTTCATGTCTTCTGAATGCTTTCTGAGGATCTCATGTTATGAATGTTTTCAGTTGTATGTATTCCTATTGTGGATATTTAAATTTTGTATGATAAAACCCCAATTGTGTATTGCCCTCTTTAGTAGACTAAAAAATTAACTAGATAGGGCTTGAATATTATGGAAGAAAAATCCTCTAGGGAAAAATGTATTGATTGGGATTATGCAATAAGAGTTTTCATCAATTGATTTTGAGAATCTGAATAATAAGAATATATATATATATATATATATATTTCCTTCAAAAAAATTATTTTCTATGAATCCGAAATAATAACCCATGAATACATGATTTGATTTGAATAGGTGTTAGAAAACATTTAAAATATAAAAAGGAGTCTATACGTTAAGATGACTATTGTGGAATTTTTTATTTTTTATTTTTAAATTATATATAGCAAAACATATCCCATAAAACATTTTATATTAAAAGGAAATTATTAAAAAAATATAATTTAAAAAGTTTGGGAGGGACGAACCCATACCCATAGTCCCTGCGAAGTGGCAAAGAACCTGCTATCGTAGGTGTTGTGATGACAGGGGTACTTTGTGTAGACACCTAAAAATCTTTTAGAAAATAAAATATTTTTATTTTCTCAAAAAGTTCCTGATGACATCATCATTTATTAATTAATTAATTATTTAATTAATTTATTTATTTTTATGTCATTGAATCCCTTTATCTTAATTAAAAATATTTAATTAAGAAATCCCTCCCAAAAATGTTTAAACATTATTTCCTTACTTATTAATTATTTAATTAATAAATTGACAAAAAATCCCAAAATATATATTTAATTTATTTTTTGCCAAAACTTGGCCAATTTCCTTAAGACCACTAACCTCTTCCAAAATCTTCTAATCCTTCTTTAATTTCGATTAAAGGCTAATCCCATCATTTTCTACCCTTAATCCCAACTCAAAATATTTAACTAAGGTTAAATATCAATCCTCATGTTTATTAAAAATATTTTAATAAATATTTCCTCAACCCAAACCCTTGAGATAAATAAACTTTATTTATCTTCAAAACCTTATGAAGTTCTAGACTCTTCTAGAAGCTCTTCATCCTCACCCTAAGCCTATATCTAAACCTCCATTTTAGCTTAATCCACCCATACTAACCAAGCTTAGCTACTAACTCACCCACCTTCATTGAATGCCATCCACTTACATATCTCTAACATCCCTAATCTAAATCCTAAATCACCTCTAATCCCACCCCTAACCTTGTCACATTCCCTAAGCAAAGCTTAAGACTTTCTTAAACCAAGCAAAGTCAACAATCTCAACTCCCACCAAAATATCCCAACCACCCAACCATGAATGCTCTTACAAAAGCCATAAAAACTCTTACAAACCCATTCATTGCTCTTACAAGCCATTTATGAGGGTCTTTAAGGCCTTAAGCCTCCTTTGTTGACTCATCTTTGCCTTTTCCTCCATCCACTCACCCTGTGACATGTGTCACTCCCTGATTGGCTGTAAAGAAGCACAATCCATGTGCTCTCCTCTCATGCAATCCTAGCCCTCTTTAACCATCTTTACATCCTTGCATCTTAGCCCTCAAACCCTCAAGCCCTTAGCCTATAAATTGGATCCCCTCCCAAGCCATATCATCACAATCCTTGAGCTAAAGTTATAATGTTAGTTTGAGAAACAAAGCCCTTAACCATACCCTTATAATGCCAAATTGAGAGCTCACAAAGCTACCAATTTTCCATTACCCATCTCCACCATTGAAGCAAACTTGAAGCCCTTTGAGCATACATACTAATCTTTCATTTACACTCATCTACTAAGCAAAAAGCTAATTCCTATTGGAAGAATCCATTCATTTGGCTCACATTCCTAATTAGGAGTTCCTCTTTAGTCTCTCTTATATGTTATATTAATCTTTGTTAGTTAATGATTTTTTCTCTTAATAGATTAGTATTTCTTGCTAACATATTATTATATATATTTTGGCACGTCCGATGGGACCCCACTATGGGTAATTCATTCATCCATTTCACTCTATATTTTTTTCTTATAAACTAACCATCTAATGTTTGTTGTTGTTTGAGTGGGTTGTAGGGTGTTTTTCTTTTTTTGAAAGTTAAAAGATGCACTTGGGAGAAAGACATACCCTCTAAAACTCGAAAATAATAAAAAAAAGAAAAAAATTTCTGAAAAAACTCGCACATTTCAGTTCTATTCATGTAGTGTTGTCTTCGCAAATTGGCGTTTGTGCCTGATAAATTATCGTCTGCACCTGGTAAACTATCATCTCCGCAACGTCAACCGTCATCTCTGAAGTTTGGCATCTCCGCCTGGTGAACTATCATCTATGCCTGGTAAACTGTCATCTCCACAATGTCAATTTTCATATCCATAGTTTAGTGCCTCTACCAGATACTCTGTCATCTCCGTTGTCACCTCTAATCTTCTGTCATCTCTGCCCTTGCCAAAATAAACTGTCATCTTCGTAGTTCAACATCTTCGCCTAGTTTCCTATTTTTCATGCTACCAAACTAAACTATCATCTCTACCTCTTTCACTGTCATCTCTGCAGATTGGTGTCTCCGCAGTTCAGGGTCTCTATAGATTGACATCTCCATAGTTCAACATCTCCATAGTTTGGTGTCTCCACCTGATGAACTATCATCTTCGCCTATTATTGTTGCATTTCTATTTTAGCATCAAATTTTGACTTTTGGTGGTTCCATAGAGTAGAGGTTTTTCTAAGCATTTTTACGCTTAGGAAAAAGAATTAAAAAAGTTGATTTTATTTTTCTCATAATTAAGCTTCAAATTTTTGGAGATTTTTGGATTACTAATCAAATTTGCTTTTGTAGCTTTTGTAGGTTGGAGCATCTATGAAACCACTAATCATGTTTCTTGCAAGTTCTCCTTACATGATTTAATGCACTTGAAAAATGAACTTGCACACTTAAACACATTTTTCTTTGAATGAATGTTGCTCAAACAAAATCTTGAATGCCATGGATTAAAATAAAAGTTTTTTTCTTGGAATGCATACTTTAAAAAAACAAACACAATCTTGAATGCAAAAGATCAATTAACCATTGCAATATCTCACACTTCACTTTTTGGGCATAAAAAGAACTTAACTCCACATTTTAGAAATTTTTTAAGTTATGAAAACCAAATAAAGACGCTTTGAGTGAGTTTGTAGTTGGACTCACCCTCTTTAATCACCCATCAATTTAACCATTGGTTGCAATCTCAGTGCCATCTATGGGGATGGGTCCACCTAAGAGGGTGTTAAGTGCTCCACAAAAATCAAACTCCACTTACTTGAGTTTTTATTAGTTTTTCTAAGTTAGAAAATTTCTTGAATGCGCATTAGTCTCTCTAACACTTCATTTGGGCATAAAAATTGAACAACTCTTTACATGGAGGGCCTCCAAGTGCGCGCTTGACAATCGAGTTTCACACATCTTTATTTTGGGTTTAAAATGAACAAACACTCAATCTTAAATGCCTTAAAGAAAATCAATCGACACTTGACGTGGAGGGCCTCCGAGTGCACGAGTTTACTTTTGTTGACCCTAACTCTTCTTTTTGTTTGCATTCTTCAATCAATTTTTCTTTGTTGGTGCATTTCAAAGTTGGAATTTAACATTTGCATCTTAAACATGAGTGCTTGCAAAGTCTAGATCTGCACACATAAGAGTCAGTTGGTAAAAGAACAAACGTGTTTTTTAGCTCAAGATTATCCAAGTCTTCTCTCCCTTTGTTGTCTTTCGAGGCCATCTTGGGTGCATAAGATTAGGATCCAAAATCTTGTTTAAGTTTTAGAAGGCCTGCTTGGGGATTTCATTACCCCTTGGACAACCTCAATTCCAACGTTTCGGTGGAGTATAAAAATTGGGAGGTGAATCCAAAGACACCTCTCTTGAAATCAAGATTTTTTCACTCAGGCTAAGCCTCAAGGAACTTTATACCCTTGAGAAGTGAAAGAGGATAAGTGGGTTACCACTCCTCTCGGCTGTGTGACATCTTTTTGGTTTCATCTACGAATTTGGGCTTCATGTACCTTGTGGGTATATCGAGGACTCCATAGCTAAACCAACTGTTAGCCTTGCAGACAACCATCTAGGGTGTTAATGTGTTTGAAGTGACTGATTGAAGCATTTGTAAAAAATACACACTCCTTGGTGCAAGTATCACATTCTGAGAATCAAAAACTTCTATTTGGTTATTCCTATCTATTGCTTGATTTTTTTTTTCTTTTACCTATTGAATGAATGTTTTCCAAACTTGGTCAATCCTAGCTTAGGGCATACTTATCATAGTCACTACCTGTTCTAGAAGTTGAACGAGTTGAAGCAAAACAACCAAGATCTCTCAAAGCCAAGTAGATTCAAGAATTCATGTCAGAACAACCCAAACCCAAATAGAAGTTTCACAAAGCCAAACTCAAGCCATCTCAGGCATACAAAAAACTTTCAGCCAAGAGAAAGGAAATAACACCAAGCCCTCGAATTGCCAAAATCCACAAAGTAGAGAAAAAAGCTGCCAACAAAGCCCTTCAAGACACTTGGTTAGATCTCACCATCCAAATTAACCAACATCTAGGAGTTAACCCTGCTTATGCATTACCAACTAGGCATGATTTCTATGATTAGACCCCCTTGTTTCTCCACATCTTCTTGCATAAGCTCCACTTTAGAGTCACCCCTGTAGGTAAGCCAGCCATCTTTAGTCCTCCCCTTAAGCATTTTAGCTCATCCATCTCATTTAGAACTAAACCATCTAGCCAACGATCCAAAAAATTCACATCCAAGCCTTCAAAATTGTTGTCACCTTGCCAAAAGTTTGTCATTCCTAACATCTTGCAAATCCACTAGCCTCACCAAGGTTATCCCTTTGACAGAGCTTTGTCTAGGGTAATCTAGCCTTGTCACTTTTCATCCCTCATCACCTTGAGCTAAAGGTTGGGATTCACAAGTGGTCAATCTTGTGTTCTTCCTAAAGGATCATCAATCTATCCTTAAGTTGACACAATCACCACCAAGCTTGCACATAAGAAAGCAAACCTTTCATACTTTGACAACATATCTTTGAAGTTAGAATCCCCAACCCAATCCTCCTTACGTTTTGTCATATAGCTTTGCCTCAGCCTAGGAAATCTTTTGTAGAGAAAAGCCTTTCCCTTTTGCATCCATCAACATTGTTGCATCTCATCCCTAGGAAACATTCTGCATTTTCATGCCACCTGTCACTCGCTTAGGCAAGAAGAAGAAGGAAACAATGGAGCCCTATCATTTGGATCAAACATCTTTGCTCCCCTTGAGCAGTCAACCATCCTTCAACCCAGAGAACACTATACCATTACCTACTAACATTGAAGCTTTCATGAACCAACCAGGAAATGTAGTATTGGTGAACGCCATTATAGATAAGAATAAAGAAACAATCATGGCTAACTTTCGTAGGGACAACATTGGAGCCTTCGACTTTGGAAGACCTCCTCCCCTATCAGAGTCATCTCACCCTTTTTTTGGACAACTCTCACCACCCATAGGCTCTTATGATTTGAATTATCCTCAATATGTGCCAAAAGAAGAGCCTCAACCCACCCCATATGATCTAATAGACCTAAACATACTAGCCTCCAGTCAAGTTGAAATCTCCCTTCCACAAGCCAATCCAGCCACCACCACTCCACCATTGGTCCATACCACTCCATCCCAAATCCCCTTCCCCCAAAACACCTCATCATTCACTCCCTTCACTATTGCTGTTGCTACTCTCCAACCTAGCCTTCCAAATTCACCCATCTCCCAAATTAGTGCTAGTATCTTTGGCTAACTTCAGCAATATACAATAGGGATGCCACCCATGGGGCCAAGTAATCAACCCTTCATCACCCCCAAATTTTTTCACCTCATCTCAGAGTACAATTCCATCATTTCCACTAGGTTCTTGGAGCCCAGTACCATCAGCCACAAATCCATGAGCTACTACCCTCATTGCACAAAGCTATCAAACCCCACTAGCTACTACCAATGTTCTTCCAAGCTCTCAAGTGACCCAAGCTCCTGCCACCACTCTACCAAGCTTTCAAATCTAGCCACCAAGCTATCAAACCCCATTAGTTCCACTTCCAAGCTTTCAATTCCCACCACCTCCACCACCAACTAATCCATTACCTCCTATCACCAACTATTTTTCTATGCCACTTCTAGGAGGAAATCCACCACCACCAACCACCAATTACTTGGCCTCTCTTGCCATGTAGATACTTTTCCAAATGGGGGCACAACCCACATATATTGGTCAAACTCCTCAAATCCAAAGCCAAGTTACACAAGCTCCCCGATCCTTTCCCCAAGCTTCACAACCATCTTATACCTTACCTCCACAAAGCAATCCATTTATCCCATAGCCAGATTATGTTCCTCAATCCCAACCTCAAATCCAATATCAGTAGCAAGCCTCGCAACACATGCAGCAATATGTGCCACCTCCACCTCAGCAACCCATCATCCACCATTCAGTTGCCCAAGCCATGTACAATCCCTACCAGCCCATACCTCAAAGCCATCCATATTCCATTGCCCCATCTAGCACATACCTACATCAGGGCACTCCTACATTGGGGGCACCCCAGCCATCACCCATTAATTCAGAATGGGAAGCCATGAAGATAGCTTTGAAAAACATCTAGGAGGGAAATGATCCAAAAACCTTCAAATTTGAGAATGTGTGTCCTTACCCATTTGATAGAACCATTACCATGACACCATTTTCAAAAACTTTGAGACACCCAAGTTTAACAAATTTAGAGGAAAAGGAGACCCTGTCACACATATCAAAGAATTTTACATGCACTACCAAGAAGTGGCATACGATGACATCTTCATCTTGCATCTCTTTCCCAAAAGCTAGGCTAGACCAGCTCTTGAATGGTTTTATAGAATACCATATGGCACAATTAAAAACTTTGCTAAATTGTCTAAGCCATTTGTAGCCCAATATGCCCATCTTGTTAAAACAGAGCTATCAGTAGTTGATCTTGTCCACACTAAAAAAAAAGGTGGAGAAATACTTCTTGAATATCTGCAAAGATGGCAAACCCTTGCCACCCGCATATCTTGCACCTTACCAGAGTGCCATTTGGTGAAAATGTTTATTGATAATGCCCATCCCAGCTTGGCTCACCACATGACCATGAACTGTTTGCAGACCTACAAAGATATCAAAGAGAAAGGAATGATCCTTGAGCAAGGAATCATTAAAGATGGTGTGGTCAAGATTTACAAGGAAGCCAACCAAAATCAAACACATTCAAATGACAAGCCTTGGTATTGGAATAAAAACAAGCACATTGCAACAGATGGGCTTACTGATACTAGACATGTGAATATTGTTGGTCCTTCCCAAAACTTGTCCAACCCACCTTATCAACCAAACAATCAACAAGCTATCAACTATCAATAATAGAATAACCAAAGCTATCAAAACCACAATCCAAGACCCAACTTTCAAGGGTCTAGCAATCAAGCTAATTCCATCAATGTAGCTACAGGGTAAAAGCCCAGATTCCAACTTGCACCTAAAAATTATACACCCCTTGGTGAGCCATTGGATGTCATTTTTGTGAAATTGACTAAGGAAACCTCATCAAATTTCCTCCTACCCAGCAAATTGAGCCAAGTCAATCCAAAGCTACATGGTACAAAGACAATGAGTACTCCAAATTTCATAGGGTAAAAGGTCATACCACCCTCAGATGCATGAAACTGAAAGATTATGTGCAGGACCTCATTGAACGAAAAGAAATCACCGTTGGTGCCCAAACCTCTCCCAATGCAAGCTTACATATCTATTAAAATGCTTTTACTCCTCACAATAACCAAAGTCCTGGAAAAGCACCTATCCAAACCAACAACAATGACACCAACAACCGCCAGCCAAACCAATAGCATGGGAAGAACAATGACCACACTTCATCCTATATAGACTATGGTAGCCTTATAAGTTGTATATCTAAAAAAGAGCCTTCTGTCAATGTTATCAATATCCAAGGACCAAATAATGAGTGTGCAGTCACCACTTGAAGAGCATGATTTAACATCACAGGCCCACCCATTTCACAAGCACCATTAGCTCCATCAAAAAGCCAGTACAATATTTTGTAACACCTTGGGAACATGCCAGCCCAAATCTCCATTTTAGACCTTCTCCGCACTAGTCTTGTGTACAAGAACATCCTTGATAGTGCTCTCATTGAATCTTGCGTCCCTTTAGATATCAACACTACTAATTTTTGTAATCTTGTTGGACACCTATCCTCCTCATGTGCCCTATCATTCAAACCCACTGACATACCTGTGGTCAAGCCAGATCACACCCTTTTGCTTCGCATAGCCATCATGGTATCCAATTTTTCCGTAAAAAGAGTAATGCTAGATAATGGATCAGCCTTGAATATCTACACCCTAAAATTCATAAAACAAGCTAGGTATATTGAGGCAAATATCATCAGTGAGGTTATCACCATCAAAGCTTATGACAATTTGGAAAGAACCACAGAAGGAACTATTTTGCTACCAATCAAGGTTGGGCCAGTCATCCAAGAAACTCTCTGCCATGTTATTGATCTAAACCTACCATTTAACATCCTCCTTGGTCACCCATGGATTCATGCCATGAAAGTTGTTCCATCCACTTACCATCAGTGCGTCAATTTTTTGCATTAGGGCACTGAGGTAACCATCCATGTTGATCTAGAACCCTTTGCTTACTACAATGCGGTTGAAGCCTCATATACAAACCATTGCCCTAGAATTGATATCACCAGAGCATTTCCAGCTCATCCCACACTTGTAATGACCCAAAAACCACCCTCGCCTCCACCCTGTCTACCATGAAGATCAATAACAAAGGCTATGGAGAGTATAGTCTGTCAGATGCATTTGCTATCGGGGCACTCCCCCTTGATCCACACGCCCATGGATGACTGACATATCAAAAAGCTAAGGAGATTCCACCTCCTCATTAGAAATATTTTGGCCCAACAACCTTTGAATCCTTGAAAATCCCTCTTCATGAGGAGCTCACTCCAAATATCAACAATTGGCTACATAAGGATGCACCTCCAAGAAATCAAGCACACCTTGATCACTTTAGTTAGAAGTATCCCCAAGAACATAAGCTCATCACTGACAAATGGAACTATCAAGGTGGTGGTCTATGACCAGAAGAAAGAGGCATGCAGTGCCCCATCGATGCACACAAGTGGGAATCAAAGTCAGGTCTTGGCTTTGGCATACTCACAACTGGGGGCACCAATACAGATGGTCACGCTTTTTCAAACATTCATTGCGACCTTGTCAAAATTGAAGACATTCTTGAGGAAGTTGAAAAGAGAGCCTACAATGATATCCTAGACCAAATCTTCCTTGGAGACTCTATTCTCCAAGAACTATCCATCCATTTCATTGACCTACCACTCGCCCATCCACAACTCATAGATTGGGACCAACCAAGCATCATACACATTGATGAGTTCACATTAGAAGAAGTGTTGTTGAGATTCATGGGAGCCAAATCTCCTCACAAGAAAACAAAGCTAGATTCTGCCTATATCTATAAGCTAGATCCCAAGGGGTATTTTGGAGAAAATCCCCAACCTAGTTCCGATATAGCCAAAACTGGAACTAAGGTGAATTCGAGACTAGTTAAGGCATTGAAGAGAACCCCTCGACAAGAAAACCTAGAGGCACAAGTAGAACATGAGGATTTGGCATTGCCTCCTCAAGATAATTGACCAGAGGTGTTTGCTATTCTAATTAAGGATACTAGAGAAGTCAACATCAGTTCTTTAGAGATCCCCAGACTTGTTCACATTGTTGCATCCCTCTCACAAGACAAAGCTAATCTCCTCTTTGAGGTCTTAAGAGAGAACATTGGCCAATTTGCATGGTCATATCAGGACATGCTAGGACTTGATCTAAAGCTTGTAGTTCATCATCTTGCAGTCGATCCAAAGATCAAGCTCGTCAGACAAAAGCTTAGAAAAATGCACCCTAAGGTAGCATTACTGGTCAAAGCTGAATTAGAAAGAATGTTAATTGCTAAGGTTATCCGATATATCAACTACTCAGAGTGGATCTCCAACATGTTCCCCATCACTAAACCTTCTAGTCACATCAGAATCTGCACTAATTTTAGAGATTTGAACAAAGCTTGTCCAAAAGATGATTTTCCCTTGCCCAACATAGATATGATTGTATACCTTACAGCTAGACATGAAATTCTATCCCTCATGGATGGATTTTTTGGGTATAATCAAATCAAGATTGCAGAAGAGGACCAACATAAGATAGCATTCACTACCCCTTGGGGAACCTTTTGCTACAACATGATATCTTTTGGCCTAAAGAATGCAGGGGCTACCTATCAAAGAGCTATGACAACCATTTTTGATGATCTTATCCATAGCATTTTGGAGGATTATGTGGATGATATCTTGGTTAAATCTCATACCTTCATGGATCATCTTGCTGACCTGGAGAAAGTCTTTGATAGGTTAGCTAAATATCATCTCATGTTGAATCCCAAGAAGTGTGTCTTTGGGGTCACATCTAGCAAGCTTCTAGGCTTTATAGTTTCTAAATGAGGTATAGAAATCAACCCCAAGAAGGTTAAGGCTATATTAGACATGCCTCCTCCCCAGAAACTGTGATAGCTTCACTCTCTTCAGGGAAAGCTTCAATCCGTTCAGTGCTTCATCTCCTAGTTTGCAGATAAGTGTACGCCATTTGCACATTTACTGAAGAAGGATGAAAACTTCAAATAGGATCTTTTATGTCAACATAGCTTTGATCATCTCAAGCAGTATCTCACCAATCCCCCTATCTTGGTTCCACTAGTTGCTGGTCGTCCCCTAATTTTGTACATATCAGCAACGCCTACTGCTCTAGGGACACTTCTAGCATAGCTCGATGACTACGATAGAGCAAGAGCCATCTACTACATCAGTAGAACCCTAGTTGGTTATGAACTCAATTATACTCCTATGGAAAAAGCTTGTTTGGCAGTTGTTTTCTCAACTCAAAAGCTTTGCCACTACATGCTAAGTCATACCATCCAACTAGTCTCCAAGATTGACCCTCTCAAGTATATGCTCTCTAGAACAACACTTATAGGTCGTTTGGCCAAATGGGTTATGCTCCTTAGCAAATTTGACATCTAGTATGTGGATAGAAAGGAAATCAAAGGGCAAGCTATAACAAATCACCTAGCTGATGCACCTTTAATAGATGCATATCCTTTGATCACAAAATTTCTAGATGAACATATCTGCCTAATTGAAGAACAGCCCCCATAGAAACTTTATTTTGATGGCTCATACACATCTCATAGATTAGGGGCAGGAATATTGTTTGTCACACCTCAAGGAAATTACATTCCAAAAGCCTTCAAGCTACAATTCCCTAGCACCAACAATATAGCTGAATATGAGGCTCTCATAGTAGGATTAAAGATAGTTGTAGAATGGAACATCACTAAGTTACAAACCTTTGGCGATTCTTAGCTCATCATCAAGCAAGCCCTAAATGAATATCAAACCAAAGATGAAAAGTTATTACCCTACAAAGAGCTAGTTGATCAGCTAACCTAGCATTTTACAAAGCTTCAGTTTACACAAGTGCCTCGAATGTAGAACAAAGCAGTAGATGCTATGGCTACTATCAGATCACTCTTGGAAATTTCCCAAGTAGCTACACAATATGAGTTTTTAGTTGAGCAACTCCTCACACCTGCCTATGCGAATGAAGATTCAAACCGTGTTTGTATCTTGGTTGGTCCCCAATCCCCTTGGTACCATGAGATTCATGCTTACCTTAATGATGGTATCATATCCCCTCACCTCACACGTACCCAATGCCAAAACCTCATTCAAAAATCATCCCGCTATGTTATCATATCCAATACCCTATATCTTCGAGGTTATCACGATACTCTCTCTCAATGTTTAGACCAAAACAAGGCCGTGATGGCATTAAAAGAAGTACATTCCAAACTTTGCGATGCCCACACGAGTGGTATTGTCCTAGTGTGACAAATCCTTAGAGTAGGCTACTATTGGCCTACTATTAAAGAAGACTCTTGTGACTTTGTTAGAAAGTGTCTCCCATGTCAGTAGCACAAAAATCTTGTGCATGCTCCAGCACAAGATCTACATCCTATTGCACCACCTTGGCCTTTCGCTTGTTGGGGCCTTGATCTAGTTGGAACTATCACACCTCTCTCATCTGATGGACATAAATGGATAATAACAGCTACAGACCATTTCACTAAATGGGTGGAAGCGGTCCCCCTAGTCTCAGCTATAGGAGTTTAGGTCTCCAAGTTCATCTTGTACCACATTGTTTGCCACTTTGGCAACCCATCCACTATCTTTACCGACCACGAAGGTAACTTTGAAAATCTCAACATGGAAGAACTATGCACTTCCCTTTGTATCCATCACTGCTTTTCTAGCCCATATTTCCCACAAGGTAACGGCCAGGCAGAGGCAACTAACAAAATCCTCCTCAAAATTCTAAAAAAAGTTGTCAATGATTCCGACCGTGATTGGCACCTACAAATAAATCCAGCCCTATGGGCCTATCAAACTTCCTTCCATACATCCATAGGCACAACTCCATACTCCTTAGTCTATGGTGCCAAAGCAGTACTACCCATAGAGGTTGAACTTCCCTCCTTGCGCATATCTTTGCAGGGGCAAATATCAGATGAAGAATACAGAGTAGCTCAGCTCACGTAGCTAGATCTCTTAGATGAGAAGCGAGAACAAGACTATGATCATCTCAAAGTCTATCAAACTCATCTCAAAAGAAATTTCAATAAGAAGGTGCTTCCATGACACTTTCAGTCGGGCGACATGGTCCTCAAAGAAAACATGAAAGTCCAAGAAGATCGAGAAAAGAAAGGTAAGTTTGAACCTACATGGCTTGGTCCTTATGTTGTCACTGCCTCCTTTGGCTTTGGAGCCTATCAAATATCTACACCAGAAGGAGAACTCTTGAATTATCCTAGTAACATCATTCATCTCAAGAAGTTCTATGCTTGAAGATCCTTGGTATACCCAGCTTTTACAAAATACAAAAAAATAGTAAAGAGAAATAAGCGTCCAATGGTGAAAACTTGGCAATTCAAGTGCCTTGGATAGGTACCTTGGTGAAAACTTGATAATTTAGGCACCTTTTGTACTAAGACTAATCCATTATCTATCACTATCCTATCCCTCATCCATTCACCCACCATCCCATAACACACCTCCTTGTTCCTTTGGTGTTCCAACCAAATATCCAAAATCTGATGAAGCTTGTAAATACCTCCTATATAGCTTGTAAATACCTCTTGTACAGCTTGTAAATCGTGTACCCCAACTTGTAAATCTTATATCATCCCTTGTATCATAGCTTGTATATCCAAATCTTGTCCAAAGCTTGTACCATATCCTAGTTTGTAAATAATCTTGTATCCTAGCTTGTATCCTATCACATGCACACAAAGAACCCCATTTTCACTTACGCTTTATGTAAACCATCTACCTATCCGCCTATCAACTATTACAAACATCCCACCCTTCACAAACATTTCCATCTCACAAAACCAAAACATGAACAACCTTGTACATTTGTAACATATCTTGGTCTGTCAGCTTGTACATTCTCTTTAGCTTAGTACCATTGTATCTATCTAGCTTTCATATCAGTTTGACCTTGATCAGCATCTTGCACACATCACACAACCCTTGGTTAGCTATTCCAATGCATCCTTTAGCTAGATCTCTTGTCACCAAAGTGTTATCCTTCTTAGTTCAGCTTGCTAGACACATCACTCATCCATATCCATTAGCTTAGGTGCTCTCCAATAGATCCTTGTAGGATATAGCTTTCCTCATTTCTAATCTTGGTCCGTTAGTACCTCGTCCTATCCATCTCATTGGAAAATGGCTCTCTTTTGGATTTTTGCTTTCTTTTGATTTGAAATCTTCCCTTTTGGCTCTTGAAGTATCTTTTCCAAGCAATCTTTTTGTTCCTTCGTCAAGGTTTCCACGATCTTCCATATCATGGTATACTTCAAATGGGGCAATCTAAGAGTAAGGTCTTGATCAGGTCTTTTGTTTGTTTTTCTTTTCTACTTGTGGGTTACCCAGTGTCGATTACACACTGCTTCCTCTGGGATTCATGTGTGATGCTGGGGAAATCCTTGCATGTTTGCTTTGAGTCAGTCTGTCAGTCCTCTGGATAGTTGGTGAAAAGGCCTTGATGTTCTTGGAAACCTTAGCAATTAACCAATAGTCCTATAGAAAATCTAGTGCTCAACTACATGGTGGTACTTCTCTTTGAAGTATCCCCTCACTCAATAAGCTTCAATGGATTCCCTTCATCTCCATTATCCCCCATCCATATCTAGCATCTGTCTCTCCTACCCTAGCTTCTGCATCAATATCTCTTTGAATCAATCTTCACTTTTAGCTTTAGGGATCCACCAATCCAATCAATCCACCAAGCCTCATCTTTCGAGATCCACAATCCTAGTCCTAGGGATCTCTGAAACCCATCTTCTGCCAATCTGACTCTTTGCAATCCTATTGCATCAGCTTTATAATCCCCTCATCTTTCTCCCTATCTTGGATTCCTTTTTATAGCACTTTTCTCCTTCATCCTCCACCTTCCCTAAAGTCTTAAGCTTACTTCCTCTTGTGCCTCTGATTCTCCTTTATCATTCTCCCATAGTGAGAGTTTGAGCTAATTAATCCCCTTGTCTTTGCCAATCTGAGTCTCCTTGCTCATCTCGGATTCTTGTACTTTTCAAAAAGCTATTGAGCCTCACTTTCTCTCCCCACCACCTTCTTGAGGGGGTATCTCACAGTCCATTCTCTCCTCTTCTGCTCTAGCTTTGGGCATCTTATTTTCTTATCTTTGATGCCATACCACTTGCAGCATCACACCAAAGATGGGCAAAATGTAGACACCTAAAAATCCTTTAGAAAATAAAGTATTTTTATTTTCTGAAAAAGTCCCTGATGACATCATCATTAATTAATTAATTTATTTTTATGTCATTAAATCCCTTTATCTTAATTAAAAATATTTAATTAAGAAATCCCTCCCAAAAATGTTTAAACATTATTTCCTTATTTATTTATTATTTAATTAATAAATTGACCAAAATCTCAAAATAAATATTTAATTTTTTTTTTGCCCAAAACTTGATCAATTTCCTTAAGACCACTAACCTCTTCCAAAATCTTCTAATCCTTCTTTAATTTTGATTAAAGGCTAATCCCATCATTTTCTACTCTTAATCCCAACTCAAAATATTTAACTAAGGTTAAATATCAATCCTCATGTTTATTAAAAATATTTTAATAAATATTTCCTCAACCCAAACCCTTGAGATAAATAAACTTTATTTATCCTCAAAACCTTATGAAGTTCTAGACTCTTATAGAAGCTCTTCATCCTCACTCTAAGCCTATCTCTAAACCTCCATTTTAGCTTAATCCACCCCATCCACCCATACTAACCAAGCTTAGCTACTAACTCACCCACCTTCATTGAATGCCATCCACTTGCATATCTCTAACATCCCTAATCTAAATCCTAAATCACCTCTAATCCCACCCCTAACCTTGTCACATTCTCTAAGCAAAGCTTAAGACTTTCCTAAACCAAGCAAAGTCAACAATCTCAACTCCCTCTAAAATATCCCAACCACCCAACCATGAATGCTCTTACAAAGGCCATAAGGACTCTTACAAGCCCATTCATTTCTCTTACAAGCCATTTATGAGGGTCTTTAAGGCCTTGATCCTCCTTTGTTGATTCATCCTTGCCCTTTCCTCCATCTACTCACCTTGTGACATGTGTCACTCCCTGATTGGCTATAAAGAAGCACAATACATGTGCTCTCCTCTCATGCAATCCTAGCCCTCCTTAACCATTTTTCCATCCTTGCATCTTAGCCCTCAAACCCTCAAGCCCTTAGCCTATAAATTGGATCCTCTCCCAAGCCATGTCATCACAATCCTTTAGCTAAAGTTATAGTGTTAGTTTGAGAAACAAAGCCCTTAACCATACCCTTATAATGCCAAATTGAGAGCTCACAAAGCTACTAATTTTCCATTACCCATCTTCACCATTGAAGCAAACTTGAAGCCCTTTGAGCATACATACTAATCCTTCATTTAGACTCATCTACCAAGTAAAGAGCTAATTCTTATTGGGAGAGTCCATTCATTTGGCTCACATTCCTAATTAGGGGTTCCTCTTTAGTCTCTCTTATATTTTATATTAATCTTTGTTAGTTAATGCTTTGTTCTCTTCATATATTAGTGTTTCTTCCTAACATATTAGTATATACACTTTGTACCCGTTGTCAGTGTAGACCTGCGATAGTAGGGTACTGAGTACCTGTGGCAGGCTTGCATTTTGTAGGTAAATTTTTTTTATAATATTTTTATTTTTTAAAACATTTTAAAAAAAGTTATAAAGTGTTTTACAACATTTGTTATTAATATTACTTATTATATATTAATAATTTTGAATTATTAATTATTATATAATTTGTTAATAAAATTTTATTTAGTTATTAAGCTATTTGATATCAATTAATGATATATATATATATATATATATAAGAGATTAATTAAGGATTATTGGGAATATTTTATAAATTATTGAGATTGTAAATTGAGTTGTTTGAGTGATAAATGATTTAAAAGAATAATCCTTCCTAGAGTAATTTAGAGAGATTGATTTTTAAATATAAGAGGAGGGGTCTTTTTCAATATAGTGGATATGAATTAATCTTTAGAACATTTTAGAAAATTGATTCAAAGAGTTATGGAGGAAAACTTTTATCTATCCAAACAAATTCATGGGTTAGGAAAACATACAATTTTCTTCACTTGATTGAGAACCCCACACTTAACTATGTAATTTTAACGAACTAAAACATGTGCTTGCATTTTGTGTTTTCTCTATGCTATCTGTTTTGGTTTTTGGGGTTGACTTGATGGTTGACCAGTTATAGAGGGTCTACCAAAGGCTAGGGGGTTATGAGATGTGATGTCATGCTAATGTTTTATTTAATCTAGATCTTTTAAAACCCAACCATGATAATGTGGTGGCATGCTCTATGATGTGTGTGATTTACAAATTGATATTGTTTTCCAGTCTTCTTGTGCAAGCTGTGATATATGTATGTGAGATACTTGAATCAACCACTTTTGAGTCATCGATTAGTTATATTTGGATTACTTTCCAATTTCCTTGAAGGGACTGAATTTTTTGCTTGATCTTGATGATGTCATGTTGTGCCATGTTTGACTCAACCATTTTTGAAGTCTTTGATCAGTATTTTTGAGATATTTCTTGGTTGATCATTGAGGACCGATGGATATTGTGATTTATCATTTGATGCTTTTTAGTTTCTCATAGAGAACTGATATGATATTATGATTATCTTTATGATGTTTCCCAATCACTTGTATAGGACTGAGGTGATTTTGTGATTTCATGAGCTTAGGGTAGGTTATCTACATGTAGTGTTGGGAAGTGGCTTGCAATGGTGGCCGGGGCCCTAAGTGGCTACCAAGGTAATTGATTGTAAGTTATTTAATAAGTGAAAACATTACACTAAATAATGACTTAAATGAACCTAATAATATAATTGTATGTTCTCGCCCATGCATCAAGTGCTAGTATAGACTAGATGGGAGTAGAGAGAACACTTGATTGCGACCTTGCATTCTGTGGTATGCCTTGTTAGTACAAGAGGATACTATTGGCCACATAGGGATCACTAGGGGGCTGGGGTCTATTAAGAGACTACTAGGGTAACTCTAGTGTGATTCATGCAATGACACTTTCTCGCTTACATAGTAGGTTTCCTACATGTCTTCTATGCCTCTCGGTGTAGATGTTGGTCTATGTTGGAACCTTAGAGTTAGTATACTTTTAGGATTCCTGGACTTAGAGAGTACTTGTGCTATGTGATTTGATAACCTATTTGGGACTTGAGACTATCTCCTCAGCATGATGGCAGTGGGCCATTTATGTCCCATGCTGTCAGGTAGTAGTGCCTTTTCACTTTTACCATTTGAGATCCATTTGAAACACCATGGTTGGAGTAATCTTTGTTGGCATATATATTCATTTTGTTCTTGGATCAATATGATGGACATGTATCCTTATATTGATGATTAGCATGTGATAAATGATGTTATCTACTTGTAGAGTCAAATTATGCTTTATTCTTGCATGTTAGATTTCTTTCTGCATATGTTGTAATATGTTTTAGGAGTGGCATTCCTACTATGATAATATCAATGATCTCTTCGGTGACTTGGGATGTTACATGCAGAGGGATGTCTAGGGCCCACGATGGTCTAATGATGATATTGATGATTGGGAGGAACCACACACTTAGTTAATTGTGTTTTATGATGTATGGTTATCTTTTGCAATGGATGTTATATCTTTTATGATGATGGATGTTTCATGTATGGTATATGGTTTCATTTACTTTATTACACTTGCATCATGGATTAGAATAGGATGATGTAATTTATTTTCTCATATGTATATTCTTTTATTCCTTTCATACCCTATGACATGTATAGTGGATGATTGAGCATTCTGAAAGTTAATTTGCTAAGAGACATTTGGAAACAAACGTATATTTCTTTAAGGACATTGGACTTTTCATTATTATTTCATGTGGATGTGGTATTTGATGGAATTAGTTATACTTAATTTAAATGTGATTCAATCTCATAGGATCATTAAGGAATGTAACCTATTATGTATGTTAATGTATACTTTCAGTTGAATAGATGTTATTGCTTCCACTACTATGTGTTTGATGTGAATCGGTTAATTGTCATGTTTCTTTTTAAAAAAAAATGCTACCAAACTTAGTAAAACTTTAGGTTAATTCTTTTGGATCCCTTGGTGGGGCGTTACAATTTCTCAATAATCTCCATGACTTGGGTTAAATCCAAAAAATCTAAAGCTTCATATTTCTCCTTTACCTTTTGCTAATAGTTGCCTACTTGGATGTGAGTCTCTACAAAATCTCCCAATTTTACATCCAAATCTAGTAATGCCTTTTCAATCTTAAACACCTATCTAATATAATCATTAGTGGAATATTCTTCAAAAGTCTTCCAAAACTTTTCAACAACTACTTCTATAGTCATCAATTTATCCCTTGATTCATCCTAAAAAATGTCTAAGAAAGCATCACTTTAATGTCTCTTTGTCTCCAAAATATGCTCTTGGGTTTGATCCTTGAGCTTATGAATATTTGCATGTAATGTTTCCATTACTTTATTTCCATCCACAATCTTATCTATATATTCATCTATTTTATCTAACTCATTTGTAGTATATACATCCATCAACATCTGATACCTTTGACCCTTTATTGACTATAATGCTTGCAGGTCTTTATCATAGGTATGTACTTCATCCATTAACCCAAAATCCTAGTTTAATATAGAAACCAGCTTATTTAAATTTATTTTTTATGGTTAGAAATATAATATTTCCTTGTATGATCTGCACATCCTTTTCTTCAAAACTTTCTCACCATTGCTAACAAGCTTTCAAAAATGGATCTAGTTGCGCATTCTCCTTATCCCTTTTCTCAAGTGTTGCATTTAGAGTCTCCTCTAGATTTTCAAGATCCAATGGACCAACTAATTCATTCATATATCCTCTTAGGATTTCATTCTACTTCTAAAGAGTTATTAGTTCAGTCTCATCTTGCTCTAAGTGACTAAACACTTCTTTGATTCTCGTTGTGACCATTAATTTAGCATCATCTATAGTGGGTTTTCCAAGCATGACCTCCTTTATTTGATAATATTTTGGGGTCAAATACTCAATATCCACATGCCAAGGAGGGATAGAAATATGGTGAACAATTCCTAATTTTTATTACTCATGACAAAGTCTGGTGTTCATGCATCTCTTGCAGGTGACTTGGGCTTCTTAAGAGCTTCAATTAATTCTTTCATTCCCTCTTACTCAGTAGAATATTGTTGCCTTTTTTTTCTAATCATCACTTCTTTCCTCAACCATCTCGAAGTATTTACAATTGGAGATTTTCCTTTAGAAGAAGAAGGAGTTTGTTTTGTTAGGCCTTTTCCTTTATCACTCCTCTCTATATTCTTCTCCTTTTGTGAGAGATCTACATCAGGTGTCTTTGTATCTGTCAAGTCCATAGTCCTCACCTCTATATCATGGGAAGTCTATTAAGGCTCCTTACATATTTTTCCTTCCTTTGACACTTCATCAATGGGTATTTGTTGTGGCTCTTCTTGTTGTTTAGGTTGCACTTGTTCTCCATTACCCTGAGGGAAGGGAGTAGCAAAACCTTTATCTGAGCAAGATAAATCTTGACTTGATGATGGTGGAAAACTTGAAGGTCCTGGTGATAAGGTGGAAATTGACTCAAATCCTCTTGTGGAGGTTGATTTTTTAGAGCATCCCTTATTTTATTGCCCACCAACTTAATGCCTACCAACATGAAATCAAAATTTAACATCTGAAAGAAATCCACCTCTTCATCCTCCTATACATCAATCCATTATTGTAGTTCATCCTTAGAAGTTGTAGACTAAATAGGCTGTGTAGGAATGGATGGTGGTGTAATAGTGGAGCTTCTTCTCTATTCTAACTCTATCACCCTAGCAAGATGATTCCTCTAACTCAAGGGAAGGTTATCTTCTTCATCTTCATCATCCTTTTCTTATTCTTCTAGGATAACTTATGGAACTGATGGAAAAGGGATAACCTTTCAAATCACCTTTTGTCTCCTCTTGAATGGAGTTTTGATCTTTCTTCTCTTAGGATATAATGCTTGTACCTCTTTTTTAGGCAAAGACACTTCTTTTATTTATATTTTAGCTCATTTCCCTGGTTCTAGTGATGGCACTTGAGGATTATCCTAAGTCTATGTGACTTTTACATTCTTTACCCCTTGTACATTCTCTGACCCATGTTGTTTTGGTGCTTGAGTTGTTCCTTCTTCTAGTTCATCTTTCTAAGGTGAACTTCTTTTCCTCTTGCCTTTACCCTTCTAAGCCCTATACTATCCAACTTCTCTATCAAGTTGGTGCACTATTTTTGGCCTCACTAGGGACTAATCTATGAAAGTAGGCACTATCAATTTTACTCCTCTACCTTTGACTGGGAAAGCTATAGCCTAGAAAACTACAGTTTAAGGAATTATATCCATCGTGGAAGGCCTTTTGATCCAATACTTGGTCAATTGGATGATGTCCCTCATCCTATGATTATTCTAAATTTTACTCTTTATCAATCATCACATTCATAATAGGTCAATCAAAGATCTTATCTCTATTGTACAATAGATCTAAGACCTCTTCAATATCTTGTTATACTATCTTAAAGGGACCTTTATCTTCAAGGCATTTCCTACCAGATAGAGAGTTACCCTACAATAATCCCTTATATGGATTTCATAGTCATCTAGTGCATTCATCCAATGATCTTCAATAGCATCTTCATGTTGGAATTGTTTCCCCACTAAGTACTACACTCTTCCAATATTATAAAAATAAGGACGTGGAGAGTTATATTCATCCAAAGGTTACTAATCCCACTCGGACTCAAAATTTAGAATATCCTATTTCTAGACCACACTAAATGGTCCTATAGTAATGGGCCATACCCAGGTTTTCTTGTGTTTCTTCCTCACTCTCTCATATATAGATAAGAGTTTTCATGCAATCTCCAATGATATGAGCCTATCACATAGGTATCTAGGGAGCTTCTTGGGATTGACATTCAGTCTTGCTACCCTCAACTAAGTGAATTTCTTAAATTGGATGTAGTAGGTGTCAATTTCTATAATATTTGTTGCTACCTCATTTGACATCCTTTTTACATAATCCCATTCAATGAACCAAATGATTGTGAAAATGAAGGCATCATTCACTATTCTAAATTCTTTTTTGTGTTCTAAAATATTTTTCTTCACCAACTAGGGGTATATGATATAAGGCCATGCATTTGCATCTTGCATGCTAGCCCTTTTGAACAATCCCGAATAGTTTGTTTCTCTCATAGCTAATAGATACACAAAATAGGATGTCATTTAGAACTTTTGATTGTTCTTTACTACCACTAGTTGCTCATCCAAGTTGATGCAGGAGCATCTTGGGTGTAAGGGCAATCTTGCATCACCCAAAAATATTTTATTTTCAGTCTTTTCTATTTTAATAAGGACTAGTAGATAGGGTGGTTACTATTTATAGGAACTTGCTATTTTTAGTAAGTTTTTCATATGAGCCCAAAATATTCTCATTTTCTACAAGAAGGTTCATTTTAGAGATATAAGCCTACCATAAAAATCCCATTGCTCTAGCTTAAGTAGTGGAGAAGTTATTGCAGATTTTTGGTGAAAATTTTGTAGAAAAATCTTCACGCACACCATTGGAGGACTTAGAGTGCCCAAATGAGGTTTTAAAACTTGATGGAATGGTACTTGTACCATTCCAAGCCTATAGATTAGGAGCTAGCATTTTTGGAAAGTGGTTATAATAGCCAATCGGAGCAATGGTTTGTGAGTTATGCTCTTCCAAACTTGGGCTACCCAAAATTTCTAAAATAATTGTCAAAGATATATTTGACTAACTCTATATGTTCTTTTAGGTTCTATTAGCCCTAAGTATTAAGTTTGAGCATCAAGAACCTTCCTAGGCAACATAAAATTGCCTATTTAAGAAATGCCCAAATATTGTCTAGGAAAACTCTAGGTGATAGTTCCCAGCTTGTCTTAGAAATAATTGTATTGAAGGTGCCCATGTGGGTTAGCATAGTGTACCTATGAATTTTCTAATTCTTCTTTTATGGCACAAATAATAAGTCCATATTTTTATGTCACATTTGCTATTGTTTCTTTGTCTATGTTATGAGTTTATGGTATTAAGGAGAGCACCCTACATCAAGTGGTATTAGAGCTAGAGTTCTTGAGTGTGTGCACAGATTGATGATTGTGAGGTAGTTCACACCAAGACCGTGGTTTGGGCTAAGCATGTAGATAGATTGCCAATTGTGAGGCAATTCATACTAGGGTTTTAGCAGAAGTGGGAAAAAACCCTCCATGAAGAAAGAATGGTAGAAGAGTTGTAGGTGTTACAATTGAGGGTTTTAGAGCCCTCCAAAGATAGATGCAAGCATTGGAAGAACAAATACATAGAGGAATAAATCTTCCTAAAAGAGATAAAAATGAGGATGAGGACGAAGTAGAAGAAAATGCCAAAGTAGAGGCAGTTCTGAACACAGAGGGAGAGAGGCTTTTTAGGGCCATCTCCAAGATTGGAAAAAGACCTAAGTTTGAAGTCCCCACATTTTTAGAAAATCTTATTCTAGAGGAGCTAATAAATTGGATTAATGAACTGGAGGAGTAATTTGAATATGAAGATATTAAAGATCCAGATAGGGTCAATTTTGCAAAGGAAAAATTGAAGGGACATGCAAAGATCTAGTGGCAAGAGGTCCAATTGGAGTGAAATAGAAAGGGAAAGGAAAAAATCACCAAATGAGAATGGATGGTAACTAAACTGAAGAAACAATTCATTCTTGCGGATTATGAGCTTGATCTATTGAAGAAAATGAAAGGGTTGAAGCAAGCACGAAAATCTATTCAAGAGTATACCAAATAGTTCTACCGAGTTCTCATTAGAACCAACCATGCAGAAGATGATAAGGAGAAAGTTGCCCCTTATCTTAATGGGTTAAGGCTAGGAATTTAGGATGAGATGAGTCTATTTTGAATGAGTTGTATTGAGGAGATATACCAATTTCCCCTAAGAGTTGAGGAGAAACCGAGCAAGAAGTTTGACAATAAGAATAGCAAAAGAGGTTTTGGTGGAAGATTAGGTGGATGATCTTGTGGTGGTCATAATGATGATCAAAAGAACAAGGATGAGGCTAGAAGTAGTAGTTAGAACTAGAGGGGAAAAAATTTCAATAATTTTAATGATCAAAACAATAGAGATCAGAGAGGTAGAGGCAGAGGACAAGGATCTAGAAGAGGTGACTTCTGTGGGAAATGTTTTCACTATAGAGAAGAAGGGTATAAAGAATTTAAATGTACCTAGTGCCAAGGAAGGAAAGATCAAAGAATAAAAGGCCAAACCAAAATTGTACATGTTGATCAAGATGCTAGATCCTCACATTCTAAAGATGCTAAAAGAGGAGAAGTCCTGCTAAGTAGTGAGAATGAACCTGAGCAAAGAAAGAGCTAATTTTGCACAAGGTAAAGATGTGAAGATAAGTGTTGTGATATGATCATTTATGGTGGAAGTACTAACAATCTAGTGTTATAAATGATGGTCATCAAGTTGAAGCTGAAGAGGTAGAAACACTCACATCCATACCGTATTGCTTGGGTGCAAGATGACCACAAGGTCATGGTCAATGAGTAGTGCTTAGTGAAGTTCAAGATTAAAAGCTACCAAGATGAGGTACTATGGACATATGTCATATGTTGTTGGGTAGGTTGTGGTAGTTTGATAGACATGTTGTACATGATGTAGGTGAGCAAATGCCTACACTCTAACTAAGGATGGAGTGAAACATAAGTTGAAGCCATTGAAGGATAAAGAAGAAGAGATATGTAGTGCTGCCAAAATATGTTTTGTTGATGGAAAAGAGTTTATTAAAGGTATGAAGCATGAACATATGTGTTTTTCTATAATTCCTGAAGATAGTAGAGAAAAAGTAGAGGAGGTACTTGCAGAAGTTGTAGATATGTTGGGAGATTTTTTTGATATTGTATCAAATAATTTTCCTAACCAATTGTCCCCAATGAGGAAGATTAGTCACCAAATGGATTTGGTTCCAAGATCCAATTTGTCAAACAAGGTAGTGCACAAAATGACATCAGTAGAAAGTGAAGAGTTGAATAGGCAAGTTCATGAGTTGTTGCAGAAGGGGTTAATTTGAGAGAGTCTAAGTCCATGTGTTGTATCTATAGTATTAGCACCAAAGAAGAATGGAGAATGAGGATGTGCATAGATTCTCGAGCTATCAACAAGATCACAATAAAGTATAGATTTCCATTACCAAGGATGGATGATATTATGGATTGTTTGAGTGTAGCTGAGTATTTCACATAAATAGATCTAAAGAGTGGGTACCATCAGATTCATACTAGAGAGGCTGATGAGTGGAAGACTACTTTCAAGACAAGGGAAGGATTGTATGAGTGGTTAGTCATGCCTTTTTGGCTAACCAATGCATCAAGCACTTTCATGAGGCTCATAAATGAGGTACTAAAAGAGTTTCTAGGAAAGTTTTTCATTATTTACCAAGATGATATATTGACCTTTAGTAAGACATTGGAGGAACATTTGATTCATATTCACAAGGTGTTTGATAAGTTAAGGGAAGAAAATTTGTTGATAAACCTAAAGAAGTACAGTTTTTAAAACAAGGAGTTGGTGTACCTAGGATTTTTAGTCTCAACATAAGGTCTAGAAATAGACCCAGAGAAAGTGAAGGCTATCATTGAATGGCCTACTCCAAGAAGTGCAATAAAGGCAAGATCTTTTCATGGACTGGCTACATTTTATAGAAAGTTCATAAGATTTTTTAATAGTATTTGTAGACCCTTAACTAAAACAATGAGAGGAGATAAGAAAGAGTTTAAGTGGATTGTAGGAGTAGATAAGATATTTAATCTGTTGAAATAGAAAGTTACTGAGCAACTTATTTTAGCACTTCCTAATTTTAGCAAGGTGTTTCAAGTAGACTATGTTTCTAGTGGTATTGCAATAAGAGCTATTTTGAGCCAAGAATGTAGACCTATTGCTTATTTTAGTGAGAAGTTGAATGATGCAAAAAAAAAAATTCTATTTATGATTAGGAATTTTATGCTATAGTTCAAGCATTAAAGAAGTGAAGACACTATCTTCTTCCCAAGGAGTTTTTTTTGTAAATTGATCATCAAACTTTGCAATATTTGAATAGTCAAGGAAAACTAAACCAAATACATTTAAAGTGGGTTGAGTTTTTGCAAATTTATACAATTTTTTTTGAAACACAAGAGTAGGAAGTCTAACAAAGTTGTAGATGCTCTTAGTAGAAGACAACTTTTGTCGACAAAAATGAAAATATAGGTGGTTAGGTTCAAGGAACTTAATACCTTGTATCTAGATGATATTGATTTTGTTGTTGTAAATAAGTATTTACTTAGTACACTTACTTCAGTTTACTTAGGTTAATGCATTATTTTATTTTTTGTTTAGGTGAGATATTTAGGAGTTTGTGTACTCTCATGAGTTATGCAACTCTAATTATGCACATGGTGTCTACAATATTGGAGTTTGCATCATTCATTGAGTTGTCATATTAACAACACAGTTATTTGCACTCCTAATTTAACACATGTTGTCTACACCACTGATTTGCATGATACACCATTGTAGGCTTATCCTCACATTATTGCACTTAATTTCATGCTTGATGGAGGATAACCCATATCTAGTGGACATGTGCCTAGTTGTATTACTTATCATGATGCTAACTTTTATGCATTCTAGAAGCTCTCTAGAGGCCTTTATATACAAGCACTCCTAGTGTACTCTTGATATGGTTGTATGGCATATTGAATGAATATATCATCATTCTGATCATACTCTCTATTTTGGTCTACTATTGTGCTTTTGTTTGAGTTCCTTAGTCTTGGGTGAATTCTGGCCTAAGCCAAACTCTTACATGGTATTAGAGCTAAGGGAGATTCTCTACACATAGCCATTCGAGATAGTTCATGCTTCAGCACCTCGACCTAAATTCGGAGGATCCATTGAAATTAGGAGTGTCTAGAGCTAGATCTGACCTCACAATTGCATCTGGAGCATCAATTCGATGAAGATCAACTATAAATTTGGGTATGCTGGGTGAAAGTTGATCATGAGGCAAAAAATATTTGCAAATTGGAACTCGGAGGCACTGATTTGCAATTTGGTTATGGTCATTTTTAGATCTATTTAATTATTTTTCCAGATCTAAATTAATTCTCTCTACAATTTTGGGTATTTTTTTTATTTTTTATTTTTGGGGAATAGTTGCCCAGTCAAGGAATTTTTTTTGGAGAACTGGGCTATTAGATCCTGACTTTGAAATTTCAGACTTTTGGTATTATTTCATAGGGTACCATATACCATATTATTGGGCCATACTGTGCATTAAATCTTGTAAATCGGGCAGAAGCAGAGATCCATCGATGGCTACATAATTCTGACCGGCCAGCCCAAGCTTGGTAGCCTAATTTCTTTGTTGTTTGCAGGTTGTGCATGTTATGCACTTTATAATTTACAATACCCATAGATGTGGGATTAAAATAGAGAATTCCCACCGTAAAAGGGTTTCGACCAATGATCAACATTGGACAAAATTTGATCACCCATAGTGAGAATCTTGACAACGATAGAATCCTCTAGCTACCACTGCACTTACCACCTCTAGTGAATGCATTAAAAATGTTGGCATCATCAAATAAACTCTAGCAATGGAATAAACCCTCTTGCCTATAGTTTAAATTCGCAAGTTTTCCACTCCCTATGACCTCTAGACACACGTCACCAAGTAAATTTCCCATGCAGACAAAGGACAGTACCTGCATAGTCTGCAACATGTACACAAATAAACACTTTCCATGTAGAGATTTTTAATTTGCTCTTGAATACAGTCAAACCCCCACACAAGTATGTAGTCAATAGCCAGCTAGATAGCTAACACGCCACCCAGACACATCACATAGTGACAAATAAGAATACACATAAGCTTGTACAATGACCCAAGTTAGTGGCCTAGTTAGTGATCTATACTACATAGTCAAAAAGTCATACTTTTCCATGTCACCTATCCATATGGTCCATACAATTCTGTATAGTTGACATCATCACTGACATCATCATAGGTCTAGGATCTATTGATGTCATCATTTCATGAGCCTAAATTTGACATCCATCTAACCATCATTCTGAGGCCAAATTAAATTTTTGTGATGGCTGTATGATTGTCAAATTTAACCCCATCTTTGGCTAGTGCAACCCCTCTCCAGATTGATTTTGGATTTTGTAGTCTGATTTTGGGAGGCCATATCTCACTTATTCGAACTCCAAATCTATTGGAGTATTCAAATAGGAAGAATACTTATGAGAGTGGGGGGTGTGAATCAGAAGTATCACACTTTAACCAATAAAACTTTTAGGTGGAAGTAAATTGCATGCATGTAAATACAACAAGTAAACATGAAATGAAGACATGCATCAACAACACATAACACTAGAATTTGGTAGCCTAGAAACCCTCCAAGAATAAGAAGGTAAAACTGGGGTGGGGATGATACCCACAAAAATTACTGCAGCAATATTATTCAATCACTTATGATGGTCTGCCCTGTTAAAGGCTTTACACTATGTCAATAGTGACCTGGTTAGAGGATTTACAAAAACTTTACATGAAGTGTCACCTTGTCAAAGGATTTAATCACCTATTTAAAGGATCTACGAAATAGCTGTTAAGCTAACCTATCACCATAGGATTTTCATTCTAATACAATTGCTAGAAATTATTAGGTACAATGAACCTGATAGATTACAATCCTTGATTGTTGAATGCAGGCACTTGTTCTGCTTTCTCTGATCTCGATCCTTATTGATATGATAACCCTTGTTTTGAAAGTAGATTTCCTTATACACCCTTATATATCCACTCGTACATTTTACAATGAAATTTTTTCTTCATTATAAAGACATTTGAAGATTTAGGGTTAGGTATGGATCTTTGATCCATATTCAATCTCTATTTTCCGCTCATTATTTGCACTTCTTCCATTGGTTGCATGCCTTCATCATTTTTCTTATTGGCTGCATGTAGATTGCATAGGAAAGATAAAAGATTTGATCTTATCATTTGATCCTTCGAGATTTACCTTATGTTGGCTACAAAAACTATTTGCATTATAGTTTATGCAATTACAAACTCTTATGCTGATATTCTGAGTTACTCAGCTCCTGAAGCATTATTGATGCTCAGCACATGCTATTTCTTGGATAACTCGGCACCTAAACAAAACTGGCTTACTCGTCACTTGTTTTGTTTCTATATTACTTGGCATCATCTATGACTCGACACTTGAATATCACTCGGCACTTTATTCTACTTGGAACTTAAAGTCATTCAGCACTTGAACTTTACTCGGCACCTGATCTTCACTCAGCATCTGAAAACTACTTGGCACATGAAGATCACTCGGCACCTGAAGTCTTTCCTAACTCGACTCATGTTTTGGCTCAGCATTCATGGTGTACTTGGCTCCAATATAGAAAGTAGGTAAGTGTATTGGCACTCAAGTGTCAAAAACCATTATGAAGTTAACAATCTCCCTCTTTGACATGAGTGACAAAAACAATTAACTGACCTTATAAGTACATTTACTAATCTGTTTGGTATATACAGAGTTTAAAGAAAACTTGATCAAAATTTGTAACTTACAATATATACCTCAAAAAAATTTGTAACTCCCCCTAAGTTGATTGTGCCATTATCTGTATATCATGCTCCTACTTTTATCGTTTCTCCCCCATTAATTTATCTTCATAATATCTATATCTCCCCCTATTATATTTCTTTTTCTTCTCCCCCTTTTTGACACTTATGTCTTAGAATGTTTAAGGGTTAAGACCATATTGAGCCAAAAATGTGTTGTTTACCTCCATAATCATCTTGAGAGCTGTATCCCAATTGTTTAAAACAATTTCTAGTGACTTATGCTGGATGGTAGTCTCTGCAGCAAGATGAATAAGTCCATTTGATGTAGAAAGATTAGGGTCTTTCTTGAGAATAGTTTCAGCATAGACTTGCTCTTTATGGAGTATTTCTAAATGTGGGGTAATGGAGGACTAGAGCTATATCAATTTTTCCTTGATATTGGCCTCTTCTACTGTTAACATAGTTATTTCCTTTTGAGTGTGAAGTGTTTGGGTAAAATGCTTCTCACTTTGAGTTGGATCTTTAGGTAGCTGCATGCTAGAAATATTTAAATTTCTTTCCAAGCTCATTTTCTTTTGGCTAGTCTCCTATGTGAAGTATGAAAATTCACACAACTTTTTGTACAATGAGAATATATTCTCAAGTACCTTTTTCAATTTGTCAATTAGCTTTTCCAATTCAACCTAGGAAAGTGCAATTTGACTTGATATTTGCTCATTTACTTTTCCCTGGAATTTTCTTTTAGACCATTCCATAAGTTTTGCATTTGTCTCTTGGTCTTCATTTGTCACCTGGTCAACAATATCTGTCAATTGCTCTGTGATATGCTTTGACTCATCTGGTGATTACAAACTAAAGCCATCCATAAAGATGTCCTTAATATCATGTAGTGTTTACTTTTGTTTATACTCTTTCCTGAGTATCTCTTGTCTTTTTCTCCTATTCATTGCTTCCTGCACCTCATTTATTTGATCAATGGTTATAGTTTTTGAGTCATAGCCTGGTATGACAATCTCCTCATCTAATTTGGGGTCTCCATAGTGAAGTACCCTTCCAACTTTTGTAGTACTAGATGTTGGTACAGATATTTGCAGTGGCTGGTGTGAAGGAGTTCCCGAGGTAGGCAAATTTATCAATGTTTGTATTACCTCCTACTCTTTAGGGGTTTCCATTGTTTCCTCCTCCTGTTGTCTTCTATCTTGATCAATTATGGTAATCTTAGGAAGTGCACCTTGTGTTTGTGCTGTAGGATCAGATGTAATAGTCTATCCTATTTGTTTTGTTCCTTTTTTTATAGCTGCACTCAGCTTCTATATTGTAGTATCAACTATGCCTATTGAGATAACTGTTGGCATTTGAAGTTGACTACTAGTAGCTGTAGAGATGATGGAAGGTGGTTCTTGTGGATTCACCTTATCTCTAACTGTGCTTTCTACTAGTTTTTGCAATTCATCCATACTAACCAATATTGGATCTGCACATAATATTTCTTGTTGTGTAGATTGGTCAAGGATTCTTTTGAGATCTTTTGGAGTTAATGGATTGATATTCTAACCAGAAGTATTAAGAACATCAATAATAGTTACAATTTTTGCAGGTGTGATGGATACTTTGAGGAGGGCTAGAGGGTGGCAATTGTGTGTCTTGCACACTCTGATCTGGTTGCTGCTCTTGCTCAACTGTTGCTATTATATCTTGTTTTTGTGTCTCATCCTCCTCTCCATCTTTCTTTTCTTCTTCCTTCTTCTCTTCTTCTATCTTCTTTTCTTCTTCTACTTTCTTTTCTTCTTTTCCCTTCTTTTCTTCTTCTACTTTCTTTTCTTCTTCTCCCTTCTCTACTGTTGTCTTCTCTTCTCTCCTATTTCTCCTCTCTTCTAGTGGAGCAACAGCTTCTTCCTTGTATTCTTCTTCAAGAAAATCTTCAATCTTCTTGTACAAGTTTTTCCATGATTTCATTGTTCTTTGAACAATTTCTTCCATCTTTTTTTGGAGTATGAAGAATGCCCTATATTTAGGTGTAAACCTATTATTATGCCTTTTGACTACTTTCTTTACTTTTTCCTTAGTCAAATCTAGAAATACACTTGCTAGGGTTGATTCCCTCATCTCCTTCTCCATTTTCAAACAAAAATGCCATTTGTCTTCTACAATTTTAGATAGTTCTTTTGACAATTGTCCATCTAGTTCAAGTGGAGTGTACTTGAACTATGCCATCATTCCATAGACTATTTCTTCTATCCTATTCTGTTCTTCTTTGGTAAACTTATTGAAATCAATTTTGTTTAAGTTTCTTAAATCACCATTTCTAATCTTTTTACATAAAATATCAACTGAAGAATGGCTTACCTTTTTAGATTGATCTTCTTCATCAGTATCAGGTTGGGCCACATATCTTCTTCTTTTCCTCGGCTCTTCTTGTGTTTCCTTGATTTGTTTCTTCTTTGTAACTTCCTCTTTAGCCTTTTGAGTGGAGGCCCTTGTTGCAGCTCGTGTTGTAGGCTTTTGAGGTGATGGCATGGTAGATTTCTTTGGTTTTTGCTAAGCTAAAGGTTGTTCTGTTGCCTTTCTTTTCTTTGACTCACCTTCAGTTGGTGCTTCCTTGGCTTCTTTGTCTTCTACACCTTCCTCCTTGTCTTCACCCAGTCCTTAAGTTAATTCCATTGGGCCTTGTTCTTGCTTATCTTCATCATCATTGTCATCTTCTTCTTCTTCTGCTTCAGCCTCAATTTCTTCACCAAATTTCTTCTTAATCTTTTTTAACAATTTTTCTTTCTTGTTTAATGTGGAAGCAGTCTTTAATTCCAATTTTATTTTTGACCTTACTACATCATAAGCACCAAAATGTGGAGCACTTTTATCTATTTCTTCTACCAATAATGCAGTTATTGTTGCAGATGCCTCATCAACATTGATTTCATATCCAAATGGCCTTAGCCATCTCACTCTTGAAATTGCTGCTTGGATGTATGTGAATTCAATATCAACCAAGAAACATATATCATTAACATGTTCTTCTACTAAAGTAACTGGTATTCTCACCCTTTGTTTCATGGATTTCTTGAAATCTTCGAACTAGCTTGTCATCAGGGTATCAAAATTTTCTCCCAGTTGTTCTATATATTCATTGATTTGGGAAATGATTGTTCTATCATTCCTCCATGTCACTTTGCCAAAAGAGGGAAACTCATTTTGAACATAGAAGAATATACAAACTAGAATTGCTCCAAATTTGCATTGACTTCCCTTTGTCCTTCTTATGGCAGCTAGGTTTTCATTAATCTGTTGTAGTTGCAGTTCTGCAAGATCATAAGTATGATCCTTTTTCACCAATTTTTAGCCTACATCTACTGTAATACATGGTACACTGTTGAGTCTACTGGATTGGTAGAACTTATGAGCAATGATTCTAATAGCAAATTCAACTAGAGAATCTTGTATGGTGTGAATTGTCATTCCTCTCTTATTCCACTAAGTACCAGTTTTCTTTTCAATAACCTACTTCAATTCACTTCTCAAGGTTTTGAACTCTTCTAGGGTTGGGTACCCTATTACTCTATGTATGGTTTCTTTGGTTAATTTGATGGGAATATCTTCTAACCATAGACTACCACCATGAATTCTATTCAGCACAAGTCTAACCCATTATGTCTTGAATATGGTGGGAAAGCTCAAAACTCGAGTCAAACCCTTTCTTTCAACAATTTTGAATTCATCTCTTAAGACTCCATCTACGCACAATTTCTCATAGGCTTTCCTTATTTCCATATCTCCTAGGGCACCTATATTACAATTGTAGAATTTCCTAACATCTTAAACCATTACAACTTTTGGGGGTATTTGGGAGAGAGCTCCGATTGGGTTGTTTTTGTATGCAACTTCAGGTATGGGACAAAAATTAGGTTGCTTGACCTTATTGGACACTAACTGAACTTCAAATAACTCTTTGTCCTCGATTTTCTTGGAACCTGATGCCATTTATGCAAACTAGGGTTTCCTTTTTATGAAATATAAAACTGTGTAGCTCGGCACAAATGAAAAATACCTTGAGATTGATGAAAACATGTTGGGAGAGGTTGCAATCTACTTGAAATGCTGGATTCTTTACTATGAAGTTGCTCTGCTCTTTTTCTCTTCTTTGCTTCTTGATCACGATGAGTAAAATTGATTAAAAACATGATAATATAGCCTATTTTCATTGCATTAAATGCTCAACTGCCAACTCAGCTTCCAAATTTTTTTTGACCTAACTCGACATCAGTTATCAACTCGATCATTGTTAGGAGCTTGGCATGTGTTGGAGTTTAACTCAGCATCCAAAGATAGCTTGGCAACATTATTTAGATTTTGTCTTGACATCTTGTCTCATGCAGATTTATACTTTGCATAGCTTCTTTGTCTTGGGACTGATGTGTGATATAGCTTTGTATATCAATGCCGTATACTTCTCATGCTTAGTTTGATGAAGTGTGATCACTTGACCCATTGGGTGAAGTGATCCCTCCACTTGATGTGTTGCACTCATCTTTCTTTTTTGAAGTTTTATTCATTTTCCCTCTTATATTTTTGACATCAATCTTTTCTTTGCCCTTATTTTCTTCAGTCTTGGGTGCCTTTGACCTTGTAGGGCAGTTTCTACTGGTATGACTAGTTTTCAGACAACTGAAACATGTGGTTTGGTTCAACCATCTCTTGTAGTTCCCTTTGAAATGTGTTCTTATGTAGTTCTAGGGCATATGTCCATATTCTTGACAATAATGATAACTATACCTGGTGTTGTAATCCTAATGATAATGACTTCCATTCTCTTTTGATTTTGCTGGTTGATTTGATGTCCACATAGGTATTGATCTGCATTCAGATGCCCTATGTCCATACTTTTTGCAATTATAACAATGTCCATCAAATCTCTGAGTCCTTTTGACATTGGATCTGCAATCTTGTGTCTTATGTCCTTGCATGTTGCACTTGTGACAAAAGTTCTTACTCTTGGGTGTGCTTGATTGATTGAATCTTCTACTCCTACAAACATTAGCTGTATGCCCCTTCTTATTGTAGTAATGACAAGTGGGTTTTGAATCCTTACCTTTGTCACTTCTTTGTTCAGCACTCTTTGATGATTCTCCAACTTCAGTGCTATTGTATCCAAGTCCTGATGTATCATGGGTGGATCTTAGGAATTTTATCAATTGTTCAAAATACTTGATGGCTTCACTTGACTTGTTGAGATTCTCTGCTACCTCTTTTTCTCTGTTCAATTCATTCTATATTTGTTCATTCTGCATCTTCAAAGTAGAGATCTCAATATCTTTCACATTGAGTTCATGATGAAGGTTCATCATTTGGGCAAGTGTATCCATCTGCATGTTTGAGATCCTTGTCAATTCAGTACATTTTTCTTCAAGTCTGTTTGCAAGATTTCTTTTGTCATTTTCCATCATGACTTTATCCTCAACTGCTCTTTTATTTTGTTCAGTAATTTCACACATCATTATGGCCTGTGATTCATGTTCCATCTTGAGAGATCTTATCTCCTCTACTTGAACTTTGTTTTTCTCCATCAGTTCTGCTATTGCTGCATCAAATTCTTTAGTGTCTCCATTGGAAAACACTTGTGTGGTATCAACCTCCTTGTAGTGTATATCATTTTCAGCTATGGCTATCTCCTTTCTTCTCTTTAAAGATTTTTTTAATTCCACTCTTGCTTCTTCTACTTTTTGTAGAGCGAGATGCACATCAATCACCTACTTTTCAATGATCTTTCCAAGTTTGAAAACTTCCATCTTTAGATCTTTTTCTCCAAGCTGTCAAACTTTTCCTTGTGAGAACCTGGATGCTTTGATACCAATTTTTGGAATATTCAAATAGGAAGAATACTTATGAGAGGAGGGGGGTAAATCAGAAGTATCACACTTTAACCAATAAAATTTTTAGGCGGAAGTAAATTGCTTGCATGTAAATACAAGTAAACATGAAACTAAGACATGCATCAACAACACATAACAATGGAATTTGGTAACCCAGAAACCCTCCAGGAATAAGAAGGTAAAACTGGGGTGGGGATGATACCCACAAAAATTAATGCAAAAATATTGTTCAACCACTTATGATGGTCTGCCCTGTTAAATGCCTACCCTGTTAAAAGCTTTACACTGTGTCAATAGTGACCTAGTTAGAGGATTTACAAACACTTTACATGAAGTGTCACCCTATCAAAGGATTTAATCACCTATTTAAAGGATCTACAAAATAGCTATTAAGCTAACCTATCACCATAGGATTTTCATTCTAATACAATTGCTAGAAAGTATTAGGTACAATGAACCTGATAGATTACAATCCTTGATTACTGAATGTAGGCACTTGTTCTACATTCTCTGATCTTGATGCTTTGTGATCTGATAACCCTTGTTCTGAGAGTAGATTTCCTTATACACCTTGTATATCCACTAGTATATTTTACAATGAAATTTTGTCTTCCTTATAAAGATATTTGAGGATTTAGGGTTAGGTATGGATCTTTGATCCATATTCAATCTCTATTTTCCGCTCATTGTTTGCACTTCTTCCATTGGTTGCATGCCTTCATCATTTTTCTTATTGGATGCATGTAGATTGCATAGGAAAGATAAAAGATTTGATCTTATCATTTAATCCTTTGAGATTTACCTTATGTCGGCTACAAAAACTGTTTGCATTATAGTTTGTGCAATTACAAACTCTTATGCTGATATTCTGAGTTACTTGGCTCCTAAAGTATTACTGATGCTCAGCACATGTTGTTTCCTAGATAACTTGGCACCTAAACAAAATTGGCTTATTCGACACTTGTTTTATTTTTGTATTACTTGGCATCATCTATGACTCAACACTTGAATATCACTCGGCACTTTATTCTGCTTGGCACTTAAAGTCATTTGGCACTTGAACTTTACTCGGCACCTGATCTTCACTCAACATCTGAAAACTACTTGGCACATGAAGATCACTCAGCAACTGAAGTCTTTCCTAACTCGGCTCATGTTGTGGCTCGACATTCATGGTGTACTCAGCTCCAATATAGAAACTAGGTAAGTGTATTGGCACTCAAGTGTCAAAAACCATTATGAAGAGGTATAATTTTTTTTAAATTGGGTAGAATTTTCTAAAAAATTTAGTGGTGAAGCTCTTTTCTAGTTTTGGAACACGAATTGTTCAAAATTTTCATTTTTTGGTGATTGTACCTACATAATCTTACATTTTGCAACTTCAAAAGCTCCATATGGACACATCTAGAGTTGAAAATAAGTTCCATTTTATTTGAAAGTGTGTTATTTTTCATCTACTTTCTAGATCTATAGTCAAATTGTAGGTTTGTATGGGTGAAAGTGTCACTTTCAGCAATAGGTCCTTTCTTTGCTTTGTAATGCTTTAGAATTGTAGCACATTGTAAAGTTCCAAATTTGTAATCTATCAAGAAGTTGTAACAAGAAAAATCAAAAGTCCACGAAGGTCAAAATTGGCAAGTGGCCATTGTAATCACACTACTGATAAAGTGTCAAAAGCATCTATTTTGTTGGGGGGTGGGGGGGGGTGTGGTTTCTTGATTTAGTGAAAAGGGGGTTGTTTTTGGTGTTGTGTTCTCTCTTTTCTGCACTTTTCTTTCATTTTTTGCATTATGGGAAATTTTAAGTTTCCAAAATTAAGTCCTCATAAATATGAAACATGGTCCATAAAAATGTGGTATCACTTAATGCATAATGGAGTTTCACAATATGTAGATGGTACTCTTCATATACCATTAGGTGATAAATTTTTAGCAAGTGATATTTCAGCTTGGGTAGCAATGGATATGAAAGCCTTAGGTGATATATGTTTGGGGGTTGATAATAAGATCATGTATCAAATCAAGAAGTGTTCTAGATCTAAAGAAGCTTGGGATACCCTTGAAAACCTTTATGGTAAAGTGTCTGAAGATGATGTTTTCAAAATTGAAGATGAGCTTGTCTCCTTAGATCCTAAGTCATATGATTCAATACAAGGTGAATGAGCTAAGGACAAAGCTTACTAATTATGGGATTTCTATCAAAGATGACAGACTGATCTATCTCATCCATAACAAGCTGCCATCTGAATATTCCACATTTGTATCTTCTTTTAACACATCTAAGACTACCTATAAGAAAGTCACTTTTGATGAATATGCTGATCTATTGGATACTGAAGAAAAGAAGTTGAAATCAATGGGGGTTCTCAAATCACCTTAGTGTAAAGCATTGGTGGCCAACAATGAGGGTTCTCAAAATTCAGTTAGATAGTCTTCAAATAAAGGAAAGGGTAAGAAGAAGTGGAAGAACAAATTAGAAGATGCAAAAAAGACAACACCACAATCCAATCAACAAGGCAATTCCTCAAATTCCAACAAGAAGGGGGACAACAACAATAAAGAGAAGAAGAAGTGTGCCTATTTCAAGAAAATGGGTCATGAAGAGCATGAGTGTTATCTCAAGAAGATTGATGATTTGACCAACATCATGAAGAGACATAATGTTACATTTCCTAATGCTTATAAGGATAAAGGGTCTTCTTCAGATTCCAAGGGCAAAGGGAAAGCACTCATGGCTAATTCAAATTCTTCAAAGGAATGGATATTTGACTCAGATGCCTCTTATCACATGGGTTCTTCAAGGAGGATTTTTCTTCAATGAATCAATCAAAGGTACTGTACATCTTCATGGGAGATGATAGAAAAATGGAAGTTGAAGGAAAAGGAAACATGAAAATGGAAAATGGAGAGTTTCAAGATGTTCTCTATGTTCCAAATCTAATTTCAAATCTCCTATCAATCTACCAAATCACTCACCTTAGAGATGGACATAGAGTTGAGTTCCTTCCTAACTCAGTAAAGATGCACAGTCTTAAAGATGACTCCTTGGTTGCAGTGGGGAAAGTGAGTCATAAAAAAAGGTTGTACTCTTTCTCCCATTTTGTGCCCAAGTCTCCTTCAAAGGCCTTGTTATCTCAATCCAATTCAATAATGCAATTATGGCATCAATGGTTTGGTCATCTTCACTTTTTCTATCTTTAGAAACTTTGTACAAATAGAATGGTCAAAGGTCTACCTCAAATCAACTTTTAAATTAGTGAATGTTCAATAGATTCAGTGGATATGCATCTAGAGGAAAAGTTACAGTGAGGGAAGTCTTCAAGAGCGCTAGGTGTTCTATAGATGGTTCACATGGTATTAGCAGGTCCTTTTGCATTCAGCCAGGGTTGCTACATACTTACCTTTGTTGATAAATTTTCAAGATACACTTGGGTCTACTTTCTTCATAAAAAGAATGAAGTTTTTGGGACTCAAAATTGCATTCATGTTTTGAGTGCCTATTCCAAATTTTGAGTCATTGTGAACCCCTATGAATGCTTTTCATGCGTGAGTACTCGACTATTGAATTAAAGCCTAAATGGTGTTCTATGATTCTAACACCTTTCATTCAGCCTATCTATATGTTTACTAGTGATAAACTGACATTTCGAGCCATTCTGTGAAGTTCCATTTTGAGTAGTCTCCAGTTCTACATTTTCTGCCCTAGTGTCAAATAGTGATAGGAGGGCATGTTTTCCTTTGAATATCTTTTACTTGGTTAGGATTCATGACCTACCACTTTAAAGATGTTTAGTATGCATAATAGAGAACCTATGTTCCAAGTTTCAAGTCATTTTGAATTTGTTTGACTAGGTTTCGAACCCCTCAAAGTTGGTCAGTTACCTCTGTATTAAATCTACATTTTGTTCATATTTTTGAATAGCCCTGTTTGACAACCTATAACTTTTGGCCAGTTGACCCAAATAAGGAAAATCATTTTACATCAATTTCTAGGGGTTAGAGACTTTCTATGCTCCACATTTGAGCTTATGATGAATCCATTTGATTAGTTTTCAAATGCGATTCCATTTGCAATTTTTAAAGTTTCACTGTTAATTAGGGATGTAGATTGATTGGGAGCCTTATTCGAGATGTCATATCTTTGAGTTTATGATTGGTGGGACCAAATAGATTGTACCATTGTGTTCTATACTGAAAATACTACAAGTATGTTAGATTTCAATCTTTGAAGAATCTGTCTGCACACTTTCTTAGGGTCGTTCCATTTGCAAAAACACTTTTCTACTGATGATCACTATCCTGCAAATCCAAGTAGCAAACTTTAGACCTTCACCAAATGTGTCATGTGATTCTTCATGAGCCCAAATCACAGAAGTACACTCTTCTCATGACAAAGTATCAATGCCCTAGTTTTCAAAATCTCAAGTGCTCGTTTGCCTAGTTTTCAATGCCAAAACCAAATGCAATTTCCAGCTTTCTGACATGTTGGATTTGAAAGATAATTTGAAGTAGGCATGTTTGGATATTGAGATCTTTTGACTCTGATATTTTCATGAGCTACAATCTGGTAGGCCTATTAAGTATGTCAGAGAGAACAGAAGTCCAGAGTTTCAAAGTCCAGCCAGGTGTTTAAAGCTATTTTTAAAGCTAGACAATAGGCCTCCTGGCACAAAATTCACAGCAGTACAGAGGTGATTTAAAATAGGTTTTTAATGATAATTTGTGATCAAGTTTGATTCCAGATAGTTTAAGATAATCAATGAATCACTTTTCCATATCAATTGTTTGAAAATGAAAAAAATTTAGTCAGGCCTGCTTTGGGGTCTAACTAATTACATTAGATTGATGAAATTGCACATGGATTAAATGGTTTTTATTTCCAAACTGGCACTCAATGTACATTGATATTTCTTTGAGCATGGGAAGTTGTAGAAGTATGATTTTCCTAATGATTATAAGAGAGGGGTTTAAGGATCTTTATGATTGGGCTCTCCTGTAGGTCTATCCGGGCTTTTTTTAATATAATTTCTTCAGTAGAAGAGCACAATCAATACAATACTTTGTTGACTTCTCTAATTCATATGAATTTTAATTATGTGGTTTTAAAAAAATTTCAACATTCAATCCTGCATTTGAAGCTTTCATTATATATTGATCTGGGTTTGGGTGCCTTAAACCACCACAGTTATGGTTACTCTTATAACGAGCCAGTTAGGTTATTTTTGATGGGCACCATGGCTTCAACTTCTTTAGTATTAAACAAAGTAGAGTTTGAGTTGGGAAGATTACAATAGCCAAGGGTAGAGGTAGTATCCCACGTGAAGAATGAGAAGACTAATAGACGTCCATAGTTAGAGATGTGAGTTGGGAAGCCTATGATTTGCAGGGGAGCTCCATAATGTTAAAGGGAGCAGTAAGCCCCAAGGAAACATCAAAGGAGGAAGACACCAAATAAAGAGGATGTTTTTGTAACCATTTCAACTATCCACAACTAAATAGGAAGATGGTGAGGCAATGGTTCATTTTGGTGCAAGGAAGAGTGCAGGCCGCAGCAGGGGAGCCGACAATAAAAAATGTGAAGGGAGGCTCCATGTTTTGAGAAAAGGCCCATGATTATAGGGGCATTAAGGCACCCACAACAAAGATTCATGCATTAGAGGAGTTACACATCAAGGCAAGAAGCCAGCCAACATTTACAAAGAACATAGCATCTACAAGAAACAGAAGCCACAAAGGAATATGGATGAATCCTACTACCAGTTTGAAATTGACTCCTTTGGCCTAATGTGTATATGTGTAAGAAAAACATCACCATGGACAAGCTTGCTTGGTTTTGGAAGAGTATGTGTATATATCATTATCATTAATGGAAAGGGTGAAAAATTCTTGGCACTGCATGAAGAGGGCAGTATCGATGCAGAAGGCCACAGTAGGTATGTGTCCATCCACGGTGAAGGAGGAAAAACCCTCACATTTTTGTCCCACATCGAGAAACCAATGGAGAAATTTTATCTTTATAAATCAAGACACACAAATGTCAATGTATCTTTAGGACACGCGCCTAAGAATGAGTCATTGCTCACATGGGGAGGGTGGGGGCCCTCTCATCTGACCAATTACCATGTGAAGTCAAACATAGTTTTGACTTGGATTTCCAAGTGCCCAGTGAGATCATAGATCAAAATCTAGGGGTCTGCAATGTTATGCTAACATTGTATGATTGTGTGGCTCAATATGATGATGTGTGATTCTACACTAGTCATGAGATCAGGGGTTGGCCTCTAAGGGGCTACGATGATATGATAGGGCCCCTCTTTCCCATAAAATTGGAAGGCATTTTTGATGGATGTGCAATGCTCCAAATTTGGCCTTGTTGTATGTTCAAAAGGGGTTGATTTTGAGCCAAAGATGCTATGATAGGGATAAAAGGAGAGTTAAAATAATTAATATATTAATCATATATTAATGAGAGAGACATTAAAAAGATGAAAATTATTTCAATTCATGTGATCATGAATTCCATGTATATGGGTCTACAATGTTACGATTTCATCGTAATATTGTAGACCCCATAATGTTAAAAATTTCATACATTTCAAATTGAAAATATAAGGTGAGGCCTGCTCAACAAATCTAGGATTGACACATGGCATATATGGGAATGCATGAGTTTTAAATTTTAAAGATATTTGAATTTTTTAAAAAGTTTTATATAGTTCAACTATATGAAAATTTTAAAATTTTCAAGTTTTATATGCTCTGTTCAGTCTGGGAGGTAGATTTTTAGAATGGTCTTAGGGGGGCAATTTTTGTCCAAAATGTATAGTGTAATATACCATCAAAACTAGAAAAGAGTGAATTTTTCATTTTTAAAGTCAAATTTTGAGCATGTATCAGCTGGTAGCAACTACAGGAGGTTTTCTAATTTCGGAGGCTTATTAGTAAAATGTACAAATTTAATGTTGCAGATAAAATTGCAATCAGATATAGACATAATTTCATCAGATTTGACTTCTCCAGCAATTTGAAGGATGAATTAAATGTTTTTGAAGGTGGTTGGAAGTAGTTATGTTTTTTGGGCAACAACACAAGTGAATTGCCTGGGAAAGCATAAGTGACATGTTAAGACCAGCTTTCAAGCTTCAGTACAATTTGTGATGAATTCATAATATTTCTCCATAGGATATTTTGCTAATTGTTTTAATAAGGTTTATCAGATATTTTGGCATCATTGATGATTTTAATTTGAGCCAATTGAAGGAAGTTCAGTTTTAGCAACTTTAGATTGAAGACTCTTTCAGTGGGATAGATGTCAATTCTAGACTACATTTCCTAAAAGATCTTCTCTCCTATATATCTCCCTTCTTTTCTCTTTGTAAGGGTTCCAATTCTTTGAATATTTTATGAGGATTGTGGGACCAATCTGTTTCCAATTTCCTAAGATTTTCTCATAATGGTGATACCATTTTCTTAGTGTTCTTCTATTATGAACAACATATTGTATATCTTTTGAAGCATTTTCATATTACACAGTCATTCTTTGTGTATTTTTTGAGTTTTGATATGTAGATGATGTATTGTTTTCAATGAAATTAATATTAGAGCTTCACCTTTCTCAGTTTCATTCTAATTCTCATCTCCTTCTTTTGTTAATTGCAATCTTTTATGTTTGAGAACGAAGAGCTTAAACTCAATTACAGTCTTGAAAGGTTGTATGTCTAGATAAATTTGCTAATGGAACAAAGATCCATGTAAATGCTTGCTTATACTGATAGGATTGTGGGTTACACTAGGAGGATATCATCATAAGTATGAGATTTGTTATGAAGATTGATGTCTGTTTGCAAGTCAAATAGATAGATCATATGCCTGAATATATGAGTATACTTTAGGTATCCATCTACATGTTAAGGTTTAGTTGATGCCCAATGGATAAGGGACTGGTCAGCTTGGAGAGTGCATGTCCGCTATTTTTGCATACCCAAGTTATGCTGAGAGATCAAGCTTTAATGAATATCAATTTCCCATTTTATGTACTAAAGAACTAAAATTGTGGGTCATGGCTTGTTTGCTATTACTTTCCTTCATTTTGATTAGCTACTACAATCAAGAAGTTTGTCAGCAAATTATAGAAGAATATTGACCATTTCTGCTATAGAGGGTAATCTTGCATAGAAGAGTATCAAGTTAATAAGATAGATCCCTTAGGTTTGCCCGCCTTGGCTTAGTAGAGCCTAAAGTGAAGTGAGTCTGATTGACTTTATTAATTGGTCTAGAATTGAGATTTAGCCTTGCTAAACATAGGATTTAGCTCATCCTTAGGCTTTTCCTTGGTCTTTGTTTCTTGGTATCAGGTTTAAATCTACCTGATATGTTCTTTACTAGAAAGAACTCCAACAAAATGGTGACTCTGTTGGGGAGTATTGTAATCTGAAGGTGATTTAATACAATTACAAGAAAGGCACGTGTAAAGTTTGTTATTAGTAGCAAGGTTATGCTGAAGTTTCATGCCTCCCAGTGATGTTTTATCCAAGACTATAGTAGCTTTGAAGGTTGAAGAAAGATTTTATTGTCACTAGTGTTCCCATCATCAGTCAATTCAACTAGAAGTTTTTTCAAAGTGTTATAGTGTTTAGAGTTATGGGTGGACAACATGGTTTGTTCTCAGTTTTTCAAGATTGTAAATCTATAAGAGTGGTTTGATGATCTTTGTTTTTTCCTACCATTGAAAGTCTAGTTCAAATTTTTTCAAGTAACAAATCTTATTTTATTTCTCATGTCTATGAGTGGCAACTATGTCTTTGTACCAGTGTATCCTAGTAATTCATTGCTTAAAATTTGAAGGAATTTCAATTGTAGTGTAGATTTGAAGCTCTTGTTAGTTTCTTCGAAAGGAAGTGTTTTTGACTATAGTTCATTGTTGTTTTTGTTGTTATAAAAAATCTAAATGAATGAGGGTGAATCACAACTGTGGTTTATTTGTCCTTTTAAAGAAGGTGGAGGCTCTACAAAGTTTTTCATTAGTGTGTGAAAGAGTATCAGTTCACATTTGTGCCAGAATTAGCAGAGGAAAGTTTTTGCATCAGCATTGAAGGTATTTTACTTTTCATGAGTTTCATTTTTCATGAAAATTGAATGTTTAAAATTAGTACCTCAATTTAGTGATTTTCAGCTCTAGAGAAAGAGGTGAAAGTTTTTTAAGATGGATTTAGACATCATGTTTGAGGTTAGTTTGCAATTTTTTGATAGTTTAAAAAATGTGGCTAGTAATATTGTTATGTTGAATAAGAAAATCCACAATATGATTGTCAATATTGTCAAGGGGAAAATGGGAAATCTTTAGGTTCTAAATGTTCAACAAGCTTATATAAAGTTTAAATCAGCAATTAGTATGATGCCTTTGCATTCTAGATTGGAGGAATCTTCCCTACCATGTGTTTTCCTAGATATTATAGCACCTGATTCAGTCAATTGGCCAACACCTATAAGGTTACAAGAGCTTTTACAAGTCGAGAGATTCATTAGAGAGATGGAAAGTGATAATGATAGTGTTTATATTATGTCTCCTAATGATGACAATACACCTGTTGAAAGTCAGGCTAGTCATGAATGTAATGAATCCATAAAATATGATGATCTATCTTCCAAGTGTGAAGAGATGGATTTAGCTTTTAGTGAATTGGAGGATTGTAACTAGCATGAAGAAGATGGATATGAAATTGAAAATGAGTCTTGTGACAGTGAATATGAGATTGAGGATGCTTGTAATAGTAGTAGAAGTGTTGATTGCCATAATGAGAATGAGTGTTATAATGATTTTGATATTTCAGATTGTTATAATAATGTTACTACTGCTATGAGTTCTTCTTGTCATCCAAATAATAATCACAGGTAGGAGAAGATTTGTGAGGAAATTCTCTTTAGCCCTGATGAGATTTCAAACTTATTGGCTTGTGACTTTGATAATTATGTAAGTACTTCTAAGGATGTTTGTATTCACCCTCATGGTTTTTCTTCATTTTGTCAAGTCACTTCCCTAATATTTGATGTGGAAAAAGATACAGAATCTGAAAGATCTTTATCAAATTTTGGAGGTGCATATAGTAATACCTCAGATGTATGTGCACAAGATGACTTGATAGATGCAGGGGATGTGTTTGAGGGGAAGTTTGTTGCTGTCTCAATGATTCCTCATGCTGATAATTGCAATGAAATATGTTTTGATACTTCAGATGAAGAGGAAAACATTGAAAATAATGTTGCTAATTCTAATTTCCCTTTTATTACTGACAAATCATGTAATAAGACATCTAATCATTTTAAGAATCCCTCTAACAATATGTTAAATGAAGACAAGGAGTGTGATCAATATATTTTGGATCAACATTTTTAGAACAATTTTTCAAATTTGGTGACTAACCAAATTTTTCAATGTGGAGAGTTTTCAGCGAGTGGAAAATCTATTGTGATAAGTGATATGACTAAAAAGAAGCAGGGATCAAATTTTATGTACCCTTCATACCCGGATACACAAGGTAAGTTACAAATTGATTCATGTAACTCATTGAATGAAGTAGACTATCAAACTTTTGTGTTTCCTGTTGAAGGTATCTATGAGTTAGTTAGTGATGATCAGTTTTAGTTTAATTTCAATAGTTATGATAACACTGATTCATATTTTCATAGTGAGCAAGATGAAGAAATTGATTGAAGTTTTTTATATACACTATGAAAATGGTTTTGTTTCACCTAATCCGCTAATGAGAAGATGTAATGTGTACAGTGAAACTGATGTAAATCAAAGTTTTAGTTTACCTCAAGGATATGTTAATGAGAATTAGGTATATGACAGAGGTAGGAAGCTTTGAAAACTTTTTGGTGGCCTAGCGTCACCATCTTGTACAATTAGAGTAGTCTCCTTATTTTCAATAGTTGTTTGGAGAAAGTTTTTGTCAGAGTGGTCTGCTTCTTCTAGAGATCTGATTTCTTTCCATGCCCACAAGGGGCATGCATCCCCAGATAGAGCCACTATTGGTACTCAAAATTGATTTTCATTTTGAGTGCCTATTCCAAATTTTGAGTCATTATGAACCCCTGTGAATGCTTTTCATGCTTGAGTACCCGGCTATTGAATTAATGCCTAAATGGTGTTCTATATTTCTAACACCTTTCATTCAGCCTATCTATATGTTTTGTAGTGATAAACTGACATTTTGAGCCATTCTACGAAGTTCCATTTTGAGTAGTCTTCAATTTTGCATTTTCTGCCCAAGTGTCAAATAGCGACAAGAGGGCATGTTTTTCTTTGAATATCTTTTACCCAATTATTATCCATGACCTGCCACTTTGGGGATGTTTATTATGCATAATAGAGAACCTACGTTTCAAGTTTCAATTTATTTCAAATCCGTTTGACTAGGTTTCGAACCCCTCAAAGTTGATCAGTTACCTCTGTTATAAATCTGCATTTTCTTCATATTTCTAGATAGCCCTGTTGGACAAGCTATAACTTTTGACCAGTTGACCCAAATAAGAAAAATTATTTTGGATCATTTTCTATGGGTAAGAGACTTTCTACACTCTAGATTTGAGTTTATAAAAAATCTGTTTGATCAATTTTCAAACGCGATTCCATTTGCAATTTTTAAAGTTTCACTGATAATAAGGGATGTAGATTGATCGGGAGCCTTGTTCGAGATGATATATCTTTGAGTTTATGATTGGTGGGACCAAATGGATTGTACCATTTTTTTCTATACTAAAAATACTACAAGTGTGTTAGTTTTCAAGCTTTGACGAATCTGTCTGTACACTTTCCCAGGGTCGTTCCATTTGCAAAAAACATTTTTCTACTGATGATCACTATCCTGCAAATCCATGTAGCCAACTTCAGACCTTCACCAAATGCGCCCCATGATTTTTCATGAGCCCAAATCATAGAAGTAAACTATTCTTATGACAAAGTATTAATGCCCCAGTTTTCAGAATCTCAAGTGCCCATTTGCCTAGTTTTCAAGGCCAAAACCAAATGCAATTTCTAGCTTTCTGACATGTTGGATTTGCAAGATAATTTTAAGTAGGTAAATTTGGATATCGATATCTTTTGACTCTGATATCATCATGAGCTACGATTTAGCAAGCCTGTTAATTATGTCAAAGAGAACAGAAGTCTAGAGTTTCAGAGCTTGACCAGGTGTTTAAAGCAGTTTTTAAAGCTAAACAACAAGCCTCCTAGCACAAAATTCATAGTGGTACAGAGGTGATTTAAAACAGGTTTTTAATGATCAATTTGTGATCAAGTTTTCTCCCAGATAGTTTAAGAGGATCAATGAATCACTTTTCCATATTAGTTGTTCGGAAATGAAATTTTTTTTTAGTCGAGCCCGCTTTGGGGTCTGACTGATTACATTAGATTGATGAAATTGCACATGGATTAAATGGTTTTTATTTCAAAACTGGTGCTCAATGTACATTGATATTTCTCTAAGCATGAGAAGTTATAGAAGTATGATTGTCTTGATGATTATAAGAGAGAGGTTTAAGGACCTTTATGATTGGGCTCTCATGTAGGTCTATTCGGGCTTTTTTTCATATAATTTCTTCAGTAGAAGAGAACAATCAATACAATACTTTTTTTACTTCTTCAATTCATATGATTTTTAATGATGTGGTTTTAAAAATGTTTCAACATTCAATCCTACATTTGAAGCTTCCACTATATATTGATCTGGGTTTGGGTGCCTTAAACCACCACAATTGTGGTTACTCTTATAATGAGCTAGTTAGGTTATTTTTTATGGGCACCACAGCTTCAACTTCTTTGGGAAGACTACAATAGCCAAGGGTATGAATAATGAGAAGACTAATGGGTGTCCATAGTTAGAGATGTGAGTTGGGAAGCCTATGATTTGCAAGGGAGCTCCACAATGTTAAAGGGAGCAGTCAGCCCCAAGGCAACATCAGAGGAGAAAGACACCAAATCAAGAGGATGTTGTAGTAACTATTTCAACTATCCACAACTCAATAGGAAGATGGAGAGGCAATGGTTTACGTTAGTGCAAGGAACAGTGCAGGCCATAGTAGGGGAGCTAGCAACAAAAAATGTGAAGGGAGGCTCCACGTTTTGAGCAGAGGCCTATGATTATAGGGGCATTAAGGCACCCACAAAAAAGATTCACACATCAAAGGAGTTACACATCAAGGCAAGAAGCTAGCTAGCATTTATAAAAAACATAGCATCCATAAGAAATAGAAGCCACAAATGAATATAGATAAATCCTACTGCCAGTTTGAAATTGACTCCCTTAGCCTAATGTGTATATGTGTAATAAAAGTGTTACCATGGACCAGCTTGCTTGGTGTTGGAAGAGTATGTGTATATATCATTATCATTAATGGCAGGGGCAACAAATCTTTGGTGCTACATGAAGAGGGTAGTGTTGATGCAGAAGACCGCAGTAGGTACATGGCCATCCACGGTGAAGGAGGAAAAACCCTCATGTTTTTATCCCACATTGGGCAACCAATGGAGAAATTTTATCTTTATAAATCAAGACATAGAAATTTTAATGTATCTTAGGGACACACACCTGAGAATGAGTCATTGCTCACGTGAGGAGGGCGAGGGCCCTCTCATCCGACCAATCACCATGCAAAGTCAAACATAGTTTTGACTTGGATTTCCAATTGCCCAATTGTGAGATCATAGATCAAAATCTAGGGGTCTGTGATGTTATGCTAACATCCTATGATCGTGTGGCTCAATACGATGATGTGCAATTCTATGCCAGTCATGAGATCAAGGGTCAACCTCTAAGGGGCTATGATGATATGATGGGGCCCCACTTTCCCATGAAATTGGAGGGCATTTTTTATGGATGTGCGATGCTCCAAATTTGGCCTTGTTGTATGTTCAGAGGGGGTTGATTTTGAGCCGGAGATGCTACGATGGGGATAAAAGGAGAGTTAAAATAATTAATATATTAACCATATATTAATGAGAGAGAAATTGCAAAGATGAAAATTATTTCAATTCATGTGATCAGGAATTCCATGTATATGGGTCTACGATGTTAGGATTTTATCATTAGAAGTCAAAGTGATCTCTTGTGCCACTCATATTCTTAATCAATCTCCTCATCCAACCTTAGATGGCAAGACTCCTTTTGAGGGATGGTGTAGTAGAAAACCTATTGTGACACACTTTAGAGTCTTTGGTTGTCCTACATGGGCAAAGATATCTTCCAGGTGATGTAAGGTACAGTCACCTTAGCCTTGTACTTTCATTGGTTATGAAGACAGTGTGAAGGAATATAGACTTCTAGATCTAGAGACACATCATATTTTTGTGGAGAAAGATGTACACTTTGAGGAAAGTTCACCTAGCTTATCCTCTACCCCTCTCCACACAACATACTATGTGGAAACTGATAGTGACACTAGTGATAGTGCTTCAACAGATTCAAACATGTGGGGTTCTATCGACAATTACAATGAGAGGTCACTACATCAGTTCAATCCACATGCATACATAGCCATAGTGATAGTTCTAGAATAGTAGGGTATGTCTAGTCTTCTAGGTCCAACTTCAGTGATAGATTTGGGGGATAGTATTGATGATCTACCTCTTCTTCTTAATGCAATAGCTCCTCCTTCAATTGTCATGAGGGCTCCATCTAACTCTCTTATTTATTCTCTACATGATCGATCCTTATAGGTTGAAGTGATTATGTATACTTATGATCAGCAATTGCAAAAGGGTTCTTCATTAGTTGAGAAGATAGATAGTTCTTTGAGATATGTTCTTTAGCTAGTTGAGTAGGTTTTAAAGACATCACTTATCCATGAGATTCTTTCCACACATAGTGGAAGCATCTCATTTATAACTTTGGCATTGTTTCTTCCTAAGGGGAGGAACACCATTTTGCAGTCTTGGATCAACTTCTTCATCGGAGTAGTCACTGGTTGACATTCTTCTTTTGTAGAGGGGGGGAAGCCTATCCTATCTCTCTTCCTCTTCTTATCATTCTCTCATCTCTCTTTTTGGAGGAGGGTTTTTCCCATGAGGTTTTCTCTCTTTCTCCATTTTATGAGAGATTTCATATCATTATTAACATGGGTACCTAACATGGCCTCATAGCTAGGACCCATCATGCACTTCATCCTAGATTTTGTAAGCTTAAGGGAATTCCCCTAAGTTTCACTTAAGGGGGGGGTGTTGGTGTAAATAAGTATTTACTTATTACACTTAAGTTACTTAGGTTAATGCATTATTTTATTTTTTATTTAGGTGAGACACTTAGGAGTTTGTTTACTTTCATGAGTTACACAACTCTAATTATGCAAATGGTATCTACAACACTAAAGTTTTCATCATTCACTAGGTTTTCATATTGACAACACAGTTATTCGCACTCCTAATTTAGCACATGTTGTCTACACCACTGATTTGTGTGATACACCATTGTAGGTTTATCCTCACATCATCACACTTAATTCTATGCTTAATGGAGGATAACCCATATCTGGTGGACATGTGCCTAGTTGTATGACTTATCATGATGCTGACTTCTATGAATTCTAGAAGCTCTCCAAAGGCCTTTATATATAGGCACTCCTAGTGTACTCTTGATATGGTTGTATGGCATATTGAATGAATATGTCATCATTCTGATCATACTCTCTATTTTGGTCTACTGTTGAGCTTGTGTTTGAGTTCCTTGGTCTTGGGTGAATTCTAACCTAAGAAAAATTCTTACAAATTTTGGTGAAGCATTGAAGGCTTGTACAAAACTTGGTATGCTTGATAGGACAAAGTGGTTGGATTTTATGATTCAGAATAGTGTCTTGTTCAAAGGAATCTAGTTGTGCATTCACAGAAGTTCAATGAGAGAGAATCTCATCAAGGAGAAGCATAGTGGGGGATTGGTTGGATATTTTGGTAGAGATAAAACCATAGATTTGGTTGCTAAAAATTATTATTGGTCACAATTTCATCAAGATGTGATGAAGTTTGTACAAAGTTACAGAGTATGTCAGATGGCGAAAGGAGTGAAGCAAAATATAGGGTTGTATTATTCATTACCTATACTAGAGAAGCTGTGGGAGGATGTCAACATAGATTTTGTTCTTAGATTTTTGAGGATATAGCGTAGGCATGATTCTATTTTTGTGTTGATTGATAGGTTTTCAAAGATGGCACATTTTATTCCTTACAAGAAGACTAGTGATGTTGTTCATGTAGCAGAGTTGTTTTTTAGAGAAGTGGTGAGATTACATGGTCTACCAAAGAGTATAGTTTTAGATGGAGATACCAAATTTGTTAGTTATTTCTAGTGTACATTATGTAAGAAGTTGAAGATAGATTTGAAATTCAAGTCATCACATCATCCATAGACAGACAGACAAATGGAAGCTATGAATCATTGTTTGGGAAACTTGCTAAGATGCTTTGTTGGAGATAAACCAAAAGGATAGGATATGATTTTACCAAAGGTAGAATTTAAATATAATAATTCTATGAATAAGAGTACTAGTAAATCATCATTCCAAGTTGTATATGGGAATAGTCCCAGAAATGCTTCTGAATTGAGGCAATTGGATAAAGGCAAGATAAGCAGTGCTGAAGGAGAAGATTTTGCTAAACATTTAAAGAACATCCATGAGGAGGTTATGAAGCACATCATAAAGATGAACACAAAGTATAAGGATAAGGTAGATGTTAAAAGGAGTTATAAGGAATTTTAGAATGAAGATGGAGTCATTGTTCATTTGAGAAAGGATCATTTTCCAATGGGTACATATAATAATTTGAAGACAAAGAAGTTTGGAAAATGCAAGATAGTGAAAATGCATGATTCTGGAAATGCATATGAAGTGGAGTTTCCTTCTGAATTGAATATTTCACTAGTATTTAATATTTTAGATTTAACAGAGTATTATGAAGAAGGTGATGGAGATGAAGTTGCAGAAGCATAGTAGAGCATTCCAGCAGCTAGTTTAGCTACAAAGGAGATTGAGGAGATACTAAATAGTCATGTTGGCAAAAGTAATAGAAACAAAACTTATGAGGAATATATGGTCAAATGGAAAGGGAGGCCAATAGAGGATTCATCATAGCTAGCAAAGAAAGAGGTTAACCATCTTGGTTTTCCTCTAAACACCTAAGATGTGATGGGATCACTTGTCAAATTACCCCAGGTGTCTAATGCAAGAAAATATTGGGTGTAAGGCAATCTTGCATCACCCAAAAATATTTTATTTTTAGTCTTTTCTATTTTAATAAGGACTAGTAGATGGGGTGGTTACTATTTATGGGAACTTGCTATTTTTAGTTTGTCATATGAGCTTAGAATATTCTCATTTTCTATACGAAGGTTCATTTTAGAATATAAACCTATCGTAAAAATCTCATTGCTCCAACCTAAGTATTAGAGTAGTTATTGCAGATTTTTAGTAGAAAAATCTGCAAAAAAACATTTAGGCTCATTTTTAGAAGCCTTAATGAGGTCCAAAAACTTGAAAGAAGGTTGCTTACGCCATTTCAAGCCTATAGATCAGGAGCTAGCATTTCCAAAAAGTAATAATTGTAACCAATTAGAGCAATGGTTCATGAGTTATGGCCTTCCAAAGTTGGGCTACCCGAAATTTCTAAAATAATTATCAAAGATGTATTTGGCCAACTCTATATGTTTTGTTAGGGCCCGTCAGCTCTAGGTATTAAGTTTGAGCATCTAGAACCTTCTTAAGTGACATAAAACTATGTATTTAAGAAAGTCTCGAACATTGTCTAGGACAACTGTAGGTGATAGTTTGCAGCTTATCTTACAATTTATTATACTAAAGGTGCCCTTTCTGGTTAGCATATTATACTTATGAATTTTTTAATTTTTCATTTGTGGCAAAAATAAGAATTCCATATTTTGTTCTTGCATTTATTGTTGTTTCTTTGTTTCTATTACGAGTTTATGGTATTAAGGGGAGCACCCTGCATCACAAGTTTTCACTAAGAATTGAAGCTCAATCAATTGACATCTTGGTTGTTCTGATGGTCTCAATAAAGTATACCATCCATATGTTTAGGTTTCTTGATGCCAATAACCCTATGACTCTACTCAAAAGTATTATAGAATATCTGATATCATCTTTCATATAGCCCCTTATCATGTTCACTTTGCCTGCTTTGCATCCAAGAGGATTCTTCTCAATAAGATACAAGGATTAGATGATTTTAAATGCTTCTTCTCCATGTTCTCTATACCATCTTTTTTCTTGATGATATGTCAATCTGATATACTAATCTACTCTTAGAAGATGGAATACCTTTTCTATGTTCTTAGGTCTCAGATCTAGCATGATCTCTCCAGTTATACTTTTCATGACCCTTTCTTCTAAGACATAGTTCTCCACCAATTTCATGATCAATTCTAAAGATTTTATAGATATTGAGTGTGACTGACATTGCATTTACTAGCCCTGATCTGATAAGAGAAAATATCATTGGAGACCTATTGCATAAAACTAGGAAGGTGTTATAGTCGATATGGTCAAGCTCGGTATCTCATATCTTTGAATATTCATTTCGGAAGTGTGATTTTGTCAGAACACCTTGAAACTTGAAAACTATTGGTTTTGAGACCATCTTTGCAACAAGGGAGGATGAAGAAGAAGCCATTGAATTTCACATTATCAACATCCATTAGTCTAGAGATGAAAAAAATAACATAAACCCTAATTAGTAAAAGTTATGATCTAAAAAGTTAAAGCTTATAAAAATATCTCAAAACCCTAATTACAAACTCTAGAAGACAAGGAAAAGGTGCACCTTATGCACCTTAGAGTTACACTATGTGCACCATCTCCTATGCAAAAAACCTAAATACTAAGGGTGTACACCAAGCGCACCTCATGGGGTGTGATAGGTGCACACCCTTATTGTGCAAAACATAAGACAGGTGCAAAAAAAAAGGGATGCACACTTATTGTACCTTATGGGGTGTACTAAATGCACACCCTTTACTATCCTTATGCAAAATGCTTATCCTTAGTGAAGGTGCATAGGTGCACACCTTGGATAGGTGTGCACTTGCACACCTTATCTACGGTGAAAGTTTTTTAAGTTTTAAAGTGTTTGGTTTTAATTAATGAAAAAGGTTCCCAAGGTGTGCTCCTTTACCTTATGTTTTGTTTGTTTAAGTTTTTGTGTGTAGGTGAGGGAACGCATGGAGTGATACACCTCAAGTACTGTGGAGGTGTAGTAGGTAGAGCTAGGAGGAGAAAATGATAAGGAAAGGGGGCAAGGTCCCAGGCTTTATAAGCCTAGAATCTAGCACACCTCTTGGAGGTGTATAGCTATGCAAGTGTGTAGCTCTACACTTCTAAGAGGGAAGTGCTTCCCTTGAGTATCTTGGCACTCTAGTGCACCTGATGAGGTGTGCTAGCTATACCTCTTTTTTTGAAAAAAACAACTTTCTCCCTCACCAACATGATTTCTAGAATTTGGATTTTTAGGTAGAGACCCATATTAGGTAAAGATACTAGGAAAAACCTTTAAAAAGACTCAGACCTTGGACTAGAGATTTGGAAATCCAAAAATAATGTAGGGGATCCCTATTTCTAGGAGAAATGGGGTATGCATTGTGAAACCACAACACAACACATCATATAGTAATCATTTATGTGGTGAATATGGTCATATCATAGAAAATCATATTAGGACACATTTCAAAGGTAAGTCCAAGATTTGGATGAATGGAAATATAGTTTTCTATAGTTGTCATAAGATTGGACTTTTGAAAAAAAATTATAGAACCTGATTGCTAACACCTAGCAATGAACAAAACAAAGGAAAAGGTACTCTTGATGTACAATAGACAAGAAATAAAATTAATCAAACATGGAGATTTGGATTAGGTGATCATAATAACTCAAACTAAGTAAAGAGGGTATCTGATGAACTATATTTCAAATGATATAGCATACATCAACTCCTAAGATGTGATGTAGTGAAGTCCATATTTGCATAAGATGAGATGCATTAGGAAAAATTTGAAGTTAGAACCAAGCAAAGAGCACATATACTTTGTTGGAGCATAGTGGATGTTAGGTGTCAATTTCAATGTTAGTTGTGACCAAGTTATAGTATGGACTAAGCTCCCCTATCAACCGAGCTAATGTGTTTGAACAAACTATGATTAAGTCTAGGAATGTAGTTGCAATCAAGTTTATGTGTTGATTGAACTAGTGTTCCTAGAAGTATATAGGCTAAGTTATCTTATACAAGTTGAGACAAATATGATGCCTTTTTCTAAGATGAATCCTCATAGGCACTTATTTAAATATGAATTTATCCATTAAATACATATATAGGAGAATTAAATGGATACAAGAGCAAGATAAGTTGATGGTATCAAAAGTTGCTATGGTTATTTCTAGAATCCATATTGATAACATTATGATGAATTTATTCTATCTTATGTATACTAATTTGATGATTTTTACTATTAAATAATTTAATACTTACCCTCTTAGAATCATTAGAAAGTTAAAGATAAATACTATCACCACCTAGAAGTGTCCTTAGGGTAACTTAATATTAAGTATTAAAAGTAAATTTCAAAGCGTAAAGGTTATTGAGGTATGATGCACAAGAGGATATACTTCTATATTAAGATGAGTTATTTGGTTGCTCAAAACTAAGGTGTAATCATAAACATTTCATGTGTTCTCTAGGATACATCCACATACTTAGGTATTTAGAAAATTAATGGACTTGGATGACTATGATGATGGAAAAGAATTAATGTTTTATGGTTTAGGTGCTTTAATGGAAATTGATATCATTTGATACATTGATGTTTTGATACCCTATGATTTGAGTTTTGATACGTTATTGGACTAGTTAAACATTGATATATACTATTGATGTTATGTGGTGTTTTACCTTAAGATGTTATATATGATACCTTGATGATTATGTTTATACACATTTATATAGTCCATTTTGATAACAATAAATTGATCAAAATTAGCTTTGGAATGATTTCATGAACTATGCTTTAAAATTTGAAGACTTAAATTGATGGATTACATCACAATGTTGAATAACATAAGTGTTTTATATTAATACTAATTAGAAATGATAAGTTCATTGAAATAAGATTTTAGAAGTTAAATGGTTAATCCAATTATGAAAATTTGTTATATTTAATAAATGAAAACAAAAAGGAAAAGGTTACTAGAATGAAATTTGGAATATTTTGGTTAAATTTGATTATGCAAGATAAGTTTTATATATATGTGATTTTATCAACTAATGATATTGGAATTGAGTGTACAGGAAATTTCACCATGAAATTAATCAAAGAAGAAAAAAATGACCCTATGTATAATATGTAAAACTAAAGTCAAATCTAATGAAGAGATTCAAACCTTGTTGTCATGTAATTTAATTCATAATCATTGTATGAATGTATGTATTAAGTTATTTCATTTCATATTTAGTGACAGGTCAAATATTCATGTAATGTGATTTTTATAGTGTCACTTGACACTTGTAATGTGTATGTGCAAAATGATATGTCAATTATGGTTGGAAATGTAACCCTTAACCTAAAACTGACTTAATTAGGAGCCTAATCAAATCCCCCATTGGTTAGAGATAACTTGTGAAGTCCCACCAATAAAGATTTTGAATTTGAAAATTTAAGTCATTTTTAGAGGCTAAAAAGTGGTCCTAGGAGCCAAATTTTGTGGAATCTAAGTACCTAAGTGGTAGTGGTATGGTTTGGGGACCTTTTTAACACTATTAGGGGCCCCAAGTAGCTTTAGTGATGCTCTAAATATTCATTTTTCCATATGTTTCCAAAATGGAATGACCTTATGAAATTTCCCAAACCCATAGTCTTACCCAAGACTTGCATTAATGGTAGGGGACATGGATGTTGGACAAAGGACTTAGAGTCAATTTAGAAGTTATTGCTATTAGGTGGGTGGGATTTGGAGGCATTTTTAGAAGCCATCGAAGAAGTTAGTGGGTGTTTACCCACTCTCTATTGTTAGAGAAATTAGGTTTTGGAGTTTGAACAACAAAGAGATAGAGCTCTTCTCAAACTTCATTTTTCCATAATACAATGTGAAGGTTGGTATTCTTTATTTCCATGGAAGTTGTTTCATGCTTACAATAGATTAGTTTGTGTTTGAAAGTTTTATTGCATTTGTGCATTTTCATGTATCAAGGTATTTTTTTGTGAGGAATAGGAATTTGATATTGTAATGGAGAGTGTTCCCCTTAATACCTTAAACACATAACAACAATAAATAAATAACAATAATTTGTGATAACAAAATATGGCTTTCTTATTATTGTCATAAATGTAGAATTAAAAAATTCAAAATTATAATATGCTAACCCACGTGAGTGCCTTCATTATAGTAATCTACAAGAAAAAGATATGAACTATCACATAGAGCTACCTTAGATAATCTACGGATATTTCTTAAATAGGTAATTTTATGCTTCCCATGAAGGTTCTAAACACTCAAACTTAATACCTAAGGTCAATAGACCCTAACAATACATATAGACTCAAACAAATACACTTTTTAATATTTATTTTGAAATTTTTGGTTAGCCCAACTTCTGATCTATATGCTTAGATCTGCATAAGCACCCATCTATTGTGTTTATGGGCCTCGTCTGGTAATTTTTAGGCCTTAAAAAATGAGCCCAAAGTTTTGGTACCAAAAAATAATACCAAAAATCCATAATAACGTCATCAAAACCTTTGATATGGAATTGAACCTCAACTAGAAACTTGATATAATTGAGATGATTTACCTCTAAAATTAAGACATTTTGAGCTCATATGATTGGTTTAGTGAGTAGAAAGCCTCCATAGACAACAAATCTACATTAAGACAAACCTTATTTAAACAATTGAAATATACTCATCACCTTCTCTAATGTGAATCTTATGGCATCTACTTTTTAGATCCATCTTTGTGAAATACACAATTCCACTCAAAAAATCCATAATATCATTCGTCCTTCGCAATGTAAATCTATACTTGATTTTGATCTTGTTGATGGTGCAAGAATTTGTGAACATTCTCTCCATTCTCCATTTTTCTTAGGTGCTAATACTGGTGGTATAGCACATAGACTCAAACTCTCTCAAATCAACCCCTTCTGCAACAACTCATGCACTTATTTGTTTAACTCTTCATTTTCTATAGGTGTCATTCAATGTGTTGCCTTGTTTAGGAAATTGGCTCCTAGGACCAAGCGCATTTGGTGACTTGTCTTCCTTATTAGGGGTAATTCATTGGGTATATTATCTAGCACAATATTAGGAAACTCTCACAACAAATCTACAACTTCTACAAGTACCTCTTCAACTTCTTCTTTATCATCTTGTGGGATTATAGAAAAACACACGTGTTCATGCTTCATACCTTGGAGAAACTCCTAATCATCAATAAAACATATTCTGATAGCACTACAAACCTTTTCTTCTTTCTCCTTCAATGGCTTCAACTTATGTTTCACTCCATCCTTTGTCAAAGTGTAGGTATTTTCTCTCCCATCATGTATAGTATGCCTATCAAACTACATTGGCCTACCCAAAAACACATGACATATGTCCATAGGTATGATATCACAAAGAACCTCATCCTAATAGCTTCCAATCTTGAACTTCACTAGGCACAGTTCATGGAGCATAAGTTTGTGGTCATCTTGCACGTAGGCAATATGGTATAGATGTAGGTGTTTCTACCTCTTGAGATTTAACTTTGTGACCTTTTTTTCTGACACTAGATTGTTAGTGCTTCCACCATCAATGATGACAACACACACATATCTTCACATTAGCACCTTGTGTGAAACAAACTCCTCCTTTGATTAGGTTTTTTCTTGCCACTCGGTAAGACTCTTTGGTTAACTAGGGCTTCCCCTCTTTCAGCATTTTCAGAATGGGATTATTTGATATCTACATCAACATGTTCAACCCTGGCCTAGCCTTCTATCCTTTGATCCATCCTTTCTTAGTGCTGGGAATATTTGAATGCTCTATGCCCTTCTTCTCTATAGTGAAATAATTTTCCATGGATACCTCCTTTCTAGGCCCTTTTGTTGAGCTCTAAGCCTATGTTGTCTATTAGTTTCCAAATGCATAATCATTTGCTAGGAAAGGATGAATGATCAGCACTATAACTGATTCATCTAGTAAAGGTTGAGCATAACAAAGGACTTATTAATTTTGCATAACATGTCTAATAAGTTAGTGATTGTTGAGCACCCTGGTAGAGACTAAGCATATATATGAGCTGAGTTATTTTTGTAGAGGCTGAGTAAATTGAAAAAATAGTATTTTCCAAGAAAATAGAGAAACATGTACATATAGAACTTGAATTCCACTATGAATGTTAATAATGACCAAGTGAAAACCCATTCAAATGTTGAGCAGTTCAGTTTTTCATATGAGTTTGTAACTGTACAAATAAATACATAAACCATTTTTGTCCAACTTCCATATGAAATTTCATATTTGTATACATAGTCAAAATGGATATTACACATCATCATGGAAGGTAATGATCCCAAGGAATACAATTCAACTAATCAGAAAAATAGATAGAAACAACAAAAGATGATGAATTGTAAGACATTGATTCATATCTAGAACTTTCACAAAAAATCTATTTTAAGGAGGATTCTAACCCTAGAATCATAGTATGAGTGTGTATATGTGAGGATATGTGTGTGATGAGAAGAAGCAAGTAAAGGATAGAATATAGAAAGGAAGGCTAAGTTTAGAATTAGTTTAGACAAGAGAAATCAAAGAAGTGAACGATAAAAAGGAGATATCAGAATGTCAGATGAATATCAAAGATTGTATAGAGGAGATCCAAAATCAACTTGCAAAGAAAATTGAGGGTCATGTACTGAATAAATTTTGAATCAGGGAAAATCTATTAACCAAGTGATCCTAACAGGTCTATGTAAACCTTTTAATAAAGTGCTTACATAATTGTAAGTGTGAAATCATTTAACATGGTAGGATTTAATAGTCTTGAAAATTTTAATAGGGAAGACCCCTCACAAGGTAGAGCATAGATTATGATCAAACATTGTAACCCTAATAGGTTAACTTTATTTTTGCAATAGTGAAGATTTGTGGATTTCATCCCGACCCCAATTTTACCTTTACATTGAAGTGTTTTTGGGTTACCAAATCATTTATTTTATGTGTTGAATCTATCATGGATGTGATGTATTTCATTTGTGTTTCAACATTACAGTTTTATCGTTAGATCTAATATATTAGATGAATTAGGTGTGAATTCAATAATTTGGTTTTGAAGTTAAAATATAAGATCCCGATTCACCCCCCACCCCTCCCCCTCTCAATATCTTGTTTCCCAATAATCCTCTGAACACCTTTTCCTCTGCCTGTTCCTCTCTAATCTATATTGTTTTGATCATGGAAGTGATTGGAATTGTTTCCCCTATAGTTATGTTTTCTACTATTTTCCTCATCCTTGTTCTTTTGATCATCATTTTTGCCTCCATAAGACCATCTATCAAATCTTCTACTACGACCTCTTCAACTATTATTTTTATCAAACTTTTTCTTAACTTCTCCTCAAGTCTTCTGGAAAATTGATATGCCTCCTCAATACTAGCCATTCTAACTAGAGTCAACTCATCTCAAATTCTTTACCTTAACCCATTAAGATAATGGGAAAATTTTAACTTATTAGCTTCTACATGGATGATTCTAATGTCAACTTGGTAGAACCTTGTGGTATACTCCTGGATAGACATTCCTGCTCACTTGAACCCTTGCATTTTCTTTAGTAGATCAAGCTCATAATCCATGGGAATGAATTGTCACTTCAATTAACTATCATATGATCCCATTTAGTGATTTTATCCTTCCCTCTTCTATTTCACTCCAACTGAATCTCCTACCACTAGATCTTTCCATGTCCCTTCTATTTTGTCATTCACTTTACCCTATCCAAATATTTAATATCTTCATATTCAAAGTAGTCTTCCAATTCATTAATCTAATTGATCAATTCCTCTAGGTTAAAATTTCTAAAAAATGTGGGAACATCAAACTTGGGTCTTTTTTAATATTTGAAATTGTCTTAAAAAAAATTCCTCCTCTAGGTTAAGAACTTAATCTACTACCGCTTGATCAACATTTCCTTCTTCTTCTCTTGCATCCTTACTTTCATCATCTCCTATGGAAAGATTCATTCCTCTATGCATTTTCCTTTGGAGGGCTCTAAAACCCTTAGGTGTAACACCTAAAACTATCCCACCACTCTTTCATTTTGGAGGTTATTTTCATGCTATTGCTAAAATCCTAGGGAAAACTACCTCACAATCATTGATCTATTTATAGGCTCTACCCAAACCATGGTCCTGGTGAAACTACCTCATAGTCGGTGACCTATTTACACACTCAAGAACTCCTTCCCTGATGCCACTTGATGGAGGGTGATCCCCTTTATACATTAAACACATAATAGAACTAAAGAAATAATACCAATTTGCAAGAAAAAAATATAGGTTTCTTCTTATCACAACAAATATAGAATTACAGAATTCAGAATTACAATATGCTAACTCACACGGGCCCCTTCATTGCAGTAATCTACAAGACAAATCTGTGAACTATCACCTAGAGTTGTCCTAGACAATCAATAAATATTTCTTAAATAGGCAATTTTATGCCACCTAGGAAGGTTCTAGACACCCAAAATTAATACCTATGACCAAAAGACCCTAACAATACATATAGAGTCAGCCAAATACAACTTTGACATTTAAATTGGAAGTTTTAGTCAACCCAACTTTGGAAGGCCATAACTTTGAAACTGTTCCTCTAATTTACTATTATAACCACTTTTTGAAATCCTTAGCTTTTGATCAACAAGTTCAAATCTGTACAAGTGTCCATTCATCAATTTTTTGGCCTCATCTGAGCATGTTTAGGCCTTCAAAAATTGAGCCCAAAGTTTTTATAGCAAACATTTATGCAAAAAAAACCACAATAACTTCATTGATAACTTTTATATGGCATTTAGCCTCAACTGGCAGGTTGGTATGGTTGAGATGAACTTGCTCCTCATAAATTAGGATGTTTTGAGCTCATATGAATGACTTGCTAAGTAGAAAACCTCTACAGATAACCACTCTATATTAAGACAACCCTTATTCAAAAAATTGAAACAAGATGTTTTTGGTTGATGCAAGATTGCTCTTACACCCAAGATGCACATTCATTTAGAGATTGGAGTAATTTGAGAAGTGACCCCATCACAACTCAGATGTTCAAAGGAAAACTAATATGGTTAACCTCCTCCCTTACCAGCCAAGATGAATCTTCAATTGGCCTCCTTTTCTATTCGACTAGGTATTCTTCATAAGTTTTTTTCCTTGTACTTTTTCCAATACAACTATCCAATATATCTTCTATCTCCTTTGTAACTAAACTAGATGTTAGAATAATCCAATGGACTTCTTAAAATTCATCTCCATCCCCTCCTTTATAATACTTTGTCAAATCTAAAATGTTATAAATGGTGAAATATTTAATTCACCAGGAAACTCCACTTCATAGGCATTTCCAGAATCATGCATCTTCATGATCTTGCATAGGCCAAACTTCTTCATTTTTAGCTTATTATATGTGCCCACTAAAATATGCTCATTTCTCAAATGAACCATGACTTTATATCTAATATGAAATTCCTTATACCTCCTTTTCACTTCTTCCTTAGTGTTATATTCATCTTTGTAATGTGCTTCCTCACCTCATCATGGGTGTTCTTTAAATATTTAGCAAAATATTTTGCTTCATTACTACTTATTTCTCCTTTATCCAACTATCTCCATTCAGAAACATTTATGAGACTATTCCCATATACAATCTAGAATAAATATTTATCAATACTCCTATTAACAGAATTATTGTATGAAATTTTTTCCTATGGTAAAATTAGATCCCATCCTTTTGGTTTATCTTCAACCTAACATCTCAACAACTTTCCCAAAATTTGATTCACAAATTTTGTTTGACAATAGTATGGGATGATGTGATGAACTAATCTTTAAATCTAGCTTCAATTTCTTCCACAATGTATGCTTGAAATTCCTAAACAACTTCGTATCTCGATCTAAAACTATATTCTTTGGCAAACCTTGTAGTCTCACCACTTCTTTGAAAAACAACTCTGCCACATGAATAACATCACTACTCTTCTTGTAGAGAATGAAATGTTCCATCTTTGAAAACTTGACAACCAACACCACAAAAATTGAATCATACCTTCACTGAGTCTTTGGTAATCCAAGAGTGAAATCCATGTTAACATCTTCCCATGGATTCTCTGGTATAGGTAATGGCCTATACAACCCCACATTATGCTTCTCTCCTTTTGCCATTTGACATACTTTGAAACTCTATACAAACTTCTTGATCTCTTGTTGCAACTATGGTCAATAATAGTTCTCAACAACCAAAGAAAATATTGTAACTCTGCCAAAGAGTCAAACCAATCCTCCACTATAGTTCTCCTTGATGAGAATCTCTCTCATTTAACTTCTTGGAATGCACAATTGACTTCCTCTAAACAACATACCATCTTGGATTGTGAGATCCAACCACTTCATCCTATCAAGTATAATAGGTTCTATACAAGCCCTCCACACTTCACCAAAATTAGGATCTTCTGGATACAAATTACTGAGTCCCTTGAACTTAGCCAACTCAATATTCATTTTTTTAAAGAAAAATTTGTCTTTTACTAAGAGAATCTACAACTTTGTTAGACTTCCACAATCCTATGTTTCAAAACAAATGTATAACTCTGCAAAAACTTAACCCACTTCAAATTCCTTATATTTTATTTTCCTTGACTATTCAAATATTGCAAAGCTTGATGATTAGTATACAAAACAAAATCCTTAAAAAGAAGATAATGTCTCCACTTCTATAATGCCTAAACTACAGCATGCAATTCCTAATCATAAAAAACATATTTTATTTTGGCCTCATTCAACTTCTCACTAAAACAAGAAATAGGCCTACCTTTTTGGCTCAAATTAGCTCCTATTGTTACCACTAGCATCATAGTTTACTTGAAACACCTTGTTGAAATCTAGTAGAGCTAAAATAGGCTCTTCTATAACTTTCTATTTCAATAGATTAAAACTCACATATACTCCTATAGTCCACTTAAATTCTTTCCTATCCCCTATCATTATTTTAGTCAAGGGTCCACAAATACTACTAAAACCTCTTATGATCTTTCTTTAAAATCTAGTCAGCCTATGAAAATATCTTACCTCTATAGTACTCTTTGGCGTAAGTCATTCAAGGATAGCCTTTACTTTCTCCAGGTCCATTTTAAAACCTTCTTCTAATACTACAAATCCCAAGTACACCAACTCTTTTGAATAAATGCACTTCTTAAGGTTGATCAACAACTTTTCTTCCCTCAACTTATCAAACACCTTTCAAATATGCATCAAATGATCCTCCAAAATCTTACTAAAGATCAAACTATTATCTAGGTAAACAATAAAAAACTTACCCAAAAACTCCTTTAGTAACTCATTCACAAGCCAAATGAAAGTGCTTGGTGCATTAGTTAGCCCAAAAGGAATGACTAACCACTCATAAAATCTATCCCTTGTCTTGAAAGAAATCTTCCACTCATCACCTTCTTTGATGGGAATATGATGGTAGCCACTCTTCAGATCCATCTTTGTGGAATACATAGCTCCACTCAAACAATCTATAATATCATCAATCCTTGGCAATGTAAATCTAAACTTGATTTTGATCTTGTTGAGAGAATGAGAATCTATGCACATAATCCATTCTCCATTCTTCTTAGGTGCTAATACTAATAGTACAACACATAGACTCAGAGTCTCTTGAATCAACCCCTTCTACAAAAACTCATACACTTGTCTATTTACCTCTTTGCTTTTTGTTGGTGTCATTTTGTGGGCTACCTTATTTGGAAAAATGGCTCTTGGGACCAAGTCCATTTTGTAACTAATCTTCCTTACTAGGGGTAATCCATTAGGTACATAATCTAACACATATCAAGAAACTCTCGAAACAAATGTGCAACTTTAGTAGGTGCCTCCTCTACTTCTTCTTTATCACCATTTGGGATTATAGAAAAACACATCTTCTCATTATTGATACCTTAGAGAAACTTTTTTCCATCAACAAAACATATTATAGAAGCACTATATACCTTTTCTTCTTTATCCTTCAACGACTTCAACTTATGTTTCACTCCATCCTTTGTCAAAGTGTAGGTATTTGCTCGGTAATCATGTATAGTGTACTTGTCAAACTACTACAACCTACCCAACAACATATGACATATGTCCATAGATATGATATCAAAAAGAACCTCATCTTGTTAGCTTCTAATCTTGACCTTCACTAGGCATTCCTCATTGACCATGTCCTTGTGGTCATCCTACACCTAGGTAATATGTTATGGATGCAAGTGTTTCTACCTCATGATATTTAACTTTGTGACCATGTTTTTTGACACCATATTGTTAGTTCTTCAACCATCAATGATCACATCACAATACTTATCTTCACATTTGTAACTTGTGTGAAACAAGCTCCTCCTTTGACTAGGTTTATTCTCACTACTCAAAAAGCCACTTTGGTTAACTAGGACATCTCCTCTTTTAGCATCTTCAGAATGGGATGATTTGGCATCTTCATCAACATGTGCAACTCTGCCCTAGCCTTCTATTCTTTGATCTATCCTTCCTTTGCAATGGAAACATTCAAATTCTTTATTCCCTTCTTATCTACAATGAAAGTATTTTCCATGGAAACTTCCTCTTTTAAATCCTTTCCCTCTAGCTCTTTCTCTTGGATCTCTATTCTTTTGATCATGGAAATTATTGAAATTTTTTCCCTTGTGGTTTTGACTTCTACTACTCACCTCATCCTTGTTCTTTTGATCATCATTTTTTCCTCCATAAGACCATCCACTGGATCTTCCATCTTGACCTCTTCCACTATTCTTGTTATCAAAATTTTCTCTCATCTTCTCCTCAACTCTTAGGGAAAACTTATACACCTCCTAAATACTAGTCATTCTAACCAAACATGACTCCTCATGATTTTTTTTCTTAACCCATTAAGATAATGGGTAATTTCTCATTATCAGCTTTTGCATGCCTAGTTCTAATGAGAACTCAATAGAAATTCTTGGTATACTCTTGAACACATCTTCCCACTTTCTTCAATGCTTATATTTTCTTTAGTGGATCAAGCTCATAATCCATAGGAATGAATTATGGCTTCAATTTAGCTATCATCTGATCCCATATGGTGATTTTTTTTCCTTCCCTCTTCTTTTTCTCTCCAAGTAAATCTCTTGCCACCAGATCTTTACATGTCCCTTTGGTTTTTCCTTTGCAAACTTGACCCTATATGGTTCTTCAATATCTTCATATTCAAAAAACTCTTCCAATTCATTAATTTAATCAATCAAACCCTCTTGGTTAAGATTTCCCAAAAACTGTGGGAACATCAAACTTAGGTCTTTTTCCAATCTTGGAAATGGTCTTATAAATATTTTTCTACTCTGGGTTAAGAACTTCATGTACTAGCACTTTATTATGTTTCCTTCTTGTTCTCTTTCATCCTCACTTTCATCGTCTCCTATAAAAAGGTTTATTCCTCTATGCATTTTTTCTTAAAAAGGTTATATTTTCCTCTAGAGATCTCCAAAAACCTTATATATAAAACCTAAAACTCTCCTACCATGATCTTTGTGGAGGCATTTTTGTGCTTCTGCTAAAACCCTAGTGCAAACTACCTGATAATTGGCAATCTATAAACACATTCATCCCAAACCACGGTCCTAATACAACTACCTCATAGTCGATGATCTATTTACAGACTTAGAAATTCCTTCTTTGATACCACTTGTTGGATATTTCTCCCCAAGTATTATCTTAAACACAACAAAAATAAATAAATAGCATCAATTTGTGAGAACAAAATATGGGTTTCTTATTATCGCCACAAATGTGGATTTACAGAATTTAGAATTACAATATGCCAACCCACATGGATTTCTTCATATAGTAATCTATACGGCAAAGCTATGAACTATCACTAGAGTTGTCCTAGATAATTTGTAGGTAGTTCTTAAATAGGAAATTTTATGTTGCCTGGGAAGGTTCTAGACAAACAAACTTAATACCTACAACCAACAGGCCCTAACAATACATATAGAGTTAGCCAAATACAACTTTGACATTGATTTTGGATTTTTTGGTCATCCCAACTTTAGAAGGCCATAAATTTTAAATCATTTCCCTAATTTTCTATTATAACCACTTTTTGGAATCCTTAGCTTTTGATATATAGGCTCAAATTCATGCAAATTCCCATTTGTCAAGTTTTTGGGCCTCATCTAGGCATGTTTAGGCCTTCAAAACTGATCCCAAAGTTTTTGTACCCAAGATTTATACCAAAAACTAACAATAGCTTCACTAATACCTTTGATATGGTATTGAGCCTCAACTAGAAGGCTATTATGATTGAGGTGAACCTCCACCTCTGAAATTAGGAAATTCTAAGGTCATATGACTTACTTGCACAGTAACAAGCCTCTATAGACAACAGCTTTGAATTAAGACAACCCTTATTCAAATAATGGAAATGAAATATTTTTTATTGATGCAAGATTTATCTTAAATGTTGTGGTTTTATAATGCACACCCCAATTCTCCTAGTAATGGGGACCCCTTGGTCTTTTTTTTCTTTCCCAGACCCCTAGTCTGGGGTTTGAGTCTTTTTAGGGTTTTTGTTAGTGTTTGAGTCTATCCTAGTCCTTTGCCTGCAAAACCTAGTTGCCAAAAATTGAAGAATTTGGATGAAAAAGGGATTTTAGAAGTGAGAAGGATTCAATAGTGTACCTAGCACACCATTCAAGGTGTGCTAAGTGTGCTAGATGCAATACCATGGAGCACTTACCTTTGGAAGTGTGCACTTGCGCACATGCATAGGTACACACCCCAAAAGGGTGCACTTCATCCCAAGACTATAAAAGCCTAGGATCCCCCCTTCTCCCTATTCATTTCCTTCTTTGAGCCATAGATTGATGCACCTCCACACCCTTTGAGGTGCACCACTTTCTCCAAACTTCTTGCATATACACAAAAAATGTTAAATTAAAGGTACACACCTTACACACCTATCTAAGGTGCACAAGGTGGGAACCTTTACTCTCTAAAAAAATTTAAAAACCTAAAAACCTTCACCTCAGTGAAATGTGTGCATATGTACAACTTATATAAATAAAGAACTCTTTGAAAATGGTGTGCACATACACACCCTATCCAAGATGCACATATGTACACCATTGATTGATGTTGAAAATTATTTGCATAGGTTAAGGTCTACACATGTACACCCCATATGGTGTGCATGTGCCCTCTCTTAATGATAAAGAACTTGCATAAAGGAATAAGTGCACCTAGCACACCCTCAAGGTGTGCAAGGTGCACCAAGAAGCTACATATTGGTGGCTTAAATAGGATTTTGGAGTGTTTTTGCTAGGTTTTAGGATTTTGGGTTAGATTTTGCACTAAATAGTGTTTGGTTATGATTGATTTTTCCACCTTCTAGACCAATATGCTTCTATTTTGTGGAGATATCATTCCCTCTTCTTTGTCCTCCCTCATAGCAAAGATTTCTCCTAAGCCAATGGTTTTTAAGTTTCAAGGTGTACCATCCAATTCCCATTTCTAGGATGCACATTCAAAGATCTAAGATACAAAAATGGGTCATATTGACTAGAATTCATTCCTAGTTCTCTACAACAAACCAAACAAGTGGTCTCCAATTATTTTTGAACTCATAAGATCGGGATTAGTAAATACAACTTCATGCCCTATTTTAGTACAATCTTCCAAGTTGATCGTGACTTTGACCAAGAATTATGTTTTTAAAGAGAGGGTGGTCAAAAGCCTAATAGGAGAGATCATTCTCAATCTAAGACCTAAGAACATTGAGAAAGGATTCCATCTTTTGAGGGTAGACCAATATATAAGAATGGCATACCATCAAGCAAAAAGGTGGTATACAAACAATGAATAGAAAGAAACTGAAATTATTTAATTCTTATATCTCATTGATAGGACACTTGTGGGTTGAAGAGTGGGGAAAGTAGACATGACAAGAGGTTACACGAAGGATGATATTGGATATTCCATAGTGCTTCTAAGAAGAATTAAGGGATTACTAGTAGCAAGACACTTAAACATATGGATTGTACACATCACTGAAACTATTAGAATGAAAAAAATGCCAATTGACTAGGCTATAATGCTTAGTGAGAATTTGAATGAATAGTTGGTTGCTGTCAAAATTGATCTAAGATTCTATATGAACTCATTCTTGGTATATCTATTTGAAACAAGGACTACTAATTACCCTAGGTTGTTTAAGAAGGGAAGCATGTAAGATGCTAATGCTTGGCCATAAGTGGTATACCCCTAGCTGGTGAAGAAGAAATTGTTAGATCAAAGTAAAGAGTATTGGATTGTGAATAACACTTTCATTTTTGCAATAACTAGATTCATTGAAGGTGATTATGCAAAAATGATGTCATTAGAGGTAGCAACAAGAATTATAGAAACAGGTGCCTACTACATCCAATTTAAGACATTCACTTACTTGAGGGTAGTAGGCACAATGTTAAATCTTAAGAAGTTCCCTAGGTATCCATTTGATAGACTCACTTTTTTGGAGATAGTAGGGTAGCTTACATCTGCATATGAAAAAGTGAGAAAACAACATAAGAAGACCTAGGTATGGCCCATTACTATAGGTTCTTTTAGAGTTAAGAAGTAGGACATAATGACTTTTTATTTAGAATGGGATCAATATCCTTGGAGGATTATAACTCCTCTTGTATGTATTTTGACAATATTGGTAAAGTCCAATATTTGGTAGAAAATCAATTTGGGCATGAGGATGCTATAGAATATCACTAGATGAATGTAGTAGATGACTATGATATCTCAATTAGGGACTATTGTAGGATGAATCATTATCTAGCAGCAAAGTTCTTGATGTTAAGGTCTCATTGAAATCAATTCAACAAGACACAGAAGAGGTCTTCGATCCATTGTACAATCAAGAAAAGATATTTGATTGACCAATCATGAATGCAAATATTGACAGGGAGGAGAACATAGATATCAATTATAGGGTGACACATATTATTCAATTAACCAAAGATTAGATCAAGAATCCCTTCAAGCTAGACTCAATTCCACAAGTAGTGGTTTTCGAAGCTACAACCTGCCCAATGAAAAGTAGAGGGATGAAGGTTACAATACCAACATTCATAGCCCAATCTCCAATTAGGCTAGAGACATTATATCAGCATGATAGGGAAGTTGGGTACTTCAAAGTGGACAAGAGAAAGAATAAGAGGAAGAGGGATTCTCCTCAATAGGTTCAGCCCAAAGTTGAAGGGACTCAAGCCCAAAAGGCAACACAAGCCCTTGAGAGTCAAAAGCCAAGAAATGTAGAGGCTACTAAAGTCCAAAATAATCCTCAAGAGCCACCACCAGAACAAGCACAAGGATTGGAAGAAAGAGCACAAGAAGTATCTCTAGTTGATGAAGAAGAAGTACAAGAAGTGTCTCTACCTATTCAAGAGGCTTCTCCATCAATAGCTAAGAAAGCTAAGAAGAAAAAGACTCTAGTAAGAAGAACTAGGAAACAAAAGGTGATAAGAAGAGTTATTCCTATTCCCTTAGTTCCAAAAACCATCCCCAAAGAGGATGAAGAATATGAAGAGGATGACCTTCCCTTGAGTAAAAAGACTCATCTTGCTAGGGCCATGGAGGAAGAGTGTAGAAGGAGCTCCATGGTAATGGTACCATCTATTCCTACACAAACTATTTAGGTTACTACTTTAGAGGATGAGCTAAAACAATGGATTGAAGAGCAAGAGAATCAAGGAAATGATGAATTTAATATGTCAAATTTTGAGTTCATGTATGTGGGCATTGAACTTATTGGTGATAAGATAAGGGATAAACCAAAAAATTAGCCTTTGGAAGGGGATTGGAGTCAATCATCACCTCAACCACAAGGACTTCAATGTGCCCCACCATCACCAAGTCAAGATTTATCTTTCTTGGATAAAGGTTTATCCACTCCTCTCCCTCTAATAAAAGAAGAACAGGTGCAACCAGGGAAAGAAGAAGAGCCACAATAGAGATCTTCCAATGATGTATAAGAAGAGGAGCAGATATATGAAGAACCTTAGGAAACTTCCAAAGATACAAAGGTAAGGACTATGGAGTCAACTGATACAATGATGCCTAATATAGATCTCTCATAGAAAGAGAAGACTCTAGAGAGGAGTGATAAGGGAAAGGGGCTAGCCATACAAACCACCACTTTAGCTCAGTATATGTCTTCAATGGGAACTTCTTTGAGCTGGTTGAAGAGGGATGTGATGATTAGAAAGAGGAGGCAATTACATTATACTAAGGAGGAGCAAATAAAAGAATTGGTTGAAGCCCTCAAGAGACCTAAGCCACTTATACATGATGTGCAAACATTGGCCTTCAAATGAAGAGCCAAAATCATTTTCATCCTCCACTATATATAGATATTGAAGATCTAACCCCAAAAGACTATCAAATTAAGGAGGTCTTACTGGGAAAGGCAATAGTAGACAATGCCAAAGTTTTGATTACTACTGGAATCAAAGAAGTGCTTAAACACTTAGACAAAGATGAGCCTAAATTGGTCAAGTTGAGAAAGAATAATGAAATCATGAGAGGATTAATGCATGAGTTAGTTATTCCTATTGACCTAGATAATCTGAAGGCCACACTTGAAGCAAGTTTAGATAAGAAAGATAAAGAGAGGTTCATTATATAGGTGGATCCATTTTTGAAGGCTTGTCAATTATGCTAAAAAATGTTTGAGGAAAAGGGTGTGCAGATAATATAAGGTGTAATGCCCCGCCAAGGGATCCAAAGAATTAACCTAGAATTTCACTAAGTTTAGTAGCATTTTTTTTTTTTACATGAAAGTAAACACCACATATAACTCATTCACAATGACGGAAGCAATAGTAATGTCCATCTGATAGTAAACATAACACACATAATAGATTACATTCTTTAAGATCCCTTAACGTTGGATTACATCTAGAAACATCTATCATACATGAATCCATCTAGTACAACATCCACATAAAATAACAATGATAAGTCCAATGTTTATACATTACATTCAATTACTCAATCATCCACTGTACATGTCACAGGGTATGAAAAGCTTAAAAGAATATACATGCATAGAATAAGGCACATCATCCTATTCTAATCCATGATACATCAAAGTAAAGTTAATCACATAATATACATGATACATCACCATCGAAGATATATACATCCATAAAAAAGATCAAACATAATAAACTAAGTGCACGATTCCTCCCAACCGTTAATAGCATCATTAGACCATCATGGATCCTAGCCATCCCTCCATGCATAACATTCCAAATCATTGAAGAGATCATCGGTATTCACATAGTAGGAATGTCACTCCTAATATATACAACATCATATGTAGAAAGTAATCTAATATGCAAATAAAAGCATAAGATAACATCATCTAACATATGCTAATCATCAATGAAAAGGATACATATCCACCATCATCATGAAGGATGCATCAGCCACAATGTCTCAATGAATCTCAAAATGATAAGAGTGGAAAATACACTACCACTCGACCGTGTGGTACCTAAGTGGTCCACTCCCACCGTGCTAAGGAGATAATCTCAAGTCCCAAATAGGCTATCCAAAATCACATAACACAAATCTCTATAAGTTCAAGAATCCTAAAAGTATACTAACTCAAAGGTTCCAAACATAAAATCTGACATCTAATCTCCAGAGGCACACAATGACATGTAGGAACCTACTATGCAAGCGGGAAAGTGTCATCGCAATTATCATGTACAAGTTATCCTGGCAGTTAGCTAAACTCCACGGGTCCATACTAATTTCATGCAGCCACTAGTATCCTCTCATACTGATGAGGCATACTACGGAATGCAAGGTCGCAACCATGCATCTCACTACTCCCATCCTAGCCTATACAAGCACTCAAGCCATGGGTGAGAACAAAACTCTTATCTTTTTAGGTTCATTCAGTTAGTATTAGGTGTGAATGTTATCACTTATTAATCCAACTTACAATGAGTTACCCTGGCAGCCTCTTAGGGCCCTGGCCCCCATTGCAAGCCACTTCTCATCACTACATGCAGATATCCTACCCTAATGCTCATGGAATCATAAATCTCAAAATTACAAAAGATAATCCGTAATAAAATCATCAAATATGCATAAAAGCATCAATTCTCCATGAGCAAACATCCATAGAAAATCATGAACACAACAGCTCTCTATTGGCAACTGAAGTATCACTGATAATCAAAGTATTCAATGGTTCTCAATAACCAAAATATATATCTCAATCATACTGATCGAAGACTCCAAAAATGGTTGAGTCAAACATGTCACAACATGACATCATCAAGAATAAATCCACATCATAGTCCCATCATGGTGACTAGAAAATAACCAAGGTTAACTGATCGATGACCAAAAATAATGGTTAAGTCAAGTGTCTCATACATAAGAATCTCAACTTATAACAATCAGTAATTACAAACAATACATAGAGCATTCCATCAGATAACCATGGTTGGGTTTATAAAGATCGAGATTAAAACATCATCATGACATCACAATCACATAACTCTCAAGCCTCTGGTAGACGTCCTATACTGGTCAACACTAGTCAACCCAAAACCCAAAACAATAGCATAAGAAATACACAATGCAAACACATGTTTTGGTTTTGCTTTATTTACAAACTTGAGTTTAAATGCAAAATTCTTATTTCCAAGTTTAGAAAAAGAATTTGAAAGAACATTTATACATGAATACAAATCCATTCTTTAATTATAATTTTAATCCAAACGTCCCCCACCAATTTCAATATTTATAGACTTAATAGAACAATTAATTTTAATCTTGAGCCTTGATATAAATCAATTATTAATTTAAAATTATAAAACATATAATTGTATTTACATATTATATACATACTTATATATATATATATATATATATATATATATATATATATATATATATATATATATATATATATATATATATATATATATATATATATATATATATATATATATATATATATATATATATATATATATATACATACATATAAATACATATATGAATATATAAAATTATTTTATCATTTAACAAAAATCGAATATGGCAAACATTTTTTAAAAAAATGACACACATTATATGATATGACTGCCGGTACGCAGGACCTTGCGGTCGCAGTACCTGCGATGGGGTACACTACGACTACAGTGGGGGGGTGTGGGTCTTGTCCTCCCCCCGACTCAATGTATAAAATGTTTATATTATTTTTTAAAAATTGCTAATGCGATTTCCATTTGCTATTTGGTTTAAAATGTTTTCACCCATGGGTATGTTATCTGTTTTTATCAAATATATATTATATATACATACATACATATATATATATATATATATATATATATATATATATATATATATATATATATATATATATATATATATATATATATATATAAGTATATATATATGTATGTATGTATATATATACAAATATATGTAGAATTAATAATATCACAATATATGAGCATATATACACACACACACACACACACACACACACACACACACACACACACATATATATATATAAGTATAAGCAAATTGATAGTATAACAATACAACTTCAATTTTTCAGAATTCCTCCATAAACTTTTGATCTCCCAAAATTTCCAATAATTAATCTAATGGGTTTGACTATGAATCTCAACCCTAGCCCCGTGTTCTTTTAGATCCATGCATATAGAAATTCTCAAATAAATTAATCTACCCATATTGAGAATGCACAATAAATTATGAAATTCTTCAGAAGACATATGGAAGACACGAAGAAGACAGGGAATGCATGATGCGAAAATAGCATAAGTAAAATCACAAAAATCTACCCAAATTCTGATGCTAATTCGCTCTTCCTCAGAAACCCGCAGAGCAAGCTCCTCCCTTCTTCAGAGTTCTCGAGTCCTCCAATGCTCCAATTTGCACTCCAACCACTATGTCTAAGCTTCTAAGAATGCCTGAATATAAAGAGCTTTCAGAAAACATCTAGAATGCTTCTAGAAATAGCTGGAAGGTGTCACCAACTGAGCATAGGTCTTTTCCAACCTTCAAGATGAGCCATAGGGTTGTAGACACCATGTGCTTAATTGATGCACTAACCCCCGTGTTGTTGACACATGAGAAATAGAAAAGTGCATTAACTCTTGTACAAGCTTATAACTCCAATTCACTTTTATATAATTTCTATTTAAATATTTATAACTTCTATTTTAATCTTTATAAATTTCAATTTAATTTTTATAACTTTTATTATTATTATTTATATATTTCTTATTATTATTATTTTATTATTATTATTAATTTTAATTTCTAATTTTCTTTTATTTAATTCTTTTTCCTCAATTAATTCTCATTTAATTAATTATAATCAAAATATCAAATAACATGATATTTTATATTAATTTTCTCAAATAATTAGTTTATTAATTAAATCTATTTATTAAGACTTAATTAATAGAAAATTCACCATAGATCTCCAAAATAAAAAATGAAAACCCATCATAGAGCAATCACTCAAAATTAGTCTAAAGAGTTAAAAAATCACGAATCATGTCATCCGACACATTTGATGGGTAAAATATCCAGATACTTGTCCTACCTCACTAGGACAATTGGCTTAAGGGTTTGGAATTTGGACTTGAGCATTTATCTCCCTTCTCTTATCATTGAGATAGTATAATAGGGTACGCTCATCCTGGCAATTCAGGGAAGTTGATACCCGGTACCTGCAATCTACAAAAAAACCATGCATGTACATACAATATATAATGCTAAGCTAAACAGACAATGGCAGGAAGTGGTGCATCGTGTAGATCACGACTAAGCAGGTGACTATGACTCCCTTCCTTAACCACATCAGAAATGCCATACAATAAGAAAACACGTACACCATACACATGCAAGTACGGGGTAAGTATCCATAATAAAACACATGAGATAATAACCATCAACTAATCATCAACCATAGATAGAAAAAATATAATGATCATCATGTATACATGAAATGTAAAGTCTAAATGATCTCATCACATAATCTTTGAATCCATAACATAATGTTTGATAGTCTCAAAGCAATACCATTAATCCATCAACATAAAACTAGTCCATCATAGTTTGATAATAACAACAAAAATGTCTAGAAAAGATGTGAACGAGGGTAGGCACTACATAAGGGAACCTTAAATTATTGTATCATATGAAAAATAATGTGGAGAAACTAGTTTCTATTTTGAACCAAGATTTTGGATTGATGGATGAGGTACATACCTAGGGAAAAGACCCTTGAGTGTTGTAGTCAAGAAAAGGTCAGAGGTATCATTTGTTGATGGATGTATGTATGGGGGATGAGTTAGATAAGATATATGATTAGATTGAGAAGATTGCAACTAGTAATAAAGTAATGGAGATATTACATGCGGATGTTCATAAGCTCAAGAATCAAACCCAGGAGAAAATTTTGGAAGTAGAGAAGTATTATAGTGAGACATGCCTTGAGAATTGTTGAATGGTTTTAAATGACCTTTGAAGAATCTTCAATTGATGAAGACATTAGACAAAAATTTAATATGGAGGAGGTATTGCTAGAATTAGATGTAAATCTTGAAGACTTTGTGGAGACTAGTATAGAAGTGGGAAACTATCGACAAATAGTAAGAGATAAGTATGATGCTTTGGATTTTCTAGATGCAACCCAAGTAATGGAGATCATAGAGAAATTCAAGAGAAAATATCCAAACATAGTTCTAATATGAAGGGGAAGAAAGCCCAGTGATGAGGCTAATTATTGTCTCTATTTTATGATAATTTAAAATACTATATTTTAACACTACCAAGACCTTTGTGAACTTATGTTTATTTGAACTTATGATTGAGTCCAAATAGAACCATTAACCTATGGGTAGATAGCATGTCATATTTTTCCAATATTATACATATAATGTACTATTTCATATAACCATCAGAATGTGTATTCTAATATTTGGATTTAATTTGATTATGATTGTTTGCAAATATTTATGCATCATAACTAACTTGATAGGGAAGAAGCTAGAGATGGTCGACAGCATTCAAGGAGGAATAATAAAGTCTAGTCATGGTGGAAGAACCATAATGGTATTAGGAGACATGGCTGCTACAAAGGAGGAGCTATTATTTCAAGAATTCAAGGATGAAAATTTTCTATATTTCCTCTAAATTTACTATTGTGTCGAGTTGGTTATCTAGACTTTATTGCTTCTACCATGAACTATTACATTTCCTTCTTTTTCTCTGGTAGATTTGTAATTAGTTTTTTTTCTTTCTTGTTATAGAATAAGTGTCAATCCTCTATTTATAGGGATTAGATTGATAGTTTTTAAAGGTTGGAAGAAATTTTATGAAAAGAAATTGTTGACTCTCGTAGTGAATTGTTTTATAGTTTTATGAATTGTTCTTATGTAAGGAATTTTGGAATATAATGAAATAATTCTTGGTTTACATTCTATGTTAGTAGATAAGTAGAAGCTAACCAAGGGGACCTACTTGGGATGTGGATTACACTAGAGTAGTGTAGATTTACTTCCAATATTTTTGGTATTTCAAGTAGAAGTTGTAAGTTTCTTCCTACAACATCATACTTTGTGAATGTTCTTGCAACATTTGCAAGACAAGTTATAGTGGATGGTCTGAGTTGGAATATAAGTTAGCATTTAATTGTATTTCCAGTATTCATTTTAGTGAAGAGTAATGTGTGTTAATTTTTTGTAGCACTAGTGTAGGTTCTTTCTTTACATTTTACTTTCCTATAGCATAAGCATAATGACTCTTTAAGAAACCTAGTGCACATACCATACCAACCATTTTAGGTATACATCCCTAGGTAAATAAATTAAATGCACCTCATGGTGGGGAGAATAATCCTTAGATTGAATATAATTTTCCTAAGTAAGGCCTTGGGCATGATTATCACACACCTATTGTGAGGCGGACCATTTTTGGTGTCATTGCCAGGGATGATGTCAAGCTAGGAACATCTTTTTGGGTCATAGTTTTTTTTTTAGTTAAGTTTTTTTTAGAGATTTGCAGTCCTAAAAGTTTCTTCACAAGTGTGAATAATTTAATTGCATGCATTGAAGAGGAAAATAATGAGATGAATATGGAAAATTTCTTCCACAGGAGTGTATTAATTTGAACAAAGAAATTGAAGAAGAAGTTGAGTTCTCTTTTGAGGATGCAAGCCCTATTTTTTAATTAAATCTTCCTCTAGAGAATAACCCTTGGACACAAGTGGTCTTCAGCCTTTTTCTAAAATTTGGCCAGCTTTCTTGGTAGTTCTGGTTCAAATCCATGTGTTGTTAACAATCCAGTACCCAATGTTCCTTTTCAATAGCAACCTCATAATCAAATACCTCCAATAATGGCACAACCTACTTTTCCATTTCCTCTTTTGAGCCTCATAACCATTGCTAATCTCAAAAATATACCCATAGTTACTCTCTCAAAGTTCTATGGCCTTGTAACTGAGGATTCTAATACTTTCTTATCTAAGTTTGACATACTCTATCATAGGTTTGAATATAACACTAATTCCCATAATCTCAAGTTGTTCCCAACAACATTGAAAGAATTAGCCTTATGATGGTTCATGGGCTTAGAAGCCAATATAGTAGGTACCTAGGATGAAATGCAAACTCTATTTTTGGATAAATACAAAGAGTATTGTAAGGTGAATGATTCAAGAGGAGATGACATATTTAGAAAATCACAAAAGGAGGACAAAATATTGGAAGACTATGTTTCACATTTCTTGTATACACTGCAAAAGAACCATCAGCATGTACTAGTGGAGGATTCAAAGAAGCTAGTCTTCTTGAGAGGGGTAAACAATAATTGTTTGGAAGCATTAAACCTGATGGCTACTTGTGATGTATATCACTCCTCTTGGAATGACCTCAAGAAAATCTTTCTTAACTACTCAAGGTCAACTATGAAGAAAGGCAGAGGACATAGGTCCACAACCACTAAAAGGACTAGTCAAGGTATTCAAATCTTGAGATATCTAATCTACTCTCAGATTTCAAGCAAGACATCATAAATGATGTTGCTACACATCTCAATACAATGACTACAAAGAAAAAGTATGCAGAAGTTGAATCACAATTGGTGGAGTACTATCCTTATTGCCTCAAATAGAAGAAAGACTACACATGTAAATTGGTAGCTAACCTAGAGAATCAACATTTGTCGACTGAGTACATGAAGATAGATGGAGACAATGAACAAGTGTTCTTCATTTCTCAATATCAACCATGGGCTTCAAGACAAAGTATGCCTCAAGGCCCTCTATAATTTTCAAATCCTTACAATAATCAATGGCAAAACCAAAGCTATCAGAATCCTTCCCAATACTCCTAAAATAACCAGTGGCAAAACCAACAAAATAACCAGTGGAAAAACCAACAAAATAACCAATGAAAAAATCAATAGAATCAATGGCAACAACCACAAGGAAATTAGTAGCCTAATAATTAGTGAAGGGGGCCTCTATAATGACCTAAGAAAAATTTTTGTAACCCACAACTAGTGCCTCTAGTTAAATAACATGCAATAATGCCACCTCTTATAGCAAATAATGCTAATCCTAAGTCAACTCAATTGCTTACTCTACCTCAACCAAATCCAAACAACAAGAAATTGCAAAAAAAAATGTACACTACAAATACTCAGTAGTGCCCTACATATTCACTAGAGGTATTTGATATTCATTTAAGATTGGGTACAACTTTGCCTACACTAGAATATCCTATTATCATGAATTTTGCATACACTCTTGCAGAACCCCTTCCAAGAGTTATGCTACTAGATATCAACCTGCCAAAAGATGTATCTAGTAAGACTACTAACTATACCACCACGAATCCTCCCTTTCCACATAAGCTAAATAAAGAGAAATCTATACCACAAAAGGAAGAGACATTTGACATTGTTGAGCAGCTAAAAAACATGCACATCCAAATTTCTCTGTTTCAAGCAATCAAGGATGTCCCTCTTTATAGAAAGGCTATTAAGGAAGTAAGCCTTAAGAATCTAGGGTGGAAGAAGAAAGATCCTCGAACAATCCATGTTGTCAAGAAATTAGTAGATATTATGTTAGGGAAGGTAGTCATACCAAAGTATTCAGATCCTAGTAATCTAGTAGTTAATTTGATCATAAATGGACAGGCTATGAAAAATGCTTTAGTTGATCTAGGAGCAGCAATAAATGTGATGAGTAAAGATACAATGCATAGGTTATATATGGAAGGGTTAAGGATAACTCCCATAGTGTTACAACTTGTAGATAGTTCAACTATAACTCCAGATGGTCTCATAGATGATGTGATAGTAACTTTAGATTCATGGGAATAACCTGTTGATTTTCTTATCTTATAACCCAAAGTCAAAATTTTTGGCTATCCTATCATATTAGGGAGATCTTGGTTAGCCACTATTGAGGATAAAATTAGTTGCAGATCAAGCAGTATGACAATTGCATCCAGTCAAACCATAAGGAAGCTAGAGCTATATCCACCTACCCAAACCCAACTATTCTTGGGAGAACCCATTTGACCAAATTTATGAGATCAAGAGGAAGAACTAAATTTTGTAGCTCAGCCCATGATGTTGCATAGGAAATATTTCCTAAAAATGCAAGAAGAGGACATAGTATAGAGCATTCTTACCAATGAATGTATAGTGGCCAAAGACATTGCTAAAAGTTATGTCTTATAGTTATGTACCTATGAAGATTGTGCCTACCTAGCAAGCCCTAAAATAATTGACCAATTATTACCAAGTGAAATAGCTACAAGTCCAGTACTAGAAATGTCAATGGTAGAATTAACAACTACTATGGAACTTTCTCCTGGTCATCATCTCTGTGTAAACAATAAGTTGTCCATATCACAATTGGAATTGTTAACCAAGCTCCTCAATCAGCATGAAAAAGCCTTTTCTTGCAATTATAAGGATATGGTAGGATTGATCCCTAAAATTTTCACCCATAGGATATACTTCAATGATGAAATCCTTCCACTTTGATAGCTTCAAAGGAGAATAAATCCAACATTGCATGAAATAGTTAAGATAGAGTTATAGATGTTGTTGGATGTTAGATTCATCTATCCAATCCCTGATAGAAAATTGATATCACCATTAGTTATTATACCTAAGAAAGGAGGGAAATGGTAGATATGTATAGACTATAGGGAATTAGATAATGCCACAAAGAAGGATCACTTTTCTTTACCTTTTATTGATCAGGTTTTGGATACTTTGGCTAGAAAGAAATACTTCTCATTTCTAGATAGATACAATGGATACAATTAGATAAGTATTGCTCTAGAAGATCAAGAGAAGACCACATTTACATGTCCTTGGGGTACCTATACCTATTTTCTATTTCCAATAGGCCTTTGTAATGCACCTACTACTTTCCAGAGAGTTGTAATCAACATCTTTGCTAACATATCACATGATTGCATGGAAACATACATGAATGACTTCACTATATTTGGTGTCACATTTGAGAAAGTTTTGAAGAACTTGGAGAAAGTACTCATTCAATGTGAATAGCACAATCTATCTCTCAACTATGAGAAATGCTTTCTAATGATGCAAGAAGGAGTGGTATTGGGACATTTTATCTCTGAAGCTGGAATCTAGGTAGACCCTACAAAAGTAGAGGTAATTCTCACACTTCCTACTCCCACAAAGAAAAAAGAATTCAAATATTTCTTAGGACATGCTGGTTATTATAGGAGATTTATCAAGAATTTTAGTTAGATGTCTAGTCCTCTTTATACCTTGCTCATCAAAGAGGCTAAATTTACCTAGACAAAGGAATGAGATAACTCCTTTCAGGAGCTCAAATCATTGTTGACAATTGCACCAATACTTAGGGGTCTTGATTGGACTTTGCCTTTTCAAATACATACAGATGTTTCTGACTATGCCATAGGTGTAATCCTAGGACAAAAATCTCAACATCTTGAAAATGCAATCTATTATATCAGCAAGAGCCTTTATGGACTAGAGTTAAACTATACAGTGACTGAAAAAGAACTATTAGAAATAGTCTATGCTTTGAACAAATTTTGGCATTACATAACCGGTTATCCCATATTTGTTCAAACTAACCATGCAGCAATTAAGTATCTCATGAATAAACTTGCTATTATAGGCAAGTTAGCAAGATGACTACTTCTTTTGGAGGAATTTGATATCACCATCATTGATAAACCTAGGAAAGAAAATGTGGTAGCTGATTATTTATCAAGAATCCGCCATGATGAAGATGATATTACTTTGATAGATGATACATTTCTAGATAAGAATTTGTTTCATATTACTATCAAAACCCCATAGTATGTAGACATTGCTAATTACATTATAGCTAATAAAATGTTAACACATTTCTCTTACAAGGAAAAGAAGCTTCTTGTAGAGGAAAGATTATATTTCTCTTAGATTGATAACATACTATTTTACACTGGACTTGATCAAGTTATGAGGAGATGTGTAAGAGAAGATGAGGCATATGACATTCTACATGCATGTCATAATGAACCATGTGGAGGGTACTTTGCAGCAAAATGAACAACATTGAAGATTTTAACAACTAGTTACTATTGGCCTACACTTCATAAAGATCCAACCAACTATACATGGAAGTGAAATAAATGTCAGAGGATGGGCCAACCAACAAGAATAGATGAAATGCCTCTCAATCCACAACTGACATTAACACTATTTGACAAATGGGTCATGGAATTCATTGGTCCAATAGATCCTCCATCCAATGAGAAATTATATATCCTTGTGTGCACTAACTATCTAACAAAATGGGTTGAAGTCAAAGCCATGAAGTATGCTTATGTTCATAAAGCTACTGAATTTCTATATGAAGAAATTTTTACTCGATATGGTGTACCCAAAGAACTTGTCAATAACCAGGGTGCTCAATTCACTTCCAATTTGATCACATAACTCATGAAGGAATATAATATGAGACATTGGAAATCAAGCCCCTATCACCCTGAAACTAATGGACAAGTAGAAGTTATGAATTAGGAGATAGAGGCCATCTTGACAAAGACAATTCATTTGCACCACAGGGATTGGAGCAATAGACTATCAAAAATTGTTTGGGCATACCAAACAACATGGAAGAATACCAAAAGGTTCACAATATTTGAGCTATTGTATGGAAAATTAGCAATGCTACCCATTGAGTTTGAACAAAAAACTTTAAAAATAGTATTGGAATTGAACATTGAACTTCCTATAGCACAGAGAGAGTGTCTACTGCATCTTAATTCTTTGGATGAAATGTGCAAGTCTACCCTAGAATGCACAAAAATTATATAGAAGCAAATGAAACAATAGCATGACTCCCACATTAAGACTAAACAATTTCAAATTGGTTACTGGGTTTTTCTTTATGATTCAAGATTTAAAGATATGTCAGGGAAGCTGTAGACACGATGATTAGGTCCCTATGAAATAAGCCATGTATTTGCAAATGAAGCTATCCACCATTGGTCCAGTGCATTTTAAGTTATTAGTCAATGGACATTGACTCAAGTTGTATAAATGGCCCCAAATAAAAGAAGATTTCCTACAAAAATTTCAACAGCCAATTTCAAATGCAGAACAGGTAACACTTTCACAGTAGAAGGTGTCGACCTCCTACTTGCAGCTCTTCAATAAGAACTCCATCAAGCATGCCCATAATAAACACTTTATGTCAACAAAAATTTCAAATTCTTCATTCACTTTCTAATTTTTTTTTGTTTCAACTCATCTCATTTCTTTCTCTACCACCCACCCATCTTGCATGTCATCATTTTATAATGCTTTCAATAACATGATGAGTTCATTGACGTATGTTGTCATTGCTGACCTTCAACTCTTGCCACCTTTTGGCATGTGCAATGATCAATTAGTAGGTATAAGATTTTCAAATTTTTTGTCATTTATGTAATACCACAAAATTGTCTCATTGCCATGTTAACCAATTCTGGTCTATCTGATCAACCCTAAAGTCCTATGTCACTAGGCAATTCTAATTCTAATAATCTTTACTTGACCTAAGTGTCAAATGGAGAAAATCATTAATCTATATTAATAACTTACTTTAATTAATTTTTGAATATTCATTGAATTGGCTAAATTAACCTTTTAATTGAATTAATTTAACTATAAGTCTTAGTAATTTAATTTAATTAAATTCACCCCTTTGAGCTAATATACATGAGGAATTAAATATATTTGATTTAATTAAATATTCTCATTCTAATTGTTTAATTTAGTTATTCAATTTAGAATGCTCAATTATCAGGTCATATTTAATTTCTTTAAATCAAATATCTTCTCCAATTTTCTCTCTTTAGTTCAGAAATGGAAACTCTTAGTTAACTGAAATCAGAAAAGGAAAAAAAAATTGTTAATTCCTTATTCCACTCAAAAAGAAATCGGTTAACTTCCTTTTCATGAGGAAACTTTCCATTCTAACTAAATCTCATTTCTATTCTTGATGTTCATCCCAATTAATCTTGACCATTGGTGGGTTTCAGGAATTCTATTTAAGGGATTTCTAATTTTTCATTATAGAGGTTGGAAATTGGACTCATATTGAAGTGATGTCAAATTAATTACTCATTCTGGCTTTCATACTTACTTGATTTTTAGCATCATTTAGATCAAGATGCATACATTTAGCTTAATTCCTTTTATTGCTAAGTAGAATAAATTGCATATCATATAGATTAATTGCATAATCATACTTTGCATAAACCCTTCATACTAGATGGTATGGTTGTCTACTTCTCGATATGAGAGCACATAGAAAAAATCCTTCTAGTTAGAAGGCAACAAGTTGCTTTGTCAAGCGTCTTGGATAAATGACTCCATGTTTATTCCAGGATGATTCCATAGGTAAGGACCATGTTGAAGTGTCTGTGAGAATTAGAGGTCACATTCTACATGTACATTTCTAGCCTCTCACACACACTTCAACATGGTCCTTACATGTGGAGTCATCCTGCAATAAACATGGAGTTGTTTATCCAAGACACTTGAAAGAGTGCCTTGTTGCCTTCTAACTAGAAGGATTTTGCATATGTGCTCTTACATTGAGAAGTAGGCAAATAGACCATCTAGTATGAAGGGTTTATGCAAAGTATGATTATGCAATTAATCTATATGATATGAAATTTATTCTACTTGGCAATAAAAGAAATTAAGATAAATGTATGAATTTTGATCTAAATGATGCTAAAATATCAAGTATGAAAGCTACAATGAGTAATTAATTTGACAACACTTCAATATGATTCCAATTTCCAACATCTGTAATGAAGAATTAGGAGTCTTTTAAATAGAATTCCCAAAACCCACCAACGGTAAAGATTAATTGGGATGAATGGTCAAGATTAGAAATGAGATTTGGTTAGAATGGAAAGTTTCCTCATGAAAAGGAACTTAATTGATTTATTTTTGAGTGGAATAAGGAATTAACTAATTTCTTTCCTTTTTTGATTTTAGTTAACTAAGAGTTTCCATTTCTGAACTAAAGAGAGAATATTGGAGAAGATATTTAATTGAAATAAATTAAATATGACCTCATAATTGAGTATTCTAAATTGAATAACTAAATTCAACAATTAGAATAAGAGTATTTAATTAAATCAAATATATTCAATTCCTCATGTATATTAGCTAAAAGGGGTGAATTTAATTTAATTAAAGGACTAATACTTATAGTTAAATTAACTCAATTAAAAGGTTAATTTAGCCAATTCAATGAATATTTAGGAATTAATTTAAGTAAGTGATTAATATACATTAATGATTTTCTACATTCGACACTTAGGTCAAGTAGAGATTATTAGAATCAAAATTGCCTAGTGACATAGAACTTTAGGGTCGATCAAATAGACCAGAATTGGTTAACATGGAAATGAGCCAATTTTGGGGTATTACAATTTATAGTACATAGATTTCACTATTTCTATGACTACATTAAATATATTATTGTGGAATTATGCTAGTTCCATACCTCATGCCAATTATGACAAGTAAGGATACTTGTCCATGTTTTGTAGGGGGCAGGAAGGTTACTAATTCACAATGACATTTCTATTTATTTATTAACGATCCTCAAATCTATACATTCTCTTTAATTTATTAAAATCTAGTTGCCATAGAACATAAGTGTCATTTGTCATACCCTTATTCCTAAATAATTTCTCACTATCAGGCTATGATGTGACCCAAATTCAATTTTGGGATGATTCTCACATTTTTATGATTTATTTTCATTAAAACCATATTTTTATTGCTCATAATGTATTGTTCATGGTGGAAATTAGCAGAAAAGAATGTGAATTGTGAAAAGGGTTTGTCATTTAAAAAAAAGAAAAGAAAGTCTGAATTTATAGAAGGGAAGAAGGTAATAGTGCAAGTAGAGCATAAATTGAAATTGGCAAGCACAAATGGGAGGACAATTACAGTGACAGGAACCGGTGAAGCATAGTGTTTTACTTTCAGATGTAGAGGCATTGAGAAGATTTAATGCATGATGCTTGTTAGGGTATTTTAAAAAACTAACAGAGTTTGATGATGAAGCAACCACTAGATTTATATGTACATTTGAGGAAGGTGAAGCAATAGTATAGGGATTGACAGTTGTTGCCATAGAAGAGAAAATAGCAAAAGTAACTAGGTTACTAGCAGTGGAAGAACACCACCCTAATGCACATGATGAAAGGTCAGCTAGTGCCTAGTTTTTCATACCAATTGACCCTCCATTGGATATAACCAAGCAGGGTTGCAAAAGAATGTTTCTTCTACTACCATACAATGAGTTGGCCATACATATTATCAGGTATTTCACTTATGAAGGAAGATTTTCATATTTGCATGGACATCATTTTAAGTTGCTCAATTATGCAAGGCATAATTCTCTAGTGAATGTTCTCAATTTCTTATACAATATGTTATGCATTAGTGATAAGGAAACCTAAAAAGGGAAGGACAACTTTGTTACTCACTATGCCCTAATCAAATTTCTCATAGAGAGATCTCTTAGGGATGCCTCTCCTAGGTCATGGGTAGAATTTTTCTAGTGTAAAACCCTGTAACATCAGGCTACCCCTAATGAATAGCCTAGCAAAGAAAATGCAATCCCCATTGACACAACTACTGAGAAAAGCACCCAAGGTGTTGAAACTAGAAATGTGCAAGAAAATGTGCCTTTACTTGCTCAAAAGAGAAATGTACCTACTGTTAGAGTAAATAATTAATTGTTAATTATTTATTCTATTTGCTTAAGCTTACTTAGGTCATGCATTTATTTAATACTTTTGTATTTAATGCATGTAGTGGTTAGTTGTTGACAACACGGGAGTTTGTTCCCTTCTTGTTGTCACACTTATCTTCTACCACCTTCCAGCTTGTTCTACAAGCTTCCATGAGCTCTTTATATTCGAGCTCTCTCTCATTGTATTTTCATAACATATCATAAGACATTGTGCACATTGTAAATACATTTTCATTGTGTTTGCATAATTGTCTCTCATGTCTGTTTAGGGTTTTTTCTTTGCTCCATGCTCTTCCTCTTCTTGGCTTCTCTTTGATAGGTCTTGCATGCAAGTGATCTTAGGTGTCTTCGGAGTTGGCTTTCCTCAACTCCAACATGGTATTAGAGCCTTCCTACTACTGCTTCATTGAAGAAATTTTGAAGCCATGGATTGGAGTCACAAACCCTAGTTTGTTTGTGCAATTTTTCTTCAAATCAGGGGATCAGCATTTTTTTGGAGCATTTTCAGCCCAAAAAGACATCACCATTGGATTCGGAAGGCCGTTTGCAGTCAGGATTCATATAAAGTTTGTTATTTTTGGACACAGGGCAATTTTGGAGATTTTTTGAAGCCTCCAGGGTCTGTCGTATGGATCGTATGGACGCAGGGTCAGAGAAAAAATTTAAAAAATTATTTTTGGGCGCTCCGCCACCATGCCACTGCCGCGCCACCTACGCGCATTTCGTAGTGGCCACAGCAGGCAGCACCACCCGGGCTTCGCTCGGCCCCGGCCGCCTCCCGTCCGTCGCCCGCGGGCCACTCCGGTGTCGCTCTGCGGCCACCTCCGCTCGTCGACCTCCGCCTCCTGCTTTGCTCCGCTGGCAATTTTTGCTCCTCCTCCACTCGTGTCCAGTCTGCAGCATTTTGCACAGTCAGCCCCTACAAGGGTGACACGTGGCCTGGGCACCACGTGGCACCTTGCCACGTGGACCCGCCATGTCACCCCTGCCACATCGACTTTGCCACGTGGCTGCCACATGGATCTGCCATGTGGTGCCCTTTTTTGCGATGACGGCCTCCAAGCCGTCAATTTTAATCAAATTTTCTGCTGACATTAGCATGACGTCATCCTATGTCATCATCCTTGCTTGCACCTCTCCTGATTTGCTTTTGGACCTACCTTTGGTTTTTTGGCCATAACTTTTGCATACGGAGGTATTTTTCTGATCCGAAAGAAGCACCGAAAAGCTGGTTTTGAGACAGAGATTTTGATGTAGGTGGTTTTAGGTTTTGATGCATTTTTGTTCCCTATTTTTTTAGTTGAAGTTTGAAGTCCTATTTTTGACTCCGACATGCATATCTTTTGTGTCCCATGCCCATTTTTTGAAAATTTTATATTTCTGGAAATTTGGTTCTGTGTACTTTTCAGAAGTGTAGTCCTTTTTCTTATTTTTTGGCCTCTGTTCTTTCTATCATAGTTTTGGCATTTTTGCTATATGGTGGATATTTTGAGTGTTTTAGGCCCGAGGATCGTTTTCCTGGCATGGTTTTTTTTTTTTTGGCTGTACTTTCTTTTGTTGCAGCTCCTTTTTAGTTCTGATAATTGTAGCTTTCATTTTGAAGCACTTTTATGTATCGCATTGAGATAAAGTGTCACTTTTACATTCTAGGGATCATGAACATCATTTTGAGTCAGTTGTACTTGCACTATTTTCATAAAGCACCGTGGGGGGGATTATTGTTTGTTGTTTTAAGCATTCTCCCTTTGTCAAGTGAGTGTCCCTTCCACGACATTAGCCCCATGCAGAGTCAATTTGACCGTGTCTTTATCGATGTTTGTAACTCTTTCCCTCTCTCCTCGTTCTTGGTTCATTTGCAGGAGATTTTGGCCCACCTTCTCAATTGCTTGTCATCACACCCCATCTACATTAAGGGGGGGTTATGCTATTGTTCTAATGCATCCATGGTTCGATGGTTCAATAGTGTGAACTATGTATTCAGTGGTTGATCCTATATACAAGGCGATTGCAGTGGCTGGCTACCTATGCATTTCAATGAGATGGATCATCTACCATATAGACATGCTCGATTCATGCCTTCTTCTTCCATGGAGGTTCTTCAGATCAGTAATTTGGCAGATTTTGCAACTTCTTCATGCTTCAGTGATGCTGCTCTTTTCATGATCACTTCTTGTTCCTATTTTAGGGGACAAATTTCCCTAGTTGGAGACTTCTTATGTTCTTCACTAGGTTCTTACCTCTTTTTGGGGGAGGGTTTTTCCCACGTGGTTTTCTCTCTTTCCTCGTTTACAGAGGTTTCATCTTCTTGCATTGTACTTGGGTACCTAACATGGCCTTGTTGGCGGGACCCATTCTGCATTCATCTTAGTTTTGTGAGCTAAAGGCATTTTCCTAAGTTGCACTTAAGGGGGGGTGTTAGAGTAAATAATTAATTGTTAATTATTTATTCTATTTGCTTAAGCTTACTTAGGTCATGCATTTATTTAATACTTTTGTATTTAATGCATGTAGTGGTTAGTTGTTGACAACATGGGAGTTTGTTCCCTTCTTGTTGTCACACTTATCTTCTACCACCTTCTAGCTTGTTCTACAAGCTTCCATGAGCTCTTTATATTCGAGCTCTCTCTCATTGTATTTTTATAACATATCATAAGACATTGTGCACATTGTAAATACATTTTCATTGTGTTTGCATAATTGTCTCTCATGTCCATTTAGGGTTTTTTCTTTGCTCCATGCTCTTCCTCTTCTTGGCTTCTCTTTGATAGGTCTCGCATGCAGGTGATCTTGGGCGTCTTCGGAGTTGGCTTTCCTCAACTCCAACACCTACCTCTACCCAATCAAATTGGAAAAAAAAATTATGGGAAGAAACCTCAGCTCTGGTAGTAGAAAAACAAAACCCTACAGTCTCAAAGAAAAAGAAAACAAAGTCAAGTCTTGCAATAGTCACTCCTACAACAAAGACACTGAAAAGAGGTAGTAAGAAGAAGGTCATGGTGCCTAAGGAGACCTCTATGTGAAGAATCCCTAGAATGAATGGACAAAATTCCAAAGTGTTAGTAGACACTCAGTCTACTTCACCCAAACCACCCAATGAAGAATCCCTAGTAAAAGTTGTCCTAGATGATTCCCCCAATCAACCTAAAATTCTAGACATTCCTCAAAACCCTGATGAAAAATGTAGGGTTGAGGTGAATGAAAGCCAAAATAATTCTCTAGTAGGTCAACAAGATCCTCCAGGATGTAAACATGAAAAACCCCCAATAATGCATTAGTTAACTTGTTCAAAAAATGGCCTAGTTCCATACAAGTGAACATGATTTACAAATTTCTTATAACAATCATGGAGGGAACAGAGGAAGAAAAATAACTATAAGGAAGAAAGTTCCCAATTACCCTACAAATGCTTCTTTTCTAGTTGTATAATAAACATGTGTTGACAACAACCCTATGGAAAGAGGAGAAAAAGGAGATAAAGAAGGTCATAGCATATCAAGGTGAAGAAATTGTAGAATTGAGAGAAAAATTGGCAAAATAGAAACAAAAGATGGATCATGCCCTCAAATTGGCTAATAAAATAATTACTTGCAAACCACCGCCTAGGATTTATGCTATTTTTTTAAAAGAACAATTCCTTTTATTCTAGCTTATGCTGACCCTCAAAGACATAAATGTAGAATTCAAACCAGTTCAGGAATTCTATGGTTTATACCAAACTCTTCCATCCTGGTAGCAAAATTTACTCTATGAATTGTATGTGCACAATTTCATTATCCTTGTAGAAACTCAATGGAATTATTTACCTTACATAGGGGATATACATCTAAGGGCCCTATTATCTTGGATGCACAATGAAGCTAATTATGATACACAATTGAACAATTACATAGAAGAGGAAAGAATATAACTCTATCATTAAGAGCTAAGAGTGATAAACTAGAAGAAATCCATAGGGATTGGTTTAGATTGACCTATGGGGATAAGTGCAAGGAGATAAGAAAATGAATCTTTGAGGCCAAAACAAAGGTATATGTAGAATATGAAAACCTACCTTACTTTACCTAGCAAAGAGCCATGGTTGGTGTTAAAACTAGATGGGGGAGACTACTTGAAGGACTCAAAAGATCAGATCCACATAGTCCTATCAACTTAAAGGTAGCCCTTCACTGAACTCTAAAATACATATAGTTGGGAAGGTAGACTAGACAAGAACTATGGTACCCACTAGCAATGCAACCACCAATGCTCATGTGGCCCTTGTATGATATCAATTTTGAACAACTTGACAGGTTGCAGGAGGACCATAGAAGGGAAGTCTAGGAGAGAACATGAGGATTCTACTACACCTTCAAAAGTAGTAGGAGAGGGAGGACTAAAGTTGGAGATTTTTGATCAATCACTAGAAGATGCAATGCTTGAGGACAAGCATCAAAATTATCAAGGGGCAGATGATAAGGCTAATTATTGCATCTATTTTATGATAATTTTAAATACTCTTTTTAACACTGCCAAGACATTTGTAAACTTATTTTTAGTTGAACTTATAATTAAGTCCAGATAGAACCATTAACCTATAGGTAGATAGTATTTCATATTTTTCCAATATTATACATATAATTTAGTATTTCATATAACCATCAGAATGTGTGTTCTAATATTTGGATTTAATTTGATTATGTTTGTTTGCAAATATTTTTGCATCATAACTAACCTGATAAGGAAGAAGTTAGAGATGGTCAAGAACATTCAAGGAGGAACATTAAAGTTTGGTCATGGTGGAAGAACCATAATGGTATCAAGAGACATGACCGCTACAAAGGAGGAGCTATTATTATAGGAATGAAGGGATGAAAATTTTCTATATTCTCTCTATGTTTACTATTGTGTCAAATTGGTTATCTAGACTTGATTGTTTGTACTCTGAACTATTATATTTCCTTCTTTTTCTCTGGTAGATTTGTAGTCAGTTTGTTTTCTTTCTTGTTTTAGAATAAGTGTTGATCCTCTATTTATAGGGATTGGATCAATAATTTTTGAAGGTTGGAAGAAAGTTTATGAAAAAAACTATTGACTCTCCTATTGAATTGTTTATAGTTTTATGTATTGTTCTTATGTAAAGAATTTTGGAATATAATGAAATAATTCTTGGTTTACATTCTATGGTAGTAGATTAGTAGAAGCCAACCAAGGGGACCCACTTGGGAGGTGAATTAGACTAGAGTAGTATAGATTTACTTCCAGCATTTCTAGTATTTCAAGTAGAAGTTGTAAGTTTCTTCCTACATCATACTTTGTGAGTGTTCCTATAGCACTTACGAGAATAGTTATAGTGAATGGTCTGAGTTGGAATATAAGTTAGCATTTAATTACATTTCAGTGAAGAGTTAAGTGTGTTAATTTCCTACAACACCTTAAGGTGTGGAGAATAATTCTTAGATTGAATATAGTATTCCTAAGTAAGGCCTTGGGCATGATTATCACACATCTATTGTGAGGTGGACCACCCAGAAGCTAGAATTTTAATTTTGACACATGGGAAAATTTTGCATTTTTTGAATCTTCCATTAAGGTCTGCCTCTCCAAAGGTGTGTAAAGTGTGCAAGGTGTGCAAGATGCACCTCTCCAAAGGTGCATCAGAATTTTTTTGAAGAAGTCAAAGGTGCGCTGACAGTTAACTACTAGTTCAAAATTTAGAGCTTTCCATGCACTAGAAACACATTATGATGGTAGTTTAACTCCTACAAACATCCAAAGAAGGTTGAACTTCTATATTTGGTATCCCTAGAGACTCCTACTTTATCTAACAGCTTTGTTCTTCTTATTTTCTCATGCTTTCTTTGTTTTAAGACATCTAAAGGCTCATGAACCCATTAATTGTTATAAACAAGGGTGGAGTCCTACTTAGTACCTCTGAGAGAGTCAGTTTGTATATATTTATAATTTTTTTATTAGTTTTAAGTATATATTTACATAAAGGAATCTCTCAATCATAACACAAATTGAGGAGACGATTGCCTATAAACTGAGGAATTGAATATGCATTCTAGGCCATTATTTTGATGCAATAATGTATGCTATTGGTGCTCTCATTATGTATGTAGTGATTCTTGTTGGAGTGTGTTATATTTTGTGGATGTATATTCATGGAGTGTAATGTAGCCAATGGTTTTGTTGAGTTATTTTTATTGAGCAATCTTTTAATTCTAGTGTTTGCTACATGTTTACAAATTCCACTAATGTACTTAGTTGGAGAAGAGATCACCTATTGTTTATACATAGCATTTTGTTTGGAATGAGCTCACTTTCTATGGCCTTTCAATCTAAGGAAAATTAAAACATGTTATGATTACTAAATTCCCATTGACAATTGCATTAGTGGAATTAAGGAAGGGTTGCTCCTATTTCCATTGGTTACCTACTAATCTTTTCAAAGGCTTAATTCAAAAACATATTTTTTCCATGGCTTATGTGTATTAGGGAATTAATTTTTAATTCTTTTTCTTAAACTTATTGTTACCCTATCATTGTTATTTTCTTTACAAACTCTTGGTTAATTTAGAAATTCATATAGTTTTATAGTTAAAATTACATTCATTATAAACAAAAAAACAAAAAAATATATTTCTTTTTGTGTGGTTACTTTTTTTGAGATAGAAATTAGATTCAATATCTTATCTAAAATTGGTTGAACTAGAAAAGGCCTCCTCGTGAACATTCACATTTATCTTTTACTAAGAAAATTCTACTAGGACACAAGATTGCTCAAAACCTTGGAGTTGATCCTAGATCAACTTTTCAAGAGACAAGTTTGAAAGGATTCCTATCATTAAGAATCATGCAAAATAATAGTTCAACATTACACCTAGGATGCTATTGCATCATATTGTTTTAATCATGTTCTTGTTCTTTTCTTTTTCTTGAGGGATTAATTATTGTGAGTGATGGAATTACTCACCCTTGGATAGGGAAAAAGTGTTTGTGTGTTTGTGAATGGATTAGTTGTGACTTCATGGAGCTGTAGATTCTTTTCTTATGGAGAATAGGGAAAAAGGAAAGGAGTATGGGTCCTTGTTTTCCAATGCATGTTGATTTTTATTTTCTCATTTTAATGGATTCAAAGTGTTGGTCTGATTTTTCATGTATCAAATTTTCTTTAAAAAAAAATTAGATGAGAGTGTTCCTGTTAAGTCATAGGTTTTAGGTTTGGTTTAGTATACTTTAATACCTTTTAAAATTTGTCAAAAACCCTGGGTTTAGCTTATTAAGTTCTATCTTAGCACGAAAATTTTAAAAAAGGGGTAAGGAGCGAATATTCTTTTCCTGCCTGCTTGAGCATTGTTGTTGAGTCTTTTGAGAACGTGGTTTTAATCCTGCCGTCGAATCTATTTTAAATCCATGGTTGTCACATATTCGCTATGGCAAGATGCTCACATGTTATGCATAGTGAGGTAGTGATCATCGAGGAATTATCTGTGATACTTAAAAGTAAGATCCGGCACCGCAAAATGTGTTAACGTGAAGACATTTTGGCCATGTGTTATATCCCAAGCCTGTCAAACTTCAAGAAATGCATGTGAAAAAACCTTACAAGTGGTGTCACCAGAGTTCAAATTTATCCGGCAAGTCACCAAGTCACTACTGGGAAATCCATGCGACATACCGATGGCGATATAGAGAATGCCGAAAGTTTGCAAAAGACAATGTTCTTTTGAAATAAGAGGTGATTTTGAGGATCCTGAGGAAGATATGGCACCATTTTTGCTTTTATTTCTTTGCAAGTTAATGACATTCGTAGTTCTATTTTTTGGGCATCCTTTTAATGGTTATCGGAGCTCGCCATTTTGCTAGCTGAGTTTCTAGTATTTTTATCAATAGTGATGTAGTGACCCGCCTAAAAGTCATAAACATGACAAGGTAAAATATGCATGATATCATTAAAGGATTAGAAAATTTGTATGTGTGCCAGTGTAATTGGGCTAGCTTACCGACAACAATATCCTGGACCCACTCCCCATGTCTAAAGTGCAACAATTTCTGATTGTGAGATCAAACCAAGATCAAAGGCCATCATTAAATCACTATGGAAAAGTGCTCAGAAGTTAAGTTTAGTGAGTTAGCAAAGCAATGGCCCACCACTGTTGCAGTAAATTGCTGACCACAAGATCAAGCATGGATCAACGATGCTTGTTAACTTGCTATGAAGAAATGTGCGAAAGTTAAGCATAACAAGTTAACAAGCAAGGGGCCCACCGTTGTTTCCTCCAAATGATGTTTTAAGTATCTGCCATGTGATCAATGTTAAATCAGCAGTTATCACTAGGTCATTATGGAAAGGTGCTCGAGAGTTACGTATAATGAGTTAGCGAGTTGATGACACATGTCCTTAGTCATCTAGGGGCCCAGTTTGGAGTGCTAGCCTTGAAGGAAAGATACAAATGGAGGCACTCTATTGGCTTGACTGCCAGAGTGTTAAGAAGAAAATTGAGTCAGCTTAGTTTTCATTCCTAAATCGTAGGATTTTTCAAGGATCAACGGTGCAAGTTTAAAAAAGAAAGTGCAAAGCCACTCTATTTTCTATTCTGCATATTTATGATAAGTGAAATCTTCACGTGTGGGAGAAACAAAGTATAACATAGGAGATTTTCATTAATTCCAATCCCACACAAACAAAGATTGCAAGTTTTTTGAGTACAAGAGCCTATGGATTACATTGTGTTAAGCTTGGTAAAGATGTGAAGCTATTCCTCTATTGTTTGAGATCAATTATAGAAGTTTAGAGAAGAACAAGTTCAGCAAGTCAAGTAAGTACTCATATTAAAACATTTGTGGCATTCCAGTTCTTTCAATACTATCAAGATGCCTCCTAAGAAACCTTTTTCTGGGCAAGTTAATTATATGGACAGGAATGTTCATGATGATTTGTTAGAATTACTTCCAAAGTCCACCATTGAACCTGCACAAGTTAAAAAATTGATTTCCTTAATTCCTAGGCTTAAAATTGTGGATGGCCTATATGACAAGGGGAATTGGGTTAGGGATGCAACAACTACTCAAACTGGTCTTATCTTGTTTAAAAAGTGCTTTTCAGAAAGAAAGTTGTTTGTCCCGCATGCTAATGTCTAGAATTTTGATTTGGGAAAGTGAGTAGTTCTGAGTCTTTCATGGATTATGATTTTCTTGAAGCCATTGCCAAGAATTATGACCAAGCCATTAGGGTTGTGAGAAGAAAGGATGGTGTGCCTCTGGTCTCAATTAGTCCTGAAGAAATTAGAGAGGTTTTTCACCTAGAACCTTTGTCAAATTACCATGTGCAAATCAATCTACCAGAATTAGAGAATGAATACAAAGCAAAGAAGGATGTAATTAGGGGAGGTGCATTGAGGGCACACATTGGTACAATAGGAACTTTTTCAGTAATTATTGCAGCATCTAGAGAACCTTTTAAGAAGAGTCTTTTCACTTCCTAGGCGGTAGAGATATACAAGACCTTGTGCTAAGTTTTTGGTGAAGATGAGAAGGAGTTCATGCCCATTGGTTCAAATTGCTTCCTTTGGTGTAGATGTTATTTTTTATTTTTCTTCCTTTTTGGCTGAAGAGATTCACATTTTTTTAGTTAGTATTGCGAAGGGCAAGGTGGAGAAAACTTTTGGCCATTACTCTCTATTAATGCATATGTTTTTTTTCAAAGGAGTGACATATTTTGGAAATGAGATGGAATTAAATAGAGAGGAGAATGGGGAAATATTGCTAGTCCAGTTGTGGAGTACAGATATGACCTAGGATGCAAGTAAGGCCAGTTTTGTCAGATTTGATAGGTATTTTACTGCTAAATTGAGATGCCTCATATTGAGTGACAATCCCAGAATCCCTAAGATACTAATGAGTCTCATTAGGCCTATGGATAACCCCCATAACTTGAAATTTTCACATAATTGGGGAGATATCATCCCTTGCTCTATTTCTACTATTTTTAGAATCTATGGTTTTAAAGGGAGTCCTCATGTCTTGCCCTACCAAGTACCTTTGAAAGTAGGAATGGCTGAAGTGATGTGGCAATTAGGAGGAGTAGAAGAAATATTTTTGTTGAAAAGGCAACTAGGGTCAATTTTCCCTACCTACACAGTGGCCCATCAATTTGTGATTACCAAAGGAGGTTGGCTCTTTTTGTATAAAATTTTGGAGCAGTATATGATGGCTGTCTCTCATCCTCATTTTTGTGATTTTGAGGGATTTTTCAACTAGACATTAAGACATAGAATTAAGCTGGGATAGGTCAAGCATGATTCTTATTATCCAGAGGATATTATAAGGAATTAATTCTCATTGCAAGAACAAGAAACTAAGAAAGAAAAATGGAGAGTTTGTTCCTGAGTTTTAGAATTCATTCATTATTTTGATCGGGATTATGCTCCTCTAGAAAATGCTAATACAGAGGCTGATAGAATAAATAAGCTCATGAATAACTTCCCTGGAATAATGGATTCTATGAATGAAAAGAAACAATTTTTTATTGATTCTTATCTTGATAAGACCAGAGAAATCATGAGGAGGTTGGCTTTCACTCCTAATGTAGGATCTGGTTAGATAATTGTACAAAAGAGGCCTGGGTATACTATAATTCAGAATAAAAAGGTTACTTTGGATAAGGGCAAGAAAATAATAGAATCTACCAGTATAGACCAAGAGGAGAGACTTGATGAGCCTAGTCCTAAGAGGCAAAGGGTAATAATAGAAGAAAGGCCTCAAGTTGAGGAATATTCACCCACTCAATCCCCTTTGAGGATTGGAGAAGAACAACTCACTAGTGAACAGATTGAATAGATGGGATCACAGGAAGGTGTTTTTATTACTAAAGCAAAATTAGATGAGGGTAACCTTCCAGAACCTCCCCTCCCAAGTTTGGATCTAACAATAGTAGATTATAGTGGTAGGGAATTGGATCCTATGTTAGAATAGGAAAATCATCAACTTTTGGCTGATGACAATTTTGTGAAATCTAGGGCTTTTCAGCAGTTTGCATGGAGGGCAAACATGAAAATTTTTGAAGAAAAATGTAACAAGTTGAAAATAGAGCATCTAGAAATGGATGAAGCCTCCATCCAAAACCAAACAAAAGAAGAAATGATGAAAGAATTTCAAAATATAAGCCCTGAGGAGGGGAGGCAAATGGTCAAGGCATCTAACATTTTATTATTACCAAATTGAGATATTGCTGATGCTTTAGTTTTTAGTTTTGTTTCAAATAAATTGACTTTGCAAGACAAGAATAAAGAGAACTTTCAAGGCACTAAATTCATTGAAGATCAAGCTACATTGGTTAGTTAGTCACTGAGAAGAGGATCTAGAGCCACATCATCGTAGTCAGATGAGTCTGGGTTGATGGGAAGCTTAATTGTGAGGAGAGTTGTTGATACCTCACATGTGCAGGTAGCGTATTGGAATGTGGATTCTTCTAAGTTTCTTCTAGCCACTGTTAAGAAGGAGCAGGCTATGTCTGAATTATAGAATAAATATGAAACAATTCTTGAGGCGTATAATAAGGAGGTGAAAAGGAGAATTGAACTTGAGAACATGGTAATGGGGAAGTCCACAAGGCCAAGAATAACATACCCCCATCCTCTAATGGAACCTTTTAAATCCACCCCCCTTGTAGAAATACTAGACACACCTCAAAGGCTAGAATATTACATAGCTAAGGATTTTGAAGAAGAGAAAAGCAAACTATGGGCCTTACATTTAGAAATACATAGTATGAGGATAAGCTTAGAAAGGCTCTAATGTATTTGGTAGATAAAATTGAATGGCCCTTATTTTTTGATCAGTTGGCAAGAGTAATAAGTATATGGGAGGAACTAAAAACCCATGATGAAACCCTCAAGCTTATTGTTAACAAGTGGGGAAAAAGGGAAAAGGAAATCACCCTTTTATGTTATTCAATTATAAGGTCTTCCAATGACCATATTGAAAAAGTGTTCGATATTGCTAATGACCTGTTAGATTTTGATAACAAGAGAGTTGCTTTACAACTAAAATTATTTCTTACTTGAATAAGTACCAAAATCAAAAATTTGATCTATTTCCTTGTGCCTTGGAAAGAAAGAATCAATTGAAAAGTAAGGATGAATGAAGTAAAGAACTAGATAACCTTTTTTGCATAAGGATAAACAAAGTTGTTAATGAAAAGGGGCATGCTTGGTGGGCCACCATGATAGAGGAATTGGTTAAAGTTTAATTTTTTTTAATTTTTTGAAGCAATAATTTGTTGGTTTTGAAAAGGAGGTTGATTATATACTAAAGAAAGATTATATCTTATGGTTTAGCTGACCAGATGATATTCAGTTTGACACATGGATGGCAGATCTTCCTTCGAACAAGAAGTTAGAAGAAAATAGTTCAAATTATGAAAAGGAACAAGAAGGTGAGGTGTAGGTCATTAACACATTAGCACCAGAATTGAAGAGAGAAGAAGGTGAAAAAGAAATAGTGCCTATGCAAGGTGAAAGCAGTGAAAACCCATGGGAAAAAATTGATTTGGAGGCATCACAAGATCACCCCTCATTGGCTAGTTTGGTAGCCACGTATTTTGAGGATCCGAAATAATGAGAGACAAATTAGAAGTTGATGATTTATAGCAATAACAGAAATGGCCTACCCAAAAAGAATATTTGATATGCCTGGCATTTTATTGTGACCATTCTTATCTTTTGCATGATGTTTTGGACACTTGTCAAATCACATCTGCCCTTTCCTTGTTGCAACTCACATCTATATAAGTGAGTTTTCAAGGCAATGTGAGGGTCCGAGACTTGTATATTTTTTGTTTTCTCTCAAGAAAAGTAGATTCAGTCGGTCCAATAGAGTGTAGCTGATTTGAGTTTGTTTCTATTGTACTTTCTGATAACATATTGAATGACATAAATAACAACCTATTCTGGGATTTCAATTAGTTTTCTATTGGTTACTGTATCAATCATATGAAAAGGATAATACAAAAGGGTATTTACACTATATTTGTGTCATCAGTTTTTGTCTCCAATTTATGGGTTTGTATACTTTGAAGTCATATAAATAAGGTTTAATTGGTTCAATGCAATCTGGATGGGTTGTATACTGATTTCATTGTTGCTCTCAATTCAAAAAATTATATAAATGCTTCAATAAATTAGTAGAGTTTGTGAATTCATGAAGGGATATTTCATAAGAATGGAGATAGGTGATTATAATTGATTAATTCATTTACAATTTATTTGAATTAGATCTCCCACCAATAGTTAATTCTTTGCCCAATGGATAAGGCACTAGTCTCATGAGTTAGAAGTAAGAAGGATGAATTCTACTACTGCATACCAAACCAATTTATAAAATCAAAATTATTTTTCACTCAATTTTATTCAAAGTTATAAGTGCTAGTCAATGCTCATTTATATCTATTCTCTGAGTCTTAGGTAGTTGCTATTTCCAAGAATATTTGTAAATTCAAGGAGAATGATGACCAAATCTGCTGATAAGGGATGCATACAAGTTTGAAAATATTGAAAGAAGCAAGGTAAACTGCACATGTGTTAGTGGGTAATAGATGAGAATCAGAATGAAACTAAAAGAATCTCTACACAGCAATTTGCATTAAAATTATCCCTAGGTACACCCACCTTGGTTTAGCAGAGCCAAGAGAGTAGGAAACCATCCTTTGGTTTTGTTGATGTTGGGTCCAAATGATTTACTCATATAGTTGATGATGGGAATTAGCTGATCCTTAGGTTGTGTGAGTGTTATCATTCTGGTATTGAACATTTTGTTGTTCAGTAGTTTTAAAACACCAACACAAAGGATGGAACAAGCTTTGAAATTTATCCCTTGAGGGTACAATTGTGAAAAGAGAAAATGGATGTGTTACCTTATGTCTTGATGTCATATTGTGTTGGAGAATTCTACATTGTTATTTACCTCCTTGTTTCATTATTGCAGTCTTGTATCAAAGGAAAGGATCATATTTTCATTGTAATGTATGAAATTGATCCAAGTTGTATTTGCATATGCATTAATAGAAAATGATAGTTCATTATATCAAGAAATATGCATTGAGTTTTTTGTAACATTCTAATAGTTCTTCCATTCTAATTCTAGTCTATACATGGAAATAAAAGATATAGTTGTTTAAATGTTGATGTGCATCATAGTGAAAATCCATCTCCCTGTAATTTGTATCAATGATGAGAGAATGCAAGATGTGACTATTAGATAATTAACACATGGAATTACATTATGAAATCAAGTTCAAATATAAATAGGATTCCTAAGTTAATGGTTAAATCAATATTCAAGTTGATACATATATTTCATAGTTTCACACTAAATTGGTTGAATAGATTCATGGGATAAGATTTTAGTTTGATAAGCTCTTATAAAAAATTAGTAACATAGCACTTCGGTAAACATACTTAGCATGTTCCATTTGAGAGGAATAGAAATCAATGAAATTTTTTAGTAAGAAGAAAGAAAAGTTTGCAACCCATACTTTTCTGGGAGAGCATATTAGCTCTAGAAAATGTATAGAGCTACCAATTAATTCATCCCAAACAAAAACAATAGAGAATATACTCCTAAGATATTCCCATCCAAATTTTTAAAATGCATAATAAAAGAAAAAAATAGAAATATAAGACTTAAAAAAAATCCCTTCAAAAAAAACATCATCATCAAAATAAAAATATTATATGTTGTGTAAGTTGACGAAGTAGGATTACTGTAATTTTCTATCTGCTATTTTATGGTTTGTAATATTCAATCTCAGAACTGATTTAGGGCTAGGTATAGGGTTCTTCAACCTGTATCTTTTAATTTATTACATGGCATAAGGGATTACATAGCAGGAATTACATTATTCAAATAGGCTATTTTTTATAATCCAAGGCAGAAGATCTCATGAGTATGGATTGAACTTATCCCAGGTGATTAGATTTTGATTATTGTAGTCTCTTGTTAGATTTGGAGGGATCTAGCTTACCCTCTATTGCTAATTTGAAGATATGTATGTAAGGAATAGATATTACTAATTTGAAGTTCTGTATTTAAAGAATAGATGCCTGAGTTGCAAGCTATTATTGACCATTTTCTCTTTTCTGGAATAAATTTCCCCTTAATTTGTGTTATGACTTTTTTGGGTGGTTACCTTCCTTAGATTTTTTTGGCCTTTTTAGGCAGCACTTTGAGTTATGTGGCTTTAATTTTAGATCTAGTAACAAATGATAGGATTATATGGTAAACTAATGTGCCATTGGTTCTCTATGTATTGTATATTGCTTCCTTATAGATATGGTAATAAAATTAAATTCTATTTATATATTTCCCATGTTTAATTTTGGTCATTATATTATCTAACCCTACTAATGATTCATAACACATTGGAGTTAGTTTCTTTTAGACAAGAATATTGATGAAATCTAGCATTTGACTTAGGCCTCCTCGCTTATTAGATGGTGGAAGTCTTGTATTAGCTAGACTTATTTTCCATGGGAATGCCCATGTGTATTTTTTTGTAATTTTATAAGAATTGGGGTATGCCCCTTTGAAAATGTAATAATATTGGACATAAGTCTTGGGCAAGACTGGAGGTTTTCTTCTCTGTTCTTTCCTACTAGTGCCCATTTTAATGGAGTAATGCTATGTAACTTTAATATTCCTTTCAATAAAATGATCCAAGGCCTTGCCCTTTAACCGATCAAAAAAAAAGAAAAAAATTTGACTAAGCGGGATGTGATTTGTTGGAAGGATTAATGGGAAACAAGATAATGGGGGGGGTGAATCAAGATCTTATAATTTTACATAGAAAACCAAATTAAAAAATTCATATCTAATTCATCTTATGTCTCAAATGTAACATAAAATTATACTAGTAAAAGCATAACATCCATGAAAGATTCAACACATAACACAATGATTTGGTAACTGAAAAACACTTCAATGTGAAGGTAAAACTAGGGTGGGGATGAGACCAACAAATCTTCACTTTTCCAACAATAAAGTTAACCTTTTAGGATTACAATGTTTGATCATAATATATGATTGACCCTATGAGGGGTTTTCCCTATTAAAAGCTTCAAGACTATTAAGTCCTACCCTGTTAAATGATTTTACACTAATAATCAATTAAGGAATTTGTTAGGAGATTTACATAGATCTGTTAGGATCACTTGGTTAAGAGATTTTTCTTGATTAAATTCGATTTAAATTAATTTAGTACCTGATCCTTAGTTTTCTTTGTACACTAATTTTGGATCTCCTCTATACAATGTCTTGATCTGATCTCTTAATCTTTTATCTCCTTTTAATCCTTCACTACTTGGATTTCTCTCTCTGATCTCCTTTCATACTTTTTTCTATCCATGTTCCATCCTTCACTTGCGCATGCATAATTTCACTCCTCCATGCATTCCCATCAGTTTCTCTCATTCACATGATCCTAGGGTTAGAACCCTCCTTAAATAGACCATCTTTCAAAGTTCTAGATCATGATCAAAATTTTACAATTATCTCCCTTTTCCATTTTTCCTTTTGATTTTTTGATTGGTTATTTTTTCTCCTTGGGATCATTACCTTCTATAACAACATGTAATGTCCATCTTAGCTATCCCTAAAAACATTAAATATCATATAGAAGTCAGAAAAAATTATTTACATAGTTGATTGTGCAATTACAAACTCATATGACAAAATTGGGTTTCTCAGCATCTAAATGTGCTGACTCTCAGTCATAAATAACATTCTTACTAGAACTCATCTTCTACATACTTCTTTCTTACTATTTTATTGGCAAAAATTATCTTTCAGTTTACTTGGTATCTATTATGTTATCTCAACTTATTTATGTGCTTAGTCTCAACTAGGGTGCTCAACAATCAATGACTTGCTTGGCATGTAATGCAAAATAAACAAGTGCTTTTATGCTTAACCTTCACTAGATGACTTGGTGGTAGTGATGATTGTTCATCCTTTCCTAGTAAATGACTAATTATTTGGACACTAATAGGAAACATAGGCATAGGGATCAACAATCTCTCCCTTTGACATTAGTGGCAAAAATACTTTTTTCATGAATAATCATTTCATTCACAAAAATACTCCCCTTGGGACTATAATCTAAATCTGTAATATGATAAATTTTGATGCTGTGACATCTTACAATTCATTTTGTTTCCTTCGTGATTTTTTCTTATTATTTCCTCTTTGTCTTCTCTTTGATTAATATTTCCCCCTTTATTTTTGTCATTGATGGCTTGGGGCTACTAGGCTTAGCTTGTGCTTTTCAAAAAATTGTTTGTGGCTTGCCAAAATTTCTGCATAGCCTTTATTCCATTGGTCCTTTATTTTCTCCAAAACTTGAAATTGAATTTCTATCATGGTAGCTAGATCAATTAGACCTTAAATATGTGAAAAAATTTGTCTTTCTTCAAAATGTTCTATTCTATGGACACTTCTTTCTGAATTACCTCTAGGTGTGGTAACCACTGGAATTGAATTAATATCAACTTATTCCTTATTTCACTATCTCAAGCCATGAGCTTGGCTAACCTTTGTTGGCCAAATGCCAATTTATTGTCTGAGAATGAGCTTGAACTTGCATTCTTGCCCAATGAAATAACACTTGTCCTCATATCAGCATGTAATAAATTAATAGAACATTGATTTTCTAGTGTAAAAGATCTACATCACACAATTTCATTTATAATGAATAGACAGTCTTCAAAATTATTTATGATTGTGTAACTAAATTGGAAACCTATGCTTGTCTATTTACAAGTTCACGAGAGACTTTCTCCAATACTTTATGTTCAAATCTTCTCTCAGACAATTGCATCAATTTATTGTTGGTCTCTATATCTTCTAATTGAACTTTGTCAACTATATACCCTAACTGATCCAAAATTGGATGCTAACTATCTAAGTGAGTTATTCCAAATGCATCCACAAAATGTCATTAACAATGTGTAATACTTGTTTCTTTTCATGTTCTCTCAGCTATTCTTTCTTTTCCTTATGCCTCAACAATGTTTTTAATTCTTTCATTTTCTCCAATCTCAAGTTATTCAAGTAATACATGGGTAAAGTAATTACCTTATCTAGACTTACTAGATCATCTTACATCTCCTCTGATTGAGTCAAGATATGAGATCTTGGGGTTGTATCACTAGGTAGATATATTTGGAGTTGTTTCCCTTTTTCTCAATTGATCTCAATACCTATTGCTACCTCCCTTGAGTAGGTGTCACATGTTGTTCAAGTGTTCTAGTCAATGGTTTTGAAGACTTTTCACTCAATAGTTATATAAGAGCTTGGGAAGCTTCTTTCTCTTTTGGTGTCATCTCTTCTTTTGCCAACTCTATGCCTTTGAACTCTTCTATATTCACCTCTATCTGAAGAATAGGAATATAAGTTAATTTTGAAAACATGATTATAGCCTTGCCTTGTTGCTCAACACTTGTACCTTCTTTAATTGATGTATCCACAAAATTATCAATCTTTGGATAATCTACAAATTGTAACAAAACTAGATTGGTACAAGGTAGAGTTGTGTTTGACATTAGACTTTACATATCTTCCTTAGTTAGTACATTTCAATTCTGTGGAACTGTGTCAGATACATCTTTGATGGTAATAACCTCTTGTTTTCACATGACCTATTAGTTGCCAAATTTCTTCTATTAGCTTAGAAACTTCTTCCTTAAATGCATCTTTAAATTCTATTGCATCTCTACCATCTCTAACTTCTTCTTTTTCAGTAAGTAGTCCAAATTCTTCTTTTCCATATATGAATGTTGTCTTTCTCAACTTCATGAGATTTATTTTTTGAGATTTTGTATGCCCTATCTCTTGGCATGAATTTCTTTACAAAATCTTTAAGGGTTATAGACATATGTGTCTTCCCTAGTCTGGCATAGACTTGTTCTAATGCAGTTTCTCTTATTTCTTTTTCTATAGATAATGCCCACTTCCATTTGGCATCTATCCATTGATACAAGCCTACTGGGAAACCATCTCCAAATTCCAAAGGTGTATTTCTAAGTGTGATTATCATTTCAACCATAGCTCCTTTGAGCTTATCTTGATTAGCATTATTCAAAGAATCATATCTAATATCCTTGAATCCTACAAAATTTGTTTATTTTCTAATATTTTTACATACCTAATCCATAGTCAATGGAGGGATTCTTTTTAGGATTTTCAATTTTCTTGATTCATCAAACTCTATTTCTTTATTATCTTCTTCCTTCTCTTGTTCTATGATTAGTTTTCTCCTCTTCTTCTCTGGTATTTTCTTGGATGAACTTCCTTTTTGTTTTCACAACCAAGGGTTGAGCTATCTTTGATCTAGTTGTGATTTTTCCTTTTGGCTTCTGAGGTGTAATAATCTTCTATGCTCCTTTACTAAGATTAACTTTCACCTTTGGATCAACAATTATTATTGTCTTCTACTTGGTTTCCTTAGGCTTAGCAACATCCATTTCTTTTCATTTTCCTTCATCTACCTCTATAGGTTGTCCTAATCCTTCTCCTTCCTTTCCATCCTTTCCCTCAAGACTTTTCCTCTTCCTTTTATTTTCTATTTTTGGGCATACTTGTCTCTATAATTAGTTCATCCATTATTGTCTCATATGTTTTGAATTGTTCAGCATTTCAATCTACATCTTCAATCAAAAGATCAGTCAGTATTGTTGTAATCTCATCAACATTGACCTCATATGGCATAGGTCTTAACCACACAATCCTTGGTAATACTGTCTGAGCATGCAAAAATCTTGTATCTACTACAAAACATATCTCATCATAATATTTTTCTACGACTGATTTAGGGATTCTCATTCTGTTTCTCATTTTGATTTTGAATTCTTCAAAATAATTATCCATTATGGCCTCAAAATTTTCTCCCAACCTAGTGATTAATTCATTTATCTTCTCCATAGTAGGTCATATTCTATCCCATCCATCCAAACCATAGGGGATGAATTTTGTACATAGAAGAATATACATACTAGCAAAGATCCAAACCTTAATGATATGCTCTTTGCTTTCCTTATAGCTTCTAGGTTCTTTGTAAGCATGATCCTTCTTGATAATTTTGTAGCCCAAGTCTACTCCAATGCAAATAACACTATTTAATTTGATGTGCTCTTTGCTTTCCTTATAGCTTCTACATTCTCTGTAAGCATGATCCTTCTTGACAATTTTGTAGCCGAAGTCTAGTCTAATACAAAGAACACTATTCTCAATTTCATTTCTTGATGTACTCCTTATACTCTTTGGTTTATCCAAGGGTAGGGTACATGGTAACTCAACATATTATGGCCTTGTTAATTTTTATTGGTCCCCCTTCTAACCATATCTTCATGTCATGGATGAAAATCAACACAACTTTGATTCATTTGGCTTTGAATTTTTTTGGAAAACCTAGGGCATGGATAAGCTCTTTCTCAGCAACATTTTTATTTTCATCCTTTAATGCTCCATTATTGCATAGCTTCTCATAAGCTGCCCTTATTTCAAAATCTCCAATCTCTCCTACTTTGCATAGATAGCAAGATCTTACATCCTGAATAGTTAAAAATCTAGGTGTAATTGATGACAAGGTGTCAATATCATCTTTAGTCTTCTCCACATTTACATTTTTTTTGAAATTTGGTGGAGGATATTTGTCATTCCTCACAATTTGGGCATTTCTACCTTTCAAAAAGTTTCTTGATGATTCCATTTCAATCTAAGGTTTTGAAAAAAAAATTCTTCTAATATATCTTCATAGAACAATTTACTTGGCATTGAAAGTAACACTTACTGATGTTATCAAGTTCACCAATTCTCAACTGTGATAAACTTGGTTTGTTGTTAAAATTTCCTTAATCATCTTTAAACTACTTGTGAGATTTCAAATCATCTGGTGAATAAGAAAGAGTTAATTTTATAAATACCTTCAAATTCCCATTTAAATTCTGTAATAAATATCCTTGTACTTGGCAGGTGTATGATAGTTGGCTTGGTCTTCATACTTAGTCTATGTTACCTTACTCATCCAATTCCAATTCATTGAATTAATACATCACTTCTCTCTGTCTATACTATAATGCTCGATCAATAAAAAATGTACACCATTGATGCTCGGTCCTCTATGTGGTGAATGGTTTTACTTTCCCTTTTGTAGATTTTTTTTTAATGCATCTTTACTTATGCAAATATGAACTTTTAGCACATTTATGCTAAAAAATAATGTAGAATATATTATTGAATATATAGTTCCTATGTACCTTCTTCACTTAGTTAGTTGAGGTGTGATCACCTAATTTACTGGATTGGGTGATCTCAACTTTGCTTGTTCCACTACTTCTAGCTTTTGCTATTTCTTTTGATGTTTTCTTTATCTCAACATTATCTTTTCCTTTATGATTTCCATTTTTTGGTGATGATACTAGTTTATTCTAATATGTCCAACTTTGAGACAATTGAAACATACTAGTTCTCCTATAATTCCCTACCTAGGGATCCTTGGAACAAGGATAAATAAAAGATAATATTTTTAATTTTTTAAAGTAACAAGCATGGAATCAAACAATATCAACATGAAATTGATCAAAATATCACAATGGGAGACTTAACCAAGTAATTCAAGAAACCAATGATCTCCATGCATCACTACTTACCAATGCATTCAATAACCAACTATAGAAATTTAAGAAAACAAGAAACACTTAATCTCTAGCCTATCGAGACCTAGGAAGGTGCGCAATCCAATAGGGTGTCCAAGACATCCAAACAGGCTTCCTGAAGATGCACAAAATGGCTCCATATCTTTTGTGTGAGGAATTACAAAAGGCTAGACTTGCACAAGTGAAGACATGATCATGCGAGCAAGTATTAGGCTCCATGAGAGAAAACTTGTTGCCACACAAGGAAACTATGTTTTGCTCAAGGAAACACTACGTGCAAGGAAACTTTCCTTTGCATGAGAAAACACATCCTTGAATGAGAGAGTACTTAGCTATATGAGATAGTACTATCTTGCTCAAGAAAAATCTAGCATACATGCGAGAGTACATACTTTTGTGCAAGAAAATAGCAAGGCATGCATGAGAGAATGCTTCCTTGATGCGGGGAAATGCATCTTTGGCACAAAAAGGATGACAAAAAACATAAAATATATAAATAAGAGTATGGTAAGAATAATTATTCCACATTAGGGAGTCCCAGAAACATATAAATAGAGGCTCAAACACTTGAAAACGTGGAAAAGAAAATGACATGTAAATAGAGGAGAATTAAACATCTAACCATCTACTAAATAGCATCGGGTCTAATCATGCAAAAAAGCATCATCATAGTAAACATACATGTGCATAAATCAACTATCTCAATAACTAAAAAATAACATAAACCACATAGGAAACATACTTTGGAAGATATAGAGAAACATGTGAGCATCTTACTCTGGAACTAAACATGAAGGAATGTGAACTTTGTATGTCAGTCCCTAGCACTAGTAAAGGTAGCTACGTGATGCAAAGCCCTCTATATTTACCTCCAAAGAATCTTGTTTCAACTCAATGGATTCAAAATAGGCTGATACACCCTCAAGGAACTAGGAATATCTCAAAGATTTCAATAGAGAACCTAACATTTAGGCAACTAAGACAATATCAATATTTTTCCATCCATATAATCTAGCTTCTATATCCAAGTAAATTATTCATAACTATGAATCCTAAAATTTTCCTACCAAACCCTGTAAAAAAATTAATTAACACTAATCCTTCTAAATCATATACAAAAATGAGACAAATCCAATAAACCAATTAAAATTTATGATCTCTATATCGAGACCCAATTTTACTGTAAAACCCCAGAGGTAAAACTCAAAACCCTACCTAAGGAATCCAATATCTTTCTCAAAAAAAATCTAAATGACACCAAACCAGTTTCAAATTTACCATTTATCAGTATAGTTTCCAAAAATTTAATTCATTAATTTTTTCTAATGCATAAATAATTATTCGATAGAAAATCATTGATTGTAACTTTAATGAATATACTTAAATGATGTTTTCACAAAAATTATCATAACTTTCATAAATGTTCATCAAAATGACTCAAACCAATAGGAAATGAAAGATAGTTCTCATGTATTTCCATTTATAATAATAAGGTATTTTGATTCATCCAAATATGGTCATACCAAATGTTTCAATTGGACTGAAGTTGGATATCCTCAGATCTGAAAATAACAACTTTTTGCCAAAACTTTCATAACTTCTTCATTTATATATTGAATAAATCCAAACCAAATCCAAAAGAAATTGTCTTCACTAATTTATCCAAATATTTAGATTTTACATTGTTTCCAAGTTGTACATGGTTGTACAATACCTAGCACAAACACTAAAACTGAAAAACCAATCAAAATAACAACTCAAAAATTCACAAAAATCATTTTAAATATATTTCTTTCCTTCCATTAATGCTTTGGTTCCACCATACATCCATTTTTATAGGTTTTTTGGTTAGTTATAACTTTGAAACCACCTTTTAAACCATCTCCATATATTCTTTTAATCATTATGGAAATTTGACAACATTTGTGCACTTTATGCATTTTTCACATTACAACTTTTGTATAAACCCAACATAGACCAAAATTATGACTCAAATGAATTTAGATCTCTCACATTAAGATTATTAACCTTCATTTTTCTTCTAATTTAGGTGCCTCTACACCATACTCCCAACCTTGAAAAGTTTCCAAATCCCTTGGAAACATGGAATCAATAACTTGCAAGAAAACAAATTAGACCAAAAATCCTTGTCTTTATCTTTGCCTCTTCATGCATTTATTGCCATCATATTTACCTTTAAGGACATAAGAGTGCCCTCAAAATAATTTTCTAAAATATTCATGTCAGTGGAGCATTGATGGCTTCAATTCCATAGTACTTTTATTAGTTAGAGATCCACCTTTACCTTGCTACTTCAAAGTCACCATAAACAACTCTTGCATATGACTCACCTAGGAGTTCTCCTCTTTGCCTCTCTCCTTGATCTTTTGGCATCCACTTGGAACTTTCCATGGCTCTAATAGAATTTCTATATCTATCTATATAAAAAATTAAAAAAATATTTTTGCAAAAAGGTGGATGAGAAACTACAACCAAAACTCATCAACAAATCAAAACCAAATCTTAAATGTCCTGGTGTGGATTGCCTCCTTCAGTGCTCTGCCAACACACTCAAGATCTTCAAGATCTAATACTGATCTAATGTAGAGCCCTTTGTATTTAACTCCAAGGAATCTTAATTCAACTCAAGGGATTCACAATAGGCTGGTACACCCTCAAGGAACAAAGAACATCTCAAAGATTTCAATAGAGAACCTAAGATTTAGGCAACTAAGACAATATATATATTTCTCTATTCACATAATCAAACTTCTATACCTAAGTAAATTATTCATAATTGTGAATCCTGACTTCTAAATCATATCCAAAGATGAGAATAATCAAACAAACCAATTGCAAGTTATGATATCTATATAAAGACCTAATTTTACAATAAAATCTCAGAGGTAAAACTCAAAACCCTGCCTAAGGAATCTTATATCTTTCCCAAAAAAAATCTAAATGAGACCAAACTAATTTCCAATTTACCATTTATGAGTCTAGTTTCCAAATATGTAAGTCATTAATTTTTTCCAATGCATAAATAATTATATAATAACAAATCATTGACTATAACTTCAATGAATATATTTAAATGATAGTTTTCACCAAACTCGTCATAACTTTCACAAATGTCCACCAAAATGACTCACACCAACAAGGAAAAAAAGCCAGATCTTATATATTTCCATTGAGTTTAATTAAATATTATGATTCATCCAAATGTAGTTGTACCAAACACTTCAATCGGATTGAAGTCGGATATCCTAGATCTGAAAATAATAATTTTTGCCAAAACTTGCATAACTTCTTCATTTCTACATTAAATAAATCCAAACCAAATCCAAAAGAAAATTTATTCACTAATCTATCTAGATATATAAATTTTATAGGTTTCCAGGTTGGATATGGTCATACAAGACCTCAAACCAACACTAAAACTTAAAAACCAATCAAAATAACAACTCAAAATTTCACCAAATTTGTTTCTAATATATATCTTTCCTCTATTAATGCTTTGGTTTGACTAGATACATCCATTTTTATAGTTTTTATGGTTTGTTATAACTTCCAAACCACCTTTTAAAACATATCCATCCATTCTCTTAATCATTATGCAACTTTGACAACATTTATGCATTTTCACATTACAACTTTTATATAAACCCAACATAGACCAAAGTTATGACTCAAATGAATTTAGATCTCTCACACTAAGATTATTAACCTCCATTTTTCTTGTATAATAGGTGTCTATACACCACTATGCCTCCCAACCACACAGAGCCCATTGGCTTACTCCCACCATGCTGATGGAGATAGTGATCCAACCTCAAACACACACATAATATAGTCATCCATGGCTAATACTCATGCTTAATAGTATAGAGGACTAAAAATAAGGTCACGAGACAATGAATTTCAAAAGGTCTTGGTCAGAAGCTAGAAGGTGCTAGGAGATAAGGTTGACAACTAAACATACATCCACAAAAGGTGGATTATCCTCCATGTAGGTGAGAAGATAAGTATGACAATGTAGGAACAAACTCATGTGTTGCCAACTGTGTATGTAAATTTAGTGATGTTAGGAAAAAAATGAAATAAACAAAGCATTCACAAAAACAAACTAACAAAACATATAAAGAGAGACAAAGTGAGGTCCTCAAATGAGAATATGAGCCATGGATAGGCTCTCTCAATGAGGATGATCACTTGATTTGTAGATGTGTCCTTTGATATGGATGTATGCTCAATTACTTCAATGTTGGAGATGGATAATGGAAAATTGGTAGCCTTGTGAGCTCTCAATTTGGCATTATGAGGGTATGGTTGATGGCTTTGTTTCTCAAAATGGCATTATGGCTTTGCATGAAGGATTGTATTTTTCAAACTAGCATGATAGCTTTACTAAATGGATTGTGCTTAAAATGGCTTTGGAGGTGATTCCTTAAATAGGCAAAGGGCTTGAGGGATCAAGGGCTAGGATTCAAGGATGGGAGAAAGCTTATGGAAGGTTTAGATTGAATGAGAGGAGAGCACATGGATTGTGCTTCCTTACAGCCAATTAGGGAGTGACACATGTCACAAGGTCATTGGTTAAAGCAAGAGGGGTTGAAGGGTCAAAAAAGGAGGCTCAAAGCTCATAAAGACCCTCATAATATCTTGAAAGAGCAATGAATGGGCTTGTAAGAGTATTTATGGCTTGGTGGTTGGGATATTTTGAGGGGAGACTTTGGCTTGGTTTAGGAAAGTCTTAAGCTTGCTTAGGAATGTGCAAATAATTAGGGGATGGGTTAGGCTTGGGTTAGGATTAGATTAGGGATGTTAGAGATGTGCAAGTGGATGGTATTGATGAGGGTGGGTGAGTTAGTGGCTAAGCTTAGTTAGTATGGGTGGATGGGGTGGATTAGGCTAGATGGAGGATTTAGGATAGTTTAGGGGCTATTAGATTTGAGGGTTTTATTTATTAAAGTGATTTTAATAAATTTGGGATTTGGAAATAGATAGGAGAATAGGATTTAATTGATAAATGAGGGGTTATTTGATTTATCAATTAGGAATATAGATGATTAATTAAATTAATCAGCTAGGGGATGGCAAAGGATTAAATAAATAGGAATTTAATTAATGATGGCTTTTAGAGATAGCTAAATAGGATTACCAAAGCGGTGTAATCAAATTTAGGTGTCTAGACCAACAACTCCTAGATGACACTAATAAATAAATGCATAACTAGAGTATACTTAATTAAAAGCATAAATAATAATTATTTACTCTAACACCCCCCTTTAATGTAACTTAGGGGAATGCACTTAAGCTCACAATAGTTAAGATGAAATGTAGAATAGGTCTCGACAATGAGGCCATTTTAGGTATCCATGTACAAATGCAAAGAAATGCAATGCAATCTCTATAAACCTAAGGAAAAGGATAAAACCTAGTGGGAAAAACCCCTCTCCAAAAAGAGATAGCTAAAAATCTAGTGAAGGACTGAAGAAGCCTCCAACTAGAGGAATGTCCTAGAAAATAGGAATAAAGAGAAGATCATGAAGAGCATCAATGAAGCATGAAGAAGCCACAAACTCTATCAAAAAGAAAATAATTATCTAAAGAACCTCCATGAAAAATAGAAGGCATGAACTGAGAGTGTTTATATGGTAGATGATCCATCTCACCAAAATGCATAGGTAGCCAGCCATTGCAATCACCTAGTATATAGGATCAAATATTCAATACATAGTTCACTCTATCAAACCATCAAACCAAGGAAGCATTAGAAACAAAAAAATAACCTCCCCTTAATGTAGATGAGGTGAGATGATAGGCAATTGAAAAAGTGGGCCAAAATTCTCTTGCAAAAAGAACTAAGAACAACAAGAGAGAAGAGGAGATACAAACACCTATAAAGGCATGTGTTACTAACACATCATGGAGCTAATTTCATGGAAGGGGCACTCACTTGACAAAGGAAGAGGGCACAAAAATGGAAACTAATAACCCTCCCATGGTGCTTTATAGAATAGTACGAGTACAACTATCTCAAAACAATGTTCATGAACCTGAAATGCAAGAGTCGCACTTTATCTCAATGTGTTTGCATAAAGATGGTCACAAATGATATCAAAAATTATTAGAAAGGGAAAAAAGTTGACACAAAAGATAGTATGGCCCAAAACAAAAGATCCCATGCCATAAAAATGATCCTCAAACCTGGAACAACCAAGATATCCACCATAGAGAAAAAAAACACCAAAAACATGATAGAAAGAGCATGGGGTAGAATCTAAAGGAAATTATAGCATTTTTGAAAAGTATGCAGAACTAGCTTTCTAAAAATATAACATTTTCAAAAAATGGAGATGGGATGCACAAGATATGCTTACTGGAGCAAAAAATAAAACATCCAACTTTAACTACAAAAATAGGCAACAAAAATACATCAAAACCAAAAAATACCTACACCAATATCTACATCTCGGAAAAAACTTTTTGATGCTTCTTTTGGATCAGAAAAATACCTCTATATGCTCAACTTATAGCCAAAAAATTGTGAGTAGGTCCAAAAGGGACCTAAAGAGCTTGCAAGTATGATGATGTAGGGATGAAATCATGTTGATGTCAGCATTTATAGAGCTTAAAATTGATGGCTATATGGCCATCATGGCAAAAAAAGACTGGGACATGTGGCAAGTGCCTATGTGGCAAGTTAGTGCCAAGTGTCTAGTACTATAGAGGTGGTAGGAGGCCACGGGTGGGTGGCGACCACTGGTGGTAGTGGCTATAGTGGTTGCAAAAGTGGTGGAGGTGGCCACAAGGGTGGCTAGTTGGTGGCCCACTAGCGACGGTCGGGCCCTTGCGTTGTTGCGGTTGCTCTACGGTAGTACAACTAGCTATGGTTGCACCTAGGTTGCATGCTAGTAGTGGTGTAGTGGCATGGTGGTAGCTGTTAGTTGGCCCTATAATTTTTAAATTTTTTTTTGGTAAAAATTGCAATAAATGCATCTATACAACCTCTTAGACAAATTTTTTTTGCCTCTCGGATCAACTTTCTCCAAAATGGACAAATTTTATATGGATTTTGACTGTAACAAACCTTCTAAACTGAATGGAAGCATGCATTTAGGCCCAAAGTGCTCCAAAAAAATTTTCTTCCTCCTAATTGAAGAAAAAATCACAAACAAACTAGGGTTTATTTCTCCAAATCGCGGCTTCAAAAATCCTTCAACTAGGAAGTAGCAGGGAGGCTCTAACACCATGTAGAAGTTGATGAAATCCAACTTCATAGCTCACCAAGATCACCTACATGCAAATATCCTACTGAAGGGAAACCAAAGAAGGAAGGGTGGAGCTTGGAGAAACTAAATGGACTGAGAGAAAAGATATTGCAACAATGAAAAATGATTTGCTATACAATATGATATGAAAAGATATGAAATTACAATAGGCAAACCTATTTATAAAGGCCTCTAGGAAGCTTGTAGAACAAGCTAGAAGGTTCTAGGAGATAAGGTTGAGAACTAAGCATACGTCCACAAAAAGTGAATTATCCTCCATGTAGGTGAGAAGATAAATATGACAATGCAGGAACAAACTCTCGTGTTGTCAACAACTCCTAGATGACAACTAATAAATAAATGCATTAACCTAAGTAAACTTAAGTAAAAGCATAAATAATAATTATCTACTCTAACATTTATTAGTTATCACTTCTTATAAACTTCTTCATGCATACCTTGTCAGGATAGTCAGGCTATACGAGAGAATCTCATCTCACAATGAGTTTCCATAGGTAATGCAGCTTTCCAACAGAACCACAATGAAGATAACTCAACCAAAAGAAATCAAGAGTTTGTCTCTCACAAGAATATAACAAGTACACACTCACATGATCATGTGTGGTTACAACAAGTACACTAAGATCATAAACAAAAAGGTATGGATGAGAAATAAATAAAATAACAAATATCAAATCACTCAACCAAGTACATAGTCAGGAGTATGGATTCGACATGAATCCTAATGCAAGAAGAAACATTTATGGTTAGATTGGACTCCTAATGGATAAACTAAGTTGACAACCAACATCAGTGCTAAGAGACATCTAAGAAAACTAGGTGGCACATAAATTAAGGTGAAGTAAAAAATGCCCAAAAACCAATGTTGACAAAAATCAATGAAATTAAGACCCTTTTTACCATTAGGTATAAAAATCTCAAATATCTAATAAAAATTAGGTTCGGAGTCCATATGCAAAAATGACTAGTATAATAGTCTAAAATCCAAAAATCCCCACTTCAAAAATTCATAAATACTCATGCCTACCCAACTAGGTAGAGCTAGCATACAAAAACAAAGGGAAACACTACTTCTCTACCTCCTAACATAAAAACACTAGAAATAGACTCAAAAATGGAGTTAAAACATGGAAAAGGGAGAGCCCTACCTAGCAGCCAAAAGGGAAATACAATAATCACTCTATGAAGGCTGCCAAATAACTTTGAAAATCAACATCTCCCTAAGCTAGATATAATGAGATCAATCTCATGATGATCCCATGCCTATAGCTCCTACAACAAATAAAATAACAATACCTCCTAAAGAGGATTTGGGATATTTTCTCTCAAATTTCTAATTTGGAATTGAGAAGTGAGGAATAATTCCCTTTCTAGGATATATATTCACTTTAAAAGTGAAATATTAAGATAGGGAAATAATAGGCTCACTAAATTAAATCACTCTTTAGCCGAGAGAGAACTAGGTAATTCCAATTGAATAGAATTCAACTATGGCAAAGCTACTAGAAATTAAAATAATAAAATTAAAACCCAAAATGTTGGAAATACAATAGGGAAAGTAAACTCTAAGAGGGGGAGTGAATTATTCCTTCAAAACTTTAACCATAAATTCATTTACCACACATACATGCCATAATTTTCATGTAAACTGAAATAGCTAGCTAAACATATTCATCCATAGTATAAAAGAAAATAACATTCAACACATGTATAACACAAGATATTTGGTTACCCAGAAACCCTCCAATGAGAAGGTAAAACTGGGGTGGGGATGAGACCCACAAATCTCCACTACTACAATAATAGAGTGTATCTAATGAAGGTTACAATGTTTGATCATGAAACATGATCTACCTTGTCAAAGGTTTGCCTTATTAAAGGCTTACAAGATTGTTAGATCTTACCCTATTAAAGGATTTCAAAACCCTTTCAGAAGTGTGCATGGTAAAAGGAATATAACTTAAAATGGATTAAGCACCCTATTAAAAGGATTTCCAATAGCCTGTTAAGACCACCTTGTTAAGAGATTTAATTGATTCACATGCTAGAATGTCTTAGCAATGATCATGCAGTTAGCATTCTATTGCTAGATAATAGATAACCTCTTTCATGATGTGTACTTGATCCTCACTAATTAGATGTATCACTTATGTCCTTTAATTTCTTTCTTATATTCTCCTCTAACCGATTCTACAATGTATCTCAATTCACAACTCCTTAGTCACCATGAATGCTCTATTTGTGCATGCAAACTTCTCTCTTTTTATTTCCACATTCATTAAAAAGTTTAGAGATTTTCCTCCTTAAGAAGACCTAGGTGACTTAGGGTTAGGTATGAACCAATAATTGTGGTTCACTCATATTGTTTCTTAATCCTTCTCTTTTTTTGATTGGTTGTATGTATTCCATAGGGATCCTCAATAAAGATTTGTGCTTATCATCTAGAATTGCAAAACAATCCTTAAGTTGGCTCAAAAATGATTTACATAGAAATTTGTGTCATTACAAACAACTATGTCAAAACTTTATTACTTGGTAGTTGAAGTGGTTAATGCTCAACATCCACTATCTCTTCAATATTGTACTCAGCCTCTAAATGACTTGGCATCCACTTATCACTTAGCATTTGAATGACTTGGTACTTACTATTTTCTCAACAATTGAGTGAATTGTCACTTACTAGTCACTTGAGATATACTATATATATCTTGATTGGCATATACTATCTGAAAACTTATGCTCATCATACATTACTTATTCAACATGAACTAAGTAAATGACTTAAGTATATTGTCACTCATATGTCAAAACCACTCTAATATTAACAATATCCCCCTTTGACATGAGTGGAAAAATAATTGGTCATGCATGACTAACCTTAGCCTTTCAAGCATAACATAGATAATATCCATTTAGTATATATCTTACATATAAAATTATAAAAATTCAAAATTTTGCAAATACTTATGACTCATTAGTCATACATTAAAATTCAATAACTCCCCCTGAGTTGATTATTCTATTCTAAACTAAAACTAAATAATCTTGCCAAGTAGATTTTGCATATGTTGACTCTATCTCTTTTCGATCTCCCCCAAAACTTATCTACCCTTTCATGCATTCTCCCCCTTTCTTCATTCTATCCCTTCATTTACTCTCCCCCTTTTGACACTTATGTGATGGGTTGTACATGAATTATGTGTTTGTCTAAGAAAGTTTTATGTACCTCAAGTATTATGTTCAGAGCTACATCCCAACTATCACATGCTAATTCCAATGATTTGATTTGGATTGATAACATGGAAATAAGGTGAACTAAGCCTTCATGTGTAGAAAGATGAGGATCTTTCTTCATCACTATTTTTGCAAAGGTTAGTTCTTGGTCTGGTAACTCGATGTGTAGGGTCAACATGGATTGAATACTAATCAATGTAGGTTGAATGTTTGTATCTTGAGCTTGAAATGCTGCTAACTAACCTTGGGAGTTCAACAAATTCTTGAAGTGTTTTTGACTCTATCGTGGAGAATTTGGTAAAGTAGGACCTATTAGCTGCATATCTCCTTGAAGAGTGTCAATATGTTGCTACACTTCTTGTGTGAACAGTGTTGTATCACACAACTTTGTGTAAAGAGAAAAAATATTCTCTAGGACTTTCGTTACACTCTCAATCTTGGTTGCTAACTCAACTTGGTGTAGTGCAATGACACTAGATATCTATTCATTCACTTTGGTTTGAAATTTCTTCTCAAACCATTTCAATAATTTGTCATTGTCTAGGCCTTCATCATTGATTTTCTCCACAATATTTTACAACTACTTAATGATTGGCTCGACTTCATCATGTCTAGGGAGGCTGAATGCAACAAGAAATATGTCCTTAATGTCACAAAGTACTTGTTTTTGCATGTTCTCCCTTTTGAGTAGTTATTGATGTTTCTTTCTTTCTAGAGCATCTTGCAATATGCTCATCTTCTCTATTGTGATTGTTATGAGATCATACTTTGGTAACTCAATCAGCTCATCCAAGTTGATGTCACTATAGGATATCACCTCATCAACCTTAGATGTATCAGGACTTAGTCTTGATGCTTGCAATAGTGCAGCTTTAGTACTTGGCCTATGAAGTGCTTGAATAAGAGTAGGCATAGTAATGTCTAGAATGTAACTAGTATTTGTATTGAAATTACTTCCTCTATCTTTGTAGTCAAGATTGAATCTTCAGTCTTATCCTTCTCCTTCTCTTTGATTTCTTCTCCACCTTGTGTTTGTGGTGTTGGTGTAGGGTTGGCTTCCTAACATGTTTGAACTGGTGTATTTTCTTTTTCAATTATTATAATTACAAGTACCTTAGTGTTGATATGTGAAGAAATGGTGTCCTTCCTTTGATATACTACCAAATGCATGGTAGTTTGTACCTCTATAGATTGAGTGGGAGAAATGGATAATGCTTGAGTTTTCTCCCCTATAGATGCCAATTTGCCATCTTAATCTCATCCACACTCATCAACACAAGATGATTGCATAATTGTGCCTTGGTAGTGGAATCAATTAGTATCTTCCACATATCCTCCTCTGTGAGGAAATTGATGTTATGAATGGTGGTGTGAGACACATCCTTAACCTTTACTATATCTACTTGAGGACTGGCACTCAATATTTGTACTACTAGTACATTCTATTCTGGTTGTTTCTCTTCTTCAATTGTTGCCTCCTTCCCCATTTACTTTCATCATAGATTCATCATTTGTTGCTTCAAATACCTCTACCTCTAGTTTGTATTTACCTACTTCTTGAGGTTCTTTCTCAATAGCCTTTTGTGTTGTCATCCCATAAATTACCTTCCATTATTGTGTGCTATTCTGGACAATAACTTCAATCTTGTTTTGTAAAGTGTTAAAAGCTCAGTAATTTGGAGCAAATCTTCCCTTGTACTTATTAATAGCTTTTTTCATCTCAAATTTGTCCAAATATGGCATTTCTTTTGCAATTTAGTCTCTCTAATATTTCTCTCTATTGTGAGACTATATTTCCACCTTTTCTCAACTCTATCATATAGGATCTTAGGTAGAGAGTTGGAAATATCAATTGGAGTCTTCTTAAAAATTTCCATCATGGCATATATAGACTATTATACTTTATCCATATCTAACTTCCTAAGTTTATCAAACTCAACATAAGTAAATCCACTTAAATTGGCATTATTCTTAATATTTTCACACAAGTTATCCAACTTAGAAGAATGACTATGACTTACCACTTTGAATTGGTTGTTATCATCTAACTTTGTCCTCTCCTCATCTGATTCAACTTAGGCAATATACTTCCTTCTTTGCTTCTACTAAGGCTCATCTCCTTGTGTAGTTGTACTAGCTCTCTTTCCTTTAGCCTTGTTGCCCAAGTATTTATCATACCAAAATTTTCAATCAAAATGTTCAAGAGGACATAAAAATTCAATTTTTAAAGTGTTCAAAGGCTTATCCAATTCATGGTTTCAATCATCCAGCTAATCACTAGCTCTGTCCAGCACTTCAAATTTTGAAAATCTGGTCCCTAAGTCAAAATTTCTCATAAGTTAATGAAGGAACCAAAAATATGTATTTTCAATTGCATCATTAACCATTAACCTCTAAAAAGGTTAATATTAAGTGTCAAAACATGTATTTCACTTCCAAAGCTTAACTATTAACCTCTCCATCAAAAGGTTAAGATAAGTTTGCAAAATTAGCCTTCTAAAAAGAGGTTAAAGTTTGGGGGTCAAAACACATATTCTCTTCCCCATCATTAACCTTAACCTTTTGTCTCAAAGGTTAAGATTAAGCTCCAAAATATGTATTTTGAAGGTGGTTAATTAACCTCTCTAATCAAGTTAGTAAAAGAAGAGAATTGAAAGAATGTATCACTCACTAATGCTATTGCTAACTATTCAATTGGAGATATTCTAAGAAAGCTTCAACACATGGAAACTATAGAGGCATAAGCTATTAATAAGAATTGTGTGATAGAATGTTCAAGCGAGATAGAAGTACTTCCCATCACTTCCATTCTCGTAGCCCATAGTATTCATCCAGCAAAAAGAAATGATAAGACATGATAACTATTTGATACAATGTTTCAATCTCCAACCTACAACTTCCAATGGGAATCAGTGGTATTCACAAAGATTATAAATAGGGCACAATAACTATTTTGTAAAATGACAAGCAGATCAGCACAAGATCATAGGAAAAGTGTGTGGACTATCAAACTAGCCATCCTTCATCTTCCCAACCCTAGTACATTGAATGATTTTTTCTTATTGACCACTAATATCTACACTATGATTTTTTCTTATTTTTTCTTTGAACATTAGCATAGTAGAGATGATGCATGATAACTATTTGACATAATACACGAGATTCAAACTACAAAATTGATGGTCCCAATCATCATAGACGATCTCATCATCTACCCGAGTATTTTAGCATCCAAGTAGAGGAGATCAATATAGTCAAGGTGAAGAAATTAAAAACTATAGTCATCTATTTCACTATCTTCTCTTCACCCTCCAATGAGCAAGTCAAGTGGGAATAAAAATTGTACATTTTTGTTTTAATATCATTTGGTGATATCACCATAAAGCAAAGCATGGATGTGCTTACAAAGATGAACATGGAGATATAAGTGCACATAGATGGCAATATCAATTGACTCCAGAGAGGTACATGTAAATTTTTGTGCTAAACCATGATTAAGGAAGTGGTATTTGATGAGAGTCTTAAGAAATGATCACCAAAAAGTTTGGAGGGGAACACTACATTCCCTTTTATGCAGTCAAAGATCAATACCAAACCATCACCTCAATATCTTTGTAGGTTGTGAGTTCATTCAAATAATGCATTTGATTGAGCTCAAGGCCATGCACTCAAACTATTTGACAAAGTGCCTCTTGAATATTTGTGGTAGAGATGAAGCTCAAGCTCATTATTTTGGAAAATCAACAATGTCTTCCTAGATTCATCCATGTACTTCACATTGATAGAGAAAATTTGCAAATCCAACCCTTCCAAACATACTGTCATTAGTGTTCCATGATTAGATGAAAAGCTTCAAGGCATTTGATAATGGGGTTTGATGTCTTGGAGAAAATGTTGAATGGCTTGTACCTTCATTCCTATCTGCACACATATTTTGAAGCCATAACAAGGCTCTCTAAAATTCATTCTTCATGTGATGTAATGGTTTCAATATTCTACCTATGTAATCAACAACTTTTGTCATTTTGGGTTAATATTGTAGAGGTTAATTAACCTCACTCAAATCACATATTTAGGAAGTAGTTATTAACCACAGAGGAGTAGTTCTTAACCTTGATGCCTATATAAGAAATAATCTTAGCTTTGTAAAAGGGGCTTTTTGGATTTGGAAATAAGGGGACACTATGTTAAAGTTTTGGTAGCAAGACAATTTTTGGAAAGTGTGTATAGATTTTGTTCTTATGATAATAAATTTCTTTTATGTTCTTGGTGCAAAAAAATAAAAAGGAAACACATTTTGAGCTCTCTTTCTACACATCTGAAAGTTGAGATATTGATCCTTTCTTTGTAATAGGTGTTTTCATGGTATTATGTGAATGTTCATGAATTATTGAATCAACATTATGCTAATAGTAGCCTTCAAGTGTAAATGTTAATTATTGTAATTAGCTAGTTTATGTTAATTCAAGGAAGCTAAGAAGTCATGTGGTGCATTCATCATCATGAGATTTCTCATCTTTTAACATTTGATTTCATTTTTATTTAAAAACTTCAAAATTATATCATACAAGGGAGTTGTCCCTCTAAACACAAAGGAAGGTTGCATACCACATGCCTATCCAAATATTGTGAATGGTTTGCCAGATACACTCCATTGGACCATTTTTACAGTGACAAATCTATTTACCAACAAGGCTTCTAAACTTCCTAAGTCTTGTTGGTAGCAGCTCTAGTGCTAGCCCTTGTAACAGGAACTATAGACTTTTGTTGTGAATATTTCACAACCTTTTTAGGTTTTCTTTCTATAGGATTATTTTTTTTCCTCTTCTTTTCTTCTATGGCAATAGGTGCTTCATTGGCTTCTTCTTCCTCAACACCTTCATCAATTTATGCTTCTTCTTATCCTTGGTCCTCACCTTGACCCTATGATAGTAGGTGGTGCTTGGGCAAGTGTATCTTCATCATCTTCATTATCTTCTTCTTCTTCATCTCCTTCTGCCCCTTCACCAAATTGTTCTTTGAGTTTGTTCACAAGCTTATTCTTTTTCCTCATCACAAAAGTTGTCTTTAAATCCATTGTGATCTTTCAATTTGCTACATCATAGTTTCCAAAAGTAGTAGCATCCTTATCTACTTCTTCTACTAGTAATGTAGTGATGTTTCTAGGCTTCATCAACATTAATTTTATAAGGAAATGTTTTGAGCCATCTCACCCTAGGAACAACAGGTTGAACATATGTGAAATCAACATCAACTAGTAAGCAAACATCATTAAAATGGTTCTCTACTAGTGATACTAGAATTATTTGTCTTTGTTTCATTGACTTCTTAAAGTCTTCAAAGTAGCTAGTCATCATAGAGTCAAAATTATCTACAAGTTGTTCATCAAATTCACCAATCTACACTACAATTAATCTATTAGTCTTCTAAGATACTCTCCTAAATGTGGGAAAAGTGTTATATGCATAGAAAACTATACAAAGAAGTATTGAACCAAATTTTCACTGTGCACTTTTTGTTTTCATTATGGCTCCCAAGTTTTATGATAACTGTTAGAGTTGTAACTTAGCAAGGTCATAAGAATGGTCTTTCTTTACTATCTTGTAACCCAAATCCATAGTCATAAATGGTACATTGTTTAACCTACTATATTGAAAGAACTTATGTGCAATAATTCTTGCTATAAATGCAATTAGGGGATCAAATTTTTTGTCTATAGTCATTCCTCTCTTGTTCCATAGTGTCCCTATATTCCTTTCAATTGCCTCTTTTGCATCACTTTTCATTGTCATAGGTCTATCTAGGGTTAGATGCCCTATCACTCTATGAATGATCCTCTTTTTCATTTTTATAGGGTCATCCTCCAACCATTCAAAATTATTATGAATTCTACTAAGAAAAACCTTAATCCACTCTATTTTGAACACGTTTTGAAAATCTAAGGTATAGGTTAACCCTTTTCTCTCTACAACTTTGAATTTTTCCTATCATACACCATTCTCACACAATTTTCCATATAACTCTCTTATCTTCATGTCTCCAATGCTTCCAACCTTACAAGTTTAACAATACCCTAAATCTTGTATCATCAAAACTTGTAGTGGTATCATTGATAGCACACCAAATGGGTCTCCTTTATATGCAATGTCAGGGATTTCCTAGAAATGTGGTTGTTTGATCTTTTTACTTATCAATTGAACATTCAAAACTTCATTTTCTTCCTTAACTATAGTAGTGTAAGAACTAGAGACATCATAACAACTAACTAGGGTTTATGAAAATTCAAATAGTGTATGATAAATACCTTCTCAAATCTGATCAATGGTGTTGAGTAGTGGTTGAATCTAGTTTGAAAATTCTTGAATTCTTGTTTTCAATTCACCTTTAGCTTCTTGTGCACTCTTCAATCTTTAATAATTGAAAATGAGTGAAAAATTAATCGTATAGCCCTTAAAACTTCACAATAAATTCTCAATTCTTACATAGTTGTAAGCTCAAGTCCTATAGCAATTCTAACTCACTCGACTTCCATGTAATTCCTTCCATACTTGGAAACCACAATGAGCTTGTCCAACACTATCACCTTCAATATCTTAGCAAAAACTTTCACTTGACAACCACAATTAAACTTTTCATACTTGGTAGCAACATGAAAACTGACAAAACTCAAAGATTTCTACCAGGTTCTAAACAATACTTTGCATCTTTCTTCATGCATATATGATCCTTTCAGATCTGACTTCTTAGAATAGATGTATAATTGAACTTTGAAATATTAGTCCCACACATACCTCTTAACTATCTAGTTGGGGATGGTGTGATCAACTGATCCATTGGATGAAGTGATCCCATCTGAGCTTGATGTACTAAAATCTTCCTTTTTCTTCCATGTCTCATTCATCTACACTTTGACTTATTCAACATCAACCTTTTCTTTTCCTTTATTGAATTCACTACTAGGTGTCTTTGTCCTTGTTGGACAATTTTTGCTTATGTAACTAGTCTTCAAACAACTAAAACATGTAGTTTGACTCAACCATCTTTTGTAGTCACTTCTAAAATGTGTTCTAATGCAATTTTCAAAAAAATGTCCATAATCTTGACAATAGTGACAACTATACATTGTATTGTAATCCCAATTGTAGGATCTACCAATATGGTTTACCTTAGCTTGCTTTTTTGATGACCAGTTAGGCTTTGATTTGCACTCATATGCTCTATGTCCATACTTATTATAGTTGTAGTAGTAACCTTCAAATCTTTGTTTTCTTGATGTCTTGGTCTTACATTCATGTGCCTGATGTCCTTGCTTGTTGAACTTGTGGTAGTGACCCATGAAGTTCTTAGGATTCTGAATTGTAGTCTTGCTTCTACAAACATTAGCAGTATGACCTATATTACCACAATTATCACAAGTAGGATTGTAGTTCTTACCATTGTTTCTCCTTTGTTCACCACTTTTAGATGATTCTTCTTCTTCAATATTGGTGTAACCCAATCCAGTAGTATCACTATTGGATATAGGAGATCTCATCAATTGCTCAAAATACCTCATAGCTTCACTAGGTTTGTTGAAACTTTTAGCAAATTATTTTTCTCTTTCTAGATCATTTTTTAGTTGTTCATTCAAAAAATTCAATGTTTTGATCTCCATATCTTTTCCATTCAATTCATGATCGAAAATAATCATTTGATTCAATGTTTCTAGTTGCATGTGAACAAACCTATTCACCTCTAATGTTTCTCTTATAGTCTATTGGTCAGTATCCTTTTGTCATCTTCAATCATGACTTTGTCTTCTTCAACTTTATTTTTCTTGTTGGTCACTTCACATAGCAATATTGATATGACTTCTTATTCTATCTTGATAATTCTAACCTCTTTAGTTAGGGCTCCATTCTTTTCCATCAGATCTGCAACTACTGCATCAAATTCACTTGTATTTCCATCTGCAAATAATTTAGTAGTGTCAATCTCTTGAAATGTATGTCATTCTCTTCAATAGATATCTCTTTCCTTCTATTCAATGATCATTTTAACTCATCTCTTTCTTTATTTAGCTAATGTAGGTAAAGTTGTATTTCAATCTTTTAATTCTCAATAATCTTTCCCAACTCAAGTAGACCTACATCTTCAAAATACTTCCTCAAAGATGCAAAGCTTTCCTTTCCATAAAACCAACACTCTAATACCAATTGTTTGAAATAAAATAGGGAAAGTAAACTCTAAGAGTTGGGGGGTGAATTAGTCCTTCAAAACTTTAACCATAAATTCATTCACCACACATCCATCTCATAATTTGCATGCAAACTAAAATAGCTAGTTAAACATATTCATCCATGGTATGAAAGAAAATAACATTCAACACATTATGACACAAGATATTTGGTTACCCAAAATCCTCCAATGAGAAGATAAAATTGGGGTGAGGATGACACCCACATATCTCCACTACAGAGTTGTAAAGTGTATCTAATAAAGGTCACAATGTTGGATCATGAAAGATTATCTACCTTGTGAAAAGTTTTCCCTGTTCAAGGCTTACAAGATTGTTAGATCTTACCCTATTAAAGTATTTCAATGTCTTTTTGTTGACATATCAATCAAGTTTGTTATTAGTGACATACACTTATTCAAATTGTAAGTATCTACTGAGCTTATTGTATAGCTAATAGTGTTAACCAAGCATTTTAGTTACCACCAAGTTATATAGTTACTACCAAGTCCTTTGGACAAATTCTAATGTATACTAAGTAGTTACAACTATTGTGAAGATCAATAGTGTAAACTGAGCATCTAAGTTTATGTCAAGTTTACCAGTGTAAACCAAGTTGTACAGTGGTTATCGAGTTCATAGTTGATGTGATGCTAGTCCAGTGTTGACCAAGCTACTTAGTATTAACCAAGTGACTTAGTTTATACTGAGCTTGAGGTGATAGAGTTTACCAAGCTATGCAATGGTAAACAAGTGATTTAGTTTATATGATGAATTTCATACTATTCGTCGAGTCACTAGTGTAGACCAAGTTCAAGACTACTTGAAAGTGATTTGTATGGACTAAGCCTCTAATTTCTATCAAGTGCATGATGATGCCGAGTATTGACAGTGGATGTTGAGTATCAAAACCTCATCGAGTTAGTCTTTAGAACCCAAGTTTCTACATTTGGCCAACTTTGTAATTGTATAATTGGAGTGATATATATTTAATGTATTATATCATATCCAAAACATATATGAGGAATACAATGTAATTGAATCTAATCAAAGAAAAATAGAAGTGCAAATTATAAAGGCTACAATAGTATAAGGAGTAGCAAAGATTCATCTATCATAGCAAGGTGATTTATACACTTAAAAGAATCTAATTCAACAAACCAAGTTGCAGATTAGAGATGAATTACTATTTCATCCTAATAGGTGGATCAATCAAATCCTTTAACAAGGTAGACCTAATAGTCTTATCAAATCTCTTTACCAAGTGCATACTTCATTGTATGTTTGTAACTCCTTTAACAAGGTGGACCTATTAGTCCTTATTGCTCCTAACAAGGAAAATCATTAGAAGTGATCAATGTAAGCCTTAATATGCCAACTTTATACTGTAGTAATAAAGCTTGTGGGTATCATCCCCAACCCAATTTTACTTTTTATTTGGAACATTTTTGGGTCACCAAATCTTTGTGTCAAAGTGTTATGTATTCTTTCATGTTTTCTAAGTCTCTCATGCATGAAGTTAGATCAGAATTCATATAAAGGATTAATTGTTAATTAGATTAAAGTTTTATAAGTTTTAGAAGCTACTAGTTTACCTCTCCCCTCTTAGTAACTTAGCCTTTAAGAATATTTACAATAATTAATATCAATGTATTGTGGTTTTCATGAGAAAGTTTAACAACTTGAGAAAAGACCAAACGCTGTGGAGATATTCAAACTTGACAAGGCTATTCACAATGAGAAGCTAGATTTGGAAATGGCTATTGCCTAACTCAAGAAAACAAAGGAGCAATTCTCTCAATCTTTGAAAATAAGATAAGATCTTGCAATTCAAATGAATGATCATCTCTACATTGAAGAAATAATTGAAGACCTTCACTCAAGAAATTCAAATGAAGCCAATGAAGCAATCAAAGAACTCCTAGAAAAGAATGGTTCACTGCAAGAAGAAGTAAGAAAACTAAGAAGAGAACAAGAAATTTAGTCAGTAAGATTATGTGAAGTTATGGAAGAGAAAAAACAAGATAAGAGAAGAGATAGAAGGAAAGAACAATAAAATATAGCACCTATCCCTTCAACAAGTAGACTTCATTGATCAACTCACCAATGCAATTGAAGAAATCATGAACTTGAGATCAGAGAATGAAAGATTATAGAATGATCTAAAATCTGAAAGGAAAACCAATGAAAGAGTGATGAAATCCCAAGGCTGCATATTTTGGTATGTATGATGAATCCAAAGCTAGGATAGAACTTGAGATCAAGTTCCCTCAAATGGTAAATAGAGGCAAGAAAAGAATTGCCAAGTTGAAAACTTTTTCTACTCTTTTGTTGATCGAGCAAAAAGGTGAGGATGAAGAAGAAGAGGATGAGGAAGAATCAGAGGAAGAGGAACCACTAAAGAAGGGAAAGCTAATCATTACCAAACTTTCCAAGCCAACCACTACTGTGTTCACCAATAGATCCTCAAGGAAGAAAGCTGATAAGAAAGGAGGAAATATAGACTAAAAGAACTACAAGAAGGGGCTAGTATAACAAATTTTAAAGTATTAAAGTATGAAATCAGGACTGATGAAGAAAAAAGAAAAATTGAAGATCTGGTGATGGAAAAAATGGATAAGTGGAAATACTCACTTGACCAGCTTACTTCTCAGAATCCTAATATTTTGATGGATAAGATTAAAGCCAAGATGGGAATTTTCCATGCAAACTATAAAAGACATGTATGGGGAAACCATGAGGCAACTTATTCTGCACTTAACAGACAAGGAGGTTAAGGAATCTCTAAAAAAAAATGAGGAGAAATTAACTCTAAAATTCAATACTTATCTGGTTTTGATGAAAGTTATTGACATGTTGTGAGGAATGCAACAAATACATGGAAGAATGTATATCATCTTCATAAACCAAGTGATTTTTATTTTGATGTGAAAGATGATGATGATGATGATAAAGAAGAAAAAGATGAAGAAGGAAATGATGAAGAGACAACACATTTTGATACTATTAATTATGAAGAGGAACAAGAGCAAGAGGCTATCAAGGAAGAAATGTAGGATGATGAGGTAACTGACCCAGTTAAGATTGTTGCAATAAGTTATTGCCTCACTCCCTCACTCTCCAAGAAAAATAGTGACAACATCAAACATGGAGATAGCCTCAATAGGATTGATTGTGACTACCAATGACAACACTAACATCCAATCAATCTTTGCACCATGTTAACTTAGCACATCATTAACTAAAGTGACCTCTTCTTCATCTACTGAGCTACAAACTCTTCCCTCTTCTACTGTGTTGAATACAATAATTTTGGACACATCAATTTTGGATACATCAATATTGTCTACTATAGGTATCTCTGCTAGTATTTCTACAATAAGTGTAGTATCAATTTTTGTGGCTAGTCTTATTATGTCTACTATAGTTTTCATTCCTAGTAAGAAAGAAATAAGTGTAAGGATAGTTGAGACCAAGCCTCAACTAAGCACAAAAATTTTGAGCCAAGGAAAAGAAAAGGATGAGGAAATAGACCTTGATTAGGATATAGTGATCCTAAATTGGGACATATCCAAACTCAATCTAGACCAAATGCAGACAATTGGTGAACTTTTCCAAAAGAAAGCCAAGCAGCAAAGGCTAAGAGAAGAAAGAGACAAAGAATTTAAAATCATTCATGATACTAAGAACATTTTGGTAGAGGCTATAGGTATAGAGGTTGATTCATCTCAACTAGTTTTGTTCTAGTTGACAAAAGTAGTCTAGAAGTTCAATGAAGATGTAGATGGATAGGACAAGTTACTAGAGAAAGCAAAGAAGAAATTTGAGAGTAAATTGTTAGAGCACATTGCTCAATAGATTGTCATCTACCAAGTAGAACTCTCTGCCATTTTGGGCTCTCTGGAAACCTCTTGTACTCAATTATCATCACTTTTTGGTCAGTTATGTGATGTTTCAAATTTTACTAAGGAAATAAAGGAAAAATTATCCGAGATTGATAAAGATCTCAAGGTGAGTACTCAGCAGTTGCAGCTTGACCCTAGTTCAAGCTCTACTCATTTCAATTAGATTAGTTTTTTATAGATGTGTAGGTAGAATTGTTTAGAGAAGAAGCAAGAATCAGATCTACATTGGTTGATATTCAAAATATGATTCTCCCTAACATGGATGCACTATAGAATTATATTTCACATTCCAAAACTTTCATCCATGACAACAACTTCTCTATAGTAGACCACATGATTGATATCAATAGAAGTGCAGATTGCACTACACACATGTAAGGTCTTGTAGGATAATATGGAAAAAACTTTGGCTATCATACTCAAGTTACATTTAGACTCTTTTTCTCATTTTAGTATTAATATGTAAATATATAGAATAAATCTTTGGAATTATTGTCAAAAAGGGGGAAAAGATATGAGAATGATGAGTTATTGGGGAGAAAGATGTAAGAATTGATACATAAGCTAAAAAGGAAATAGGAGAGATAGATGTGAGATAAATGTAAATAATGATTCAAAGAAGAATGTATAGCAAGGAGATATACAGTATACTATATAAGAGCCTTACAATGTACAAAAATATATCTTACAAAACCAATTTTGAAAATTCTCAAAAATAGTATACTCTACCAAGATAGAATCACAAGATGATGGATAAAGATATTTAGGAACTTTTTGAATTTAATTTTGGCTAACAAGTGTTTTTGTCACTAATGCCAAAGGGGGAGATTTTTGACATATCAATCAAGTTTGTTATTAGTGACATACACTTATTCAAATTGTAAGTATCTACTAAGCTTATTTTATAGTTAACAGTGTTAACCAAGCATTTCAATTGTCACAAAGTTCTACAATTTCTACCAAGTCCTTTGGACAAATTCTAGTGTATACCAAGCAGTTACAACTATTGTAAAGATCAGCAATGTAAACTGAGCATCTTAGTTTATGCCAAGTTTACTAATGCAAACCAAGTTATATAGTGGTTACCGAGTTCACAATTGATGTGAGGCTAGTCTATTGTTGACCGAGCTACTTAATGTTAACCAAGTGACTCAATTTATACTGAGCTCAAGGTGATAGTGTTTACTGAGCTATGCAATGGTAAATAAGTGATTTAGTTTATACGACAAGTTTCATAGTATTCACCAAGTCACTAGTGCAAAGTTCAAGACTACTTGGAAGTGATCAGTATGGACCAAGCTTCTATGTCTACTGAGTTCATGATGATGTCAAGCATTGGTAGTGGATCCCAAGTATCAAAACCTCATTGAGTTAGTCTTCAGAACCTGAGTGTCTACATTTGGCTGACTTTGTAATATTTGTGTAAACTTTTATTGTGGCCAACTTTTTAATTGTATAATTGGATTGATATATATATTTAATGTATTGTATCATATCCAAAACATATATGAGGAATACAATGTAATTGAATCTAATTAGAGAAGAGAAAAAGTGTGAATTAAAAAGGCTACAACAGTATAAGGAGTAGCAAAGATTCATCTATCACAACAAGGTAATTTATACACTTAAAGGAATCTCATTTCACAAGCCAAGTTACAGATCAAAGATCAACTACTATCTCATCCTAATAGGTGGATCAATCAAATCCTTTAACAATGTAAACCTAACAATCTTATGCAAACCTCTTTACCAAATACATACATCATTGCACATTTGTAAATCCTTTAACAAGGTGGACCTAGCAGTCCTTATTTCTCCTAACATGGTAAATCATTAGAAGTGATCAATGTAAGCCTTAATAGGCCAACTTTATACTATAGTACTAAAGCTTGTGGGTATCCTCCCCATCCTAGTTTTACTTTCTATTTGGAAGGTTTTTAGGTCACCAAATCTTTGTTTCAAAGTGTTATGTATGTTTTCATGTTTTCTAAGTTTCTCATACATGAAGTTAGATTAGAATTCATACAAGGGATTAATTGTTAATTGGATTAAATTTTTAGAAGTTTTAGAAGTTACTGATTCACCCCTCCCTTCTTAGTAACTTAACCTTTAAGAATATTTCCAACACTTGTTGGAAGTGTGGCTAGTAAAAGGAATTTAACTTAAAATGAAGTAAGCACCATGTTAAAGGATTTACAATAGCCTATTAAGACTACTCTATTAAGATAGTTAACTAATTCACCTGTTAGAATGTCTCAGCAATGACCCTATAGTTAGCACTTTGCTATTAGATAATAGATCTCCTCTTTCCTAATGTGTACTTGATCCTCACTGATCAAATGTATCTATTCTGTCTTTTAATTCCTTTCCTATGTTCTCCTCTAACTAATTCTACAATGTATCTCAATTCACAACTCCTTAGTCACCATGAAAACTCTATTTGTACATGAAAACTTCTCTCTTTTTTTCCTTCGACATTCATTAAAAAGTTTAGGGTTTTTCCTCCTTAAGAAGACCTAGGTGATTTAGGGTTAGGTATGAATCAATGATTGTGATTCACCCATATTGCCACTTAATCCTTCCCTTTTTCTAATTGGCTACATGTACTACATAGGGATCCTTAATAAAAAAATTTCCTTATTATCTAGAATCATAAAATAATCCTTAAGTTGGCTAAAAAATAGTTTACATAGAAGTTTGTGTCATTACAAACAACTATATCAAAATTGTATTACTCAGCACTTGAAGTGTCTAATTCTTGGCATCTAGTGTCTCTTCAATACTATAACTCAGCCTCTGAATGACTCAACATCCACTAATCACTCAACATTTGAATGACTTGGCACTTTCTATGTGCTTGAAACTTGAGTTACTCGATACTTACTAGTTACTCAACATATATTATCTGACAAGTTATGCTCAACATACATTACTTCTTCAGCATGAACTAAGTATATTGTCACTCATATGTCAAAACCAATATGAGATTAACAAAAATACCCTTAAAAAATAAATTTCAATTTTCTTTAATAATTTTTGCAACCAACTCTAGATATCTAAATGCATGAACATAATATGGGTCTCATCACAAATGCAAATGAATCTAGAGTTATTAAATCATCAAAGGGTTTAATTAACAATGAAACAAGATATGTCACCCATATAGGGATGACATTGGGTAGGTATAAAAAACCAAATAAGTAACTCTGTGTGCCACTGCCAAGGATATAAATCTTACACACTAAAGAACATGATCAAGTGCAATTTCATATAATAATATAGCCAACGTGATAGATGCATTAAATCATGTAATTAACCTTTTATTTAATTACATTAAATAATCTATTTACATGACTCATTGCATCATAAAACATCTCAAAGAAATGTAGCATTGAATCATAGTGTCTAGAATCAAATAAGTCCATCATATAATATTAAATAGAGTATATGTCTAAATACAAAATAACCAAATATAGCATCATGTCACATCAATAAGCATCATCATGCAAATATGATCAAATTGACTAGCATAGTAGCTAATTTCTATGATACTGACAATTAAAATGTAGTATGTGACCATCAAGTCATCTCAAATTTCATCCAACATGAGTATCAAAATATCTCTCAAATCTAAAATATAACAAGGTGCAAAATGCCAGCACAGGAAGGACTACATCTTCAATTAGCCATTTCTTGTAATTTCCTCTAAAATTTTCTTAATACAATTCTCTATAACATGCCCTTACTCTCTACAATAGTGACAAGTATAATGTGTATTTTAATCCCAATGATAGGAATTTCCTCTTCCTAATGCATGAACTTGTTTCTCAAATGTCCAGTTAGATTTTTGTCTTGAATCTGTACTCATGATCCCTACGTCCATGTATCCCTTAAATGTAGTGAGTAAATCATTTTTATTTCATTGCATTTATATTCTTGATGTCCTACCTTCTTGCAATTAAAATAATTACCAGTAGTATTAGGTATAGAATTTTTCATACCATTCTTTCTTCTACATATGTTGGTTGTGTGTCCAAGTTTTTCACAATGATAATATGTATGGTTTACTTTGGATTTCACATTTCTTTGTTCTCCACCCTTTTATTATTCTCCTTCTTCCATAAATGAAGAGTTATTGTTGTATCGTAGTCCAAAAGTGTCTCTTTTTGATCTAGGTGATCTCATTGGTTCTTCAAATTATTTGAAAGCCTCACTTGGTTTGTTCATTCTTTCCAGAAGTTCCTACTCATTTCTTATTTGTTCATTTTGTGACCTCAAGTTCTTTCTTTCCATGTCCTTTATGTTTGCTTCCTAATTTGAAAATATTAGTTGATTCATCATGTCCAATTGATTATTTTTGATCTTATGTACTTTGAATGATCTCTCTTCAAGTCTAGTCAACATCTATCATTTATCTTCTTCAGCTATGATTTCATCTTCTTTGGCTTTCTTCTTTTTCTCTATTACTTCACAAAGTCTTTTTGATTGGGCTTCCTATTCTATCTTGAGTTTCTTAGACTCTTTCCTTAGTATATTGTTCTTCTCAAATAGTTCATCTATTGTTTCATTATTATTACCAATCATTCCACTCTCAAGTAGTTCTTTTGTGTCTACTTCCTTGTATAGTGTGTCATTTTTCTAAATTGCTATCTCTTTTATCTTTCTCAGTGATTTCCTTAACTCTTCTCTTGCTCCTTCAAGTTGTTGCAATATGATTTGGATTTCAATCATCTAGTTCTCAATGATTCTTCTGATCTCACATTCCTTCATCTCCAAGATCTAATTCTCTCAAGATGTTAAGCTTCTTCAAAGAGAACAAGGTTCTAATACCAATTGTTAGAAGGATTACTAGGAAACCAAATACTAAGAGGGGGGCTGAATCAAGACCTTATACTTTTACATACAAAACCAAATTACTAAATTCATACCTAATTCATTTCATGTCTCAAATGTAACATAAAACTATAGTGCTGAAAACATAACATTCATGAAAGATTCAACACATAATGCAATGATTTGGTAACCTAGAAACACTTCAATGTGAAGGTAAAACTAGGGTGGGGATGAAACCCCCAAATGTTCATTGTTGCAATAATAAACTTAACCTCTTAGGGTTATAATATTTGATTATAATATACGATCTACCATGTGAGGGGTCTATCCTATTAAAATCTTCAAGACTATTAAGTCATAACTTGTTAAAGGATTTTACACTTGGAATCAAGTAAGGAAACTATTAGAAGATTTACATAAATCAATTAGCATCACTTGATTAAGAGATTTTCCTTGATTCAATCCTATTAAAATTAATTTAGTACTTGATCCTCAATTTTCTCTATAAGCTGATTTTGGATCTCCTCTATACAATGTCTCAATCCAATCTCTCAATCTGATATCTCCATTTAGTCCTTTACTTCTTGGATTGTGTTGTTTGATCTCCTTTTAGACTATGTTTTATCCTTTTTCACTCCTTCACTTACAAACACACACTTTCATTCCCATCTAATTCTCTCACTCACATGATTGTATGGTTAGAACCCTCCTTATATAGACCATCTTTGAAAATTCTAGATCATAATCAACAGTTTATAATTCATCTCCTTTTGTCATTTTTCCTTCTAATTTTTTGACTAGTTGATTTTCATTCCTTGGGATCATTACCTTTTATAACGATGTGTAATCTTCATGTTAATTTTATTTAAAAATATTAAATATCATATAGAAGTCACCAAAATGATTTACATAGTTGTTTGCACAATTACAAACTCATGTAACAAAACTAGGCTACTCAACATCTGAATGTGCTGACACTTGGTCATAAATAACACTCATACTGACACTTAGCTTCTACATACTTATTTCTTACTATTTTCTTGACAAAAAATGTCTTTCAATTTACTTGGTCTCTATTGTGTTATATTTTCTTGTATATGTGCTTTGCCTCAACTAAGGCACTTAGAAATCATTATATTTAGACCAATGATTAAGAACTCTCATAGTGATACCAAGGTTGTTGTAGAGTGATTTGTGTCAATTAAAGATAGATTCTAGTGTGTGCTATAATTTAAACTATGTAAGTGTACAAAGTTTCATTGAACTGAGTTGATTAAATTATGAAACTGTTAGTAGTTAAAACTCTAGTTTGCAAGGGCATCATCTACATATGCAAGTGGGAAGAGGGAGGTATTGAAGGAGAATAATGTTCAAATTGTGTGTAATGATGCATGCCCTCCAAATTTCAAGGCATATCCTAAAATTGTGATGATTGGAGACTCATCTAGAGCATTGTCATCTATTCCACCCTATGTTATTATGGTGCATGATGTATGGTCATGCTATATGTATAAAATTGGAAAAATTAATGATTTTGAATTGAGGAACGCATGTGATAAGCTATGGAAGAATGGGGTATTAAAGGAGGAAAATAGAATTATTTACAAGAAAGGGATGATATGTGCCCTAGACTTTTCCAAAGTATTCAAGGTTGATTGGATTAATTTTCTTTTAGAATTTTGCATGATATGAAGTTAAGGTTAGAGAAGTAGCTAGTTAAAATTAAAAAAATTCATCATGTTGACATTTCAGTCAAGTTTTTTTTATTAGTAACACACACAATCATTCAAATGATTAGTAGCTACCAAGCTTATAGTATAGTTAACAATGTTAACCAAGTAATTCATGGTCTATCGAGTTCTACAATTACTACCGAGTTCAAGGAGTAATATTAAGTTTGCATCAAGCAGAATCTACCAGGTTGGTAATTATCAATGTAAACTAAGCTTCATAGTGTTCGCCAAGTTTCTCATTGTAAACAAGGTTCTCTAGTGCTTATCAAGTTCACAGCTTTAGTAAAGTGAATCTAGTGTTGACCAAGCTATGCAGTGTCAACCAAGTGATTTAGTTTATACTGAGCTCATAGTGATAGTGTTGACCAAGCTATGTAGTGTGAATCAAGTGATTCAATTTATATGATGCCACCAATGTAGATTGAGTTCAGACTACTTGGAAGTGATTAGTATGAATCAAGATTCTATTTCTACCAAGTACATGACAATGCCAAGCATTGACAATGGTTGTCAAGTATTAAAACCTCACTAAATTTGTCTTCAAAACTTGAGTACCAGTAGTTGGGCCAACTTTGTGTATTGTGGTGAAACTTTTATTGTAGTTTACTTTAATAAATTTTAAATTGGATTGGTATATATGTAATGTATTATATCACATCAAAACATAATGAAGATGAAATGGAATATTAAAAAGACACTAAGAGAAAAAAGTGTGAATTAAAAAGGCTACAACAGTATAAGGAGCAACAAAGATTTATCTATCATAGTAAAGTGATTATTACACTCAAAGGAATTTCATTTAGAAAATCAAGGTTGCAAATTAGAGATCAGCACTAATTCATCCTAATAGGTGGAACAGTTAAATCCTTTCACAAGGTAGACTTCATAGTCTTTTCTAAATCTCTTTACCAAGTGCATACTTCATTGTATGTTTGTAAAATCATTTTGCAAGGTGGACCTAGCAATCCTTATTGCTCCTAATAGGGAAAATAATTAGAAGTGATCATTGTGAGCCTTAATAAGCTAACTTTATACTACAATACAAAATCTTGTGGGTATCATCCCCACCCTAGTTTTAATTTCTATTTGGAAGGTTTCTAGGTCACCATATTGTGTGTTATAGTGTTATGAATGTTATGAATGTTTTAAATGCGTTTACTTCTTCATGTATATAATTAGATCAAAATACACATGAGGATTAATTGGTGAATTAAGGTTAAGTTTTACTGGTTACTGATTAACCCCTCCCCTCTCAGTAACTTAGCCTATAATATATTTCCAACACTTCATGCATCATGTAACTAGTTACCCTATCCTTGACTGTGTGAAGACCATTCTCTATTAAGCAAGAAATATAATTGTAGACCTTACTAAGGTGAAGTTGAATGGTTAAGGGATGTATATTAATACAATCACATATCCAATCATTGAGTTTTCATTCCAAGTGATTGCGCATAAGTTCTATCAACCAAGATGCTTGAATAGTGTACCTTATGTAGTGGTAGACATAGAATATAGATTTGTCCAGAAGGACCATAGCTATAACTTGGCTAAGCTAAAATTGGTTCATCTTGCAGAAAGTGTTGGAGCCATCAAGAAATCCAAGAACACCTCATGTAAGTTTGGCATACTTATATTATGTATAATATTTTATGTTCATAACTCCTTTCCATTAATTATAGATGAAGTATGGGACAAGGATAGATCCATGACCAAGCTGATCAATGGTTATGTTGAACAACTTGGTGATGATTTTGAATTAATTTTGGATGGATATTTTGAAGATTTAAAAATAAAAATGGAGAACAAGTTAAGAATACTTAATTTGGTAGTTGATCAATATTTTGATCACATACTTTATGGATGATAGTGACTATGCATATGCTCGAGCAATTATAACAAGAGTGACATAGTTGAGGCCGATGCAATATGATGTTAGCATTGATGAAGTATCTAATACTATTACAACAATATTGAAAGAAGAAATTGACAAGAATGTCAAGCCATTTGGTACATATGAGACTGCAAATATCAAGATGATTATGTAGACAAAAGACCCTAATATGGACAAGAAGAGGAAGAAAATGATCCAAGACCTAAAGAGTAAACTTGGAGAATCACCACTATAAATCACTAAAGGTAAAGGAGAAGATCATGATAGTGATGGTGATGACAAGGAAGAAGATAAATATAAAGTAAAATAGATTTTCATTTCCAAGCCTTGGGCAAAAAATGGTAGGAAAATTGTGATTCTTGATCCTAAGGTGAAGAGGAGCCTAAAGAAAGTGGTTACACCACCCAACTCTACATGAAGAAGAGTCACTAGAAAAGAATCCAAGGTAGCAAGCCTTGTGGCTACATAGTCAAAGAAAGGGATAGTAAAGATAACTAGGTTAGCTAAAGGAAAGACTCCAAAGAAGAGAACATCAAAAACCAAGGAGACCGAGAAAGGTCAACAAAAGAAGAGGCAAAGGAGAAAAATTGTTTTCTAACTCGATGATGAGGAGGATTATGAAGCCAAGAGGACTAAATCTAATGATCTAAGAAAGTTTTAGATAGTACCAAGGAAATATCCTTGGGACATAGAAAAGGTATGTGAGAATATAAGAATTTTAGCAATATTAATAGGCTTTAATTGTGTAAAGCATGATAGTTTAGATAAAAGTGATAAAGAGAAAGTAGAACAGGTATTTTTTACATGATGGTGAACTTAAAATACACATCAATAGAACTAGGTAAGGAATTTCCTAAAAAATTATACAATAAAATTGATGCAAAGTGGAAATGGGCATCAACCACTAAAAGACAAATAAGGGAAACAACATTGGCCCAAATTATGATTGATTTAGGAAAAACTCATATGTCTAAAGCCTTGAGAGATTTTTTAAATAGATTTGTGCCTAAGACAAGGGTACATTAAATTTTGAGAAACATAATTGAAGATGTGGTACAAGAGAGAAAGTTGTCTGGAAGAAATATTATGGGTAGATGCCAACAATAGTTGAAGAGGAAGAAAAGGAAGATAATAGAGTTGAGTTGGATAACATAGAAGACTTGTAGAATGATGTTGAATAGCTAGTAGAAATAGTCAAGAAAATAGCTCAAGAAAAGAAATAATAGACAAAGATAGTCATCATTAAGGATGAAACCCCTGCTACTAATTTGCCTAATGTGACTATAGTTGTCAAAGATCTATAAAAGATAGTGTCTACAAAGCCAACAAAAGAGGATAAAGCTCTTAAATCTATCAAAGAAACTCTCATGAACACCACCAATCAAGTTATTGTGAAAATTAAAGAGTATCCACCAATTAGAATGAAAGATTTGGATCAACAAGTAAATGTGACAATAATAGAAACACCTATAACTATTGTTGATTACAATGTATAATTACAATAAAATACTCTTGTTATACATATCAAGAAATATAGTATGTTGAAGATATTGTAGAGAAAAGAGATGCAAAGCCTACTAAGGAAAGTTAGACCACAAAGGGTCATACTAATGAGATGAATGCTCAAGTAGACTATTATACTACTAGTAAGATAAGACCACAAGTCTTAGGACCTCTTGCTAAGGGAAAAAAAGAGACATGGTCACTAAATGATGTAAGGATTGAGGAACATGGTCAAGAATTGAAGACATCAGAAGAAGCGAAAGGACTTATTGTGGATGTTCCATCACACTCTCTATAGTTAGTATTGTTCAGTCAAAGCACCCTAGATTCCAAGAAAAATAAGATGTTGAAGAGGAAGGCTAGCTCACCTGGGAAGTTGATAATACTTGATGAAGTTATAATGATCCTAAAGTATGACATTGATCACTTAACTTATGAGAAAAAGTAAATTTTCAAGACCTATTGGCCAAGAAGACCATGTAAGAAGAATTATGAAGGGAACATCAATAGAAAAATGTACTAGAAGAGATTAACGATATCTTTGTTGATTCTTATGATATCAAAGATGTTGATGAAAAAGCCCCACTAATGACCCAATTAGTTCATATTGTAGAAAAGGTGAATAATGATGATAGTGAGGCTAATTATAATCTAATGCAATGGTCTAAGAAAAGGTTTTAGAAGAAAGTTTTGGAGAAAGTGTCAACTAAAATTTTCACCAAGAAAAATAAACTTTCTAACCTTGTAAATAATGTAGGAGTAGTAAAAAATAATTGAACTTTGTATAAAACATTACATGATGTACCAAGATTCAATTGGAATATTTAGGATCAAATTGAGAAGTTGCAATAAGGTTTGAAATATACAGGAAATTCTTTGAACATGGATGCAAGTTCAAGTTCTATTTATTATAATAGATTGATATTTTTCCAAAGGAGATTGGCTGAATTACAAGATATAGATGGAAAAGTGCAAGAAAAACTTCTCTCCATTCAATCAATGTTGATACATCATTTAGAGTTTATGTAAACTAAGTTGTCATTAGCAAAGGAGATAGTTAAAAGAGATTTATGTATCTCTATTGTAGAGAGTTTGGTTGACCTAGATACTCAACTAGAAATCAAAATTCAAGTTTTGGAATCCATCAGATGAAATTGGGATAATGCATTGGCAATGGTTATACATATTTGTAAACCCTTTTTAGCCAAATATGGTTTGACCCCATCACCATAGTAGCTATGGGTGACAAAAAAAGTATTAATCTCATATTGGGTTTCACAAAGTAGTAAAAAAAATACTTAGTAATTATTTATAAAATTTAGGCTCAAAGTGCATGCCAAGCATAATTGTTCAAATAGTACATTCCAATTAATATGATAGTTTGTGTCGAGCACTAGTAGGTGTCAAGTAGTTAGTGTGTGTTGAGTCATTCAAGTGTTGAACCAATAGAGGGAGCCAAATAAATAGTATGTGCTAAGTGATTTTGGTGCTGAGTAAATAAAGTGTGTCAAGCTATTCAAGAGCCAAGTATCAGTATTAAGAGAATAGTGAAGGTCGAGCATCAAAACCTTTGGTTGTCAAGTTAACAATGTATGTCATAGATGTTTGTAATGGAATAGTCTTCTATGTAAACCATTTTTGGGCCGACATAATCATAATTTTTATTATAAGATATAAGTATGGAGTCATATTGTGAATCCCTATGTAATTCATGCAACCAATAAAATTGAGGGAAGCATTAGGCATTAGGTAAGAATCAACTACAACTGTTGATTCTTACCTAATCCATCACCACTAATGTTTATTTGAGAAGGCTAAACCCTAAGAAGTTTATGAGTGTGGGAGGAGATGAATGCTTAGAGTTTAGAGGGAATTCATGGTGGTTTAGATGGTTATGAAAAAATTATACATTGTAGAATCATCTTGAGAAGAAAAAAGTAAAGAAGTGAAAGGACAAAGGAGCCATATCTGATCGAGAGGATCAAGGTTTAAATAGTAAGAAATCTAACATCAAGTAGCAAGGTGCTAACTGAAGGATCATGGTGTTGAATCATTCTAATAGGTGATGTGAAGAAAATATCTTAACCTAGTAATATTAATAGGTTGTTGTAAATCTCTTAACCAAGTGCTTACTTTATTGTAAGTTTAAATCCTATAACAAGGTGAGACCTAACAATCTTTGTAATTCTTAAATAGGGCAGACCTTTCATAGAGTAGATTATAGCTTATGATCAAACATAGTGTAGCCATAATTGGCCACACTTTACAACTATAGTAGTAAAGATTTATGGGTGTCATCCCCGCCCTAGTTTTACCTTCTCATTGGAGGGCTTCTAGGTAACTAAATTTATTGTGTTATGTTTTATTTACTTTATGTTATGGATGTGATGCATGTTAAGTTATGAGATGGATGTTGGTGATATGTTTTAGAGAAAAAAATTTTAAGTGCTAATTCACCTCCCCCCCCCACCCCCACACTCTTAGAACTTACTTTCCCATCATTATTTACAATAATAAGGGTGAAATGAACATAAAGGGGTAGATAAAAATAGATGGATATTAATGGATATGATCAAAGTATGATTCTTTGACAATTTTTTCACGTATACTCATTTTGAAGTTGGAGTATGCCAGAAGTCATGTATATATGTTGAAGTCTTTATGGAGACTGAATCATAGTCTAAGAGTGGGTACTATTTTTAATTTTGGATGTAATGTTGAATCATGAAAAAGTGAACTTTTCACTAATGTCAAAGGATAACATTGATGATCTCTATGTCTTATTGTCTATTAGTGTCAAATAGTTAGTCATTCATATAGCAGAGTTGGTCGATCATCATTGTGATCGAGCCATCCTACAAAGGACAAGCTATGTTTATTGGACTTGTTCATATCTTAGTTGAAGCCAAATTTTGTAATTATTTCCAAGAAAGACTATGGTCACTAAGTATTGCAATACATGTTGAGTGAGAACGAAGACAATACATGTCAAGTTAATCATAATATTGTTTAAGCTGAGCTGCCTAGAGTCAGTTAATGCAAAGTTGTATAGTTTGGGTCAAGCATATAGAAGTTGAGGGACAACATGAATATTAGTTATGACTAAGTGTGAGAGTATTCATGTGTCAAGCAAGCTAGTTTTGGTATATTTGTTTGGAATGACACAAACACTAAGGTAAACCATTTTTAGCATACTTAATGCATGCTATAATGATTGAGGATTCAATTAAGGAGATGATTACAAATTTTGTTGAAGGTCATTAATCCCTATTCATAGTGATCAACCAATTAGAAAAATGGAAACTTTCAGTGGCAAAAGTGTAGGATCTAGATTAGTGATTTTGATCTAGAAACTTCTCTAATTGGTTATAAAAAGAGGATCCAAACCCTATTGTGTGTGTGTGTGTGTGTGTGTGTGTGTGTGTGTGTGTGTGTGCGCACGTGTGTGCACATGTACGCACATGTGTGTATGTGAGATAGAAGAAAAATTTGGATGCTAGAAGAAAATTTTGAAGGAGAATCACATAAAGTGATTGAGCAAAGCAGTGAAGGGTAGAATATAGAAATGTTAGATTATAGATCAGATTAGAGATTGGAAATAATAGATCTATAATCTGCATTTAAAGTTCAAATTGAAGGATCGGGCACTGATACATTCTAGAAAAGTATTCTAGTGTAAATTTCTTAATAAATTGGTCCTAACAAACCTTTATAAATCTCCTAATAGAGTTCTTAGTTTTTATTTTAAATCCTTCACCTTGGAGGTTTTTTGAGTAACCAAAATCTTTGTGTTATGTGTTTATCATTTACTTTTATATTTGATTGTTTTGATTAGTTGTTAGATCCAATACATCATTACAGTAAATTTTTATGTCATTTATGATATTTTTAAGATCAAGGTGTAAGGTGAAGTTATTATATTTGATATATATTTCAAAGGTTAAAAGTTAACTAAGAGGGGGGAGGGGGTGAATTAGTTGTCCAACTATTAAAAAACTTATCAACCTTATTAATCCTTAAGCATGTGATCAATATAATTAGAAACTATAAGAATATATACATACACAATAACACTAGATATGTTAACTAAGGAAACCCCTAATAAGATGAAAAACTCTAGTGGTGATGGTACCCAAAAAATGATGTTGATGCAGAAGCATCCTGGGTTGCATTGCTATCTTGTATGTTTGTTGAGTTTCTTAGTTACTGTCAAGTTGTAATGCTTTTCATTGTTAAGTTCTCTTTGTTTGTAAAGTTCTTTGAAACATGACAAAGTGATTTTTTTCACTAATGTGAAAGGGGGACATTGTTGATCACTAAGTCTTATGTTCTATTAGTGTCAAAAATTTAGTCATTCTTATGGCAGAGTTGGTCGGTCATCACTATGATTGAGCCATCCTAATAAGGAAAAGCTATGTTTATTGGACTTGTTCATATTTCAGTTGAAGCCAAAAAAATTAATTATTCCCAAGAAAGTCTATGGTCACTAAGTACTCCAATACATGTTGACTAAGAAAGAAGATAATACATGTCAAGTTGATCATAATATTGTTTAAGCCAAGCTATCTAGAGTCAGTTAATAAGAAGTCATATAGTTTGAGTTGAGCATATAGAAGTTGAGGGATAACATGAATATTAGTTATGACCAAGTATCAATGTATTCATGTGTTGAGAAAGCTAGTTTTGATATATTTTTTGGGAATGGCAAAAACACTAAGGTAGACCATTTTTATCCTACTTAATTCATGATATAATGATCAAGGAGTCATTTAAGGAGATGATTACATACTTTGTTGAAGGTCATTAATCCCTATGCATAGTGATTAGCCAATCAGAAAAATGGAAAGTTTTAGTGGCAAAGTGAAGGATCTAGATCATTAATTTTGATCTAGAAACTTCTCCAATTGGAGGAGAATCACATAAAGTGACTGAGAAAAGTAGTGAAGGGTAGAATATAGAAATGTAAAATTAGAGATCAAATTAGAGATTGGAAATAGTAGATCTATAATCTACATTTGAAGTGCAAACTAAAGGATCAAGTACTAGTACATTCTAGTAAAGTGTTTTAGGGTAAATTTCTTAATAAATTGGTCCTAACAGACCTTTATAAATATCCTAATAGAGTTCTTACTTAGTTTTAATTTTAAATCCTTTAATCAAGATAGACTAAATAAGTCTTATAAGATCTAAGGAGGGAAGATGCCTCACAGGGTAGATCATCAGAAGTGATCAAACTTGTAGTCCTAATAGGAAAACTGTATTGTTGTAGTTGTGAATATTTATGGATGTTAACCCCACCTTAATCTTACCTTCACCTTAGAGGGTTTTTAGGTAACCAAAATCTTTGTGTTATGTGTTGATCATTTACTTTCATATTTCATTGATTTGATTAGTTGTTAGATCTAATACATCATTGTAGTAAATTTTTATGTGATTTGTGATATTATTGAGATAAGGGTTTAAGGTGAAGTTATCATATTTGATATTTATTTTAAAGGCTAAAAGTTAACTAAGATGTGGGAGGGGGGTGGATCAATTATCCAACTATTAAAACACTTATCAACCTTATTAATCCTTAAGCATGTTAACAATATAATTAGCAACTATAAGAATATATAAATACCTAATAACACTAGATATGTTAACTAGGGAAGCCCTTGATTAGAGGGAAAACCCTAGTGGGGATGGTGCCCACAAAATGATGTTGATGCAGGAGTATCTTGGGTTGTATTTCTATCCTACATGTTTGTCAAGTTTCTTAGTTACTACTAAATTGCAATGCCTTGCATTGTTGAGTTCTCTTTCTTCGCCAAGTTTCTTAGTTTCTATTGAGTTGCAATGCCTTCCATTGTCGAGTTCTCTTTATTATCCAAGTTCACAGTTGCTCTTGATTTTCTTTGGTTGTTGAGTTTTTTTGGTTGTCAAGTTTGGAATGGTTACTGAGTTCACTGAGTTGTAGCATCATGTTTGATCCTTTGTTTACCAAGTTTTCTATGTGTGGTTTCTTTTTGGATCTTACCTTTACATTTAATTTTGTGATATATATTTTCTAAGAGCCAAATTGTGACTTATTTTAGCATTTAATATAGTGGTTTATTTTGTTGTATTTGCAATAGGCTGAATTTTTTTTGTGCATGTATTCAATGGGGTCTTGAGTAGAGTCTTAGGAAGAGGAGGTTAGAGGGAACTAGTGGAGGAAGAATAAAAGCAAGTTGGAATCCAATGTTTATCCTTGAAAATTGAATTTTGATTGTAATTTTGGTCATAACATAGAAGGCCTTATAGATGGGCATGTATTTAGTATTTTGATGAATCTATATTGCATTTGGCTTCTCTATCTCTTTTGGTTGTTGTTATGTGTATTTTTTTACATTATATTTACTCTTGTAGGTGGCTTGAGTAGTAAGGTGTGCCTTTGGCCCTAGTTATTTCATCCCTACCTACATCAAGTGGCATAAGAGAAAAGGTTAATCCTTGTGGAGATTGGATTGTGTAGGACCCTAAGAGAATTTTATTGTAGGGTTCTAGATCTATGGATTTGACCTATAACTTGTAGAGGATTATGATCTTGGAGGAACTTGATTGTAAAAATGGTTTGAGATAGAGTAAACATTGATAATGTCATATTGGATACATTGATACAAATTGTAGCCTACTTAGATGTTGTAGAGAAAACCTAGAGAAGAGGAACATATCTTGATGATGTGAGTAATGATGAAGTAGTAGTACCAAACCCTAATCCAGAACTTGAAGAAGATCAAGATGAGGCAAGATTGTTGAGAGTATTATCTAGGGAAAATTCAAAACCTTATATAGAATTTTTTGCTTATGATGCAAAATTGGATACCAATTTGTTGTGTTGGAATGCATCTCTAAAATGGAGAAGTTCTTTGACTATGAAAACACTCCTAAGAATAGGAAGTTGAAGATTGCAATTACTAGGTTGAAAGGAAATGTCTCACACTGGTGGGAGTATTTGCAAACTAATAGACAAAGGAGAGGAAAGGAGAAGATCAAGACTTAGTTGAAAATGGTGAACAACTAAAGAACAAGTTCCTTCCAAATGATTACCAAGTTAGCTTGTTGAGAAAGAGGCAAAATTTGGAACAAAGATACATGACTATGGAGGAGTATACTAAGGAATTCTATAGATTGGACATTAGATCTAGACATGTGGATCATGATATTGAGAAAATTTCTAGATATCTAAATGGATTGAGATTTGGAATTCAAGATGAGATAATTTTTGTGAAATTGGAAAGTGTGGAGGAAACATATCAATATTCCTTAGAAAGATAAGGAGATCTTAACAAAGAAGTATGAACAAAGATAAAGAGTTAGAGGTAGATCTTATGGAGAAGTTGGAAAATATGATAGTTATGTGCAAGATAAGGGAAAAATTGAATGGAAAATTGATGATAAAGGAAAGACTAAGTGGAAAGGTGGGGATTCTTACTAAGGAGGTACTATTTCTTGACAAGGAAGAGGTAATTATTTCAGATATGGTAAAGAAAGGCATATATATTTTGAATGTAGATCCTCTTAAAGTGGGCAAGGTAATAGAAATGTTGTAGTTCAAGGAGACACTAAGGGTTCACCTAGTAGACTTGAGGCTAGAGATAATCTAATGGTGAGAAGAACCTTATGTAATAAGGGAAGTGATGAGGAACCTATCCTAAGGAGAAGTCTTTTCAAGACCAAATGTAAGATGGTTGGAAAATGTTGCAAACTAATTATTTATAGTGGAAGTTCTACAAATTTTGCATCAATAGAATTGGTTACCAATTTGCAATTGCATAGGTTGGAACATCCTAAATCTTATCATATTTCATGGATCAAAGATGAGAATAAGATGTTGGTAAGTGAACAATGTATTGTGAAGTTTAAGATTGGACATTATTTTGTTGAAATTTTATGTGATATTATGCCTATGGATATGCTATACATGGTGGAAGATTGAATCAATATACTCTTTGGGTGAATGGAAAAAAGAAAATATTGATGCCTTTGATTAAGAGTCCAAATGAGGTTAATTGTACTACTATGAAAATTTACATGGTTAATGGAAAGAAATTTGAAAAGGAAATGAAGAAGAAACAAGCCTATTTTTCCATAATCCCTATGAGACTAAGTTATTCTAGTACCAACTGAGTATTAGAAAATAGTGCTAACTGAGTGCTAGTTAATAGCGACCGAGTGATAGTAAAAACTACTAGTATTGATTAAGTGCTAGTGGAAATTTAAAAAAAATGTTAAAGGACTATAAGGATATTTTTGTAGAAGATATACTTGATGGTTTACCTCCAATGTAAAATATAATCCATTGTATGGATCTAATTCCTAGAGCTATTTTTTCAAATATAGCAACATATAGATTAACACCTACTAAGTAGGAAGAACTTAATAGATAAATGCATGAGTTGTTGTAGAAAGGTTTGGTTAGAGAAATTTTGAATCCATGTGTTGTACATATTGTATTAGCACCTAAGAAGAATGGAGAATGGAGAATGTGTATTGAGTCTAGAGCTATTAACAAGATTATAGTAAAATATAGGTTTCATATGCCGAGGATGGATGATATAATGGATTTTTTGAGTGGAGCAAAGTATTTTACAAAGATTGATTTGAAGAGTGGCTATCATAAAATTAGAATAAAATAAGGTGATGAATGGAAGACTACTTTCAAGACAAGAGATGGTTTGCATGAATGGTTAGTAATGCCTTCTAGTTTAACTAATGCACCTAGTACTTTCATGAGGTTGATGAATGAATTTCTCAAGAGATTTTTGGATAAGTTTGTGATTGTTTATCTAGATGATATTCTGATATTTAGTAAGACTATGGAAGAACATCTTGAAATATTATAGTGGCTTGCCACTTTTCCTATTAAAAAAAGAAGAAGGAAGAACATCTTGAGCATGTTAGACAAGTATTTTAGAGATTGAAAGAAGAAAAGTTGATGATTAATCTAAAGAAGTGTTCTTTTATGCAAGAAGAGATTGTGTATTTGGGATTTTTGATTTTTGTTGATGGTTTGAAGATAGACCCTGAGAAGGTTAAAGCAATTTTGGAGTGGCCTACACTTGAGAATGTGGGTGAGGTAAGATCATTTCATGGTTTGGCTAGTTTTTACAAGAAATTTATAAGAAATTTTAGATATGTTTGTAATGCTATGATTGAGATAGTGAGAGGAGATAAAAAGGAATTCAAGTGGAAATATGGGGCTGTTAACAATTTTGAGACTTTGAAAGAAAAGTTTGTTGAGTTACCTATATTGGCTTTTCTTGATTTCAATAAGGTATTTCAAGTTGAATGTGATGAAAGTGGTAGTGCAATAGGAGTTGCATTAAGTCAAGAAGGTAAACCTATTGCTTTCTTTAGTGCGAAGTTGAATGATTCTAAAAGGAAGTATTATGTGTATGATCAAGAGTTTTATGCTATTTTTTAAGCATTGAAGAAGTGGAGACATTATTTGATTCCTAAGGAGTTTGTGTTTATATACTAATTATAAATCCTTACAATACTTGGGAAGTCAACATAAGTTGAATAAGGGACATATGAAGTGGATCGAGTACTTGTAGAGTTTCACATTTGTGATTAGGCATAAAGTGGAGTCACTAATTGAGTTGTTGATGCATCGAGTAGAAGATTTTCTTTGTTGACCAAGATGAAGGTTGAAGTTCTTGATTTTGATGAGATGAAGGAGTTTTATGATATTGATCCTTATTTTTCTGAGATGTGGAGACTAGTTTGACAAAACAACCAAGTAAGTTTGATGAATATTTTATTCAAGGTATGTTGTTTAAGGGTATTCAATTGTATATTCCTAAGAGTTCTATAATATTGAATTTGATTAAGGAAAAGAATAGTGGTGGATTGGTTGGACATTTTAGAATTGATAAGACACTAAGTTTTTTGAAGGGTAAGTATTATTGATCACAAGTGTACAAGGATGTTCAAAAGTTTGTAAAGAGTTGTGGAGTTTTTCAAGTTGCAAAAGAAGTAAGTCAAAATATTGGATTCTATACACCTATTTCTATTCTTGAGAAAACTTGAATTGACATTAATATGGATTTTGTTCTTGAATTGCCTAAGATAGTGAAGGGGTATGATTCTATATTTGTTGTTATGGATATATTTTATAAGATGGCTCATTTCATACCTTGTAAGAAGACATCAAATGTCAAGCATGTTGCTGAGATTTTCTTCAAAGAGATTTTTTGAATTGCGTGGATTACCAAAAGGTATTATTTTTGACAGAGATAGTAAGTTTATTGGCTATATTTGGAAGACTTTACAGAAGAAGATGGGTATTGAGTTGAAGTTTAGTTCTACATTCCATCCATAGATAGATGGACACATAGAGGTTGTGAATAGAAGCTTGAGTAATTTTTTGAGATGTTTAATTGGAGATAAGCCAAGTATTTGGGAGCTGATATTAACACAAAAGTTGAGTTTACATATAATAGTTCTATGAATAAGAGTACTGGGAAAACACCTTTTGTAATTTTTACTAGAATGCAGCCCAAAGGGATATAGATTTAAGGGATATTGATGGTGAAGAGAAGAGAAGTGTTGCAATAAAAGAGTTTGTTGATTTTATGAAGTCTTTACATGAGGAAGTAAAGTTAAGATTGGAACAAAGTAATCTAAAGTATAAGGAGAATGCTGATAAGTCTAGAAGAAATCATATTTTTGAAGTTGGTGATGAGGTGAAGATTCATTTGATGAAAGGAAGATTTCCTATTGGAACATATAGTAAGTTGAAGATGAATAAGTTTGGACCTTGTAAGATCTTGAAGAAGTTTGAAAGTGGTAATTCTTATGAAGTTGAGTTACCTAATGACATGGATATATCTCCTATATTCAATGTTGATGACCTGTATGAATATCATGAGTTAGATGGTGAATTTTTTGTATTAGATAATTATCTTGAGAAGCATATTGAAGAGGTTGAACAGATACTGGATCAGAGAGTTGGTAAGAGCACAAGAGGAAAATATTACTATGAGTATTTGGTAAAGTGGAAAAACAAACTAGTTGAAGATGCTACATGGATTTCCTAATCTAAGTTGAACTCCACTTAGATTGTGACATCTAAATGATTCAGGAGAATCATTTCTTTCAACTCTAATTGTTTGATGTAGGAGCATCTTGGGTTGCATTGATTTTCTACATGTTTTCCTAGTTTCTTAATTACTACTGGGTTGCAATGCCTTGCATTTCTAATTTCTCTTTATTTTCCAAGTTTCTTAGTTTTTTCCAAGTTTCAATTCCTTAGATTGTTAAGTTCTCTTTTTTTGTTAAGTTCATAGTTGCTACCAATATCCTTTGGTTGTTGAGTTCGAAATGGTTGTCGAGTTCCTTTGGTTGCTGAGTTTTTTTGGTTTCCAAGTTTGAAATGGTTGTTGAGTTCATTTGATTTTTTAGTTCACTAAGTTGTAACATCTTGTTTGATCATCCATTTATTGAGTTGTTTGTGGGTGGTTTCTTATTGGAGCTGACCTTTGCATTTAATTTTGTGATAGGTATTGATGAAGAGCTGACTTGTGGCTTGTTTTAGCATTTAATATAAGGGTTTATTTTGTTGTATTTGAAATAGGTTGACTTTTGGTTGTGCATGCATTTAATGGGGTCTTGAGTAGAGTCTTAGGAAGAGTGGGTTAGAGGAAAGTAGTGGAGGAAGAACAAAATCAAGTTGGAATGTGAAGTTTATCCTTGAAGATTGAAGTTTAGTTATAATGTTGGTTGTAACCTAGAAGGTCTTATAGTTGGGCATGTATTTGGTATTTTGATTAATCTATAATGCATTTGGCTTATCTATCTCTTCTAGTTGTTGTTATGTGTTTTATTTTCCATTGTATTTACTCTTTCATGTGGCTTGAGTAGCTATGTGAGTCTTTGGCCCTAGTTATTTCATTCCTCCCTGCCTTAGATGTACTAATATAAAAGTTTCTTTTTAGAGTATGGACTCTATTAGGAGCCAATGAAATGCATTCCATACATATTAGTCCATGTTAGGAGAATTTGAATCTATGTTAGGAGATTCCAACACTATTAGGAGTTTTAGAAGGCAAATGGACCCATTGTCCAAAGAGCTTCAAGGGCAAGATCACTAAACTCAAGTACAATTGATCTTTGTATTATTCCTTGTAGAATAATAAAAATGAAATGATCTTAACTCCTTCTCTTTCCTCTTGAACAAACTAATCTTCTTTTGATGTCTATACTAGATCACCAACTTCACATCCAATAATCCCTTGGATCGCTTACATGCATTTACCAAATACTCTACTCTTTATCTCTTGATATCATATTCAATACATCTTAAAAATTAAGGAAATGTTAGCACCTAATATCAACACGATTTTAAAACTTCAAGTGTAGAATTTGAACCACTTTGAACTGAAGTTTGAAGTAGTTCAAAGTGGTTAAAAGCAATTCAATGGTTCAGCTCACTCATCCTGTAGGTTCAATACAAACAAAGTTTAGACTCTAGGTTAAAAATGTAGATTCATTAATTCAAAAAAGTTCAAAGCTTGGCCCCAGTCCATGATTCAAGATGTAGGGATAGAATATTCAGAGGTCATAGTTTGGAGATGCCCCTCAGCCCAAAAGTGAAATACCATCATAGAAAACTTTCAAGGTTCTTTTCAGTGGTTTAGGTGATTCATTTGGCAAGATCATAGGTTGTTGATATTGAAGTTCAACTTCTAGTATTTAGTTCAAGCAAAGTTCAAAAGCCCAATAGCTTAGAGGGTGAGGTTTCAAAGTTTAAAGTCCTGTGTTGCAAACTCAAGATTGAATACAGTGCAGTGATCAAAAATGCAGATTTAATGAAATTTCAAGGATGATGCTTTAAATTGGAGATGACTTATTCTTATGAGTCTAGTTATAGCTTTAAAAGAAAAAAAAAAAGACATTGAGATGTGTAATCGGGACTATCCTCAACAAAGTTTTTGAGAATGATAGTCAAAGTTGAGTCTCTAAAGGATGACAAAACAATGCAATATTATTATGTCTTTGTTAAAAGAATTCATGACTAAAAATTGTGTGGGTTCCAATTGTTTAAATGAATTATCGATAGCATATGATGAAAGGAAAAAGTTACAAAGTGGCTTTGGTATTGGGTAAGCATTCTATCCCTAAAATGGTAGTATGGAAGCACGTGGGTCCATGGTATTTCAATAAATATGATACAAAGTCTAAACCCACAAAGCATAAATAAAAAGCTAGCCATATCCATTCAAGCATGTAGTGTGGCATTGTAGCTTGAACCCAAAATATGAAGGTTCTGCATATATAGAGATTGAACTTTATTTTAAATAGTTTGCAACATTGAATGCTTCTTAAAATGTCATTTTGATATGAGCGATGTTATAGAGATCAAGGGCACAAGTTGGAAATCAACAGATATATTTGGCAGATAAAAGCAAGGATATCTTCTACGTCCTCATAGACATGAAAACCACTGGATATTATCAATGATAAAAATGCTTCAAAATTTTGGACGTATGACCTTCATAATTACAAATAGGCTCTGGGATTATACACATATAGTCATGAATTATCTTTGTGGAAATTATGGAGTGAATAGAACTACACCCCATGATGATGAGTGACTAGACTATTTTGATATAGTCATTATTGGAAATGTAGAGCAATGGCCTTCAAATAGTAAGAAATAGTATTTCATCATGAAGCCACATAATAGTAGCAGAAGCTGACACTTGGGTCATAACCAGCCAAAAACTGACCTTTAATTTTGTGTGTGGAGGCATGTGATAAAAAAAGATGATGATAATCTAATAGCAAAAAGGGGGAATTTCAATAATAAGTTTTGATAACTAAAGATGATTTAATCTTACAAAAATAAACTTGAGGAATCATTGGAATGGTGGGAAAACATAAACTTTGATAAAGTCTATCAAGGAAAATTAATGTGGGAAAAATTGAAAGAATTCCAAGAAACAGTTACTGGAAGGGGAATCAAAACTGATAGAGAAAAGATAAATAGGCAACAACAAGTGAGTGAAGGGGTTTGGTTACATTCTTCCTTCTTCCAAACTATAGACTTATAGCTATAGGCAAGGAGGAGAATTTGGCAAAATGGTTCTATTTTCTTGAGAGGCTATGAGAGGTAGGGCATGAGTTATTTCCTTTCTTTCCTCTTTTCAAAACTAGGTGTTTGAGTTAGAGTTAGGATTTTGATAGTTGATGTAACATGGTGAAGGGAGTTTCTGTCTTTATTGAAATAATGATTTGGTTGTAATGTGTAGAAGGTACTTTATGAATCTTTTACAGTCAAGGAAGGGAGACTGGAGGTTAATAATATTAGAACTTTGATTATGGTGTATTTTCCTTCCACTAGTAATGAACCTTGAGTCCTTTTCAGTTTTCTCTAAGTTACATTTCATTGCCATTGTTTTCTTGTCACATTATCTATTCAAATACCTTTAAAGGCTCTGTTTTTTGTTTCTCTCAAGAGAATAGAAAACATATTTTCATTTTCATTACACAATGTAGTAGATGTTTAATGTCCTTTTATGCTTTCTAGTAAAAGCATCCACATTTAATTCACTAAATATCTTATACGGGGAGCTATCCCTGACAAAAATTTAGAGGAAGGTTATCAATCCATGATAACCTATCCAACTTTTGGTGTTAGTTTGTCCTCTCACTTGGGTATTCAAGGTTGGATTTGCACACATTTCTTCAAAAGATAATCTATTCACCAATAGGAAAATACCTTCCTTTATACCCTATCCTCAAAATAATTTCTTTATTTGGCCTTGAGGCTTTCCCAATTAATTATAATTGGACCTCATTAAGATATTACAAAACATTACATATTTTTGTAATTAAAAATCACTGTCAACTCACAATCTTTACAACTTCTCACACGTGTGACCTCTATCCTTTTACAATTTTTGACATCATCATTAGGATATTTTTTCTTGTAGTCTAACTACATGCATCATGATTCTATCCTAGTTAAGAGATACAACCACATCATCATAAACCACTTATTAGGTACTATGTTTTCTTACTATCATCTATAAATCTTGAATAACTTATGCATGTCTTTGACTCTTTCAATGTGCAATAAACCATGTCATCAAGACACATTATAGAATACATCCTCAATTGCACTTGACCTAATCATCAATACATAGTCTATATGACCTAGTTCTCTATTTGCTACTCTAATAGTCTTCATAGAAGTAATGCTATGTTGACATCAATTACAAACACAATCATTAATGCAACATGTCAATCATGTACACACTCTCTAATACTTAGGATACTCCCCCAAAGAAATACCATCAGCATTAATACTAACAATCTCCCTCTTTGGCATTGATGGAAACATAGATGAAAAATATCTAAGTTCCAAGAATACCAAATCAAACTCTACTACTAGTGCTATTGTCCTCTTCTTCTCAAATCCTCTTCATCAATCAAATATGAAATTCACAAGACCATCGCTCTATTTTTTCTTTCTTACTCTTATGATTGACATTAGTTGTTCACACTCCAACTCTTAAGAACAACTCTCATTATTTTATGGATGGTCATCAATTTTCACACTTCTCTCCCATTCATTATGTCTCCCCATTGACATCGATAACTACATGAACAATTCTCCCTCATACATACATCTCCCAAAGAAGATGTTATCATATACTCTTTCTACCCCATTATGTTAGAGGATGTTTTTCAAGAAATATCTCCCCTATCAACATTAGTGACAAATGATTCATTATGTCAATCATCTACTCCAAGTTTTCAATAAGCTCAAGTGTCCAAAGGCATTGCTCTAAACTAACTACCAAGATTCCTTGATGACTCTTCGCATCACAAATACTCCCCCATTTAGGAAGCATCATCATTTAGTCTAGATGAACAATGGTGCTCTATGCCACTAGACTAATTCACTTTTTGTATCATCTACTCAGAAGTAGGTAGGGGCATAACCCCAAGCATACTTTGCAAATACTCAAATGTATCTTTAGGAAAGGTATTTGTAAAAATATCTACAATCTTCTCTTTTATACTTACATACTCTAATATGATCTCTTTCTTTACAACTTTCTCTCTCAAAATATGATACTTAATAGATGTATACTTAGTCTTCGAATGCAACACAAGATTCTTAGACATACTCATTGTACTTGTGTTATTACAATGATAACAGGTTGTGAAAATTCTATTCCAATGACCTTTAACATTTGCTTCATCAATGTGATCCAATTGCAATTATTTGATGCTAAGTTTCTAGTTATGTTGTACTCTATGAAATATAATCTTGCTTCTTGCTTAGCCAAAAACCAATCTTCCTCCAAGGAAAAATGATCCACCACTAGTGCTTTTTATGTCATCCATACTAGATGCCCAATCTATATTAGTATATCACTTGATCTGTCATACCACACTCCAAAATTGGGTGTGCCCTTTAAATCTCTAAATATCCTCTTTACTACTACATAGTGTGATTCCTTAGGATCATTTTGAAATATTGCTACTATCCCAACTACATTTGCAATATCTAGTCTACTGTGAGTTAGATACTACAAACCTCTAACCAAGGATATATACATCTTTTTCTCAATTGTAGGTTTCTCATCTTTGATAGATAACTTGTGACTAGTTATCATAGGTGTATCAATAGGCTTACAACTTTCCAAACCAAATATTTTCAACAAGTCTTTCAAATACTTATCTTGTGATAAGAAAATACCATCACTATTTTGTACAATTTGTAGACTGAAAAAATTTCATCTCATAAATAATACTCATCTCAAATTCATTCTTGATCTCAGTAGCAAATTTTTCACTTACTTCATCATTACCACCAAAGGTTATGTCATCGGCAAATATTACAATGATCAACAATCAATTCTCAATTTCTTTCAAATACAAATTATTGTTTGTTTTACCTTTATAAAATCCCAACTTTGCCAAATATTTGTCCAATCTTACATACCAAATTCTAGGTGCTTTCTTTAGACCATATAGTATTTTCTTCAAATCTATATACCATGTCTTATTCTTCTATTAAAGGGAATCCTTAAGGCTGCTCAATATAGAGTTCTTCTTCAAGTTCTTCATTTAGAAATGTTGACTTTACATCCATCTAGTATACTTTAAACTTCTTACTTGTTGCATAGGCCAAGAACATTCTTATTGCTTCAATTCTAGAAATAGGGAAAAAAATTCTTCATAATCTGTGTCTTCTTATTGTGAATATCCTTTGCATACCAATCTTTCTTTATTCCTCACAACTTCACCTTGTTCATTCATCTTATTTTTGAAAACCCATTCAATTCCTATAAAATTCTTGTCTTTAGGTCTAGGAACAAGTTCCCATGTCTCATTCTTCACTATCTAGTCTAATTATTCCTTCATTACTTAAATCCAATGATCATCCTTGCATGCCTCATCTACACTCTTTGGTTCAACTTGAGAAATCAAACATAATTCCCCATGTATTCTATTTTTTTTCATCACTCCTATATCTTTACCAATAATCTAATTCTTAGGATGATTCTTTGTAAAAATTCCTAGTTAGTGTAGGAGTTAATGCTTCAATTCTTATTTCTTCTCTTTGTTATGATCTGTGTTCAATACTTTGAAAATCATTCTACAAATTATTGTTATTCTCTTGAAGAAAACTTTAATATTTTCTCGAATAGGTTTAGGATTATCTTCTTCTTTAATAGAAATATAATCTAGCATTTTTTCTTTAAGTCTAAACTTTTCATCCACTTTCAAATTTTCACACTCAACAATTGTCTTGGTTCTCTGATTAAAACATCTATAAGCTTTTATTCTAAATGAGTAACCAAGGAACATACCTTCATCACTTCTTGTATAAAAATTACTAATATCATCATCTCTCTTTATGTAGCACTTACTTCCAAAAATTCTAAAATATTTTAATGAAGGTGTATGTCCAAACCATAATTCATAGGGAGTCTTGTTTGTACCTTTTCTGATCTACACTCTGTCCATGGTATATATTGTTGTGTTGACTCCTCTAAAAAATGTCTTGGATACATCATTTCTCTTTTTTCTTCAATTACAGATTTTATTTCTTCTTTCAGCAATTCCATTTTTATTATGAGTCTTAGGTGTTGATGGTTGTCTTTTAATACCATTTTCTTCACAAAATATGTTAAACTCTCTAGAAGTAAATTCTCCACCTCTATCTGATCTCAAACATTTTATCTTTACACCAAATTCATTCTCAACTATGTTCTTGAACAATTTAAACTTTTCAAATGCTTTCTACTTTTCTTTAAGAAATGCTACCCACACCATTCTAGTGAAATCATCAACAAAAATCATAAATTACCTTTCACCATAGAATCCTCTTATTTTGGTAGGACCACTCAAATTTGTATGAATAGTCTTCAATTTCATTGTGGTAGTGAACTTCTTGCTATGAAAAGAAAGCTTATTTTTCTTAGCCATAACACATTCTTTGCAAACAATATTAGTAGGTTTCATGATTATAAGTAGATCTCTAACAAAAAATGCACTACTAGACCTCACAATATTGGAAAACCTTATATGACAAAATATTCTATGCCATAACCAACTATTATCCACCTTTGTAACCAAAAAAGTCATCCCTATAGGGTTTAGTCAGAAAATGTTACCTCTAGATCTTATACCACTTCCAATCAGCTTACCACCTTTATCGTTGATAATGTATGTCTTCTATATGAATTGTAACTATAACTTTTATCAACCAACTGTCCAACACTCAATAGGTTTTAATCCATCAACAAAATATACATCACTAGTGTTAGTCTATCCATCAAAAGTAATAGATCATATTCCCATGGTATGAAAAGTTGTGTTGTTACCAACTCTAACAATTCCCCTACCATGATTTCTAAAATTAACAAACTTATTCATGTCTCTAGTCATGCGGTGTGAACACCCACTATTCCAATTAGATTTCTTTTCAACCTATGAAACTAGAGCTTTTTCTTCTCTAATTTCTTTTTCAAGATTTTCTTCTTTTATGGACACAAATCCTAATTCATCATCACTTTCACTTTAAAATCTTTCCCCAAACTCATCATCTTTATTTGCATACAAAAAACTCTACATCATCTAGACTTGAAATTATTTTATACCTTTCTCTATTTTAGGACACTTAAAAGCATAATGACCAAATTCATTGCATGTCCAACATATAAAAATTCTCTTACTATCTAGTTCTCTTCTTACAAGTGGGGATTTCCTTCTTCAATTCTTTTATCCTCCTCAAATCTAGATCTATTCCTACTACTAGCATAGTCTACACTAGTGCTTACACATTTTGATAAAGAAGGAGGAACATTCAATACAATAAAAGTTATTTCCACTCTAGGAAATTCTCCAAATTTATTTAAGCTCACTTCTATTGCTTCCAATCTTCCAAGTAAAGTCTCTCTGGTAAACTTCTCAGTGCAAGGTATCACTTTCTCAATCATCTATGGTGTTTATCTGAATGGTGGTGTCAACATTTTTAAAATATTCCATATAATCTAATCTTCATCTTTAGATCCTTGATAAGACTTAATTCCTACAAAAATCTATAATATTCTACCAATATAGTTTCTCACAAATTCATCTTCCATCATTTTAGCATCTTGAAACAAACATATCTAACTTTTTAGTCTAATTCTTTTATCATGCTTATCACCTGCAAAAGTAGATTCTAAGGCTATCCAAATTTCATGAGATGTCTCTAATAATTTTACCTGACTATATTCATTCTCAAGAAGATCTAATAATAATACTTCTCTAGCAAGAATATTACACATAAATAGATCTCTTTCAGCTTTACTACATACCTCAAGTTTTTTTTTTTTTTCATCAACCAATACCCTAGACCCATACATAGAAAATAAGTCTTCATCTTTTCCTTTCAGCTATCATAGTTAACTCCATCAAATTTAGGACTTTCTTTTCTGAAGTGACTTGTCATTGATCTCCTAAATCTATTATAATTTTTCTTCAAGGACTTGATGCTTTGATAACAACTATTAGAAAGTAAAGTCCATCAAGATAACTAAGAGAGGAGGAGTCAATTAGGTATCCAACTATTAAAACACTTATCAACCTTATTAATCCTTAAGCATGTGAATAATATAATCAACAACCATAAGAAGATATACATACACAATAACACTAATTATGTTAACTAGGGAAACCCTTGATGAGAGGGAAAACCCCAATGGGTATGGTACCCACAAAATGATGTACTAGTATGAAAGCTCCTTGTTAGAGGATAGAATCTATTAGGATCCAATGAAATACATTTAGTACATATTAGTCCCTATTAAGATACTTTGAATCTTTGTTAGGGATTCCAACCTTGTTAGGAGTTGTGCCAACCATGTTAGGATTTGTAGAAGGTAGATAGACCCACTATCCAAATAGCTTCAAGGGAAAGATCACTAAACCTAATATCCAACTAATCTCTGTATTATTACTTCTAGAATAATAGAAATTAAATGATCTTAGCTCCTTCTCTTTCCTCTTGACCAGACCAAACCTCTTTTGATATCTATTCCAAATCACCAACTTTGCATCCAATAATCCCTTGGATCACTTACACACATTTACCAAATACTCTTCTCTTTAATTCATGATATCAACTTCAATACATCCTTACAAATAAGTAAAATATCTTTCTTTATACCATATCCTTAAAATAATTCCTTGACTCAGCCTTGAGGCTTTCCCAATTAATTATAATAGGACATCATTTAGATATTGCATAAAATTTCAATTTTTTATAATTAAAAGTCATTGTCATCTCATGGTCTTTACAAATTCTCACATGTGTGACCTCTATCCTTGTCCACTCACTAATGTCATCATTAGGTTGTCTACGATCACAATGTAACTACATATATCATGATTCTGTCCTAGTTAAGAGATACAAATCGATCATCATTAATCACTTATCATGTACTTTGTCTACTCGTTGTCTTCTATAAATCTTGAATAACTTCTACATGTCTTTGACTCTTTCTATGTACACTCAACCACATCATTGGGACATAGTGTAGAATACATCCTCAACTATTCTTGAACTGATCATCAACACACAATCTATATGGCCTAGTTCTATGTTTGCTACTCTGCCAATCTTCATAGAAGAAATGTTATGTTGACATCAATGACAAATATGGCCATGAATGCAACATATCAATCATGTACACACTCTCTAATTCTTAGGATACTCCCCCAAAGGAATACCATCACCATTCATGTTAACACTTCCAACATAAAGGAGTTACACTTCAATCGAAGATTGATTTGTCACAAAAAGGTCTCATTTCTCAATAGAAAAAAATTAACATCAAATGATTTTTTTCACTTTAACTCAAGAGGTGTTGGAAAATGAGCCAAACATAAAAAAAAAAGATTGAGTGATCATTAGATGAGAAAATAACTCAATAACAAAATTAGACTATAAATTGAATTTTAAATCATTTATGAAAAGTTTAAAAAAAATTAGTGACCCATCTACTTTGGAAAATTGAGTTCATTTTCCATTTTCTAAGATTAAATTCTTGTACAAAGATACTAGAGATCTTGTATTTGATTGATTCAATATTGTTTGAAATATGCTTAGTACTTCTAAATTAGTAAAATGAGAACTAAACTTGCACATATTTGCATTGATAATCAAAGCAATAGGGGACTTACAATCACAACTATACATTTATTTTCATTAAAAAGGGGATTGATCAATTAAACCATTACATATAGAGAGATTATTAATTTTCAGAAATATTCTTAGGCATCTCTCTCTAGAAAAATCTTATTATGGATAAAACCAAACATTAGTAATCAAGGATTTCAACTAGTTATCTTATAACTAGCATAGCTTTAATCATCATAACTTCTTAGCAATCATACTATAACATTTCAAGATGGAAGAATATGATTAGAAATCTCAACTAAATAGAAAAAAGTGACATTAAATTAATTACCTCTTATTTTATGAACCCTCTCTTTTAGATGTGAGAATCAAATTACTATCTTTTCATTGCAACTGCTTGTTAGTTCCTACAATCAAGATTAATACATCTAAATACTTAGATAAGTCTGCAAAGACTCAAGAACTCTTATGGAACTTAGCACTTAGGTCATGAAAAGTAACACCTCCTTTGGCATCAAAGTTTCAGCTAGTGTTGATAGTGAATCTAAAGCCATATAGTACATAAGTCTATCGTAAACATCTTCAATAAAAAAATTAGCCACTCAAAACTTTCCTTGAACATGGTGGCTACCTCAAACTTGGTGTGATTTCAACATGGATAGAAAGGTGGGTCTCATAATGTTGCAGCAAACACCCTCAAAAAAAGTATATTATTTTTCTAATCTAAGTTACTTTGATAGTAGAACCCTAACCCTTTACAAAAATTTGTATGAATAAAGTCCTTGGGTTTGCAACTATCCTTCACTTACTCTAGATAGATAGTGAGAAGTCCTCACAACTTCCAGTGATAGATGCAACCTAACCATCATGGATTTTTCCTAAAATGGCCTTCAAGAGTAGAAATCCATAAAATTATATCTTTTAAAGATGCATTCGGAATTGTTGATGATAAAATTTTCTTGAATAAATCTTTATATATTTAATAATTATATAGAAAATACCTTTAAATAAATTCTTAGATATACATAATATTTCCCATAGTTTTGTTTAACTTATTGATAAAAAAATAATTGAAAATTTTACAAAAGATCCTTTTAGTTCCAACTATAAGGTTACTTGATCTAGAAACAATAGTGACAACTGAGTGGTAAAGGAGCACTAATGCAAACAAATATCTAATGGTTATAGGATTGGAGAAAGAATGCAAAAGTTCATAAAATCCTAATTTAGCAAGAGCTAAGAAGACAAACTAAGTAGACGTACAATGTAGTAGAAGTGTATTTAAATGTCTCTCAAAAAAACATTAACTATAGAAGAAATTTACACAAAAGCATTCACTTTTAGTCAATTAAGTTACACAAAAATTCAAAATTTTAACATATATCTTGTAATTCTTCCACTCACTTCTTAACACAAATGACGCTTGATTAAAGTCACAAATAGAAGTCAATATCCTAAAATGTAAATACATTTAGATCTTGCAATGCCTCCACTTACTTCTTATCGTTAATGATTCACTTCAATTGATCCAAATTTAGTGATTTCATACGAGTTGGAGGTAGCTAAAATAAGGAAAGGAAACTTAGATTATAAAAACTAGGATAGAATTCCAATACATACTTTTTTCATCCATATTAATTTAAAATTATATAAGTATTTAAATCATTTCATTACTTGACTTGAAAATCTTCCCATGTATTCTAGCATATATCTTGTTAGAAAGTAAAGTCCAAGATAACCGAGAGAAAGGGTGATGAATCTATTATCTGATCAATATAACATTTATTAATTGTATTAATTCTAAAAATAGTGATCAACATAAATAGAAACCATAATAGGATACACATACACTATAACACCATATATGTTAACAATAGAAACCCTTGATCAGAGGAAAAATCCTGGTGGGGATGTTACCCAAAAATTGATGTACTAATATATAAGTTCCTTGTAAGAGGATTGGCTTAGTTAGGAGCCAATAAAATACATTCAATACATATTAGTCCTTATTAGGAGACTTTGAATCCCTATGAGGAGATTCCACCCCTGTTAGAAGTTATGCCAATCCTGTTTGAAGTTGTAGAAGGTAGAAGGACCCATTGTCCAAATAGCTTTAGGGTAAAGACCACCAAACTCACTATCCAACTTATCTCTATATTATTCCTTTTAGAATAATAGAAATTAATCAACTTTCCACTAGCACTCTCTACCAAATATAATCACTATGCTCATTCAATGTGTCTCTACTACACCAATAACTTCTCATATCTCAATAATAGATTTGCAAACTTGCATTACAATAATCTCTTCTATAGCTTACTCGTACTTATAAATTTATGTACTTATAAATTTATTTCTATTTCAAAAGAATCTCTTTCACACTTACACACTTCATCAAAAGGAAAGTAACTTTCCTTTCTAACAAGTCCTATAGATAATTCATTGAGTCATCCTTGAGGATTTTTCAATTACAATTACAATAGGACCTCATTAAGATAACATGATACATTAAATATTTTCATAATTACATAATACTATTAGCTCATAGTCCTTTTAAATATCTTTCATGTGCAACCTAGGACATTTTACACTCATTGATTTCATCATTGGGATTCCTTTCATCTCTATCTATCTTTGCTAAACCATATTCTTTACCTATTAGGAGATATAACTCAATTACCAAAAACCTCTTCTTAAGAACTTTTTGTATAAACTATCATCTATTAATCACCAATAAATTCTAAGATTCTTTAACTTTCTACACATGTTCTTATCTAAATCATCAGGAAACTTTATAGAACATGTCGTCAACTTTTCTTGATCTCATCTTCAATTTTTGAATCATATGGTCTCTATTTCTTTCTTCTACTCTATTAATCTCCTTGGTATGTTGACATCAATGAAAAACATAGTCATGAATACAACACATAGTCATGATAATAGTCTCCCAAATACTCCATCAATGATAGGATACTCCTCCATAGGAATATCATCATCATTCATGCTAACAATATCCCCCTTTAGTATTGATGGTAACATAGATGAAAAACATCTAAGTTCCATGAATACCAAATGCAACTCTGATATTGTTGTTGATCTCATCTTTTCAAATCCTCTTCATCAATAAAATTTAAATCTCTTAGGGACAACTCTTACTAATCCTCCATTGATATTACTCCCTCATTGGCATCAATACTCCCTTCATTGAATTTTGTTCATGTACAACTATTCCCCATTCTCAAGAGATGGCTTTCGTGTTTTCTCTCCCCAATTGACATCAATAAAAAAAGCATCACTATGTCAATATTCTATTCAAGATCTTCAATAATCTCATCACTATTAAAATACCAATTATCCAAAGTCTTTCATAACTCAACTCAAACATAGATACACCCCCATAGAGGAAGATTCAACATTTAGTCTAGATAAATAATAGTTTTCTAGACCACTAGACTGGTGCAATCTCCGTATCATCTACCCTAAAGTAGGAAGGGGCATTACCCCATTCATATCTCACAAATACTCAAATGTATCCTTAAGTAAAGGTGTTTTAAAAATATCTATAATATTCTCCTTTGTACTAACATATTCTAGTCTGATCTCTTTTTCAACAACTTTCTCTCTCAAGATATGATACTTAATAGATATGTGATTCATCTTAGAAAGTAATATAAGATTTTTAGGCATACTTATTGTACTTATGTTATCACAATGTATTACAATAGGTTCTATAAACTCAAATCCAATATCCTTTAACATTTATTTCATCCACATGATCTAGTTGCAATTGTTTGTTGCTACTACATATTCTTCTTCTATTGTACTTTGTGGGATACAGTCTTGTTTCTTTCTTATCCAGGAAACCAATCTTCCTCCTAGGAAAAATTCTCTACTACTTGTACTTTTCTATCATCCATACTTCCTACCCATCTTACATCAGTATATTCATGCATAGAGTAACATTATTTGATCTGTCATACCACAACCTAAAATTTAGTGTACCCTTCAAATATCTGAAAATTCTCTTTACTGCTACATAATGTGCTTCCTTGGGATCATCTTGAAATCTTGTAACAATGGTAGCTACATTAGCTAGGCCTAGTCTTGTATGAGTAAAATATTGCAAACCTCTAATCATGGATATGCACTTCTTTTCCTCAATAGTAGGTGTCTCATCTTTTCTACATAACGTGTGACTAGTTACCATAGTTGTACCAATAGGCTTCAACTATCTAAACCAAATCTCTTCAATAAGTCTTTCAAATACTTAGTCTAAGAAATGAAAATACCTTTACTATTTTGCATAATCTGCAAACCCAAAAATTACATCATTTCACCAATCATTCTCATCTCAAATTCCTTCTTCATCTCAATATGAAATGCTTCACTTGCTTCACGATTTCCTCTAAAGATTATATCATCCATGAATGCTTCAATAATCAGTAAACCATTCTCAACTACCTTCAACTACAAGTTTTTATCTCTAGTACCTTTAGCAAATCCTATTTTTCCAAATATTTATCTAATCTTGTTTGCTAAGCACTAGATGTTTTCTTCAAACCATATAATTTTTTCTTCAAATTACATACCAATCTCCTTCTTCTATCAAAGGAAATCCTTCAAGCTACTCATTGTATACTTCTTCAAGTTCTTCATTTAGAAATATTTACTTTACATCCATCAGATACACCTTGAATTTCTTGTTAGCTATATAAGCCAAAAATATTCTTACAACTTCAATACTAGAAATAGGTGCAAATTTCTCTACATAATTACCTTCTTGTTGTGAATATCATTTGCATACCAGTCTTTCTTTATTTCTCAAAACCTCACCTTGTTCATTCATTTTATTTTTGAAAACCCATTCAGTTCCTACAACTAATTCTCATATATCATTCTTCTCAATCTCATCTAACTATTCTCTCATATTTTGAATCCAAGAGTCATATTTACTAGCTTCATCTATAATTTTAGGCTCTACATGATAAAACAAACATAACTCTTCATGTACTTTGTTTCTTGTCCAAACTTCTCATCCACTTTCACATTTATGCTCTCAACAATAGTCTTGGTCCTCTGATTAAAACATCTATAATCTTTTCTTTTCAATGAATAACCAAGGAGCATACCTTCATCACTTATTGAATCAAACTTACCAATGTCTTCATCTCCCTTGATGTAACACTTGCTTCTACAAATTATAAAATACTTCACTAATCGTTTATATTCAAACCATAATCCATGAGTAGTATTGTTTGTACCATTTTTGATCTATACCATGTTAATTGTATACACTTTTGTATTAACTACTTCTCTCCAGAATGTCTTTGATACATCATAGCTCTTATTTTTTCTATTATAGACATGTTTCTTCTCTCAGCTATGCATTTTTCTTGTGAGTTTTATAGGTTGAAAGTTTTCTCTTAATACCATTCACTTCATAAGATTTGTTAAACTTATTTGAGGTAAATGTTGACACAAAAGTATACACCCTTGCCTAAGGAAATACTTCTTAGGTGACCTTGTATAACATGGAAACAACTTCCAAGTGTGGGACTTGCACTCTAAGGCCAAATCTCTAGAGAAGGTTGGCTTCCTTACTATCAGGGTGTACCTACACTACAATTGGGAAGGAAAAGGGAGAAGGAGAACTAAAAGAAATTGTAGAAAGAGAAAGGGGGTGATACATCGAGATAGAAATAGTGGTTACAACTCTACCTATAGATGCACTACACATCAATGAAATGACCAAAATACACTAATCTTAACTCTATTCTACCTTCTAACAAACCACATATAGGTTTGGAACTAGTTGAAGTGCTGAAAGGAAAAGAAACTCACTATATAGCAACCACTAACAGACTTAATGCAACACATAGATCCCAAGAAAATGGAAAAGAAACATTCATTATAAGGAAAATACATGCACTAGATAGAAAAATGGCAAGAATAGGTAAGAACAAGATTTCTTCCTTATTGAAAGGAAAAAATTGTAGAAGTTGATGAAAGCCAACTTCACAATTCACCAAGATCACTTGAATGCAAATAACCTTTTGAAGGGAAACCAAAGAAGGAAGGAACAAGAGCTTGAAAAAATTCAAAAAAGTGAAAAAATATATTTCACAATGAGAAAATGAAATTTGTATGTGCTATAAAAATACAATGAGAGAGCCCAAATATAAAAGCCTTAAGGAAGCTTCTAGAACAAGCTAGAAAGTACTAGGAGAGAAGCATGACAACTAAGAATACATCCACAAAAAGTGGATTACCCTCCAAGTAGGTGAAAGGATAAGTATGACAAGGTGTTGAAAACATGTACACAAACTTATGTGTTGTCAACAAGTCAACACGTAAAAGGATGCTAACTCCTAGGTGACAACTAATGTCTAAATGCATTTATCTAAGTAAACTTAAGTAATAGTGTAAATAATAAATAAATAATTATTTACTCTAACACCCCACCTTAAGTGCAACTTAGGGGAACTCACTCAAGCTCACAAAAGCTAAGATGAAATTTAGGATAGGTCTTGACAACAAGGCCATGCTAGGTACCCATAAATAATGTAATCTCTGTAAACCAGAGACAAAGGAGAAAACCCAATGGGAAAAACCCCTCTCCAAAAAGAGATAGGTAAAAATATACTAAAGGACTAAAGAAGCCTCCAACTAGAGGAATGTCCTAGAAAATAGGAACAAAAAGAAGATCATGAAGAGCATCATTGAAGCATGAAGAAGCTACAACTCTATCAGAAAGAAATTGCTGATCTAAAGAACCTCCATGGAAAAACAAAAGAACAAACTAAGAGTGTTTATATGGTAGGTGATCCATCTCACTAAAATTCATAGGTAGCTAGCCACTACAATTTCCTAGTATATAGGATCAGATACTAAATACATAGATCAAGTTATCAAACTATCGAACCAAGGTAGCATTAGAAACAACAAAATAACCCCCCCTTAATGCAGATGGGGTGAGGTGATAGGCAACTAAAAAAGGTGGGCAAAAATCATCTATAGAAAGAACCAAGAATAGTGAGAGAGAGTGAGAGGTACAAACACCTATAAAGGCACATGTCACTGACACATCATGGGTCAAAAAGGAAGAGGGTACAAAAGTGGCATACAACTATCCCCTCCATGGTCCTTTATAAAATAGTGTTAGTACAACTATCTCAAAACAATGTTCATGAACCCAAAATGCTTACAAATGATAGCTACAATGATCAAAAAAAGAAACAAGCTAATATAAATTATATTATAGCTCAAAAGAAAGGATCCCATGCCATGAAAATGATCCCAAGACCCAGAACACCCAAGATATCCACCATAGAGAAAAAATGCCAAAAAGCATGATAGAAAGAGCATAGGGTAGAATATGAACAAAATGATAGCATTTTAAAAAAATAGATAGAACCAACTTTCCAAAAATATAATGTTTAAAAAAAATGGAGATGGGATGCAAAACATATGCTTGTTGGAGTGAAAAATAGAAATTTGGACTTCAACTACAAAAATAAGTAACAAAACTACATCAAAACCACAAAATATCTACACCAATGTCTCCATATTGGAACTATCTTTCTAGTGCTTCTTTCGGATCGAAAAAATACCTATGTATGCTCAAGTTATGGCCAAAAAATTGCAAGTAGGTCAAAAAAGGACCTAGAGTGCTAGCAAGAAGGTGTTGATGCTGGGCTGACATCATGCTAACATTAGCAATTCAAATGATTAAATTTGATGGCTTGATATCCATTGTGGCAAAAAAAGATTACCATGTGGCAACCACATGGCAATTTGGCTAGAGAAAATGGTGATGTGGTAGGTGGCAACATGGCACCTGTGCCACATGGCACTCAAAAAATGTGCCAAATGTGTTGCAGTGCTAGCAGAAAGTACACACATTAGCAGGGCCATAGGTGGGTAGCTATAGGGTGGATACTGCTAGCGATGGTGGTTGTAGGGGTGGCTACTACTGGCAATAGTGGCTAGTGGGTGTCTCATTGGCAGTGACCAGGCCCTGGCGTTGTTGCGATGGCTCTGCAGTGGTGACTAGGTTGCAGGGTGGCAGCACTACAATGGCGTAGTGGTGGCCGCTGGGTGGCCCTACGATTTGATTATTTTTTGTCTGTACAACCCATACAATCTTCCTAGGGGGGCTAAATTTTTTTTCCAAATACTATAGAAGCCAAAAATGGAATTTTTTATATGAATCCTAACTATAACGGGCCTTTTGAACTCAATGGCAGTGTTCGTTTAGGCCCAAAGTGCTCCAAAAAAATGGTCTTCCCCCCAATTGAAGAAAAAGTCACAAAAAATAGGGTTTTTGTCTTTGAATCATAGCTTCAAAAATATTTCAGCCTAGAAGCAGCAAGGAGTCTCTAATACCATGTAGAAGTTGATGAAAGCCAACTTCACAGCTAGCCAAGATCACTTGCATGCAAATAACCTGTTGAAGGAAAACCAAAGAAGGAAGGAACAAGAGCTTGAAGCAATTCAACAAAGTAAGAAAATATATTTCACAATGAGATAATGAAATTACTGTGCATTGTAAAAATACAATGAGAGAGCCCAAATATAAAGGCCGCAAGGAAGCTTCTAGAACAAGCTAGAAAGTGCTAGGAGATAAGCATGACAACTAAGAATATGTCCACAAAAAGTGGATTACCATCCAAGTAGGTGAAAGGATAAGTATGACAAGGTGTTGACAACATGTACACAAACTTCTGTGTTTGCAAGAAGTCAACATGTTAAAGGATGTTAACTCCTAGGTGACAACTAATGTTTAAATGCATTTATCTAAGCAAACTTAAGTAATAGTGTAAATAATAAATAAATAATTATTTACTCTAACAAAAATTATAGAGCATAATGTTGTGCAAAATATAAATGGAGAAGAAACTAGAAAAGGTATTTACAACTTGCCTTTATAGATTAGGCATAACTCAGATTTGACTATGAAGTTCAAACCCCAACCAAAGTGGAGTCAAGTTGTAGAGAGCAGAAATAAATGAATATCAAAACTAAATCTAATCATGAAATACAATCTATTGTAGTGAAGTGACAGGAAGGGAAAAACAAATGCACCTAGCCATAAGAAATCAAATCCCATAAGATTTGATCATTGCAATCATTAATGACGCATGGAGATGCATAGATGTCATGCAAATAAGGTGAAAGAATATTTTTCATCATTAAATAATAGTCCTTGTAATGTGTCATGGTTGCAACAAATAAATTTTCACCACTGTCAAAAATATGGGATGGGATAACACGCAAGTTAACCCGCTACAAAAATTTTAGAGTTGATCTATGTGGAATAAATTTGATTTTCCTAGAAAAGGTGTGAACCATTGATGCAGATCTTCATTTTGGAATGAACAACTTAGATGTTGTGAAAATATCCTTAATAAATGAATAAAACCTAACTATAGATGCATATCTTCTTCATTCTCCAATGGATATTTGTGATGCACTGATAAATACCCACATGATGCTTCTAGATCTAATGACCATCGTATCTTCACAAGACAAAAGGAAAGCAACACAAAAATATGAGAATTTTCTGATTTAAAAATAACCTAACATAAGAATAATTTTCCACATGGAAGAAATTAGTTGGTTGACACGTTTCTTGAATGTTCGATTGAAGAGGTAGCAACAATTTTGTGATTTTGAAAAGAGTGGCAAAGTCATTCTCTAAAATAGAGAAAATGGTTAACACAAAATGTTAATCTTGGTAGAAAATTTATGTTAACCCACAACTTAGTATATGAAGGAAAACAAGCCAACTCAGTCAATGAAAACATTGAACTATCTCAACACATGAATGAACTGAGCCAACTTGGCTCATGAAGAGACTGAGTTAACACAAGATGTTAACCCAACCAAAAAGTGTGCTAACCCACATCAAAGAATCCAACCCATTGAAGATCTCTCAGACTAGTTATCAATCATGGGCTAAATGGGGGGGGGAAGGGCCAACATTCTTGGCAACTTAGAGAGGATGCTTGCATGCTAAAGCATAGACTAGTGGCCTTAAGAAATCCATTGGGCATAGAGTCACTACCAAGAATTGATGTGTTATCCCACCTACACTTAACAAAACATATGCAACAAAAAAAACAAAAACTCCAGGGAGCTCCAAAAAAGGGAGAAAATGTGCTCATGCACTTCTTGGAAAATAGGAAACACCTACTCTACTATGTACAAGTATTTACAATGCAAAAAATTAAACAAATCCATTTACTAGATTATTGAAATAGTTGCCCTTCCTCACAAGTGAATTCTTTCTCTCATGCACATGGGCAGCTAAAAATAGTAGCAAGCACAATAAACATGTTGGTGCATGGAATACCTTCCTCCCAATGTTGAAAAAAATGAATCTTTCTAGCACTAGGGCATTACTTTGTGGAGAAAAACATACTTACTCCTCTTTGTGATCTTCATCCTCATGCTCAAGTGTAAGCATTACCGGGGGCAATATGTTGATTTGTTGCAGAGCTAGATTCCTAACAGGGCATCCTCTTGATGGCTTAGGGTATAAACAATCATCCTTGACAATGTTGTTTTAATCCATCAATGAAATAGACATCATGTGTGTTAGTTTTACCATCAAGAGTAATAAATCCTATTCCCTTAATATGATAATTTGCATTATTCCCAACTCTAACAATTGCCCCATCATAACTTTTGAACTCAAAAAAATTATTCATATCACTATTCATAAGATGTGAAGAACCACTATCATCTAATTAGTTTTCTTCTCTATTTGTGACACTAGAGATTTTTATTCTTTAACTTCTTATTTAGGAATTTCTTCTTTTATAGCAACAAAACCTAGCTCATCATCACTTTTGCTCATAACTTTTTCATCTAGTTCATCATCATTGTTTTCATACAACCATTCTCTACGATTTCTAGACTTGAAATTCTTTTTGTACTTCTTCACTCTTTTAGGACATTTAGAATCATAGTAACCAAATTTATCACAAGTCCAATATTTACATATTTGCTTACCATCTGGTTCTCTTCTCACAAGAAAGGAAATTCCTTCTTTAATCTTTTTGTCTTCTTTAGATTTTGATCTACTGCTACTAGCATAATCCCCATTGATGCTTGTTTTTCTAGATAGGGTAGGTTGAACACTCAATGTGCAAAAGGTAGACTTCACTCTAGGTGAATCTCCAAACTATTTCAAACTTTTTTCTATTTGTTCCAATCTTCCAATAAGAGTCTCTCTAGATAACTTCTATTCACAAGGTATTACTTGCTCAATCATCCGTGTTGTCTTCTTGAATAATTCTATCAAAGTTTTCAAGATTTTCCATATGATCTCATGTTCTTCTTTAGTTCCTTCACAATGCTTGATTCCTACAATAATTTCTAATATTCTTATAATATAACTTCTTATAGATTCATCTTCCATCATTTTAGCTTCTTGAATTAGGCATATCCAATTTTGTAATCTAATCATTTTAGCATGGTTATCACCTTCAAAGTTAGATTCTAAAGCTTTCCAACTTTCACTAGATAACCTCAAAGATTTTACCTGACTATACTCACTTTTAGGAAGAGCTAAAAAATGTATTTCTTTATCCGGCATGTTACACTTGAAAAACTATCTTTTATCTTCAATGTATTCTTCAAGTTTATCTTCTTCAACTATAGTCTTCTCATTCTTAGTCACCATCCAATATCTCATAACCATCCATAGTAGATGTGTCTTCATCTTATCTTTCCATATATTATAGTTCACTTCATCAAACTTAATATTTTCTTTTCTAAAACGACCCTCCATTGATCTCTATAAGTTGTTAATCTTTTCCTTTAAGGAACTGATGCTCTAATACCAATTGTTAGAAAGTAAAGTCCACCATGGTAATTGAGAGGAAGGGGGGTTGAATTAGTTATATAATCAATACAACATTTATTAACATTATTAATTCTCAAACATGCACTACTACTTTTGGACCCAAATTGTGATGGCAGGCCTTCACAATTGTGATATCTACCTATCACCCTAGAGACTAAGCCATGAATTGGCTCCCATTGGACAACCATCAAAATTCTTCTATCACAAATTGTGATGGTAAGGCTATCTATCATAATAGAGATGGATGAAACTATTATAAATTGGAAGAAGGAAGAGACAAGATTTTATATTCATGATGTCGCAATAGTGACAGTATGTCATCATAAGTATGATGTCTTAAGCTTCCAATCTATTGCTGTAATTGTGATTTCAATACAATAGCTTTACTATAAAAGTGATGTTCATCTATCAATACTAGTCATCATAATTGTGACATTTTTGTGTTATTTTTGATGTGAAAATGATGAATATCCATTGCAATAGGTCATCACAATTGTGACGTCTATTCAAATTATTGAAAAAATGTTCCTTTTAATGCCTAGCTTGCTTCTACTGTTAGAGATGCTTCAAGATCTAACTATCATATGAAAATAGAATTAAAGTAGGTGAAGACATTTTATAATGAAATGGATCTATGTCTTGGAGTTCTCTTTCTAGAAGGGGCTAGGTGGCATGGACAAATGTGACATTGAAAGGATACCTTCAATGAAAAGAAATGTGGTTACAGAACTAGGTTAGCGTGTTTTAAGTGAGTCAGTTGCAGTTAATAAAAAGCATTCCAATCAATTTGGGAGAAGATTATGCATGTAAAGTTGCAAATGATAGACTTGTAAAATGTTTGGGAGACATTCTAGGGATGCAAGGCATGATGGAGTCTTACCATGGGTTTTCCTCATAAAAAATGTTGTTGATTCAACTAGCCATGACAATCCTTTTCCAAGAACAAGATTAGGGTCTCTACATGAAATAGAAGTATCATAGGGATTGAAAATGGAGAAGACTTACACAATAGTAGAAAAGAATATAGAGTGCCAAGAAATAGATAACCTTGTAAATAGGGATAAAGAAGCTATCGATTTTCATAGTGCTCTTCACTCATTCACTCCAATAAATTAAATGTTGAAGTGTATAAATTACACACCATCATATGTACGATGGGCTTATCTTTCCTTAGACTCTATTGATCACTCATTAAACTCCATCAAATGCTAGAGGAAGGGATATCCATTAGAGATTGACTATTTAGATTCATTGACCCCTATAGGTGAAATATTATTTTCCATAACTATCACAAATTCCTTGGATAAAAACTCCAACTTGTTTGCAAAGCAAGTTTAAGAGCATACTAGATGTTCTCTTATTGAGGAGGAAACCCTAATTGAGGAGAAGAATATGGATTATCATACTATAATGTATTAAAATCAAAAAGGATTTAGCTCATTAACTAAGAAAATTATTCTTAGTACCAAAAATATTCTGACAGACTCATCAAAACATAATTCACCCATAATACTCCTCCAACTGGAAGTTTCTTTAAAAGGATCATCACAATCTTCAGAGAAAAAAGACTAGATCTATTTAAAAAGAAAGATTTGGCAAGCCCCAAATTCAATTCTACAAATCTTGGAGGGCATGCTTCTATAAAGGAAAATACAAGTGAGTTTCAAAACAAATATGGTTCATCAGTCAAAAAGAACCATTCAAAAACACCCAATGTAAGAACAAGTAGTAGCTTTGCAAGCCAAATTTCAACAAGGATAAGTCAGAAACCAAGCAACATATTATGCAATCATTTAATCCATTATATTAGTAGAAACATCAGTTATGATAGGTAAATTCTTGTTAGATTCTAAGAAAATAGTTTGTGTTTTATCATATGCATTCACTATTTTTAATGTGTTGAACAAAACATCTTTCCCATTGCTTTTTGACTTCTCTTAGTGTAACAAGGATTCTTTTGAATCACTTACATGCCCTTATTTGAAATCATTTTCTCATTTAGCTTTGAACTTAATTATATTGTTGTCTTGCAATAGTGACTTACTATCATTTTCAGTTTTCTTTACACTATCACTTCATTTTGTAACTAGGAAAATGATGTAGGAGCATACAGTGGTATAAGGGCAATCCTGTATCACCCAAAAATATGCTTAGTATTAGTTTCTATTAAAAGCATTTTCATTTTTGGATACCCAAAGATTCCAACTCTCATAGCTCCACTATTAGTTTTATGGGTTAGAATTTTTGAGCACCTTGGGATATGTACCAATGTAGAAAATAGGTTATTTTTTAATTGAGCCATAATTATAATGAGTCAAAGGCATGATTATACTTTTAATTTAAAGCACTCCAAAAAAATAATCAAGTCAAAAGGCTTTAGAGTTTGAAAGTTATTGCAGTTTTAAGTTGCTTGGAGACCTCCTGAGAGCACTTCAAAGTCAGATTTGAAGCACTAAATGGCCTTGTATAGGCCTAAAAAATGGTGAAAATAAACTATATTTTATAGGGCTATAGAGCACTTGGAGAGCTTTCCAGAAATGTAAACGGTTCATCAATCAGAGTCCCAGATCAAAAGTTATGCCTCCCAAAAGTTGGACTACCATTTTTGGATTCTTCTAATTTTGCACTGACTTCTAATGTGTTTTCTAGAACCTTCTATTTTGGTAGCAGATGCCAAATGGAATATTTTAAAATTTATTCCTAACCCTAAACCTAATTTGGTTTACTTAAGGATATTTGTGGCATTGTAAAAGCAATTTTTGGTGGAGTTTGGGAGAAGGTATTGTGAGAAGGGTTTTCTCTAGAATCTGATAACATTGTAAGCCCATAGGACACATCTTTTGTCTATTTTCATTTTACTAAATGTAATAGTAGATCACTTCTGATAATAGTATTTCCCTTTTCCTATTGTGTTCATTTTTGTCTTGGGTTGTGACCTCATCAGAAAATAACTACTTTTCTCATTATTTAGTTGTCCTTCTCCACTACTACTCACAACCTTCCATGACTCATAACTATGATAACAATATTATCGCTATTCATTTTAACACTTCATTTTATCATCTACTAGTCATGTAAACAAATCTTTTAAATACACTTACATGAAAAATGAAAAGTCATACAATAAGATTAGATGTTTAAAAGGAATAAGAAACCTTCTTTATGGAAAAAAATTTAGTACCAAATCTAGAATAGGAATACCAGCAATAGTCTTACCAATCTTCCATAGCTTTTTTCCAATAAAGGAGACATGCATGTACCTAATACATACACTATTTTTTGTGGAAATTAGTGGCTTCTAAAGTGAAGCTAATTAGTTATTTTCTAGCATTTCAATCAACTACTAGTGGAGGACTCTAACATAGATGTAAAATTATGAATATGATCATACCAACATTTTTTTAGAGAAAACCTATATCAAATGACTAGTTTGGAAAAATATAATATCAAATGAAACATTCTCATCATAAAATCCTTGTTGCTACTCTAGATTTTAATGTAGATTCAAAAATTTAATTTGAACATTTTAGAGAAGAACTTAAAAGCTTCTTCCATCAAAAAATAAGGTTTCACATAATTGTTTCCATCATATTTACAACACCCATATTTGTTATTGATTTATAGAATCATCTATCTTAATACTTAAAACCTAGCAAAAACAACTCTCTATGCATATTGAAAAAATTTTAGCCTCACATAATATCATTCCAATGGAGGCATTAACAAGAAACCTTTTACCAGCCTCACACTAATTTAATCTTTCTGTAGTAGAGCACCTTTAAAGATAGTTTATTTGGTTAATGATCATTCTAACTTCTCACAACAAATGGATCAAACTAGTCCCCATGTAAATAATTCTTTGATATTTCTATAAATCCATCTAATCAAAATAAAAAATTAATACTATGATGTTGGAATTTTTTAAAAATAGATAGTTCCAAGAACACCATTGAGTAAAAAGGCATATGAAACTGGTGCTACAATACAGTGAACATACATAAGAGTTGTTACAATAAATAGTCCACCAATATAACTAAGAAGGAGGGTGAATTAGTTATACAAATAATATCATAATTATCAACCTTACTAAAATTTAACCATATGATCAATATAATTAGAAACCATAATAAGATACTCATACACAATAACACCAAATATGTTAACTAGGGAAAACCTTGATTAGAGGGAAAACCCCAATGGGGATGGTACCCATAAGATGATGCATTAATATAAATGTTACTTATTAGAGGATTGAGCCTATATGAAGTCTATGAATACATTTAGTACATATGATTCCTTGTTAAGAAACTTTGAATCCTTGTTAGTGTAAGAATTTGGTATATCTTTGATACATTGTAAGAATTTGCCTTAGGGAAAAATTACCTAAGACCAAGAAGCTCAACAACTAGCACAAAATAGACCAATAAAGTATGATCAGAATAACAATATGAAATTCAATTGATTTTTTGATTGATGTTTAAGTACACTAGAAGTGTCTATATATAAAGGCCTCTAGAATGCTTCTAGAATGACTACGAGTTATAAATATGATAAGGCTCACAACTAGGTACATGTCCACCAAGAGTGGATTATCCTCCATTGAGCATAGGAGTTAGTGCAATGATGAGAGGATAAGCCTAAAAAGGTGTGTCACATAAAATTATGTTGTAGACACCATGTGCTTCATTAAGAGTGCAAATAAGTGTGTTGTCAAGATGACAATTTAGTTAATTATGCAAACTCTAGTGTTGTAGACACCATGTGCTAAAATAGAGTTGCTAACTCTTGTGTTGTCAACATGAAAAATCATATGAGTATGCATACTCTAAGGTGTCTAACCTAATAAATAATAAAATAATGCATTTATCCTAAGTAAACTTAAGTGTAAATAATAATTATTTACACTAATAGTTAGGAGATTCCAACCCTGTTAGGAGTTGTGCCAACCTTGTTAGGAGTAATGGAACATAGCTAGACCCACTTCCCAAATAGCTTGAAGGATAAGACCAATGAACCCACTATCCAAATGATCTTTGTATTATTCCTTGTAGAATAATAGAAATGAAATTTACTTCCTTCCTCTATCTCTATCATGTTAACCATACCTCTTCTCCTTCTAACCTTGTAACCAAATCACAAATATCACAACCAACAATCCCATGGATCACTTATACACATTTACCAAACACTCTGCTCCTTTTCACACTTCTCACTTTATACAATGATCATGAAACATTATAATCAAGGGAAACATATTTCCTTTATACCACATCTTAAAATAATTCCTTGAGTCAACCTTGAGGCTTTCCCAGTTAATTATAATAAGATAATTAATTAATTACAATTACAATAGCATTGTCGGCTCACGGTCTATACAAAACTTCACATGTGTGATACTAGGGCTTGCACACTTGCTGACATCACCAATAGACTATCCTCTATCACTAGTTGACTATACATTTTATCATTACATCTTAGATGAAGGATAGTGAACAAAAATAGGGAACTACTTTCCTAATGTTTTGTCTTTGCACTTCACTCTGTAAATTAGGTACAACTTTTGTGCATCTTTAACTTAGACTCTATCCACTAAACCACATCATTAGGACATATTATAGAACATGTCCATGGATTCTTATCACTAGATTATCAAACCATTTTATATATGACTAAGATCTTTTTCTGCTACTTAGCTAGTCTTTACATAACTATACTATGTTGACATCAATGATAAAAAAAAAAGTCATGAATGCAACATGTCAATACTTTCCAATGCTTAGGATATTCCCCAAAGTAGTATCATCAACATTTATAACAATAATCTCCCCCTTTGGCATTGATGGAAACATATATGAAAAGCATCTAAGTTCCAAGAATACCAAAATAGTATTTTTTTGTTGTTGCTCTCATCTTCACAAATCCTCTTCATTAGAAAAGTATGAAATCCTCTAGATTCTAGGAATAGCATCAATTGTTAATGTACTAAACAATTCTCAACACATTAGGTGCATAATTCTTGCTTTCTCACATGAATCTTTCTAAATCTCTCTAAAGAGATATCTCTCCCCCATTCATACTTAGGAGTTCTTCTCCCCATTACTTAAGAGATGTTTTTCATGCATATTCTCCCCCATTGACATCAATATCAAAGGCCTCAATATGAAAGTATACCAATTTTTGAATATCAATTGCTAATGCATTGCTCCAAGTCTTCAACCAACTCAATTGTCCAAAGACATTGTTCAAGACCAAATACCAAGAGTCCTCAATGACTCAGATCATCACAGATACTCCCCCATATGGGAAACATTAGCATTTAGTCCAGTCTAACAATAGTGCTATGTACCAATGGACTGATGCACTTGCTACATCATCTACTCAGAAGTAGGCAAGGGCATAAACCCAAGCATACCTCTCAAGTACTCAAATGTATGTTTAGGCAAAGGCTTCATAAAGATATCTACAATCTAATCTTTAGTGCTTACATAGTTCAATCTAATATCCTTTTTTTTTAATTTATCTCTCAGCACACAATACTTAATAGATATATTCTTAGTCTTAGAATGTAATACAAGATTCTTAGACATACTATACTTTTTCTTTTTATTACGAAAAACATGATTTAAAAGGGCCCTAAAACCCAAACATTACAAAGTATGGACTAAAATAGAATTATTAAAGTAACAAAAGAAACCATAAGCAACTACCTAAAACAACTCCTTAATCAAAAGATATAGCCAGGAAAAAGCTAGGTAATCAAGACAAAAAACCAAGACTAGCCAAGAAAAGCTAGAGCACTCAGGCAATGTCTCTTAGCATTTTTGTTGCACTTATCTCCAGCTCTGATAGTCAACTAGCTACCTCCTTCATGTCTAAGAGTTCCTAGTTGGGGCCAGGGTGTCCTTCTTCCTCATGCTAGATTTGGTATGCTTCCTCAAGCTAACATTGGGTGTCCTATCATTTGCGCTATGGAGGGCAAGGTCCTCATCCTTATTGATTCTTTTCTCCTCTATATTGTTAATGAATAGCTTAATATTTTCATTGGCCTCTTTAAGAATATTATAGCTTTGCTCTACAATAATCTACATTGAGCTCTCCATCATTTGGACCCTATTCTTAACCTCCTCCACTCTATTGTCCATGCTCATTTCCTCCTTCATAATTTGGTTCTTCAAGTTGTAGTTCTCCCTTTCCAAGCTACTCACCCAATATTTAAGCTCTTGGATTTCATGGAAAATATACTTGGAATTAGCTCTTCCATTTGGATTTTACCCTCTTTATTTTCATTAACAAGATTTCTAATCAACTCACAATTGATCCCCATTTTAGAAGAATTGGTGTCAAAGTTCTGCCACACCACATTCCTATCCTTCCCCAAGATTAAGCATCTATATTTGGTGGAACCAAATGCCTCAAATACCTACTCATGCTCCTCCCTTTCTCTCTAATTGATTTATTCTTCCACCCCCTCCTACTCCTCCCCCTATATATACTCCTTGGCCTCAACGAGTTTCCTTTTCCTACTCCAGGAAGTCATCACCTCATCCTCTTTGTTAGTCAGCAATTTGATGGTGATGTTTCTCTTTCCCTTCTTCCTATCCAAGCCTTCCCCTTCTCTGAGATTCTCCTCTCCTTCTACACTTTCTTCCCCCATATCCATGCCTTCATCTCTTTTGTTATAGTCCTTGTTTGAGGAGGTGTTAAGGCCCCACTTGGTATTGGGAAGAACTCTTTTCTCCTTCCTTTCCATTTTGACAATTCTTTTTCCCTAGCCACATTATGGGGAGTCATCCCCCTTAGATTCCATATGTATTTCAAGGCTATCCTCTATATCAAAAGGAAAACAATCCTCTTTCAATTCTTTAGATTCCTCTCTACCCTTTTTTCCCTCCTTCCTATACTTTATTTTTTTTCCCATTACCCTAGCCTTGAAGAATTCATAGATTAACTATAAAAGCCCCTCACAAAGCATTATTTTCCTAGTATGCTTCTCTTGATAATCATTAATATTCTCATTCATAGAAGAGTATAGGTAGAAGGGGATAGAAATTTTCACCCCATACCTAAAGTGGTTGAATAACATGAAGTGGTGAGTGCAAAGACAATCAAATTTGGTGTTGGGGGAGATATACTTGATGATAACCTATATCATGAATCTCCACAGTGGTTTGATGGAGCTCAGAAGATAATGGGTGCCTTTCTTCACAAGCACCTTTTTTTCCTCTTGATCCTTTGTGAATTCCACCACTGCTTGTCCCAAAAAAATTCTATCTCTATAGAATTTCTTTTCCACAACGGGAATGCTAGTAACAACAGAATGACATCCTCCATCACCATGAAATCCACTCCATCGATTTTAACTATTTCCTCATTCTAGCTTTTTACCATAGTCTTGGTAATAGATGGATTCTAACCATGGAGCTGTCCTATGAAATTTGTAATTTCACCTTTCTTTAGAATGTTCCAAACCTTGGAACACCTTTGCCACTTCTAGGCTTCATCCTCTTGTTCCCTCCTATGTCTTTCCCCCACCATAATCTCCTCCTTTGTGCAAGCTCTATAGCCACTATCAAAGCCCTTCAAAACTAGAAAAAAATTGGCACACCTCATTTTCCTAGACCTTTTATCCACCTTGTGAATTTTCTACCCAAAATTGGTCCTCAAAATAAGTTGATAGATATTATAGATGTGAGAAGTACAAGTGCTATCATACTTCCACATCACAATCCTACACATTCCCCATAAAACACTAACAATCATAATAATTTTACACATAATATTTCTAACCACTTCCCAAAACTTATTAATAATCATAATGACCTTTTAATGATACCCAATCTACCCAGGATCCTTTCCCTTTTCATTAGCTCATTAATGCCCGACAAGATATTATAACCATCCATCCATTTAGCCACTTCATTGTACTTTACTGCTGAGTTAGCTAGCATGTCTACCACTTGATTAGCTTCCTAGTACTCATCTACCACATACATTTTTTCAAAGGACTTGGGATATTGGATACACTCATCAATGATATCTGTAGTCATCCATGTTGGCTTATTCTTCTCATTTAGGCAATCAATAATATTTTTTGAATCTCCTTCTAGCTAGAGATATTTCACTCCCATTTCTTTTGCTAGTTTAATAGTACAGTGAGCCACAATGGCCTCTACATAATGATTATTTTGTGTTCTAAGGGGGCAGCAATAACAATAATCCCTATACCAAAAGAATTTGTGATGATGCCTCCCACCTTAGCCTTTCCCAGGTTTCCTTTGGCCACCCCACCAAAATTAGCCTTATGTCATCCCTTAGTCAGAAGAGACCAACTACATCCATACCTCTTACTACTATTCCTATCCTTAGTACTAAGAGAGGGGATAGGACCTTTGATATTGGTGTAGTCTTCTATTAAGGCATTATGGCATTTGCGAAAAACAATTTTTGCCTTTGTTTTTTTATCCCTGGAAATTCTGTTGTTCCACTCTTTCCAAACCCCCCAACTCACATGGGGTAATGTTTAGTTCCAAAAAGCCATGGAATCACTCCCTAACATACCAAGGTTCCATTGATCAAAAAGCTCCGAAATTTTGGATGGGAAGCACCAGGACATGTTGAAAAGAGATAGGAAAAGAGACCATATAGTACTAATGAAAGGACAATGGATAAAAAGATGATCAACACTCTCGTAGTGATTTTTACATAAAATGCATCTATTGGGTATCATATTACCCCTCTTGGTGAGGTTTACCACCATGAGTATAAAATTTTGGAGCATAATCCAAAAGAAGATGTTAATTTTTGGGATAAGCCCTAGGTACCAGCCTCTAGCCCAAATAGGAGCCTGGCCATGATTTTGCAAAGTCTCATAGCCAAAGGCCACTGTATAAATTTCATTCATAGTCTCCCCCTAGATGATTGAATTTTTGTTATGGCACAAAGGAATATGCCTAACCATGTTCATCAAAGGCTTGATCTCCAGGGCCAACTCTAGGAGATCAATTCACTCATTATGATTCATGTAGTCACTCACCCTACTCCCAAATATTTCTATGTAAACATTGGCCCATCTATTAGAAGGCTCAATATCCTATAAAGGGCCAGAAAAAAGCTAGTCATCATGCCTAAAATTAATATATTCACCATTTCTCTTTCTCAAAGGCTAAGCATTGAGTCCTCAAAAGACCATTCTAGATATTAGAGCCTCTTGGGTTGAGATCCCTACTAATGAGCTATTATCACTATTCTTTTGTTATCGTGGTATATGATAACAAGTTCTTCAAAATTAATTCTAATATCCTTCAACATTTCCTTCATCCACATAACTTGATTACATTTTTTTTGCTAGAACATACTCTACCTCATTTGTACTCTATGAAATACAATCTTTCTTTTTGGTTAGCCAAGAAACTAGTCTTCCTCCAAGAAAAAAGGCTCTAGAACTAGTGCTCTTTCTCTTATCCATATTGCTTGCCCAATCTACATTAGTATATGCATATAGAGTAAAATCACTTGATCTATCATACCAAATTCTATAGTCAAATGTTCCTTTCAAATATCTGAATATCCTCTTTACTGTTGCATAATGATACTCCTTAGGATCAGCTTGAAATCTAGCTACAATCCCAACTACATTTTGTTAGTCTCAGAATGGTTTTGACACTTGAGTGCCAACACACTTAACCACTTTCTACATTAAAGCCGAGTACACTATGTATGCTAAGCCACAAGTTGTGCTGAGTCAGGAAAGTTATCAGTTGCCAAGCAGCCTTCAGATGCTAAGTGACTACAAGTATCAAGCATGATCCAAGTGTTGAGCAATATTCAAGTGCTGAGTCATAAACAATTTCAAACAATATAGGAACGATACATGAGCTGAGTTATAGAAGCTGTCGAGCATCAAGAATCTATAAGTGCCGAGTAACTCAGAATTAGCATATGAGTTTGTAACTTCACAAACTTAGATGTAAACCATTTTCATGGCTAATATATGATGAATCTCAAAGGATTTAAGTGATAAGATCAAATCATTTATATTTCCTATCCAATCTACATGCAACCAATAAGAAAAATGGAGAAGGCATGCAACCAATGATAAAATGTAAGGAATGAGCTAGAATCAGAGATTCAATATGGATTGTGGATCCATGTCTAACCCTAATTCTTTGAATGTCTTTATAAGGAAGATGAAATCTCATTTAATCATGTAGATGAGTGAAGGAGTGAACAAAAACTCTAGTGGAGTTCAAAGTGAAGAGTAAAAAGATTTAGAGGAAGAGATCATCAGTTAAATATCCAATTAATCAAGAACAAAGTAGGGGATACAAATGAGTATTAGATCTCAGAGGATCAAGGTCAGAAGAAAGCATATCAAGTGTCTGTATTTAGAAATGAAGGATTGTAAGCTATCAGGTTTATTATACCTAATACTCTTTAGCCATTGTATTAGAAAGGAAATCCTATGATGATAGGTTAGCTTAACAGCTATCTTGTAGATCCTTTAAACAGGTGATTAAATCCTTTGACAGGGTAACACTTCATGTAAAGTGTTTGTAAATCCTTTGACTAGGTCACTATTGATACAGTGTAAAGCCTTTAACAAGGCAGGCCTTTAACATGGCAGACCATTAGAAGTGGTCAAACATTATTACTACAGTGATTTTGTGGGTATCATCCCCACCCCAATTTTACCTTCTTATTCCTGGAGGGTTTCTGGGTTACCAAAATCTCAAGTGTTATGTGGTGATGCATATTTGTTTCTCATGATTTCTTAATGTTTATATGCATGCATGTTCATTTCAAAGATATTTTATTAAGGATTTAAAATAAGGTCAAAAGCCAGTACTTCTGATTCACCCCCCCCCCCCCCCCCCCCCCTCCTCTCAGAAGCATTCTTTCCAATAAGATATTAAAACACATTTTCTATATCTAGTCTAGTGTGAGTTAGATATTGAAAAGTTCCAATCATGGATCTATACGTCTTCTACTCTATTGCAAGTGTCTCATCTTTGTTAGATAACTTGTGACAAGTTATCATAGGTGTGCTAATAGGTTTACAACTTTCTAATCTAGATATATTCAACAATTATTTCAAGTACTTAGCTTATGACATGAAAAATACCATCACTATTATGCACAATCTACAATCCTAGAAAAAAATCATTTCTCCTATCATGCTCATTTCAAACTCATTATTCATTTCCTTAGCAAACTCATCACTTGCTTCATCATTACCTCCAAATATGATGGCATCAAACAATATTACTATTCTTAGAAAACCATTCTCAATTTCTTTGAAATACAAGTTACTATATGTTTTACCTTTAGAAAATCCAAGCTTGGCCATATAGTTGTCCAAACTTGCATACCAAGTTCTAAGTGCTTGCTTCAAACCATATAGATCTTTCTTTAGTCCGCATACCATGTCTTTTTCTTTTGACAAAGGAAAACCTTCAAGTTTCTCAATATATCCCTCTTCTTCAAGTTCTCCATTCAGGAAGGCTAATTTAACATCCATTTGACATACCTTGAACTTCATATTTATTGCATAAGCCAAGAACATTCTCACTACTTCCATTCTATCTATAGGTACATATGTCTCCTCATAGTCTATGCCTTCTTGCTATGAATATCCCTTGCATGGAAGTCTAGCTTTGTTCCTCTCAAATTTTCCTTGCTCATTCATCTTTTTTTTGAATACCCATTTGGTTCTTATCACATTCTTATGTTTAGGTCTAGGAACTAACTTCCATGTATCATTCTTGACAATTTGATCTAATTCTTCATTCATTTCATGAATTCAATTATCATATTTACATGCTTCATATGTGCTCTTAGGTTAAACTTGAGAAATCAAACATATCTCTTCATTAACTTTTCTTCTTTTCATTACACCTTTGTCTTTGCTTCCAATTATATTCTTAGAAGGGTGATTCTTTCTCATATTCCTAATAGGGGTAGGAGTTGACATCTCAACTCTTAACTCATCTCTAGGTTTAGATCTATGCTCTCTTTTCTCAATAGTTAACACATAATTCTGCATATCATTGATAGTCTCAAATAAAACTTCTACATTTTGTCTAAAAATTCCAAAATTTTCTTCTTCTTCATTAGATTTATAGTCTACCATATTTTCCTTAGTACCAAACTTTTCATCAAAACTTAAATTTGTACATTCAACTATTGTCTCAGTTCTATAGTTAAAATAGTTGTATGCCTTATTTTTCAATGAATAACCAAGAAACATACCTTCATCACTTCTTGGATCAAACTTACCAATGTCATCATCTCTCTCAATGTAACATTTTCTCACAAATATTTTGAAATACTTAACTCATGGTGAGTGACCAAACCATAGTTCATAAGGTGTCTTACTCATACCTTTTCTAATCTGTACTGTATTCAAAGTGTATACTATTGCATTGACTGATTCTCTCCCAATATTGATCTCGTTGCATCTACTATTGATTTATTTATTCTTTTGGCAATCCCATTCTACTCAGCTATTCTAGATGAGGATAGCTTCCTTTTGATTCCATTCTCTTCAAAAAAAATGTTAAACTCTCTAGAGGTGAACTCCCCCCCTCTATCTAATCTCAAAAAATGTATCTTAACACTAGATTCATTCTCAACTCTATTCTTAAATATCTTAAACTTCTCAAAAGCCTCATATTTCTCTTTAAGAAATGCTACTCACATCATCCTATGAAATCATCAACAAAAATCATAAAGTACTTTTCACCATAGAATATGTTGGTGTTTTGAAACATCATGGTTTCAAATTACCTCCATGAGAACAAGATAGATCTAGGGATAGCTACTTCCCATCTTTAACATATCCTTTTAAATACTAGGCCAACTATAAGGCTAGATGCTTCTTCTGCTTTAGGCTCTACAAAACCTAGGAGGTTGTACCCTAGATTCACTTATATGGTACTAGAGCTAAAACATACACTTGAATCTAACAAAGTAGATAAAACATTTAATCTTCTAACACTTATGTAGAGATCTCCAACATGGAATAGCTAATAACATGGCCAAAGAAATTGCTAAGTTAAGTGAGGGAATCACATTTCATTTCTTCAACATTAAAGGGAAAAATATTTGATTAATGATGTTGATTTCAGAAAAACATGACATGAACAACATAACACTTTGATCCTGTAGCTAATCAGTGCCTTATCTATTGGATAGTCCTACAAGCCCTTAACATACATCCATAAAATTGATTGACATATCCCATACATCAAGACTTCTTGACCTATCTATTCACCTTATGAATCAAACATCTACATCTTTTTGAATCTCATACTCAACCTATCCCTTCATGAGATATGCAATCCTATGATGATAAATCAAATATTTATATGACTCCTTGAGTCATAAGAAAAATAAATCAAAAAATTGCAACTAAGTTTCATATTTTTTGTTTACAATACATAAAAATATCATAAACAACATGAATGGGAGATAAAATATTAGAATTAAGATTAACTTGCCACTGCATTTTCATTCATTTTTTTGAAACAAATACAATAAGATGCATGAAGTTTAAATGCAAAACTGCCTAATATATTAAAACTATCTATATTCTTATTTCTTGTTTTTCATTACAAGGGAAATTGTTGAAGAATGATGGTGGAATCATAACTCTAGATCTAACAATGTGGTCTCATAAACAAATTGGAACCAACAACCAATACAATGGATGAGAAAGAAAGAGATATAGGAAATGAATAAAGTCCCAGACCTGATCTAGAAGTGACATGTGTCCACTTGAATCTCCATTCTTTTCTATTGTAAAGCATCTCTCATCTTTCTACCCCTGAGATCTAATTTGGTTTTCATCATTGTTTTGTAACAAACCTAAAATATCTCTTCTTCAATGATGAAAACCCTTGTATTACCAAAATATCTAAAGTGCATCATGAAATTTTGATAATATCTTGATTCAAATTATTAGGAAGTGACAAAACTCACCCATAACTACATTCATGCTGCCTTTTATGTTCATTCAGTTCATCATTTCATTGGAAATCAAATCTAAACTGCCTCAATTGAATTAAACTGAAAATAGGGTACCTAAGACAATTCTTTGCATAACTTGAACCAATGACCTCATATGCAAAAGGAAACTCTAGAAATGGAAAGTTTGTTTGCTCCCAATTCTGATGATATATAATAATGCTATATGGGCTTATCATAAACTCCTAGAATCTTAAAATGAAAAATAGGCTCTTACTATGGCTTCAAACTGCATTTTTGCATTTATTTGACTTTTCCTAAAGTTTAAACTATAGGATTAAATCAAACTTTATTTAAAATTGACCCTATATGTACTTCTGAGAGAAAACATTTAAAATTTTAATTTTTCATGCCTGTTTGATTTTTCCCTCCCTTTTCATATAGGTCAAACATGTTTGACTAAGCTGTGACATGTGTTAATGTGTGATTTGCTAGATTCCTACATAGTCACCTAGCATCCACCACCTAGGAACCACATGTCACTACCTCATTGGTCCTTTTCTCTACCACATGGGTGCCATATTTCTACCACATCATCAGTCACTATGTCACATGACAAGTCAGCATTTTGCCACATCATCACAACATAGTGACCTCGTGACACATGGCACCTTCGAACACATCAGAACCTAGTCACAATGCCATGTCACCACCATATCACTATGCCAACTTAGCCTACCACATCATTAGTCATTTTTTGCATGATGAGTTAGCATTGTGCCATGTCATCATGACATAACGACCTTGTGACACATGGCATTTTCTACCACCTCAGCACCTCAATTTTCATGCCACATCAAGTCCTCTACCACATGTCAATTTTTGATTTGTCCATCTCATTCTAGTTGGCTCCACATCATTTCCACTTGTTAGCTTATAATTTTCCTGAAAATCCATGTCATCAATTTGACTAGCATGTTTTGTTCAAAATTTCTTGATTCTTCTCATTTCTTGGACCCATGCACATATTATGTCTCATGTGTCATAAAGAAAACCACTTTAAACGCTTGATAATAGAGTGCCCCCATATTTAAAACAAAAAATACTTACCACATAAGTCATGTGGGATAAAGTGACTAAGGCAAAGAATGCAAATAAAACTTACTATTAGAGAAGACTAATATAAAATGTGCATGTGTCACTGATCTACAAGTTAAATCATGATCGGTTCTCCCTGCATTAGCTCCCTATGTCTCCTCAACCAATGGTTATGCCAAGTTATATGTGGGAGGGAGCTATACATGGGTCATAATCAAAAATAAAAATGAAGATAACAACCTCTGTCATAGGTTATTGCATCTATTCAACTTGAAAACCTTCCCTCTTGAGTGAACATAAGCCTTCTTCTACTACTTTCGTAGAGATGTCACTCCATTTCTCTTATTCCAACTCAACACCTCTCCTATGGTTTATGCCTTCTAATTTTAATCAATATGGGGGCTAGAAAAATCATTTAAAATGGGTGGCCCAAGCTTACATACTGTGTAATGAGGATAGAGTATCCTTTATGTTTTCTTTCCAACACTGTGGAGCTCCCTACATGCCATGCTTTGTTCAAAGATGTCAAAGAAAGTTCGTGTATATGCCTCCTCTTCTATGCATGAGTGGTGAATAAACTCCTCTATAGAAATATTATTAAAGAGTACCTCTTTAAAATGACTGGTGTATGTTAATACAAGGCACAAGAATGCAACCTATTACCAATTTCATTTGGCGTCTCCCCTTTTAGCAAGTCTGGTTTGTGAAGACTGTGCCTTTTGGATGGTTCGTAAAACCTTACTCTAACCTGAGAAAACTATTCCAAATGTGGGAGTCTTCATTTACCCTCCTCACCATCTACGACATCTGATATTCATCTCCTTCCTCTTTTATTAACTTTGGTCTATGCACAAACTTTGAATCATGGCAAAATTGATGCTTGACCACATCATTTCATGTAGAACCTTCACCTTCATGCCAAGAACAAGTGTTCAAAAGTATTGGGCATGCTAGCATTATAATCAAACACAAAGGTGGGTTAAAAGGAAATTGACAATGGTTCATATCTCATTAAACTGACAACTGATCAACCATTCATTATCTGCCTTTCAAAAGTGTACCAATCTACTATAAAAAATTTAATGTTGCTGCTTCACTCATGTTGCTAATTGGTCCCATTAGGATGTCACTCAATCCTATTTATTATTTAGCCTCTTCATACAACTTGATAGTATGATAAACCTTGTTCTATATTATCTTATGAGGAATAGCTTTCAAACAGCAATGTCAAAGAGGGCTACTTGTGAATTGATCTTAAAAGATGATTTCAAAACACCAAATCTCATTAACAAGCTCAACTCCCATCTTTATTGTCTATTTTGTACACATAATTCCACAAACCCTTTTAATCTCAAATGAAAGTATGCAATTGCTGAAGAAATTTGACCATCACAATCATTTTAGTCTTTTGAAATCATCTTTTATCATCCAAACATCTTCTCGATCTACTTGATTAGTCGAGCCCCAAAAATGGGTCTAGCTAAAAAGAATTTTTTTTTGAAACATTTGAATTGTTAGATCAAGTTAGTGATCTTGTCATACTGACTAGATCACAAATCAATCACTGGTTTACCATTTAAAACTCACTTTAACACTTCATTCAAGACTGCCAATTTTGTGCCAAAAGGTCCTCTGACTAGCCTTAAAAATTGACTAAAACACCTGACCGAGTCTTGGTATCTGACATACTAATTTTTCACTATGTATTCTCTTACCCTACCAAATCTTTTACCATGAAAAATTTGGGGTCAAAAGATATTGACTGTCAAAGTCACCTTCTCAGAATTGCTTGCGAGCAAACATGTCAAAAAATAATAAATCACGCTCACATTTGGCTTCGAAAACTAGGCAGACTGACACTTGGGGCAATAAAGCCTAGGGAATTGGTTCACTATCATGAGGAGAGTATAAATCTAGGATTAGGTCTCATGATGAATAACTAGATGCATTTGGTGAATGGACAAAGTGGGCTACTTAAATTTGCAGACTAGAAACAGTGGTAGAAAAGTGATTTTTGCAAATGGAATAAACTTGGGAAAGTGCATAGAAGGATTCATCAATATTTGCAAATTGGCACACTTAAAGAATTTTTAGAGTAAAATTTAATATTACAATCCATTCAATCTTTCCTATCATGGATTCAAAGTTATGACATCACGAACAGGGGTACTGACAACTCTGTACTTCTTGACACCAGTAAAACTTCGTAGATTGCATTTGGAATCACATACAAAAACTTATCAAATGGATTCTTTGTGAGCTCAAAATTGAAACATATTAAGTCTCTAACCTCTAGAATGTAGTACAAAAGGAATTTTCTCATTTTGGTCAATTGAGTCAAAGTTATAACAAGTCAAATAGGGCCTCCCAAAATTTTGAACAATTTACATTAGCACGACAACAATAAAGGATCAACTTTGAGGGATTCAAAACCTAGTCAAAACATATAAAAATGACTCAAAATCTGAAACATAGGTTCTCTAGTATGGATACTCCCAACGAAACAAGTCATGAAACATAACTGGGTGTGAGATATTCAAATGCAAACTAGGCTTCTTGTCACTATTTGACACTGGCAAAAATAGAGATTTGGACATTGCTCAAAACAAAACTTCACAAAATGACTCAGAATGTCAATTTATCTTCATGGGACAAGTGAATATACTAAATGCAAGGTCTTAGAAACATTAAAAACCTCTTAGACTTCAAATGGACAATCAGGTACACATGCATCAAAATGTGCTTATAGGGCTTGATTTTTTGAATGGTACTGAAAATCAAGGCTTTAATTTTGAGTCCCAACAGAAGCCTTTTGTTCTTGAAGGACCACTTAGATATGTGCAAATGATCTCCATCTTCTTTGTGGTAGTGAACTTCTTGCTAGGAAATTATACTTTCTTATGTTTAGCCAAAATACATTCTTTGCAAACAAAATTAGTAGGCTTTGTTATCTTAGGAAATTCTCTGACTACAAACATGCTACTAAACTTTACAATATTATCAAATTTTATATGATAGAATCTTATATGCCACAACCAACTATTGTGCACTTTAACTACCAAACATATCATTTTGGTAGGATTCAATTGATATACATTACCTCTTGATCTTGTCCCTGTTCCAATCAACTTACCATCTCTATCTTTGATAATGCAAGTCTTCTTAGTGAATTGAAATTGATAACCCTTGTCCACTAATTTTCCAACACTCAAAAAGTTATTTTTTGATATATCAACAAAATAAACTTCATCAATGTTAGTTTTACAATCAAGAGTAATGGATTCAATTCATGTTATATGACAGGCTACATTGTTACCAACTCTAGCAATACATCCGTCATGATTCCTAAACTTGACAAACTTATTCATATCACCAGTCATGTGATGTGAACAAATATTGTCAATTATCCAATCATATTCCTTCTCAACTTGGAAAACTAGAGATCTTTCTTCTCTAATTTCTCTATCAAGATCAACTTCCTTGATAGCCACAAAGCCCAATTCATCATCACCTTCACTTTGACCTCTCTCATTAGATTCTTCATCTTCATTTGCATACAAATAATTTATGTCTCTTCTAGGCTTAAACTTTCCCTTATAATTTTTCTCTCTTTTAGGACATTTAGATTCTTAATGACAAAATTAATCACAAGTCCAACATTTAAAGATTTTATTACCATCTTTTTCTCTTCTCACAAGAAGGGTTATACCTTCCTCAATACTCTTTTCTTCCTCAGATCTACTACTACAAGAGAAATATATATGTGTACTTTCACTCCTTGTTAGATTAGGTCAAATGTTAAGGGCACTAGAATTTGTTTTGACTCTTGCTAGATCTCCAAACTATCTCAGATCTAATTCTGTAGCTTATAATCTTCCAAGCAACATTTCCTTGGTAAAATCCTTAGTGCAAGGTATCAATATTTGAATCATTTGATCTACTTTCTTGAATGGTGGCATCAAACTTTGTTGGAATATTCAAATGGGAAGAATGCTTAATCCTCGTTTGCTGAATTCAAGCACTTGATCTGCTCTCTCTGATCTTGATTCTCTGAGATCTAATATCTATTTGTATCCCTTGCTTTCTTCTGATCAACTGAATATCTAATTTTTGCTCTCTTCCTCTCAGTATTTTCACTCTACACTCTAAATTTCACTATAGTTTTCCCATACATTTTTTTCCATATACACAATGAGATTTCATCTTCCTTATAAAGACTTTTGAAGACTTAAGGTTAGGTATGGATCTGTGATCCATATTGAATCTTTATTTCTCGCTCATTCCATGCACTTTTATTATTGGTTGCATGCCTTCTCCATTTTTCTTATTGGCTGCATGCAGATTGCATAAGAAGTACAAAAGATTCAATCTTATCACTTAGATTCTTTGAGATTCATCATATGTCAGCCATAAAAATGGTTTACATCTGAGTTTGTGCATTCTTAAACTCAAATGTGCATTCTGTGTTACTCACCACTTCCTAATTCATGATGCTTGACACATATAAGAAAACTAGCTCACTCAGCTCTTGTAGTGATTCTATCCTCCTCATCATCATTTGTGACTCAGCATCATCTGTGACTCAGAACCTATTTATTACTCGGCACTTGTATCATGCTCAACACCTAAAGTCACACGGCACTTGATCTTCACTTGGCACCTAAAGATTGCTCGACACTTGAAGATCACTCAGCACCTATTGGAATTTTGACTTAGCACATGTTTTGGCTCGACATACATAGTGTACTCAGCTTCAATGTAGAAAGTGGTTAAGTGTGTTTCCACTCAAATGTCAAAACCATTCTGAGACTAACAATCTCCCCCTTTGACATGAGTGTCAAAAACACTTAACTAAGTATTATTTATCTAACCTTATGAGTACATCATTAATTTTTTTTAGCGTATGCACAAAATCTCAAAAACTTGTTCAAAATTTTTGCAATGAATAGTATACCTTAAAATTCTTATAACTCCCCCTAAGCTAATTGTGATATCCATTCCTGTAACCAAAATTCTGATATATTTGATACTCTTTCTTTAGTTGTGCCCTATTTCTGTACTCTATACCTATGTTATACAATGTATCTCCCCCTTTGTTATATCTCCCTTATTATATCTCCCTCTTTTTGACACAAATGTCAAAGGGTTCTAAGGGTTAAGGCCATATTTCACCAAAAATGCACTATTTACCTCCATAATCATCTTGAGAGCTGCATCCCAATTATGCAAAGCAATTTCCAATGACTTGTGTTGGATGACAATCTCTGCAGCAAGGTGAACAAGTCCATCTAAAGTAGAAAGATTAGGATCTTTCTTGAGAACAATTTCAACATAGGCTTGTTCTTTATGGAGTACTTCAAAATATGGGGTAATGGAAGATTGGACCTGCATCATTTTTTCCCTGATGGTGGCCTCTTTTGCTATCAACATAGCTACTTCCATCTAGATTTGAAGTGTTTGATTAAAAGTGCTTCTCACTTTGAGCTGGATCTTTTGGTAGCTACATGCTTGAAATCTTCAGATTCCTCTCTAGGCTCATTATTCTTTGGCTTGTCTCTTGTGTGAAGTATGAAAAGTCACACAACTTTTTGTGTAATGAGAATATATTCTCAAGTACCTTTTTCACTTTGTCAATCATCTTTTCTAATTCAACCTAAGAAAGTGAAATTTCACTAGATATTTTCTCATTTACTTTCCCTTGAAATTTCCTTTCAGACCATTCCATAAGTTTTACATTAGTTTCTTGGTCTTTATTTTTCACCTGGTCAACAATATCTGACAATTGTTCCATTATATGCTTTGTCTCATCTTGTGGCTGAAAGCTGAAGGCATCCATAAAGATGTCCTTAATCTCATGTAATACTTGCTTTTGTTTATACTCCTTCCTAAGTATCTCTTACCTCTTTCTTCTATTCAATGCTTCCTACACCTCAGTGATTTGATCAATGCTTATTATTTTTGAGTCATAACTAGGTATGACTATCTCCTCATCTAATTGAGGGTCTCCATAGTGAAGCACCCTTGCAACTTTTGTAGTACTTGATCTTGGTGCTAACATTTTTAGTGGCATTGCATCATTGCTTGGTTGTTTCGGAGGAGTCCCCAAGGTAGGCAAATTTATCAATGTTTGTATTGCCTCCTACTCTTTAGAGGTTTTCTCTGCTTCCTTCTCCTCATGTTTGCTACCTTGGTCAATTATAAAAATGTGAGGTAGTGCACCTTATGTTTGTGTTGTAGGATCAAATGCAACAGTCTATCCTATTTGTTCTATATCTTTGTCTCCTTCTACACTCGGCTTCTACACTATGGTGTCAACTATTCCTGATGCAACAACTATTTGCATTTGAAGTTGACCACTAGTAGCTATAGAGATGATGGAAAGTGGTTCTTTTTGATTCACCTTATCTCTAATTGTGTCAACTACTACCTTTTGTAATTCATCCACACTAACCAATACTAGATTTGTACATAATTTTTCTTATTGTGTGCATTGGTCAAGGATCTTTTTGAGATCCTTTCTAGTTAAAGGATTGATTTTCTAAGCAGAAGTGTTAGGAACATCCTTTATAGTTATAGTGTCTGCAGGTGTGATGGTTACATAAGGAGGGCTAGGACGTGGAAATTGTGTGTCTTGCACACTCTAGTCTTGTTGCTGCTCTTGCTCAACTATTGCCATTTCATCTTGTTTTTGTGTCTCCTCCTCCTCACCATTTTCTTTCTCCTCTTCATCTTTCTTTCGTTCTTCCTTCTTCTCTTCTTCTCCTTTTTCTGTAACCTTTTCTTTTGCCTTCTCTTTTTCACTAGGCTCTGCCTTATCTTCTTGTTTAGTGTTTTGTTCCTCAAGGGGATCTTTTTCTCTATCCTTGATAGTAGTCAAACCATATATCAACTTTCATATTTTTGTGGACTTACTACCAACATCTTCAATCTTGTTTTGTAGGATGCTAAAGGCTCTATACTTTGGTGTGAACTTGCCACTATGTTTCTTATTAGCCTTTTTTATTTGACCTCTTGTTAGGTCGGGCATCACTTGTGCTAAGGTAGATTCTCTCATCTCCTTTTCCATTTTCAGACAATAATTCCATTTGTTTTCAATTATCTCATATAATTCTCTAGGCATGGTATTGTCTAGCTCTAGAGGTGTATTCTTAAATTCAGCCATCATGGCATATACTGATTCCTCTGTTTTGTTTTGCTCTTCTCTATTTAGCTTGTTGAAATCAATACTTTTCAAATCAGTAAAATATGCATTCTTAATATTTTCACAAATTTTATCTATGGCTGATTTGGGAGGATGATTTACCACTCTGAATTGGCTGTTATCTTCTGACTCTATTCTCTCCTCCTCATCAAAATCTTGTTGTGCTACATATTTTCTTCTTTTCTTCTACACTTCACTAGTTTATTCAATGGCCTTCTTCTTCTCTTTGATTTGTTCCTTGGCCTTTTGTGAAGATGCCCTTTTGGTAGCCCTTGTGACTAGTATCTATGGCTTGGCTTGGCCTGGCTTAGCAACCTTCTTTGCTTTAGGCTAGGCTAGAGGCTGTACTGTTGCCTTTCTTTTCTTTGGCTTAGCTAGAGTTGGTGCTTCCTTGGCTTCTTCTTCCTTGGCACATTCCTCCTTATCTTCACCTAGGCCTTGATTCAATTCCATTGGGCCTTGCCCTTGTTCATCCTCATCATCATCATCAACATCAACATCATCATCTTCTTCTTCTACCTCAATTCCTTCACCAAATTTCTTCTTTATTTTGTTCACCAATTTATCTTTCTTCTTAATTATAGAGGTAGTCTTCAAATCTATTTCAACTTTGGATTTAACAACATCATATGTGCCAAAAGGCTTGGCAGACTTGTCTATTTCTTCTGCAAGCAATGCAGTGATTGTTGTTGATGCTTCATCCACATCTAGTTCATAATCCAATGGCCTTAGCCATCTCACCCTTGGAATTACTACTTGAATATAGGTGAAATCAATATCAACTAAGAAGCATATGTCATTGATATTTTTTTCTACTAAGGAAACTGGTATTCTTACCCTTTTCTTCATGGATTTCTTGAAATCCTAAAAATAGCCTTTCATATGGGCTTCAAAGTTGTCACGGATTTGATCAATGAACTCATTGATTTGTGTAATTACAGTTTTGTTAGGATTCCAACTCACCTTTCCTATAGAAGGAAACTCTTCCATAACATAAAAGAATATACACATAAGAACTGAACCAAATTTGCATTGAGCACCTTTTGATCTCCTTATTGCTCCTAGGTTTTCATTTATCTGCTGCAACAAAAGTTCTGACAAATCATATGTGTGATCTTTCTTTACCAGTTTGTAGGCTACATCAACAACTATGCATGGCACACTGTTTAATCTACTAGATTGATAAAATTTGTGGGATATTATTCTCACAACAAAATCTAGAAGAGGATCAGTGATAGTACCAATAGTCATACCCCTCTTATTCCATTTTGCACATGTATTCTTTTCAATGATCTCTTTGGAATAATTGTGTAAGGTCTTAGTCTAATCTAAGGTTGGGAAATCCATAACCCTATCCACTACCCTTTTTGTAATCTTTACTAGACCTTTTTCTAGCCAAAAACATCCATCATGAATTCTGCTTAAAATAATTCGTATCCATTTAGTTTTGATTCCTATAGGGTAAACTAGGGCATTGGTCAAACCCTTTCTCTTGACTATCTGGTCCTTCACAATCTTTTTCGCATAGTTTTTCATAGGCTTGGAATATTTCAAGATCATCTATGGCACCAATTTTTCATTTATAACACTTCCTTACATCCTACACCATTACTACTTTGGATGGGATAGTGGATAATGCACCAGCAGGGTCATTTTTGTAGGCAACTTCTAGAATTGGCCTAAATTTGGTTTGTTTAACCTCATTACTGACTAGGTCAACCTCATGACCTTCTTTTCCCTTGGGGTTCTTAGAACTAGAAGCCATTATACTAATCTAGGGTTTTAAAAGATTAAAACTTTAACACTGCGTAGCTCGACACTTGATAAATACCTTTGATTGACAAAATTTATGTTGAATCACTATTAAAATCCATGCAAATGGCTTCAATGCAGTTCTTTGATCTCTCTCGCACTCTTCTCATCTTTTCTCTACATTTGAATGGTGAGAAATGATAAAAAATCAACCTTATACCCTTCAAAACATAGCATTAAATACTTAGTGCATGTCCATCTATAAACTCGCCACTTGAAGGTTTCAACATTACTTGGCTTCAATTGACATTTCTCAACTCAGCATCAACCATCAACTCGATCACTATTAGCAACTCAACATGCATTGGAGCTCTACTCAGCACCTGAGGACAACTCAACAGTATTTTCAAGAACTTCAAATTTTTACTTGGCATCTTTGCTTATTTAATTTTTTCTTTGCAATACTTCTTTGTCTTGGGACTGATGTATGATATAACTTTATATATTAGTCCCATACACCTATTGATGCTTAGTTTGATGAAGTGTGATCACTTGACCCATTTAGTGAAGTGATCTCTTCACTTGATGTGCTGCACTCATTTTTCTTCTTCCATGTCTTATTCATCTCTCCTCGGATGTGTTCAACACTTGCCTTTGCCTTCCCTTTGTTGAACTCAGAACTTGGTGCCTTGGACCTTGTTGGACAATTCCTACTAATATGACCAATCTTCAAGCAACTAAAACATGTGACTTGACTCTACCATTTTTTTTAGTTTCCTCTAAAATGTGTCCTTATGCAATTTTTAGGAACATGTCCATATTCTTGATAGTAATGATAGCTATACCTAGTGTTGTAATCCCAATAGTAGTGATTTCCATTGCCTTTTGTATTTTCTGGTTGATTTGGTGTCCACATGGGCTTTGATCTACATTCAAAGGCTCTATGTCCATACTTCTTGCAATTGTAGTAGTGACCTTCAAATCTTGGTGTCTTGATAGTCCTAGTTCTACATTCATGTGCTTGATGTCCTTGCTTCTTGCACTTATGAAAATAGCTTGCGCTCTTAGGCTTATCATGCTAATGGGCATTATTGCTCCTACACAAATTTGAAGTGTGTTCTTTCTTACCACAGAAATGACAAGTAGGTTTGGTGTTCTTACCTTTGCTATTCCTTTCTTTTGCAGTCTTGGATGACTCTCCTTCTTCAGTGCCAGTATATCCTAATCCTTGAGTGTCATTGCTAGACCTTGGGGATTTTAGCAACTACTCAAAGTACTTGATAGATTCATTAGGTTTGTTGAAGCTCTCTGAAATTTCCTTTTCTCTTGTCAAGTCATTCTACAATTGTTCATTTTGCATCTTCAGTGTAGAGATCTCAATGTCCTTCATATTCAACTCATGATGTGCATTCATCATCTAGCTTAAGGTTTCTAGCTGCATGTTTGAGATTCTTTCAAACTCAATTGTATTTTCCTCCAATCTATTTTTAAAATTTCTCTTGTCATCTTCTATCATGGCTTTTTCTTCAATAGCTCTTTTCTTTTGTTCATTCACTTCACAAAGCATTATGGCTTGTGATTCTTGTTCAATCATTCAAGGTTCTGATTTCTTCTGCTTGAAATCTATTTATTTCCATCAGTTTTGCTATTGCTACATCAAACTCTTTAGTATCACCATTGGCAAACACTTTTGCGGTATTAATCTCCTTGTATTTTATATAATTTTCAGCTATGACTATATCCTTCCTTCTTTTCAAGGATTTTTGTAATTCTACTCTAGCTTCCTCCAATTTGTGTAGAGCGAGTTGAACATCAATCACTTGATTTTCTATTATCTTCCCAAGTTTGAAGACCTCCATCTTCTAACCTTTTTCTCCAAGTTGCTAGGCTTCTCCTTGTGAGAACCGAGGCTTTGATACCAATTGTTGGAATATTCAAATGAGAAGAATGCTTAATCCTTGATTGCTGAATTCAAGAACTTGATCTGCTCTCTCTGATCTTGATTCTCTAAGATCTGATATTTGTTCGTATCCCTTGCTTTGTTTTGATCAACTGAATATCTAATTGTTGCTCTCTTCCTCTAAGTCTTTTCACTCTTCACTCTAAATTTCACTATAGTTTCCCCATACATTTTTTTCCTATATACACAATGAGATTTCATCTACCTTATAAAGACTTTTGAAGACTTAAGGTTAGGTATGGATCTACAATCCATATTGAATCTTTATTTCCCACTCATTCCTTGCACTTTTATTAATGGTTGCATGCATATTACATAGGAAGTACAAAAGATTCGATCTTATCACTTAGATCCTTCGAGATTCATCATATGTCAGCCATAAAAATGGTTTACATCTAAGTTTGTGCCTTATCAAACTCATATGTGCATTCTATGTTACTCGGCACTTCCTAATTCCTGATGCTCAACACATATAACAAAACTAGCTCACTTGGCTCTTGTAGTGATTCTATCCTACTCAGCATCATCTATGACTCGGCATCATCTGTGACTCAGCACCTATATATTACTCGGCACTTGTATCATGCTTGGCACTTGAAGTCACTTGGCACTTGATCTTCACTCGGCACCTAAAGATTGCTCAGCACCTGAAGATCACTTACCACCTGTTGGAATTCTGACTCGACACATGCTATGGCTTAGCATACACAGTGTACTTAGCTTCACTATAGAAAGTGGTTAAGTGTGTTGGCACTCAAATGTCAAAACCATTCTGAGACTAACAATCTCCCACTTTGACATGAGTGTCAAAAACACTTAACTAAGCATTATTTATTTGACCTTATAAGTACATCATTCATTTTGTTCAGCATATGTACAAAATCTCAAAAACTTGTTCAAAATTTTTGCAAGGAACAGTATACCTTAAACTACCTTAAAATTCTTATAACTCCCCTTGAGCTGATTGTGCTATCCATTCCTGTAACCAAAATTCTGATATATTTGATACTCGTTCTTTAGTTGTGCCCTGTTTTTGTACTCTACACCTGTATTATACAATGTGTCTCCCCCTTTTTTATATCTCCCTTATTATATCTCCCCTTCTTATATCTCCCCTTATTATATCTCCCCCTTTTTGACACAAATGTCAAAGGGTTCTAAGGTTTAAGACCATATTTTGCCAAAAATGCACTATTTACCTCCATAATCATCTTGAGAGCTGCATCCCAATTATGCAAAGTAATTTCCAATAACTTGTGCTAGATGGCAGTCTTGACAGCAAGGTGAACAAGTCCATCTAAAGTAGAAATATTAGGATCTTTCTTGAGAACAATTTCAGCATAGGCTTGTTCTTTATGGAGTACTTCCAAATGTGGGGTAATGGAAGATTGGAGTTGCATCAATTTGGCCCATATGGTGGCCTCTTCTGCTATCAACACAGCTACTTCCTTCTGGGTGTGAAGTGTTTGATTAAAGTGCTTCTCACTTTGAGCTAGATTTTTTGGTAGCTGCATGCTTGAAATCTTCATATTCCTCTCCAAGCTCATTATTCTTTGGCTTGTCTCCTGTGTGAAGTATGAAAAGTCACACAGCTTTTTTTATAATGAGAATATATTCTCAAGTACCTTTTTCACTTTGCCAATCGTCTTTTCCAATTCAACCTAGGAAAGTGCAATTTCACTAGATATTTTCTCATTTACTTTCCCTTGGAATTTTCTTTCAAACCATTCCATAAGTTTTACATTAGTTTCTTGGTCTTCATTTGTCACTTGGTCAACAATATTTGACAATTGTTCCATTATATGCTTTGTCTCATCTCATGACTGCAAGCTGAAGGCATCCATAAAGATGTCATTAATCTCATGTAATACTTGCTTTTGTTTATACTCCTATCTCTTGCCTCTTTCTTCTATTCAATGCTTCTTGCACCTTAGTGATTTGATCAATGCTTATTGTTTTTGAGTCATAACTAGGTATGACTATCTCCTCATCTAATTCAAGGTCTCCATAGTGAAGCACCCTTGCAACTTTTGTAGTACGTGATCCTGGTGCTACCATTTGTAGTGGCATTGTATCATTGCTTGGTTGTTTTGGAGGAGTCCCCAAGGTAGGCAAATTGATCAATGTTTGTATTTCCTCTTGCTCTTTAGGGGTTTTCTTTGCTTCTTTCTCCTCTTGTCTACTACCTTGGTCAATTATAAAAATATGAGGAGGTGCACCTTGTGTTTGTGCTGTAGGATTAGATTCAATAGTCTATCCTGTTTGTTCTATATCTTTGTCTCCTTCTGTACTCAGCTTCTACACTATGGTTTCAACTAACAATTGTTTGCATTTGAAGTTGACTACTATTAGCTATAGAGATGATGGAAGTTGGTTCTTTTGGATTCACCTTATCTCTAATTGTGTCAGCTACTACCTTTTGTAATTCATCCACACTAACCAATACTAGATTTGTACATAATTTTTCTTATTGTGTGGGTTGGTCAAGGATCTTTTTAAGATCCCCTATTGTTAAAGGATTGATGTTCTAAGAAGAAGTGTCAAGAACATCCTTTACAGTTATATTGTTTGTAGGTGTGATGGTTACATGAGGAGGGCTAGGATGTGGCAGTTGTGTGTCTTGTACACTATGGTCTTGTTGTTTCTCTTGCTCAATTTTTTCTGTTTCATCTTGTTTTTGTGTCTCCTCCTCCTCACCTTTTTCTTTCTCCTCTTTGTCTTTCTTTTCTTCTTCCTTCTTCTCTTCTTCTCATTTTTCTGTAACCTTTTCTTCTACCTTCTCTTTTTCACTAGGCTTTGCCTTATCTTCTTGTTCAGTTTTTTGTCCCTCAAGGGGATCTTCTTCTCCATCCTTGATAGTATTCAAACCATATATCAACTCCCATATTTTGGTGGACTTACTAACAACATCTTCAATCTTGTTTTGTAGGATGCTAAAGGCTCTATACTTTGGTGTGAACTTGCCACTATTTTTCTTATTAGCCTTTGTTATTTGACCCCTTGTTAGGTCAGGCATCACTTGTGCTAAGGTAGATTCTCTTATCTCCTTTTCCATTTTTAGACAATAATGCCATTTGTTTTCAATTATCTCATATAATTCCCTAGGCATGGTATTGTCTAGCTCTAGAGGTGTATTCTTAAATTCAGCCATCATGGCATATACTGAGTCCTCTATTTTTTTTTACTCTTCTCTACTTAGCTTGTTGAAATCAATACTTTTCAAATCAGTAAAATCTGCATTCTTAATATTTTCACAAATTTTATCTATGGCTGATTTGGGAGGATGACTTACCAATCTAAATTGGCTATTATCTTCTGACTTTTTTCTCTCCTCCTCATTAGAATCTAGTTGTGCTACATATTTTCTTCTTTTCTTCTACAATTCACCAGTCTATTCAATGGCCTTCTTCTTCTCTTTGATTTTTTCCTTGGCCTTTGGTGAAGATGCGCTTGTGGTAGCCCTTGTGATTGGTATCTATGGCTTGGCTTGGGTTGTCTTAGCAAGCTTCTTTTCTTTAGGTTGGGCTAGAGGTTGTACTATTGCCTTTATTTTCTTTGGGTCAGCTAGAGTTGGTGTGTCCTCAACTTCTTCTTCCTCAACACGTTCCTCCTTATCTTCACCTAGGCCTTGAGTCAATTCCATTCGGCCTTGCCCTTGTTCATCCTCATCATCATCATCAACATCATCTTCTTCTCCTTCTACTGCCACCTCAATTCCTTCACCAAATTTCTTCTTTATTTTGTTCACCAATTTATCTTTCTTCTTAATTACAGAGGTAGTCTTAAACTCTATTTCAACTTTTCATTTAACAACATCATATGTGCCAAAAAGCTTTGTAGACTTGTCAATTTCTTCTACAAGCAATGCAGTGATTGTTGCTGATGCTTCTTCCACATCTAGTTCATAACCCAATGGCCTTAGCCATCTCACCCTTAGAACTGTTGCTTAGATATAGGTGAAATCAATATCAACTAAGAAGCATATGTCATTGATATGTTTTTCTACTAAGGAAACTGGTATTCTTACCCTTTGCTTCATGGATTTCTTGAAATCCTCAAAATTTCTTGTCATATGGGCTTCAAAGTTGTCACCCATATGATAGTGCCTAACTAAGGCTAAAAAATTCCATGCAAATAAGTGCTGACCACCTTTTTGAAATCTTCAAGAAAAGTAAATTAAAGCTGATTATGATTTTAGATTTAATGGTTCTTCATAGTATACCTATCTGCAGATTGAATTAATTTTGATCAGTGCCTATTCCATTGGGATTCAAAATCTACTCCAATTTGTAAATCTAATATGTTGCCTTACAACAAAAATTATTAGCAATTCTTACTGAAGTTCATTCTTACATACATCCTTTCTATCACACTAACAATCCCATCAAATTCATCAAAATCATTTACTTAATTCATTGAATTAATAGTAGTAATGAATTGACATACAACCTAAATGAATTACATTCAATTGAGCAAGCTTTACTCACACAATCTCAAAATAACTAGGTAACATCAAAGGAGAAAAAATTCAATAAAAAATGATATGGGGACAGCTCAAATTTTGTATTAATTTTCTTTGAAAATTATATACAACTATAGTAAACTTAGAATGACCTTAGAAAGAAACACAAAGATCATTCCATATTAATGTATTCTTAGACAATTCATAGAGAAGATACATTGTAAAGTTTTTTCTCAAAGACTAGATCGAAAACAACCTAAGTGTAACACTAAAGAGCATTAGAAATTGGACCATTCTCTAGCCCAAGAATCTCACTTGTATAATGTGAGATGCAACAACCTTCAGGCATAGATAATTAACAGGTGTCTATTACAAGAGATATTTACATACACCTATCACAAAAAGACAAAATTGTGATTAAAAAAAAGATTTATACATCAAACATTCTTTTTGTGGGTCCCTTTCTATTACATCTTTTTATACTACTGATTGGCTACTATTTTGATTCTTCTACATATACACTTGCTATGCCTACCAGTGATGGAATCTATTCTAATGATTGGAGATAAATCTCAACTAGTGGGTTTTCACTATCTTCATCCTGCACTATTAAAGTTACTTTTACTTTTCCCCTTTCCTCAGTTGTGTGAACATCTTAAAGTTTTGGGCCTAAAATGGAAACTGATTGGTCACCTTTATTTTCTTCTTCCTATTCACCTTGTGTGATAGCATCAATGATTTGAATCTCATCATCCTACACCTCGTCACTATCAATTTCAACTTCTTCAAACTGCTCACTAGAAGCAATATCTATCATCCATGTGTCAAATTGTGCATCATCTAGCCAGTTGAATTATATAGAATATCATTTTTTTTCTTAAGTATATACTCATCCTCATTATCAATGCTAACAAATTCTTTTTTCAAAGAATTAAAAAATAACTAGACTTTCACCAATTCAATTGTTGTGGTGGCCCACCAAGCATGTCCTTTTTCATTTATAACCTTATTCATCCTCAGATAAAATAGGTCATCCACTTCCTTAGCCCATTCATCCTTATTCTTCAATTTATTCTTTCTATCCAAGGCATGAGAAAACAAATCAAATTTTTTATTCTTGTATTTGTTTAAATAAGAAACAACCTTTAGTTGCAAAGAAACTATTCTATTATCAAAATCTAACAAATCATTAGCAGTATCATATGCCTTTTCAATATGGTCATGGGAAGATCTTATAACAAAATAAGATAAAAAGGTAATTTCTTTCTTTCTCTTTCCCCACTTATTAACAATAGGCTTTAGGGCTTCATCATGGGTTTTCAATTCTTCCCATGTTCTTATTACTTTTGCCAACTGGTCATAAAATATGGGCCATTCAATTTTATCTACCAGGCACATTAGAGCCTTCCTAAGTTTATCCTTATATTGCACTTCCATCTCCACATATAATGCCCAAAGTTTACTTTTTTCTTCCTCAAAATCTTCTGTTGTATAATATTGAGGCCTATGTGGGGTGTCTGGCATTTATATAAGAGGAGTGGATTTAAAAGGCTCCACTGGAGGGTGAGGATATGTTATTCTAGGTCTTGTAGACCTCCCCATTAATTTATTCTCAAGTTCAATCCTTTTTTGAACTTCCTTATCGTAGGCTTCTAGAATTGTTTCATACTTACTTTGCAATTCAAACATGGCCATTTCTTCCTTTTTAGCAATGGCTAGAAAAAATTGAGATGAATCTACATTCCAGTGTGTAGCCTACACATGAGAGGTATGTGCCACTCTCCTCACAATGATATTTCTTGTTAATCCCTAGTCATCTAGCTGTGATGAAATAGCCCTAGATCCCCTTCTCAATGACCACATAACTAGAGCAGCTTCATCTTCACTAAATTAAGTCCTTGCAAACTCCTTTTTACTAGGGTCTTGTAATTCCAACTTATTTGAAATAGAATTAAAAATTAATGCATCAGCTATATCCCAATTTGGTAACAATAAAATATTTGAAGCCCTTACCATTTTCCTCCCCTCTTTAGGGGTTATGTTTTGGAACTCTTGAATCATCTATTCCTTTATCTAATTTTGTAGGGATACCTCATCTAGCTCAAGATGCTCTATTCTCAACTTGTTGCATCTTTCTTCAAATTTTCTTATGTTAGTTCTCCATGCAAATTGGCAGAAAGCCCTAGATTTGACAAAATTGTCATCTGATAAAAATTGTTGACTTGCTTGTTCCAACACAGGGTCTAATTCCCTTCCTCTATAATCTACAACTATTAACTCAAGACTTGGCACTAGAGGCTCCTAGGGATCTCCTTCATCTATTTCTAATAAACTCCCCCTTGGGACTCCAATTGTTCAATTTCTCTTCAGCGAGTTGTTCTTCTTCAATTCTCATAGGGATCTATGAGGGTGACTATTCCTCAACATGAGGAACCTCTTCCCTTATTATTTTTTCCCTTTTAAGGGAGGGCTTAGGAGGCCTCTCTTCCAAGACATCACTAGTGGACTCAATTATTTGTTTTCCTTTATCCATAGTGGTCCATTTATTCTGAATAACAGTATACCCTAGCCTTTTTTGGACAATTAATTGACTTGCTCCTATATTGGGAGTAAACCACAATCTTCTCATTACTTCCCTAGCCTTATCTAGGTAAAATCTAATAAAGAATTACTTCTTTCCATTCATTGCCTCCATTATTTCAAAAAAGGTATTCATAAGTTTATTTATCTTATCTTTATTTGTAACAACATTGTCTAAAGGACTATAATCTGCATCAAAATAATGAATGAAGTCCAAAATTTTAGAGAAGACTCTCCACTTTTTCTTTCTAGTCTCCTACTCTTGCAAGGAGTATTCATTCCTTATTATGTCTTCAAGAAAATAGAATTCATGCTCAATTTTACCAAGCTTAATTCTATATCTCAGAGCCAAATGATAAAATCCCTCAGAATCACAAAAATGAGGGTGAGAAATAGCCATCTTATAAGGATCCAAAATCTTGTTTAGAGAAAGCCAACCCCCTTTTGTGATTACAAAATGATGGGCCACTGTACAAGTAGGAAAAACTAACCTTGTTCCCCTCTTTAACAAAAAGGTTTCCTCCACTCCTCCCAACTACCACAAAAATTTAGCTACTCCTACCTTCAAGGGCACTTGATAAGGTAGTACATGAGGACTTCCTTTAAAACCATAAATTCTAAAAATAGTAGAAATAGAGTATGGGGTGACATCTCCCCAATTATGTGAAACTTTCAAACCACTTGGATTGCCCATAGGCCTAATGAGACCCATTAGTGCCCTAGGGATTCTGAGATTGCCACTTAATAAGAGGCATCTTAGCTTGGAAGTGAAATACCTATCAAACCTGACAAAGCTAGCCTTCTCTACATCCCAAGTCATATCTACACTCCATAATTGGACTGGCAGTGCTTCTCCATTCTCTTATCTATTCAACTCCATTTCTTTACCAAAATATACGACTCCCTTTAAAAAAAACATGTGCATCAACAAATAATAATGGCCAAAAAAAAATTCCACCTTGCCCTTAGTAATCCCAATTAGTCCATTATGAATTTCCTCAGCTAAGTAAGAAGCAAAATCAAAAATTATGTCCACACCAAAAGATGAAATCTGAGTTACCATTTACATAAAATCCACAGGCATAAACTCCTCTTCATCTCTCCCAAAAACTTTGCATAGGGTCCTACATATCTCCACTGCCTTGGTATTGAAGTATGGCCTTTTGAAAGGTTCCCTAGAAGCTATTGTTATTGCTAGCAGAGTTCCAATTTTACCTATATGTGCTTTTAGTGAACCTTGCATAATGGCATCCTTCTTGGACATGTATTCCTTTTCTAACCCTTTCAAATCAATGGGCACATGATAATTAGTGAGAGGCCCTAGACCAAAAACCTCCTTAATTTCATCTAGGCTGACTATAATTAGGACCTCGCCATCAATTCTTCTCACTACTCTAATGGCTTGGTCTTAGTTCTTTGCCATAGCTTCAAGAAGATCGTATTCCATAAAGACACTAGGAACCACCAATTTCCCTAAATCAAAATTTCATATATTGGCATGGGGGCAAGAAAGGTTCCTCTCTAAAAACCATTTCTTAAACAAATCCAGACCAGTTTGAGAGGTTTTAGCATCCTGGACCCAATTCCCTTTATCATACAATCCATCTACTATTCTCAACCTAGGGTTTAATGAAGTAAGCTTTTTAACTTGTACAGTTTCAATAATGGAGTTAGGGAATAGCTCAAGCAAATCATCATAGACATTCCTATCCAAATAATTCTCTTGACCAAAAAAACTTTCTTTGGAGGCATCTTTGATTATAATTTGTAGAAACTAAGACACTATAGGGATTATAGTGTACATACTTACTTGATCCTTTGCTTATTTCTCTCTGTAATTCTACAATGTCTTCGCAAACAATAGAATTCTACTTCACGCTCTTGTCAAGCTCAACACAACCTCCTTAGTAATGACTTCTGCTCAAGAAAAGGCTTGAAATCTTTGTTCATGTGAAATGGAACTAAGAAAATCTTCTGTATTATACTCTATTTTTCTTTCAAATGTGAAGCTTTCATTCCTCATAAATGTATAGAGTGGCACCACCTTCTACATTCAAATTTACACCATTGATTTTCAAAAAATCCTACAATCTAGGGATGTAGGCAAAGATGACTCATGTTCCACTTGAAATGTTGGCAGTCAACCCAATGAGATTATGCCATGTGTATAGTTCCTTCATTATTGGCATTTTAGTCTGGACCCACTAATGATTGAGGACAAGTGTCATCAAGTTGCTACCTCACTATACATAAAGAGTGCACATCTTGCTATAGCAAAGTAGTGACAACCATTGATTCTACTTTGATTGTGTGGAGGACACTTTGATGCATTACTTAAGAGTAATGTGGTGGGTCCCCTATTCACTATGTCATATAGAGTTAAAATTTCACATCTTTCCATAGTGATGTAGTGACATCCATATATTTGAGATCAATCTAATGATCAAAATCCTTTATTTGACTTATGAATGGAGCATGGTTCAGGTTATTGATGACATGAGGATATCCTGTACAGCTAGCATATAAAATCATATTTTAATCCTAGTCACATTGCCACATTGCTTGGGTCCCACCATGTGTTTATTTTATGGCTGGGTGTTATGTCACTAATAGAAAGATGCATAATTTTCATGACAATGACATAGTGACCTCTGGTGCCTTCACTTTTCCCGGTGCATATTGTATCCCACTAGATGCCACCATGTCCCAAAAACTATATAACTAATATTTGATGGAGCATGTATCTGGGACCCACCTTGTGAAAATGTTTTCACATTATTACTTTTCATCAAGGTGTTATGTTGCTAATGGAAAACATCACAAAATTCTTGACAGCGACATAGCGACCTCTAGTGTCTTATCAAAACTCAGCGTTGAAAAGATAAAAGCAAGTCAAGTCATAATCACTTAAATTAATGTTTCTGATAGAATAACAAAACCACACGTCTATGATGCAGAGCCCTCTATATTTACCTTCAAGGAATCTTAGTTCAACTCAATGGATTCACAATAGGCTGGTACACCCTCAAGGAACCAAGAACATCTCAAAGATTAGAACAAAGAACCCTGACATTATACACCAATAAAAAGAACATCTTAATTCACATAATCAGATTTATATGTCTGATTACATTATTTATAACTTTCATTCCTAAAATTTACTTGGAAAACCCTTTGGAGAAATTGTTCCAAATTAGGAATAATAAAACATATCCAAAGCTGATACCAATCTAATTAACCAATTACAAGTTATGGTCTTTGTATCAAGACCCATTTTCTCTATCATAAATCAGAAGTAAAAATAGTAACCCTGTCTAGGGCATCAAATATATTTCACAAAATAAATTCAAATAACACCAAACCAATTTTAAATTATCTATTAATGAATATAGTATTAAAATATTTAATCCATTTATTTTTATCATTCACAAATCATTTTCCAAGCATAAATCATTGCCTGCAACTGCAATGCAGATTGTTAAAAACTAGTTTTCACTCAAATGCCCATAACTTTCACAAATCTATATAAAAACAACCCAAAACAAAAGGAAATTAAATTTAATTAAATATATTTCCAATTAATATTATTAGAGGTCTTTATTCTCCAAAATTTTTCCATACCAAAATGTTTCAATTTGACTATATTTAGGGAATCTCAAATCTGCAAATATCCACTTTCACCAAAATGATCATAACTTATTCATTTCTTTATAAAAATTAACCAAACCAAAAGCATGAGAAGAAATATTAATCATTATATCTATCAATTACTATATTATAGGGTTTCTAGGCTGTACATGTCCATACAAGGCCTGGAAACTACACTAAAACTAAAATACCAATCAAAACAACAACAATAGAATGCACCAACAATGTATCAAAATATTTCCTCTTCTTAATATTGATTTGGTTCGACCATAAAATGGTATTTATAACCATTTAATATTTATAAAAATTTGTAACTACCCCCAAGACCAATCATATACCTTTTTAGATCTTTTTTGTATTGTTAGCAACTTTCTCAATGTTGCATTTTACAACTTTTTATGAAACTTTTACATTTTTGACAAAATGGCTTCATACCCTTTCTAGCTTGACCCAAATACAATATAAATGACTCAAATGGATTCAAATATCTCAAATAATTAATCTTAACTTTCTCATGTTCTTATACTTTAGGTGCCCCTGCACCAGTCCACCATGCCATTTGGGAAGCTTATGGTCACCGAAAAACTTAAAAGTTATTCAAAAAAATTATTTCTGCTGATGCCTTTCCTACTTCATTGTTCTCATCCCTTTTCCAATTTTGATAGGTCTAACATGAAAAATGTGATCAAATACTTCTGACACAATACAATCTTCGATCACCACACCTCCATTTTATGGCACTGCCCTTCAATTTTGTGGCAGTAACTATGTCACATAGGGTAGCATACTTGCATCTTTTGATAGTGATAATGTGACTGCCATTGATCTTGTGTTGATTAGACGGTATACATTAAGAGGGAAAAGGTCATACAGGGGTGCGAAAGATTTGAACTTTTCAAGGAATATTTGCAAATTTTTTAAAAAGGTTTCGCACCCAAAAAAATTAAATGGAATGAGACCTAGGGTTTCACAAATGTTTTCAAAGACTAAAAAATTTGGAGGACCAAAGACCAAAAACTCTATTCACCATTAATGGATTCAATTCTGATTTTTTTTTGTACCTAGATTGGGGAAATTTTATCTTGCAAAAAATTAGACCAACAGGTTCCACCGTGAGACTGAATTCCTACAACAATTTATGATATTCTACTAATATAGCTTCTTACTTATTCATCTTCCACCATGTTAGCATCTTGAAATGCACATATCCAATTTTGCAATCTAATTCTCTTTGCATGTGTATCACCTTCAAAAGTAGATACTAATGCTTTCCAAATTTCATAAGATGTTTGAAGTAATTTTATTTGACTATATTCATTCTTTGGAAGAGTTGATAGTAGAAGCTCTCTAGCTCTCATGTTACATATGAATAGATCTCTCTCTACTTCACTACATTTATCAAGTTCCCCTTCTTCAACAATTGTCTTCTCACTCTTTGTCAAGATCCAATAACCTAGACCCATGCACAACATATGAGTCTTCCTCTTCTCCTTCCAAGTGTCATAGTTGGACCCACCAAATCTAGGACTATCCTTTCTAAAAATATTTTCCATTGATCCCCCAAAGTTGTTAAGCTTATCCTTCAATGACTTGATGCTTTGATAACAATTGTTAGAATATATAGTCCACCAATATAACTAAGAGGGGGGGTGAATCAGTTATACAACTAGTATCATAATTATCAACCTTATTAAACTTTAACCATATGATCAATATAATTAGAAACCACAACAAGATACTCATACACAATAACACTAGATATGTTAACTAGGGAAACCCTTGATCAAAGGGAAAGCCCTAGTGGGGATTGTACCCACAAAGATGATGTACTAATATAAATGTTACTTGTTAGAGGATGGACCCTATTAGGATTCTATGAATACATTTAGTACATATGAGTCCCTATTAGGAGACTTTGAATCCCTATTAGGATATTCTAGTCCTATTAGGAGTTGTGGAAGATAGCTAGACCCACTTCCCAAACAACTTCAAGGATAAGACCAATGAACCTATTATTCAAATGATCTTTGTATTATTCCTTGCAGAATAATAGAAATGAAATCTACTTCCTTCTTCTATCTCTATCCTGTCAACTAGACCTCTGCTCCTTTTGATCTTGTAACCAAATCACAAATCTTGCATCCAATAATCCCTTGGATTACTTACACGCATTTACCAAAAACTTTTCTTATTTCTCACTTCATACTTCATAAAATGATCATGTCACATTACAATCAAGGAAAACATCTTTCCTTTATACCATATCTTCAAAATAATTCATTGAGTTAGCCTTGAGGCCTTCCCAATTAATTATATTAAGATAATTAATTAATTATAATTACAATAGCACTTTTAGCTCACAGCTTATACAATAATTCATACATATGATACTAGGGCTTGTACACTTGTTGTTGTCACAAATAGACTATCCTCTATTACTACCTAATGTCACATCTTCTCATTACATCTTAGATGAAAGATAGAGAACAAACATCAAGAACTGCTTTCCTAATGCTCTTTCTCTATAATACTCTCTATAAATTAGGTACAACTTCTATACATTTTTTACTTAGACTCTATGCACTAAACAACATCATTGGAACATATTATAGAACATGTCCATGGTTGTGAATCACCAAACAATCAAACCATTGTCTATATGACTAAGATATTTGTTTGCTACTCAATCAGTCTTTACAGAAACCATACTATATTGACATCAATGACAAAAATAGTCATGAATACAACATGTCAATACTTTCCAATGCTTAGGATACTCCCCAAAGTATTATCATCAACATTCATGCTAACAAGAGTCTCATGCAACAAAGTACCACACTAGTGTGACTACTTTTCAAAAATGTTTCACAAAGATTGAGATGGAAAAAGTAATGAATATGTTACAATAGAATATAGGATTATATCCACAATAAACTCATTATCCTTCCATTAGAACAAAAAAATGAGCACATATAAAGTGGTAAAATGCCTCACTTGAAGCAACAATAGTGTACATACTGGTCATACAGATGTATGAATATTTGTGTTATAATATGAGTGTCTTTCTTACTTTTCCAATGATGTTCCCTAACTATGTAAGAGATGTGATTATATTTAACATGTAGTTATGTTCTTTGTTATTTATCATCATATAATTCTTGATGACTTCCATATAAATCCAATATATTAAATAAATTTCATGCATGGCCCCCTTCAAATTACAAGTCTATGTTGGAATGTTATTGACTAGCATTTCCCACATCATTGTTCTAAACTTTCTTATTTCTGAAATAAATTGTTTTTCTTATACTCTTATCTTTTATGAGAGAATTCATAAACAATTTTGCACTATTTATTTCTTTTTTCATATACTACTAGGTATTCTTTTTCCTTTGTTGATTGATTGTTGATCTAAATTTATGTTATTTTCTGGTATGTCATATATCTATAGTGTTTCTCACCAAATGTAATTCTTGTTCTTTGATTTTGTATATTCTTCTTACAAACTTGTGACTTCTAGCCACATCAAAGTTGATAAAAAATATTTTAGTGGTGATTGGAGGAAACATTCCAAGTATAAAGAATGTTTGAATCTAGGTATGTTCTTCCCACCATGTGATTCTTTAGCCAGGTAAACTTCTCCAGTGGTTATTTTGGGGGACTTATTACCAAGCCTAGTAACTATTCACTATTTTCCCTTTGCTCATTTATAATTACCACTTGTTTAATGCATGCATTTTTATTTTATTTGGTTTCTTGGATTGTATACATATTCTATGTATTCCTATATATTGTTCCTCCTAACTAACAGCTTAACGAATTGTAAACTATCATACAATTATAGATATTACATTGTCTAAAGAAAAAAGATTAATATAATATGGTTGGTGATTCCATTTATGAGAAGGCCTAATGCTAAAAAGATTATAATTACATAAATGCATATTATGATCTTCCAATTTTATGAATTTGAGTATGTGAAATCATAGTATTGTCCAATTAGAAGGCACAATATTATGATCTTCCACTTATATATTTTTTAGTATGTGAAAACATAGTATCTATTAAAAAGAAAAAGTAAGGGTTGCATATTATGTAATCCCTCTATTTATTGATTGTCTTCGAGCACTCTAATTATGAGTTGTTTTTTACATCCATTTGTTCCTAAATGCATTTCTTTCAACTCCTATCAATGCTAGTCTCAATTCATATTGTTATGAATATATTTGATCTTTCTATTTTTCAAAAATTGATGTCTTTTCTCTTCATGAATGTGCCACCAAATATCCCCCTGTGCATGTGTGTATATATATTTCTTTCTTAAAAATCTCATTTTCAATCTATTGTTTTTGGTTGATATTGAATATATATATATATATATATATATAATGATATTATTAATAGACTATTTAATGTGGCAATATGTATGCTAATACGAGAAAATCTTATTTTGCAATTTAATATTAAAGTATTCAATATAAAATAGATGTGTAATCTTCTACGCTTAAAATAATAATTGTAATTTAATTTTAAACTATTTTTGCTTTAGTATATTATAGAGTGAATATATTTGAGTAGATACACCACACTTCTAAAACTTGACATCTTAGGATGACATTGGGTCAAACAAATTCTTGCATATCCCTTTAGCATGTTTAGGCCAATGCATTTGTTATTCCTCTATGATGATTATACTCTAGAATACTCTATTGACATGCACTACCAAATATTCATCAACCACAACCAGTTGTGTAGAGGAGAAGGAAAAGGCACAATGGACTTCTAGGACTAAACCTCCTACCAATTGAATAGTTTTTACAAGAGATTTTGGAAAGGGAAGGTGGAATATGTAGACCATTTTAATATTGTTCTTGTATTTACTTATAGTTTTATATAGATAGTATGTTATTTATATTTTTCTTTAGTGTTAAGACTATCAGGCTATTGTTACCAGCCATCAGCAATGCATGTGAGGATGTCATTTTGTACCTTAAATGCATTTAAATATATTTACACACAGCTTGTTTGATTTGTTTACTCATTTACTAACTCATTAGATGCATCTCCTCCTTGAATGTCATAAAAAAAATGCATTTCAAATTAATTATAAGAAATTTTTTAAGTTTTAGTATTTGGCTGATAAGTTGCCAATCTATCACCAATATTTTGCTGATATTTTTTTGTTGTTGGCAATAATTTATCGATAGCAATATTTTAAGCTATGGTTGAAAGCTTATATCTAACTTAATGTTAGGCATCAAGCTCCATATACTCTATTCAAAATGACTTTGAAAGCCATGTTCTTGTCATGCTAATATGTATCCTTCACAAAGGCAATAATAACCTCAATGTAAAAATGAATTTTTTTTGAGTGAATGGATGCAACATCTCAATGGGGATCCTTACCAAATAAATTATACAATATAAAGGAAAAGTTATGAATTATCATGAGTATGAAGAAATCATAATGTTGAAAGAAACTTTTAAAATGGGGATTTATTTGAGTAATAAACTTGAAATTTTTATTTAAAACTCCATATTTTCTTCCAAAGTGGTAGCAACTCAGACTCAATTTTCAAATTGGCAAATCTCTATCCACTTTAGAACCAGCATTACACATACAAGAAAATAAGTAGTGATACTTTTTAATAAAAAAACAATATTGACATAGCACTCAAATAATTTTCATACACCCAAAATATTATCCAATAATTAATATGAGCAAACTATGACCTTACTTTAGAGTTAAATCTGCATCATATAAAAAGTACAAGCCAAGCATTTGCTCTATTGTCTTCAACAACTTGGTAAACTCTTCCTCAACTTTTTTCCATTAAACCATTAGTTCATAATACATATAGTTGAGAACCTACATTGACATATCAAGATTCAAAAAATGCATAGAATTAATGTTTACCTCCTATGTCACTGACTTTTACAAAGTAGAATTGCAAGGAAAGAATTACATATCTTGAATCCTAAAAATTGGATGGCCCCTATAAAATCCAACACATTCATGAGTAGTAATTTCCAAAACATATGCCCTTGTACATCATATTATAAATATTTAAAAGCATGGAGGGAATGCAGTCTATGCAATTATCTTGAATCACATTGTTAGCCTTTAGTCTTTGATAACAGGAAAAAGAATTCATTCACTTTCTAAAATTTTTAGAGCCCAAAAGTAAGTTTAAGCATATGTATAGTTTGCAACAATAGCCTAGCAATTAACTAAACTTGCTAATGAAAATTTGTAGACATCAAGTACACCATACCATTGATTTGACAAAGTTGTGACTTCTAGCCACATCAAAGTTGATAAAACATCATTTATTGGTGACTGGAAGAAACATCCCAAGTCTAAAGAATGTTTGAATCTAGGTATGTTCTTTCTAGCATATGATTCTTTAGCCAGGTAAGTTTCTCTAGTGGGTATTAAAGTTGCATCCAAAATAAGATTTTCCCACTCTAAATTTAGAATGCATGTGTAATTGCATTCTATATGCATAGATAATAGGTGGAGCTGAAAAATCCACCACATTTACATTTATTTAATAGGTCTATTAATTTTTTAAATTATAGACCATGATGAACATTAGAACTCTAGTTACTGTGGCTGAGAGAATGTCCTCAACAAGTCAACACATAGAAAGTCTTAATTTTCTTGCATGCTGAGGACATTACCCTTTTCTATAAGACTCAAAGTTACAATATTCATGATGGTCTATAACTTAAGATGCCTAATTAAAGACCTCTAACAAAAATGCAAACTTATCGCATTATTCAGCTCCACCTGATGTCGTATGCATATGAATTGAGATTTCATATTCAACTATTGCCTCCTTATGCATTGCCTAAAATGAAAACATTCAAATAGTTAGTTGTAATGGAATCATAGGTTAATGTTGAGATTCACTTGGTTTTGAGAATAGTTTAATATTCTCTACTAATCAGGACTAGCCACGTGAAGCTCAAAGCTCATTTGGCCTCCACATGCCCCCCCCCACCCACCAACATCTAAATTCCCCATTAACATCTAAAATTCATTCATTTTATTAATAAAATGTAACATTCATTAATTATCACATGATAACATTCATTAACACATAATTTTCATTAGAACATTCACATTAATATTAAAACACAAGATTCATTAGAACATTCAATATAACATAATTAAAACATCTAGACATAAACATTAGTCATTATCAAATAAGTTACATAAATGAGAATGATTTTTTCTTTTTCTTTTTCTTTTTTTTCCTTCCCTATATTTTTGGAGAGGCATATCCATGTCGTTATCAACATTTCTTCTCACCCATGGACATGATCTCGTTGTCTTTTGCAAAGGTGGGTCTTTTGCAATAACAAATAAAAGGGTTAAATTTAAAAAATTTGAGACTTTAAATACTTTAAAGAATATTGTACTGCTCTTTACCTTGTCCAATCACATCATCTTTCCTAACGGCTTGAACTTCAACATGCTTATTGGGAACAACCTCTACATCCCTTGTAACTACAATACAAGATATTTTCTTAATCCCAACACATATTATAGTTAAATTTTTATTACTACACCAAATTCAATTTAAAACATTTACTTGTATTAATAATTTAGAAATAAAAAATTGAATAGAAAATATATACCTTCAGTACTATGGTGCGCCTTTGAATCGACACCTCCATGGTGTTTGACTAGTGTATTAGGATTGGCAGGCTATAATCCAATGTAAATAATTAGTGCATTTATCAAAAATATATACATATAAGACAAATACTAAGAAATGTTAATCATTCATTTTAAATACATATAAATATATTTACTTTAAAGTTATAAACAAATATATAATTGTTGTTTCCTTAAAACAAATATAATGACTTATATTTTTGGAACTTAATATCAAATATAGTAATTTCTAAAGTATTCAATTTGAAATAAAAATCAATTGACTTGTTTAGCTCATTGATAGATCTAGCAGAAGAACCTTGCACACTCATTGCTTGGAGTCATTTAGCCATGATTGTATAGCCTTGTTTGTAGGCTAATTTCTTATCCTCTTCAGAAGTTTTTTTTAAAAATTCCAAGGCCTAATTTTTTCTTGGTATCATGAATGTTTTTTGTAATCAATTTCATCAAGACCAAATTTTTTACAATTTATAAATATTTGCATATAATTTTTCATTTACTTATACTCACAATTCGTGCAGCAAGTTTTGAATATCCACTTGAGCCAATTTTGTGTTGCCCATGCTTCTATTTTCTTTCTTTGGTTTCCTTTGATGTGTCAACCAACCTATGTGAATTTTGAAATATGTTAGATCATATAAGTATTAAGATTAATTAGTACATAATTTCATTCTTAATATTATGAGATACCTTCTTTCCTCGAGTGGTACTATTTCTCCACCATATCTTGCACTTTTATCAATGGCATCCCCTAAGAAAAATTTTCACTCAATAATAGGAATATGGGGGGGTGCTCATAATAAGGGTTATGTTCTATTTGATTCATGTAGTTGTACCTAATATACTTTAGATCTTGGCCAACTTTCTCAAGGAGACTAAGTCTTTGAATAACGTTGGGTCCAAAAAGCATTTGCTTGGCATTAATGAGTTTATCCTTCAACTCTAGTTTGTAAGTTCAACCTTTTAAGAAAAGAAAAAAATTGTTAGATTCATAAATTATTTTAAGCTACCTTATAATTTACTTGAAGAAATTTATCAAAGCAAACATGATTTATAAATGAAATCAAACTATAATAGCTTGTGCATATGGTTGGCCCAAATATGCCCAAACATTCATCATTAAGTTTTTCATAAAATAGATTATTCCCTACAAAATAATAATGGGATTAGTAGTTGTTGCAAGGGACTACACAAGAGGTTAGTGCATTTGAATATGAGTATAAGATTGTATAGTAAAAGAAAGGATCAATTTAAAGTACCTGGAAGTTGGGTTACTCTTAGGGGATGTCCATCTTCATTTCTCACAAGCAATTGATCACAATTCTTTAGTGTTCTCGTACATCTAACATGGGTACACCTAGGAATGTCCTCATCACCTCCTACATAAAATAAATCCAATATTATAAAATACACCCTCAAAAACAATAGTTCAAGTGAAATAAACATACACAAAATGAGAGAGAGAGAGAGAGAGAGAGAGAGAGAGAGAGAGAGAGAGAGAGAGAGAGAGAAGTCTAGTTACCAATAGGCATTTCCATCACATCTATGGCCATGGTATGTGTTGCCAACATTACAGTCATCATTACCTCTTTAGTTTTGTTCCTTGTAATAGGCAACATAGTCAACATAGGATCAATGGTAAGAGCTAAGAAATGAGATTGTTAGAGCACAATAAAACAAGATTTTTAGAGCTATTAAAAAAAAAATTGTTTGAGAAAAACACAAGTATAGGATAGAACATGTGATGTACTTGAACCACCTGAAGTATCATCCTCTGGGGCATTTACCTTTAACCTCTTTAGTATCCTCTATAAAAATAAAACATATGCATTTTATTTAATGACATAAATAAAAGAGTATACTATAAAAAAATATTACTAATCTTTCATTATAATTTAAAACTACACTGATACTTATTGTATATGTCTCAACTAGGTGCATCAACTCATCCTCTCTCTATTGTATTTTAGGAGTCTATGGTCGAATTGATGACAATTGTGTTAACTTTCTTGATAAATCATGAAGTATATTTTGTAGTACAACCATAGGATTAGTGGCTGATGCAAAATCAATCATGAATTCATCCTACTCATTATGCCGCTCCTCGTGGACTACTTTTTCCTTTCCCTTTTCATGATCATCACTCATTTGTGAGAACAATATTATTAGCACTATATTTAAAATCAATCCAAAATAGTGGTGAAGAATAAAACATAATAAAAAATATACATTAATATATTTCTTGTATGTAATTTGTACAACAACAATGAGTTTTACCTATCTAGAAGAAGAAGTCTTGTGAGAACCATCTATTAGAAATTTATTCAATGCTCCCTTCAGGGTTCTTGACAAGGAATTAACCACCTCCTATGTACTATAATTTGAGTGGTTATATCAAGCATTAATAGATTAGTCTTTTGGTACAAATTCAACCCCATTTTAGCAAGTCATATCAGAGCTTGGTCATAGGTTCAAATCCTTAGACCCTCAAGTAATGTCGAGGGGGAGATTGCTAGAAATTTATTTAGCACTCCCCTCAAGATTTGTGACAAGGGCTTAACTGTCTATTGTGTACCATCATTTGAGTGGTTGTATCAAGCATTGATGGAAAATTCTTTTGGTACAATGACAACCCCATTATAACACCATCATCATTGTGTGTATCATGTGGTTGTTGATCCATACTATAACCCTGTATTAGAAAAAATTATTGAGAAATGTTAAAATACATGTGTTATTATTCTAAGTTAGCAAAGAAAATTTAAAAAATTAATTATTTGTTGGATTCATTGATTGGAGTTGATTTGAAATGTGCATAGTACATACCACCTCGCTCATGATAGTGGCTTTGTTTGTATCTATGTGATTCAAATTGTAATTAATAAGAAGCTCTTTGTCTCCACATATTTATTTTATCATACATACAAATACGTGATTTCCCTCATGTGCCTCAAATATGCAATTACATCATTTCTTAGTTGATGCAAGTCATGTACTATTTATAAAACTTATAATATTTCTTGATGCTTTTGGCCTTTTTTCAAAATATATAGCTACTATTTTACTTTGTTCACTAACTTTTTGTTGTATATAATTTTCTATGAGTGCATACCTACACATACTTTTTTTATATCTAACAATATACATTCAACTACTATAATCATAGCAAGGTTTGACATACTCCATCAATTCAACAACCTTGTTGTAAGAGACCTTTATGTCATTCATGGAAAATAGTCCCAAACTATGTAATGAGGATGGTGTTATGCAATATATCCTCTCCCCAACACCAAAATTAGCATTTATTTGAGGAAGTTCATCAAGGACCCATTGTTTCTATAGATGTTTGTACCTAAAGGGTGTTGGAAATTTGTTTAGTGATCTGCTTAGGATTCATAACAAGGACTTAACTACCTCTTGTGTACCATAAATTGAGTGGTTGTATTGGGCATTGGTAGATCAATATTTTGGTGCAATAACAACAACACTCTAACAAGTGGTATCAGAGCTTGGTCAAAGGTTTGAATCCTCAAACCCTCAAGTAACGTTGAGGGTGATATTGTTAGAAAAAATTTCAATGCTCCTCTCAGGGTTTGTAACAATGGCTTAACAACCTCCTGTGTACTATAAGTTGAGTGGTTGTATCATGCATTAATAGATTGGTCTTTTGGTTCAACACCCACCCCACTCTAACAAAGGGAAAATCAAAGTTGCCTTCACTCTCATCATTATAAGAACATAACCCACCTTGAGAAAAGAAAATTTTCATGTTCTTATTGAATTTCTTTCTAATATTTTGACCTTGAGTCAATATGCTTAATTTAGACATACTAAATGTCTCACTTTATTCTTCCATTCCTATGTTTTCCTTTCTTAAGGAAGACAAATCTAACAAATACTGATTCATTGGTACCTGCACTTCATGAAATAAGAAAGATAGGTGGAAATGAGAGATATTTTACAAATGGTGTTGGTGTAAATAATTATTCACTATTTACACTTACTTAAGTTTACGTAGGTTAATGCATTATTTATTTATTAGTCACCTAGGAGTATGTGCACTCTTGTGAGTTGTCATCTTGACAACATAGGAGTTCACACCTCTTTTATGCACATGGTGTCTACAAAATAGGAGTTAGCACACTAATTAAGCACATGGTGTCTACAAAATCTCTATCACAAAAGGAGTGCTTTGATACTTGATCATCTAAGAGACCATCAAGAGTTGCTTCCTTATCTCTATTCATTGCCACAACATTTTAAGTGGACCTATATTTTTCAATTTCATCACTTATTGTATCACAATATGAGTAAGGAATCTTTTGCTCCTCTTAGAATGGAAAGAATGACAAGTTTTCCTCATGATCTTTAGATGGCTCCTTCGAAAGCATATGGAGATCCATGTGTTCCTCCATTTCTAGAGGACATTCTATATCCAGTCACTCCAGTTATGGTACCTTCCTCTCCAAATGCTCATGTTTCTCCTACTAATCCTATTCCAGCCCTAGATGCTTTGAATTCAATGTAGCAAGACCCTTCATGGCTTCCTACTTTACCTTCATGCAAAAACTTCCTTCTTTCCCTCATAGGCCTATTCATGGAGTCTCACATTGAAGATGTGGGAGACATCCTCGATGATATTCATCTTCTTTTTGAGGAAAATTCTTCATCTATTACTATAGTGATAGATTCATGTACTTCAACACAGTAGGGTACACTTTGTCTTCTAGTTCTAGCCTCAAGTGATGAATTCTTAATTGACATTTTAGGTTTGTTTATGGAGTCACACATAGTAGACTTGGGAGATGATATTTCACTTCTCTTTGATGAGGATAATCCTTCTATAGTTGTTGTGAGGGCTCACTCTAACCCTCATTTTCATTCTCTACATGATCAGTCTTTACAAGTTGATGTGATTGTGGATCCTTATGTACAATAATTTTTGGAGGTCTCTTTGTCAATTGAGAAGATTGTTGGTTTCTTGAAATAGGTTCTGCATCACTTCTTGCTCAATCTACACTTCTTCTCAATAGTTTTGGAAGGAGCCATCATCAGTATCAACACAAGGACACTTGAGTAGGTTTTAGAGATACCTTATATCATCGAGATTCCTTCTCCATATAGGGGATGCATCTCTTTTGTACCCTTGCCTTTGTTTCTTCCAAAGGGGAGGAACATCATTCAATGATCATGAATCAGCTTCTACATTGGAGCATTACTCACTAGTTGGAACCTTACTTTTGGGGGGGGGCTACCTTGTCTCCTTCTTCTTTTCCTTTGGGGGGGGGACTTTTTTCTCTTAGGGGTTTTTGTCCTTCTCCCATTTCTCTCTTGTATATACTTGATGTATGTCATAATGGGGGGGTCTTGATTACTCCATCCATCCATGCATCTTGTTTTTATCTCTCTTTTTGGGGGAGGGTTTTTCCCATGAGATTTTCCCTCTTTCTCCACTTTATGAGAGATTGCATTGCATTTCATTATGTACATGGGTACCTAACCTAGCCTAGTAGTTGGGACCCATTATGCATTTCATACTAGTTTTCGTAAGCTTAAGGGCATTCCCCTAAGTTGCACTTAAGGGGGGGTGTTGGTGTAAATAATTATTCACTATTTACACTTACTTAAGTTTACTAGGTTAATGTATTATTTATTTATTAGTTACTTAGGAGTTTTTTCACTCTTGTGAGTTGTCATGTTGACAACATAGGAGTTCACACCTCTTTTATGCACATGGTGTCTACAACATCTCTACTTGAGATACACCTTGTGATTCTTATCCTCTCATATAGAATGATGGATAAGATGTGTGCTTAGTTTTCATGCTTATCTTATCTCCTGGCTCTTTCTAGAGACATTCTAGGTGCTTCCTAAGTGGCCTTTATATATAGGCACTCCTAGTGTGTACATTCACCACATACAATACAAAGCAATGTATGAGGACATACTCTGATATATTGATCATACTCCTTTTTGGTCTACAATTGTGCTTGTGTTCGAGTTATATGATCTTGGGTGAATTTTTCCCTAAGGGAAATTCTTACAAATGGTAATAGACATTAATCTCTATGGGGTGTACTGACTTATACCTAATGATCCATGAGCCTTTATGGGATGCTCATGAAAGGACTTTGGGTTTTGGCATATGTAAATCAATTGTCTTATGCTAGCTAAAACATTCATGATACATATACTCCAAATTACATTGAATATCAGTTTCACATATGAATTATAAATTGTAAAAGGTACATGACAAGTTAATCAAATTAATCATTGATTTATCAAGAACTCAATATTGAATACCAAAGGTATTGATCACGTAACTATGCATTTCATTATTTTCATTGATAATCAAACTCCCCTTCAATGTTATCTAATCAAACCACCCCCCCTCCCCCTATCATTGATATTATTCTTCATCCATCTCATCATCATTGTTGACATCATCATTATCAACATCATCACCACCACTATCATGGTCACCGTCATCATCGTCATCATCATCATCATCATCATGATTAGTAGAAGCATTATCATCATGATTAGTAGCAGCATCATTTGCATCAAGAGCATCATCAACTAACTCTTGATTGTAATCCATGTCTACCTCTTCCTCAATATCTTCTTCATCCATCACATTATACTTTATTAGCCTTCCTCTTGGATCATGTATAACAAGAAATGATGAACTTGGTTTATGTGAAATATCTAATTAAATACTTGCTCACATTATCTTGGAAGAACATAGGGCTCATCCCCAACTAGCTCAAACAACCTTGAATTAATCATTGGAAATCTATTCTCATAATCAATAATAGCTCTTGGTCTGCAATTTTCCATTATTATCCTCTCTTTATTTGCATGAATACCTTGATGATGGATCATGTAGTGTAATCCAAAATATTGATGATATAAATCATTCACACAATCAAATCCAAAAATTGAATAATAATAATAGTTCTATTAGGATCATTTTGATTGAGTCATAGTCTATACCATTTGACAATGAAAAGTACTAATTTGAAGGGATTAACTCCACAGTCAAGTATATCAACCAAAATGCCATAGTATCAATTTTGAGATTTGTAGAGATGTAAGTAATTTCTAGATGAAATATTGGTCACCTGGAAAATTGCACTTATCCCAGAATCACAAGTTCTCTTCGTATCATCAAAAAATTTAATACAAAATTTATAACCATTACATAACATATACTTGTGGTATTTCACCTACAATAATTTCAAAGATGTATAAATTATTACATCATGAGTTCAAAAACATATAGTTGATGAACAAACTTATAAGTACCTAGAGATCTCTTAAACCATATGCTAAATCTATTTTCTTTTGTCTAACATTAGGGTCTCCATTACAATGAGCTTGTATAACCAATGAAGACATGGATTCCAATTTTAATCTATGACTAGAATTTTGACATTGTTCAATCGATACCATCATCCAATCTTGATTGTTTGCAATAAACAAATGTATTGCATCTCACTCTTTAGCAATTATACAAAAGTAAATAGATTACTTACAATAGATTTATTTTGAAGATTAAGAACTAATTAACTAAAATAACATCTCATAATTTATTACCTTTCATGTTTCTAAATCTACTATTCCCCACCAAGTACTCCCCTTCAATTTTTTTAATGGAGTCAAGATCCCAAATGCAATCTATATGGTCTTTGCTGCAAGATTAGGGAGATATTGAGTAACGTACATCATCCTCTAGTATACCATATATCTCTCAAACATAGAACCCTCTGGAAATTCTCTTTGTCAAACCAAACCCTTCAAAAAATTCAATTGCCTCTCAACCATCCACATTGACCCAGGTTGTAAAGGTCCACACAATTCAATCTCCTCAACTTGGTGTATGAGGTAGTGTTCTTGTGAATTGAATAAAGTTGAAGCCAAACACTTTTTCATTTTACACATTAGTAGATGAATTCTTTTCTTCCAACATTTTACATCTTCTTTATTGATTTATTTAGATATCAACCATCTACAAGGGATTCAAGAAACAAAAACATATAAATACAAGACTTTACAATATATTACTTGTTTGATATATTGAACAAATATCATTGCTTACCTCATGTATTTTCTAAGGTCACATATCACTTGTTTGATATTATTGTCGAAGTTGTCTAGGAGTGATAGGGGTAGCACATAGTACAAAATAATTTTACTAATCATTTGATTCTACAAGATAATGATACAATTGGATTAAATATGTTTGTTTTTGGAATTAGTATTATTGCATACTATAATACCCCTAAATTGGTAATTGTTATGCTGAACCAATTTTGGTCTATCAATCTTACTCAAAGTCCTATTATACTAAGTAATTTTGATTTCAACAATATCTAAGTGGCCTAAGTGTCAAATGCAAAAAATCCTTAATGTATATTAATCACATACTTCATTTAATTCCTAAATATTGATTGACATTGGCTAAATCAACCTTTTAATTGAATTAATTTAATTATAAGTCTTAGTACTTTAATTTAATTTAATTCACCCCTTTAGCTAATATACATGAGAAATTAAATATATTTGATTTAATTAAATATCCTCATTATAATTATTGAATTTAATTATTCAATTTATTAGAATATTCAATTATGAGGTCATATTTAATTTCCTAAAATCAAATATCTTCTCCAATATTCTCTCTTTAGTTCAATTTTTTTATATTAGAAATAAGAGTTTCAAAACCAGAAAAAAATACCAGAGTATCAATATGAATATACACAAGGAGGCCAAGCCTCACCCAGAAGAGAAAGTATCAGTTGAACATACAAAGCAACAAAAGGAGGAAAAGTAAAACTATCTAGCTGAGAAGATCATAGTGATTGTCAACCTAGGCAGTCCAGCCTAAGGGACCTTCCATCCAAACTATACTTTTATGCCCTTGAATCTGCACCATCATAAATAACTCTTCTTTTCTGGCATTCCCTTTTTCTCTAATATCTTTGTTCAATCTATTGCAACTTGCTCAAAAACATGCAGATCATCCAAAGTACTACGCCACTGGTACCCACGCTTAAGCTCAAGGTAGTAAAGAGCAGCTTTCCCATCACAAAGGAACCTCCTCATATTGTCCCGTTCAATCATCATAGTAGTCTGCACCTGCAAGAATATTTCTAAGTAAGTGAGTTTTTGAAAAAACTCAGTAAGATCCCTATGCTTACCTTGATACCTTTCCTCGTTCCTGCACTTCCAGATCTGCTAGAGAATGTTAGATGACAATATATTCCAAAATAAAAGAAAAGAAAAATTGGAAACATTGAGTTAACTTAAAAAGAAAAGGAATTAAATTAGTTAACTCGTTATTCCACTCAAAAGCAATCAATTAACTTCCTTTTTATAAGGAAACTTTCTATTCTAACTTAATCTTCTTCAAATCTCAACTGTTCATTCAATTTCATCTCAACCGTTGATCAAGTTCTTGGATTCTATTTAAGAAACCTTCAACTCCTCCATTTAGAAGAGGCACATGAATATTATTGAATGAATGCCAATTTGATTACTCAAGTGTATTACATTCAAATTTACTCTTGCTTTCATATGCTCGTTATTTAGATTAAAATGCATTCATCTATTTCTTATTTTCAATTATTCTTAGATTAGTTTCAATTTCATTTAGATCAATCTAATATCATTGCATTTGAAAAAAATCAAAAATATAGATTAGATTGCATTTGCATTGCTTTCAAAATCCTTTGTATTAGTTTGGTCTAGTTCGTGATATCTCAATTCTGAGAGTGAATAGTAAAACCCTGTCTAATTAGGAGGCAATAGATCGACTTGTCAGGTTATTTTGGAAGAACAATCCCATGCTCATTCTAGGACAATTCTTCATACAATGATCATGTTGAAGTGTGTGGTTGATTACATTAGGCCACATTTAGCATTCACATTTTTGGTGCCCACCATGGGCCTAAACCTGATATTTAGCCTCAAATTCTCACTTTTCAGATGATGAGTAATTTGAGCCTACAAATTTTTTAAGATATTTTCATATCTCCTAAAAGAAATGGAAATTATTAATTAAATTTGTTTTGCAGGTTTATCTTGATGTTTTCAAGCTACAAAAAAAATCAATTTTTTTTGGATTGATTTTTTATTTTTTTAATTTTTATGATTGTTTCATAAAAAAATCATTTTGCACACAAATAATGAAACTATAACAATGAAAAAAAAAAAATAGATTGATATGGATATGCATGGATCATATAAACAATTTCAAAGTTTACTAATTGAAAGTCAATTTTTACTTTTAAAAATTAAGATTTTTCATAAAAAAATTTGCTTATCACCCAAATCATGTAATTTTGATCTTGAAATTTAATTTCAGATTTGGGACGATTTGAGGAGTGTCCAGTAAAAATTTTAGATTTTTATGATCAAACATCTATTTTTAATATTTTTATGATTTTTCATAAAATAAATTAATTTATGACACAAATCACAAAATTTTAACCTAAAAATTTTATTGAAGGTGTCGAACACTATTAGGAGATCAAATTCAAATTGTTTTGGTTCCAAATTCTATTTTTAATAATTTTTTATGCATTTTCATTAAAAAAATTAACTCAATGCAAATCTTTGAGTTTAAATCAAAAAAAAAATTATTATTGCAAGTTTGTGGAAAGCAACAAGGAAGAAAACATGGGAGGACTTTAAATTAGGAAGGAATGAACTTGAATGATTAATCATTTGTCTTTGAATAGATGTTGCAATTAAATTTAAAATCCAAACACACTCTTGAATGTCTTCAAACTTAAAACAATCAAATTCAATCTTGAATGACACAAACTAAAATCTAAAGTTTTTATTGGAATGCATGATAAATGTCATGCCCAAGAAACAAGGGCAAAAACACACATAAATTTATTTTTTAAAACAATAATAATCAAATTCACTAGGTTCGATAAGATTTTTTTTTTCATAAATTAAAGTGTAGGTACATTGAAGATAGAAATAGGTTCTTAAATTAGTACCTTGACATTTCCTTTAGTTTTAAAATCAATGTGTAGGACTAGATCGTTAAATAAAAATTTCATTATCAAATCAATTTTGACATTTGTTTCATTTCATTTTAAAATATTAATGAACAATATATTTTAAATTATTTGAATAATAACTTAAATAAATACAGATCTAATTATTTTGAAATACTAAAGTCATAGACCTAACTCTAGTTATTCGAAACATTCGAAATAAAGAGAATTCACTAAATAATATGACATCACATCTAACATACAAATAAATAAACTGTATATGACTTAACAAAACATCTTTTAATTCTAAACTAAGGTAAAATAATAAGATGAATAATATGTCAAGCTAATACCTTAACACTATTTATACTAAATTCAAATTTAAACTTTTAAATTTAACCTAATTATTATCCTAAAACTAACTACTAACATAAAACAAATATCTTTTAACTAACACTAAAATAAAAAAACACCAATTAACTAATATTTACAACATATAAATTAAATGACATAAAAAGTTAAAACTAACTAACAATTAAAACTAAAAACTAATCTAATAATTTAAATCCTACTAACCTATACACACACACATACTACCTACCCTCCCCCTAACATTCTAACTTAACCCTCAACCCCCTTAACACTCTACTCCCCACCCCTTACTCCATGTGGCACCTACCTCCCACTTGGGTGCATTCCCAAGTGCACATCCAAGTGGGGTGTTGTTGTAGTGCCCCACCCAAAAAAATAGAAAAATGATTAAAAGAAAAATCACATGGGAGAAAGATATGGTGTTTAAAAAGGTAAAGGGAAAAAGTTTTTTAAACTTTGTTTAAGTCTGCCTAACTTCAATGCCCAATAAAAGCCTTGCCCCCACTTTTCATTCACAGGTACCACTAACTATCATATGACAAATCCCCCCTCTCCACCCCCCCACCCACCCCCCCCCCCCCCCCCCCCCCCCTTAAATTTCAAATCAAACACATCACGGGGTTTGAAAGGCAATCACAACATTTTTGGGCATAATAAATTGCATGGAGGGAGGATGAGATCATAAAGTTTCCTAGTCAAATCAAGGTGAGTCATGGCTTATCTCAGCCTTAATTACATTGACTTTGGTTTTAACTCCATTCTGACCCTAGTTTCAAACTAACACTTAGACCAAGGGATGTGGAGCAAAAGGCATTTATGTTGTAAAGTTTAATTGATAAGATATTTGCTATGCATTTTCTTTTCTTATGTTCTTCTTTTGTTTAATTTATTTAAATAGCTAATAGGAATAAATTCAAACAAGAAATAATAGGGGAATATTTAGATTCTCTATTACAAAAAGGAGATGACTTAATTTTTCTCCATAAAAAATCCAATGAGCTTTTTCCTCTAGAATGCAAATTTTTTTCACAAGCCTATTTTTTTTCTAAGTATAGATTTTCCAAACAATTTATTTTTATAACAAGGGGGGGGTTTATATTTTTCTTTTCTAATTGGAATTACCAAATGCCCAGTTAACCAAGGGGTTGAATAATTCATTTTAACAACAATGTAAGAATTATTATATCTCCTAATAAGCACAAAATTGAATTGAAGTTCCAACCATATCAACTTTTCCTTAACATATTTGAACTTAATAATTGCATGTCACTATTTTATCTATTTTTCAATACACACATGCGTAAACTGAAACGAACTAGAAATATCATAAGAAAGGATATTACTCAATCATTTTTTATCGACCACCTAATTCAAAGGCTCTATTGGGAAAGAACCAAGAAGTAAACCCAAAATCATTGCCATTTCAACAATAAGTTTAAATAACATTTTTACACAGGATTCCAATCCTGAGAGGAAATCTCTCAACATAACCAAAATCCATTAACCATTTTGAATTTCTTTCTTAGCCCTTAACAAGGGATCCATTATGAATTTTGTAATACATCACAGTGATCATGGAGAGAACAAAAACTAATATGGAGATAACCAATCGTAACATGAAGACAAAATCAGACATTCACTCCCATTCTCAGTTTACACAATAGGTTCGATATTGAACCATACTATGAAGAAGGTGGATTTTTCTAACAGGTGATGTCAGATGCAACACCATAATAGGTGTCCTTTTGGGGATAAAACTCAAGAACTTCCATTCTTACATACCAAAACTCAAACATGGTTTGTGCTGATGGGTAGGGGCCCATAACACCCTACCCTCTCTCCCACTTCTTGTCTTGAGAAGAGACTCTACACTGTCAAAGTCCAACTAAAGATCTCCTCTCATACATGGCCACTTCTACCCTATCTGAGGGTGATTAATGCCAATACACCCATACAATCCCTTCAAAAATTCAAAGCAAAATACAAAGAAAGACATTTAAGAAAACCTATTCCAATCCCACCCAAACATATTCAACACACACACAAACATACATATGCAATAAAACTGAAACATGAAACACAACATGAACAAAATGAGGTGAAGTATTCCTACCTTCCAAATAGGGTTATGGAAAATGAACAAATTTGAGATGAGCATTCCCCTCCTTCTCCTTCTCCTTTAATCCTAAATTCCACTCTAAAACTAGAGGTTGGGTGAACACACAAACCCTCTCAAAATTGCCTCTAAATAAGATCCTAAACTCAACCACTCTAAAAGGAAATAACTTCCCCACTTGCCTAAAATTTCTAGAGTCTTCTAACTCAACTAGACATAAGGCTGACCTCAAGGTCAAGTTAAAGTTATCCAACTCATGATGAAACACTTAATTTTCACAATAAAGCAAAAATGGAGTTTTTGAGTGACCATAAAAGTCAACAAAAAGGGCTAGGGGGGTGGAAAATGCCCCCAACCCATACCCATACCCCTTGGGTACTTAGATTTCATGATTTTAGGCCATAAGGATTAATTAGGAACCTATCAAAAGCTAGAAAATTTTTAGGACTTTCTAACAACCTTCCAAAAGGAAAATTAAACACTAATTTGAATTAGGGTAATTAACCTCGATTACTAATTGATTAGAAAAAAGGTCACTAACCTAGTTCAACTTAGATCTTTAGGTTACTTAGTTAACCCTTACTATCATTCTAGAATGCATATACAATTCATAAGTGTCAAGCGACACTAAAAAATCACTATTGAAAAATATTAACACTTAAAGATTACAAAATGATACATTCATTCAATCTATGATACAAATAAAATATGAACAATGGGGTTTACATCTTTCATCAGATTTAACCCTAGTTTTCACAAACAATACATAGGGTTTAGTTTTGTTTCTCCATTAGATTTCTTGGCTAAAATATCCTGCAGACTAATTGCACACATTAGTAGCTCAAGAAAATCAAATGCATATATGTATCTAACGTATCAGGGAAATCACATAATTTAAAACATCCATCTTTCAAATAACCATTTTTTATCTCGTTCTACTCATATTCTTAATCATTAAAATTGCATAAGCAAAGTGTTAATTTTTCATTCACTTTCTACACTACTTCATCAGTATACATGTTCATAAAATATCAAATAACATAATCAACATATGAAAGTAAAACATAACACAACATATAATAGCATAATAATGTTCTGTGTATCTAGCAGTGTCTCAACATATCGAGTCATGATTATCAAAATAATAATGTATCAACTATGCTATGATGGGTCGGAGCGAGGCCTCACAATAAAACACAATCTTGAATGTTTGAAGGAAATTGACATGCTTTCATTGGAATGAATCTTTAACACTCAAGTTTGGTGTTTAAAAAGAACACTCATTCAATCCTAAATGCATAAAGGAATTATCTCCTTTCATTAGGAGTTGATGAAATCCAACTCCACAGTTGCCAAGATCACCTACATGCAAATAGCTTGCTGAAGAGAAACCGAAGGAACAAGAGCTTGAAGAAAATAAAGCAAGAGAAAATATTTCACAATAGGAAAAATGAAATTGCTATCTGAATTGATGAATTTACAATGAGAGAGAGACCACTTATAAAGGCCTCAAGGAAGCTATTAGAATAAGCTGGAAGGAGGTAGAAGATAAGGTTGACAACTAAACACTCCTCCACAAAAAAGTGGAACATGCTAGAAGGGAAGAAACTCCCGTGTTGTCAACAACTAACTACTACAACTATTAAATACTAAATATTAAATAAATGCATTAACCTAAGTTAGCTTAAGTAAATAGAATAAATAATTAATAATTAATTATTTACTCTAACACCCCCCCTTAAGTGCAACTTAGGGGAATGCCTTAAGCTCCCAAAACTAAGATGAAATGCATAATGGGTCCCGACAACAAGGCCATGTTAGGTACCCATGTACAATGAAAAGAGAAAAAAAAATATGAAGGAAAGAAGGCCTCAACCAATCCCCCCAAGGACAACTTCCATCGGAAAAGAGTCAAGAGACCCGCTCAAAACCATAAGTACAACTAGCCCCCCCATGAGAGATACTAAAGCCTCCCCAGAATAAAGGATGGATTGAACCAATGCAACTCCAATGTGGAAGAAACAAGGGTACATAACAAGAGAATCCCTAAATGAGAGGCAAAACTAGAAAGCCTAGCTGATGCCCAGAGGAGAATGTATGAGGAATTGGAAAGGGAATCCCCAAGGCAGGTGTGATGACATTGTCATGAATGTCCATTGTAGTATCTACAACAAGTGTACCTGGAATCTCAATATATGAAGTTGGAGGATTAGGTCGAGTGGAAGAAGAATCTTGTAGAGGAGAAAAGCCCTCAACTGGATGTGGTGTGGTAGTCAAAATAGGGATCTCAGGAACAATACAAAGGTTCAAGTATCCTGACTATACACATGATGCTCTTGCGAAAGAGTAGTGTGCTCCAACAATGGAGATGGTGGACCAAAGTGTGAGAAGGTGTAGAGATGAGTGGAAGGATCAACTACCCCTGTAGCAATAAGACCTCCTATTACATGATCTCGAATGAAGACTGAATCAGCAGTGAACTCAACTATCTTCCCTGTGTAGACACCTAAAATCCTTTAGAAAATAAAGTATTTTATTTTCTAAAAAAGTCCTGATGACATCATCATTTATTAATTAATTAATTAATTAATTAATTAATTTTTATGCCATTAAATCCTTTTATCTTAATTAAAAATATTTAATTAAGGAATCCCTCCCAAAAATGTTTAAATCTTATTTAAACATTATTTCCTTATTTATTAATTATTTAATTAATAAATTGACCAAAAAACCCAAAAAAAATTTTTAAAAAAAATTTTGCCCAAAACTTGGCCAATTTTCTTAAGACCACTAACCTCTTCCAAAATCTTCTAATCCTTATTTAATTTTGATTAAAGGCTAATCTCATCATTTCCTACCCCTAATCCCAACTCAAAATATTTAATTAAGATTAAATATTAATCCTCATGTTTATTAAAAAAGTTTTAATAAATATCTCCTCAACCCAAACCCTTGAAATAAATAAAACTTTATTTATTTCCTAAAAATCTAATTTATCCTCATCCTAGGAAGTTCTAGACTATTCTAGAAAGTTTTTATCCTCATCCAAAGTCTAGACTCTTCTAGAAGATGTCTTTAAACCTAATCCTAATCCCCTCCTAACCTTGTCACATTCCCTAAACATGAGTTAAGACTTACTAACCCAAGCCAAAGTTAACAAATATCTCAACCATAAAACTTTATGAAGCCCACTAGGCCATAAATGACTCTTCCAAGCCCTTTTATTGCTCTTACAAGTCATTATGAGGGTCTTTATGAAGATTTTATCCCTTGAGCCTCCTTTGTTAACTCATCCTTCCCCTTTCCTCCATACTCTCACCATGTGACATGTGTCACTGTTTGATTGGTTGTAAGGAAGCACAATCCATGTGCTCTCCTCTCATGCAATCTGAGCCCTCCATGAGCTTTTTCCCATCCTTGCATCTTAGCCCTCAATCCCTCAAGCCTCTTGCCTATAAATTGGATCCTTCCCCTTTGCAAAATAACACAATCCATGAAGTAAAGTCATAATGCCATTTTGAGAAGCCATTTTACATCAAAACCATACACTCACACCCAAATTCCAACTCCATTTGAAGCCCTTTTTGAAGCATAAAGCTTGAGCATACATCCTATCTATTTAGACAAAGCTACTCAACAAGAGAGCTTCTTATTGAGAGAGCCCATTAATGGCTCATATTCTCAATTAAGAGCTCATCTTAGTCTATGTTGAAGTTTATGAATTTTGTTTAGTTTGTAGAAGCTTTATTTAAATTTGGTTTCTATTAGCATACTAACATTGCTCATATACATTTTGGCATGCCCGGTGGGACCCCACATGGGTCATCTTCATTAGCTTTTTTAGTCAAGTTTTGTATGTCATTTGCTGATTTTGGCTAATTTTGCTTGTTTTTGTGATTGGTAGGATTGTATAAATTGGTTTTGTAGGTCCACATGAGCATGAAGAAGACAAAGGAACTCATAGTATATCTCATAGTATTTGCAGATTTTTCAAGCTTATAGGTGGACAAAGCACTTGGAATTATTCTTCCTCTTCTTGTCTATATTCTTCTTATTTCATCTATTTCTTCTTCTTCTTCTTGTGGGAGATCTTGGCCATTTTTTTTTTAAGGAAGAAAAATCATACACACTTCTTTTTAGTGCTTAAAATGAACCCCCAAATCATACTTAAATCCATTAAAAAATTAAAAATTTGCAAAAAAGAAAAAATCTTTTAACAAGTTAAACTAAACCAATCTAATCATTTGCATCCTTGCAACATCAAGGTTTTATATGCATTCATGCAAAGTTAGGAACACTTCATTTTTGGGAATTTAAAAAGAACTTCAAGTTTCCATTTCAAAAGGTTCAAAATCAACACTAAGTGCATACTAAAATCTAAATCAAATTCAAAGCATCAATCAAGGATAAAATGAACCTCATTTGCAAATATGTTAAAGTTCTTTTAAAAATCTCATGAAAACTTAGAGTCCTAAATGGTTACCAAAATTGTCCTAAAAAGCTTTGTTATTTGTTCCAAACAAATGTCTTGTTGCAAAATCTTGAATGTTTCTTAGGTTTTTTATGCATCAAAACAATCTAGGAATATATTTTTTGGGCTTAAAACATGCAAACTAGAACACAAAATCTTGAATGAAAAGCAAAGTCCAAAGAGTCATTTTCACTTTGGAGTCCAAAAACAATCTTGAATGATCTAAGGTTAAAACAAAGCACTTCAAAGTTCTTAAAACAACATACAAAATCTCAATCTTGAATGCTCAAAGGAAAAAACTTGAATGTTTAATCACTTGTCTTTGAATGCATGTTGCTAAAATCACTCTTAAGTGCCATGGATTAAAATCAAAGTTTGTTTTTTTATGAATGCATGATTAAAACAACAAATCTAATCTTGAATGCCATAGATCAAATAATCATCTTTTGGAGCATAAAAAGAATCTACATTTTTGTAATCTTTTAAGTTATAAAAATAAATAAAAATGCTTTGAGTGAGTTTGTCATTGGACTCACCCTCTTTAATCACCCATCAATTTAACCATTGGTTGCAATCTCAATGCCATCTATGGGGATGGGTCCACCTAAGAGGGTGTTAAGTGCTCCACGCAAATCAAACTCCACTCACTTGGGTTTTTAGTGGTTTTTCTAAGTTAGAAAATTTCTTGAATGCGCATTAATCTCACTCACACTTCATTTGGGCATAAAAATTGGACAAATCTTGACATGGAGGGCCTCCGGGCACGTGCTTGAAATCGAATCTCACACATCTTTGTTTTGGGCTTAAAAAAAACTCACACTCAATCTTGAATGCCTAAAAATCAATGAACATTGCATGGTTTGGACGCATTTTCAATGACGCTCGCATTTCTTATGTTGACGATCTCTCGACTTTCATTATGTTGATGATGCTATCAAATTGGAATGAACATTGTATGCCATAATCACAAGTGTCTTCAATCATAGCTTACAAAATCTAAATCATCAATTGGAATAAACGCATGTCTTTTAAAGCCCAAGATCATGTATTTGGTCTTGTTTTACACTTTTTAGGAGGCCTGCTTGGGGATTTCATCACCCCTTGGGATGACCTCAACTCCAGCGTTCCGACGGAGTATAAAAATTGGGAGGTGAATCCAAAGACACCTCTCTTGGAATCAAGATTTTGTCACTCGGGCTAAGCCTTAAGGAACTTTATACCCTTGAGAAGTGAAAGAGGAGAAGTGGGTTACCGCTCCTCTCGGCTATGTGACATCTTTTTGGTTTCATCTATGGATTTGGGCCTCACGTACCTTGCGTATATCGAGGACTCCCTAGCTATAACAAATTTCATCCTTGTAGAAAGCTTCCTAAGATGTTGGTGTGTTTGACATGCTTGCTCAAAACTTTTGTTTGCTTATTTGTTCATAGCTTTTGAATGAATGTTTGCCAACTTTGGTCAAAATCCAAAAAAAGCAAAAATCTCCCAGCTCAAGGCATACTCAGCGTAGTCACTGCCTCATCAGAAAATCATCCAAGCTCCCCCACTGCAACCAAATCTATCTAGTTCCTTGCTTTAGAACCATCCCAAATCCAAAGTCTCTCCAAATCATCCCCCCCTAGCCAGCTAGAAACCCAATCCAAAATCACACCCAAGCCTTTAGAGAGTTGTTGTCATTCTGCTAGAATTTGTTATCCAATCAATCCGACTAATCCACCAGCCTCACCAAGGTTATCCTTTTGACAGAGCTTTGTCTAGGGTAATCTAGCTTTGTCACCTGTTATCCCTCATCACCTTGAGCTAAAGGTTGGGATCCACAAGTGATCAATCTCGTGTCATGCCCATAGGATCATTAGTCTATCCTTAAGTTGACACAATCTCCACCAATCCAGCGCATAGGAAAGAAAAACTCACTTTTTGATAGCATGCCCTTGAAGTCTTCCATCCATAGGAAAACCAAAAATCTCTAGCCAATCCTCCCTAGGTCTATCATACAGCTTTGACTCTCCCTAGGAAATCCTTCATCAGCCAATCCAAAATCTGCGCTTAATCCAAATCCAACCATGAGCTTCCATGTTCATCCATACGCAAGACCCCATCCCCATCATACTCATCATCAAAGCATAAAGTACCAATCCTATCATGATGTGTTTGGTCGCATTGTCCTTGCTCCCGCCACCTCCTATTCCAATGATGATGAAAATCTTGTTGACTATGACGGGTATATTGAAAGCCTTAGAAACATTGCCCCAAGTATCCCCCAAAATCCAAGAGTTATTCCAAACTATCTAGTCATGCCATCTGATATTCCAGCTTCCCCTCCATCACCCAATCAACCAAGCTTCCAATCTTCCACCCCCATCACACTAGCTATTCCTATCAATCTACCTCCACCTCTGACACACGAGTCTCCAAGGAATCTCCTAGAGGAAATACAAGAAAAGTTTCCTCCAACAGTCGATAAGCCATGTCATCTAATCCAACCATGTGAAGTAGTCAGTAATGAAGCTTCCCCGTCTATAATATCACCTCCATCTCCCTAGCTATCATCCCCATACCATCCATCAAATTGCTTAAAATCCTTCCACTTCCCGAAAGCATCAAAATCACACCACCTATCAAATCCCTCCAAATCCTATCTACATCACCTCCAAGCATTTCCAAAATCTCTTGTAATGACCCTTATGCATCCATCTTCTACTCACCCATCTCCACTACTGAATCTCCCATCTATCCATCTGCTGCCTTTGAAGAATCCATCCCTTCACCTCCTATCACACCATCCACTCCAAACCAATCCTATCAAGATCCTGCCCAAAAGCATGTTGACATCCCCCAAAGAATAAATGAAGATATCATCTTACCATGTCTTCCATCCATAGTGCAGTCACCATCTCCTCCATCTCCAAAACCTCAAGTCATATCTCCTCCACTACAAGATATCTTGTCATCCCACCAGCTACATCAAGATCCTATCCTTCCATCTCCCCCACTCCATGCTTCCATCTTACCACCTATCCAAGCTATTCCACCATCTATAATCTACCCTCTTGGTTCACTTACATTCATCCATAGTGGCCCTCTCTCAGCAGAAGAATTAAGAACAGTATCTCCCCATTGCAATACACCTAATAAATCACTTCTACCATTTTCTGCAAGCAAAAAGTTTCTTCAGCTTGTTCAAATGCTCAATCGATGGCATTATCAAGGTCAAGGTTTAGGACCACAAGAGCAAGGAATCAGAGAGCCTATTATTGTACAAAAAAATCTAAGATTTCATGGTCTTGGATATGTATCCAAAGGCTCACCATCTAAATGTGTTGGTACACCACACCCCCAAACCAAGCCTATCTCCAAGCCCACCATGCTAGCCTCCCATCACTCCTTCAATAAATCTTATGTCATCCCCCCTCCACCATCTTTGCAACCCAAAACAACCTACCATATCCCCCCTTCATCCACTAAATCCATTTTGGGTCCCTATGTCCCAAAATCTACCATCCTCCATCCTCCTATCAGCCATCATAAAAATCCTATTCCATCCATTTCTAAGCAAGATCAACAAAGGCACATATCAGGGCACATCATCCATCATCATCCCCCTACATGCTCGTTCATATCCTCTCCATCTCACAAAGCTTCTCCTAACCATCTTCCAAAAGCTTACCACAACAATGTGAATGCCAACTTCAAAATGCATAAAGCTAAAAATCCACATCCTAGGCAATCATATGTCTATTCTAAAAGACATACTCCAAAAAGGCAAAATCCAATCAAAGAATGCAAAACAATGCAAAAGCCTATGAAAAGAAAATCCAAAACCATGTGGATCCCCAAGAAAAAAGTTGAAACCCAATGCATAATGGCATCCACCATTGCTAATCCCCCATCTAGTGACTCATGTCCCCCATCTCCTAACTCCATCTTGGGTGCCTATATCCCCAAGCACGCTTCCACAAATCCTCCATCACACCCGCATCTACCATCTATCCCCCATATGCTCTTTTTACACCCGTTCCAACATGTGCCAATGTTGCTCTTGCAAGCATCCCCATCTCATGCTCCTTTCCAGCATTTTCATCCCTCCATCTCCTACCATCAATCCCATCTAATCTGATCTATTGCATAAATCACACATCCGGTGTACCAACAGCTAGCAACAAAATTGAACATTCCAACAGCCAGTGAAAAATCCCAAAATAGCCAAAATAGCTTAAGAAAGACAAAATCATTCCAGCTAAGTCCAAAGTCAAAAAGTCAAAAAAAAGAAAAAAAGAAAAAAAAAGCATCCACTAGTGAAAACTTGGCAATTCAAGCGCCTTGGACAAGTACCATGATGAAAACTTGGAAAACAAGCGTCATGTGTAATCCTGCCATCCCCAGCTTAGCCTATCACCCTCATACTTTTGGTCATCTCTTGACATCCAACTCCATCTTCCAATCTATACACCTATCCTCCATCCTCCAGCTTCCATCTCACACCATCCACTGATCTTCTGCAGCTTCAGCCAATCGTCCCAGCTATCATCCATCTTCATAGCACCTTCTACTTTTCCATCCTAGCTTGAATCCTATCACATCCATCGTAAGACCTCCTTCCACATGTCATATTCTGACTGGGGGCACTGTATTCCTTGGAGATCTTGTCTTGTGCATCCTCCCTTCTCATTGTATCCTGCTCTAGGCTATCCTCATGCAAATCCAATGTCATCCTCTCATTAGCCATTCACTCTAGCGCCATCTATCCATTCAGCTACCACCAACCTTAGCATTGTCCCCATCATCATCATTGGATGCATCTTGTCCAATCCATATCTTTCATTATCACCTCATCCTTAGCTTCTGCCTCTTGCACCAACTTGAGCCATCCCGCTATCCTCTCATCCTAAGCTTTTTATCCATCTGTATCATACCTATCATTGGTCTATTAGCTTGTACCATACCTTGATTAGCCCGCTTGTAAATATCTTGGTCCATTAGCTTGTACATCCTCTTTAGCTTAGTACCATTGTATCTATCTAGCTTTCGTGTCAGTTCCTCCTTGATCAACATCTTGCACACATCACACAACCCTTGGTTAGCTATTCCAATGCATCCTTTAGCTAGATCTCCTGTCACCAAAGTGCTATCCTTCTTAGTTCAGCTTGCTAGATGCATCACCCATCTAGATCCATTAGCTTAGGTGCTCTCCGATAGGTCCTTGTAGGATATAGCTTTCCTCATGTCTGATCTTGGTCTGTTAGTACCTCGTCCTACCCATCTCGCTGGCAAACGATTCTCTTTTGGATTTTTGCTTTCTTTTGATTTAGACTCTTCCCTATTGGGTCTTGAAATATCTTTTCCAAGCAATCTCCTTGTTCCCTCCTCAAGGTTGCCACAATATTCCATATCATGGTATACTTTGAATGGGGCAATCAGAGCGTAAGGTCTTGATCATGTCTTTTGCTTGTTTTCTTTTTTTCTTGTGGGTTACCCAGTGTCGTTTCCACACTGCTTCCTCTAGGATTCATGTGTGATACTGGGGCAATCCTTGCGTGTTTTTTTTGAGTCAGTTCATTAGTCCTCTAGACAGTTGGTGAAAAGGCCTTGATGTTCTTGGTAACCTTGGCAATTAACCAATAGTCCTATAGCAAATCTAGTGCTCAACTACATGGTGGTTCTTCTCTTTGAAGTATCCCCCCTACTCAAAAAGCTTCAACGGTTTTCCTTCATCTCCATTATCCCCCATCCATATCCAACATCCATCTCTCCTACCCCAGCTTATGCATCAGTATCTCTTTGAATCACTCCTCACCTTTGGCTTTAGAGATCCACAATCCTAGTCTTAGGGATCCACCAATCCAAATCAATCAACCAAGCCTCATCTTTCGAGATCCACAATCCTAGTCCTAGGGATCTCCGAAACCCATCTTCTGCCAATCTGACTCTTTGAAATCCTGTTACATCAGATTTTTTAATCCCCTCATCCATCTCCCCATCCTGGATTCCTTTTATAGTGCTTCGCTCCTTCATCCTCTGCAATCCCTGAGATCTTAAGCTTGCTTCCTCTTGTGCCTCTGATTCTCCCTTTATCATTCTCCCGTAGTGAGAGTTTGAGCTAACCAAACCTCTTCTCTTAAGCAAATCTGAGTCTTCTTGCTCATCTCGGATTCTTGTACTTTTCAAAAAGTCGTCGAGCCTCGCTTTCTCTCTCCGCTGCCTTCTTGAGGGGGCATCTCACAGCCCATTCTCTCCTCTTCTGCTCTAGCCTTGGGCATCTTATTTTCTTATCTTTGATGCCATGCCACTTGTGGCATCACATCAAAGAGGGGAAAAATGTAGACACCTAAAATCCTTTAGAAAATAAAGTATTTTATTTTCTGAAAAAGTCCTGATGACATCATCATTTATTAATTAATTAATTTTTATGCCATTAAATCCCTTTATCTTAATTAAAAATATTTAATTAAGGAATCCCTCCTAAAAATGTTTAAATCTTATTTAAACATTATTTCCTTATTTATTAATTATTTAATTAATAAATTGACCAAAAAACCCAAAATAAATAAAAAATTTATTTTTTGCCCAAAACTTGGCCAATTTTCTTAAGACCACTAACCTCTTCCAAAATCTTCTAATCCTTCTTTAATTTTGATTAAAGGCTAATCCCATCATTTCCTACCCCTAATCCCAACTCAAAATATTTAATTAAGATTAAATATTAATCCTCATGTTTATTAAAAAAGTTTTAATAAATATCTCCTCAACCCAAACCCTTGAAATAAATACAACTTTATTTATTTCCTAAAAATCTAATTTATCCTCATCCTAGGAAGTTCTAGACTATTCTAGAAAGTCTTTATCCTCATCCAAAGTCTAGACTCTTCTAGAAGATGTCTTTAAACCTAATCCTAATCCCCTCATAACCTTGTCACATTCCCTAAACATGGTTTAAGACTTACTAACCCAAGCCAAAGTTAACAAATATCTCAACCATAAAACTTTATGAAGCCCACTAGGCCATAAATGACTCTTCCAATCCCTTTTATTGCTCTTACAAGTCATTATGAGGGTCTTTATGAAGATTTTATCCCTTGAGCCTCCTTTGTTGACTCATCCTTCCCCTTTCCTCCATCCTCTCACCATGTGACATGTGTCACTCCTTGATTGGCTGTAAGGAAGCACAATCCATGTGCTCTCCTCTCATGCAATCTGAGCCCTCCATGAGCTTTTTCCCATCCTTGCATCTTAGCCCTCAATCCCTCAAGCCTCTTGCCTATAAATTGGATCCTTCCCCTTTTCAAAATAACACAATCCATGAAGTAAAGTCATAATGCCATTTTGAGAAGCCATTTTACATCAAAACCATACACTCACACCCAAATTCCAACTCCATTTGAAGCCCTTTTTGAAGCATAAAGCTTGAGCATACATCCTATCTATTTAGACAAAGCTACTCAACAAGAGAACTTCTTATTGAGAGAGCCCATTAATGGCTCATATTCTCAATTAAGAGCTCATCTTAGTCTATCTTGAAGTTTATGAATTTTGTTTAGTTTGTAGAAGCTTTATTTAAATTTGGTTTCTATTAGCATACTAACATTGCTCATATACACCCTGATCCACTACGTGTAATCTGAGAAATTGAGAGAAGGTTGGTAGACAAAGATGGAACATACAATACATCATTTAATATACCATATTGGATGGGAACTGAACCTTTTTCATAGACTGGTAGTGCAGTGTTATTCCCCATGAGAATGTGAGGAATAGGAGAAGTCTCAAGAGTGGAGAAGACACCTTGAGAAGATGTCATATGGTGAGAAGCACCTGAATCCAGTATCCAAGGAACTCATGAAGGAGATGCAATGGAAGCTTGTAATGCATGACCCTTTCCAAGATCTAATATAGATGTTGAAAAGGTGGAAGAAGCTTGAAAAGAAGACCCTTGTGAGGTAGAAGATGATGGAGAGGAAATAGTGCTCTTTTGAAGGAGAGCTTGCAAATTAGCAATCTGTTTCTCATAGCCATCACATCTCTTCTCAAAACAATGTGCCTCATCATGAGATCCTTTCCCACAATAGGAACAGGTAGGAGTCTCAGTCTTCTTTATCTCCTTCTTCTTAGAAGATGATGAACCAGTAGAAGAGGGATCCGATATTTGCTTCGACTTCTACTCCTATGTAAGCAATGTCTGTGACTATGAATTTGAAAGTGAATCCATTTGAGTAATCTTGGATTGTTCACGAGTTAACCGATCACAAAATATCTCAAATGAAGGCATCTTGTGTCTATCACCCAAGGCATCCATAGTAGAGTAGAAAGTGGAAGACAAGATCTGATACTGTCCCTTTAACTTTGAGAGTATCAAAAAGATACACTCATCCTCTATTTTGTTCTTCCCACATCCCTACAAAAGTGTAAGTAGAGATTTGAACTTCATCAAGAAGTTCTCAATGGTGGGAAAGCTGTCAGGTGTCAAAGAAGTCAACTATGCATCTAGCTAAAGTTCCTGAAACTCATTCACTGTGCCAAAAAAAGTCTAAAATTTGAGCCAATAAGCTCGTGGAGTAGTCAAACCATCCAACTAAAATAACAGATTGTCTAAAATGTTCAATGCAATCAATCCCATGGCCTCATCCATTTTGTTCCTATGCTGAAGAACCTCAAAAGCTCATGTAAGAATAGGTTGATTCTCATCCAAACATGACCATAAACCCCTTGGCATGAGAAGCCATGTCATTTGTGCCTTCCAGGTGTGATAGTTGTGTGGTGTGAGACAGGTCACAGATGGATCCGCCATTAAGAGAAAGAAGAAGACAAAAGTAGAAGGGTCTTATTCTGAATTAAATTACAGAAAAGAAAATGCTCCCCCCCCCCCCCCCCCCCCACACAATGTATAAATTGGGTACTCTTTACTTAGTGCAATTATAATAGCCAATTTAGGGCCTATTTTTTAAAGTAATATTTCTATCCACAAAACCTATAATCTAATTACAGATTTGAAAAGTAGACAAAAAAAAATACACTTTCAAAAAAAAATAGAACCTGATTATTTGTCCAGATGATCACGTACTAAGTATTTGAAGTGGAAAAAATTGAGAATTGTGAGTTGAAAAAAAAAAAAGGAACAGAGATCTCAAACCACCTGCACCAATGTGTAGATCATGAAATCCTACCCCAAAACAAAAAAAAATTGCTCGAAAAAATGAGTCCATATGAGGGAGATATCGTTGTTTGAAAATCACCATTGTAGTTATTTTTTTGAATCGTCGTCGTTGCACCTCCAAAAAATAAAGAAAAAAGCCCAAAAAATATCAGATCTATTATGCCAAACCCTCTTTCTCTTTTTTTCCCAAATACTGAAAAAAATACTCTTCCTCCCGATTGAAGAAAAAATCACAAACAAACTAGGGTTTGTGTCTCCAAATCGTGGCTTCAAAAAAATCTTTCAAACAAGAAGCAGCAGGGAGGCTCTGATACCATGTGGGAGTTGATGAAATCCAACTCCACAGTTGCCAAGATCACCTACATGCAAATAGCTTGCTGAAGAGAAACCGAAGGAACAAGAGCTTGAAGAAAATAAAGCAAGAGAAAATATTTCACAATAGGAAAAATGAAATTGCTATGTGAATTGATGAATTTACAATGTGAGAGAGACCACTTATAAAGGCCTCAAGGAAGCTATTAGAATAAGCTGGAAGGAGGTAGAAGATAAGGTTGACAACTAAGCACTCCTCCACAAAAAAGTGGAACATGCTAGAAGGGAACAAACTCCCATGTTGTCAACAACTAACTACTACAACTATTAAATACTAAATATTAAATAAATGCATTAACCTAAGTTAGCTTAAGTAAATAGAATAAATAATTAATAATTAATTATTTACTCTAACATTTTCCCTATCAATTTCTTACGTTAACAATGCTTGATTTACTTTTGTTGATGAACTTTTGATTTCTTATTTTGACTATGATGTAAGTTGGAAAAAATCTTGTATGCTAAAAATGAGTGTCTTCAAGAATAGATTACAAAATCTAAAGATTCATTGGGAAAGAACAAGTGTCTTTTAAACCAAAAGGCCACTTATGTATTCACTCCTCTTGCACCTTTGGGTGATCTTAAGTGCTCAAGAAATAAGTGAACATTTTTAATTTTTAGGAGGTCTACTTGGGGATTTCATCACCCCTTGGGATGACCTCAACTCCTGTATTCTGGAAAATTATAAATATCAAGAGGTAAATTGAAAGACACCTCTCTTAGAAGTATAATCTTGTCACTCTTGGCTAAAACCTAAATAACTTTATACCTTTGGGAAGTGAAGTTGGATATTTGGGTTACCATCTCCTCCTAGTTGTCTGGCATTATTTTCTTTCAGCTATAGATTTGGGCCTCACATACCTTGTCTATATTGAGGACACCCTATAGTTGATCATTGTATATCCTAGTTGAAAGTCTTGATAGGATCGTTGATGTGTTTGGCATATTTGAGTATTCAAATTCCAAATCCACATAGACATCAAATGGGTCAAAACTAGTGAAATGGTGAGTTAAACATCTGATGAAAAACTTCTTGAAAGTGATGACTACAGCTTCTTCTTGAATCTTCACTAGTATATGACTCCCTAAAAAAATCTATTTGCAACTATCTAAAACTAAATTATCAAGCTATTGAGCACTTGTGAACCACATCTAGACTAGTCTCTTTGCTCTACTATTCTACTTGTTCTATTGTGTTGCTCTCCATTATTGTCATGACAATCAATCTCTCAATTGTTCTAGCCATTATTTTGACTATTCATAGCTTGGAGAACATCACCTTTTTTGTAACTTGCACCTACTTTGAGACAAAATTTTAGGTATGGTCTTAGTCTAAACCTATCAAATATTTCATGTCAGGTTGTTCACATAAACCTAGAACATCACAATGGCTAACAAAACATGCAATAAATCTAATATTCCTAGTGAGGAAGAAGAGATAATTATTGCAAACATGAAGAAAGAAATCCAATCAATGAGTGCTCAACTTCAAAGAATGAAGGAGGAAGATGACACATCATCAAACAAATTCTCCTTGTGAGATTATTTACCTTCCTATAATGTTGAGTCCAAGCCATCTCAAAAAAATTTACAAACACCCAAGAAATCTTGAAATACCTTTGAAGAAAAAACCTTGGGAACCTAAACCAAAGTGTGATTTCACCCCTTTGGGAAGATCTTATGAATGAACTTTGGAAGAACTTCTTCAAAAGAAACTCATTGTTTTACCTAAAGTCACTTTGGCTAGAGTCTTCTTTATGAGTAATTATTGTGCCTATCATAGACATAATCTACATGAAAGTTCACACTGTATGGAGTTGAAAAATAAAATCCAAGATCTATTTAATGCTAGCATAATTCAAAAACTTAAGAACTTATGTATGAAAGATACTACTCTCAATCTTTATCAACCTCATGAAACCATGTCTAGTAATGGTTCAAATGAAACTTCTACTTCTTCCAACATACCTCCACCAAAAAAATAACCTAATTCTTTTTCTATTCACTATGTGTACCCTCAAGGGCTTCCTCTAAAAGAAACCAAAGCTAATCTTGACTTAGCTGCAAACATTTCCCATAATACTCAAACTAAATATCCAAAACCTCCATGTGCTACTACTCCTATTATTCCCACTCCAACTAGCCCTTCACTATCTCTTCAAGATGTCCACATTATACATTGTCCTTAGAAGTGGATCCTTGTCAAGAGGATTTAAAAACATCTAAAGATCAAGATCAAGAACCCTCTCATATCCCTCAAGATGTCATCCCTCCATTTCAAGAGCCACATAGTCCTCCATCTCCCATATCATGCCTCTCTACTAGGAAAGATCATGATATTACTTCCACCATCCCTAATGAGATTACTAAAGATCAAGATAAAAATACTTTTCCTATGCTATCCAAAAATCCTTGTCAAGATCAAAGTACCCCCCCTTGTTCTACTTCTCCATACTCACTTCAAAATTATGTTGAAGCTTTAAGTTCCCTTATATAAGGTGTTGCTCCTATTAAATTTAATCATGAGCATTTAAATGGCCTAGTTCATGTTTCTCACTCTAAGGATGTTGATATCCATATCCACTATCTATTTATATCTTCTAAATTTATTCTTGGTTCTTATCCATCTAAGATAAAGCCTTCAAACCTTCCATCTATTTTGGGACCTTATGTTCCTCCATCTCCTAATTCCACTATTAAATCATTACCTACTTCTCCTACCCTACCTCAAGATAAACAAAGACACAAATCCTTGAGTCCTTCACATAAAGCTTTGCATCTAAACTAGCCATATCAAACTTATTCATCCACAAGTCTCAAGGCTTTTGGAATCAATTTGGATGATAAACTTAAAAATAAACATGAGAATCCATTTACAAATTATCACTATGTCTCATCTAATCAACATGTGAATGCAAAAAACAAACTATTCAAGAGACCACAAAGGTCTAGTAGAAAAAAAACAAAGTCGAAGAAAATATGGCTTCCTAAATCCATGATTGAAGAAATATACTCTAAAACATCTAAAAGTGAAGGAAACTCTAAAGCTATATGGATTCCCAAGTCTCTTTTGAATGACTTTAAATTTGAAATCAAATTCAAAGTTGACATTCTAGCTTCCAAAGGCTTTCACTTCATCTTCTTTTAGACATCTTCCTCCAAATATTATGAAGCCTTCCACTCCATCTTCCTTCAAAATTATTCTACCACCTCATACATCAAAACCTCAAACTGTTTCTTCCATATTGCCTCCATCATTCCACAACCCTTCAAGGTGTGTGTCAATGTTGATCTTGCCCATTTTTTCTTATACCCTTGAGCATCCCTTTTAGTATCCTATTACCTATCCTTCCATCTTCTATCCTACCACCATTTACCCTTCCATCCCATTTATCTCATCCATAGCCTAAAACCTTATCCTCCATATATCTTTTCTATCATCTCCCTTCCATTACCCTATCAACATCTTTGAGCATGCCTTTCTATGGCCTTGGTTTAGTATAAGTTATCTTTCCAATAGGAGTACTATTCAAATTGAAAAAGGCTTGAGTTTTTTCCCAAAGATCTAAAAATCCAAAAAACCAAAAAAGTGCCTTGATGAAAACTTGAAAATAGGTGCCTTGGCAGAAAAAGTAAAGATAGATAAATATGTTCTATGCTAAAAAAATACTTCTTGTGGCACCTTGGACAAGTACCATGATGAAAACCTAGCAAATAGGCGTCATGTGTAATTCTTCCATAATCCATCTATTCCATCTTTCCTCTTTGATCTTGATACTATTGAGTTATTTGTGAGCATTCATTATCTTATCTACTAGGATTCCTATCATGGTCCTTCTTATCCTAAGTTACTCACTCAAAACTTCCATTATCCTTAATTCTAATCATATTCTCCTATCACTATCCTATCTACTTGACCCCTTAGTCTTTATCAAAAAAATATATATTATGGTTCTTAGAGGCCTCTTGACATGTCCACTCTTTTGGATTACTTGATTTCATGACATTATGTTATCTCACTCATTAACTTTCATTGATTATTCAAAACCAACTTCATATGGCTATCTTATATTTTCCCTAGCTTGGGTACTCTTGGAGAGCTAGTTCTTGAAGATCACTTTCACTCACTTCATACTCCTTGCCTATCCATCTCTTCTTATCCATTAGCTTGCTACTACATCTTGTCCTACACCTTGCTAGACACTGGAACAATATGATATGATCTTGCTTGAGATTTCATAATTTCTAAAAAAATCTAAAAATTACTTAAAAGTCCTAAAAAAAATTATTATTTTAGTGAAAACCTAGCAATAGGCTACTTTGTAATACCCAAAAAAATTTGAAAATTCAATAAATGCAAAAAAAAACTAAACTCAAGAAAAGTGTCATTGATGAAAACCTAATAAACATGCACTATGGTAGCAAAAATAGGTGTCTCTTATTTTAAATGTTGCATCTTGCAACACATCTTCTAGCTCTTGTATAGTTGCTTTCCTACTTATGTGTGCTAATTTTTCTCATGCATCCATGGATTGAATCTTAGTCATAGTCTCAGGGGCAACACCCTATGGTCTTATAGAAAATCTGTTAAGCTTTAATCACCAGTTGTCGTAATTGCATCTTTCTACTATCGCTTACTTTACTACCGAGATTCCTCGCAAAGAAGATCTCTTTCGCATTGGTCACTAGTTATTATAAATGTGTCCGCTTGCTATCTCTTTGCTTCACTATAGAAATTTCTCTCTCAAAGATCTCTTAAGCTTCAATCACTAGTTGCTCTAATTACATCTGCCTATTATCACTTAGCTCCTAGAGAACTTCCTCTCGAAGAAAATCTCTTAAGCTTCAGTCACCAATTGTTCTAACTATGTCTGCCTACTATTGCTTAAATTCCTACTAATTTTCTTCTTAATAAAGATTTATCTTCAATTTTAGTCACTAGTTGTCCTAACTAAGTCTATCTACTATTGTTACCCTACTAAAGAGATTTATTTTACATATGTTTTGAACATCAACACTTGACATCAATCCTATAACACAAACACTGAAATGAAGACATTCGTACTACTTGAACTATGTTGAGCTTTTCTTTGTTTATTTTTCTTTTGTTTTATCATTTCCCTTTGAGCAACTTGAGGATTTCTCTTTTGACTAGAGAAGCGAATACTAGGGGCATGATCTTTTCTTTGCTTTCTATTTGTTGGTCTAGTTCCAATTATCTAAAACCTCTATATAAAAGGGGTGTCCACTATAAGAGCCTTTATCTCATGTTAGATGACCAGGTGTACCTCAACTAATTTAATAGATATAATTTAGTGAGGTTGGTTCTTTTCCTTCTTTGTTTGAGTGAATTCTCTATGCTATAGTAAATATTGATACTCATCACGTTAAGTGAACATATGGGTCACTACAAGTATACTCAACACACTTCTGTCTCAAGTTACGAACATAAGGGTCATTGTAGACATAATCTTTACTTAATACTTAGCATAAGAAATATCTCTCATGTGTCTAGTGTATTTTCATGCAAGAAACATTCTGTTCATCCTAGCATTTATGCTTTGATGCTTATGTTCATTTGCTACATTAAAAGGGATAAATGTTATAGTTATTCTCGCTTCTTGTGCCATAATGCTTACATTTAATCCCAACAAACTAAGACAAATTTCATATTCATATTCTCATGATTGCAATGTCAATGAGAGTTGTATGATGTTTTTGATTTTCACTAAACACTTGATGATGATAATTCTATGAGTTTGGTAACCAGACCTAGGGTAGCATTACGTATTTTGCTTGCATAAGAGAACATTTTGATCACTACTTTACTTGCATCTTTTGAAATGAGAGGTTGTTGGCTTCTTCAACATATCATGTTTCATCTTACCTAAACAAGTGATCAATTAATCACCCCCTTAGCTAATATGTCTACTCTGAACTCATTTTCAAGATTAAATTCAAAATTTGACACAATTAAACAACTCAAATTTACACTAATTTTTTGGGACTAACGCGATCAAATGCTTGTGCAATCAATTTTTGTGATACTTTGTGAATCTTTGAATATTGTACAATCACATCTTTCTTCAAATTTCCCAAATTTTTGAAAAAAGTCAACTTTGGTCAACCAAAGTCAAACTTAGTCTTTTGGACCTCAAAATTACTCTAAATCAACTTCAAATTGTCTTTATGATATTCTAATCTGATCTACATACTTTTAAATCTTTGATCATATCTTTATCTTCAAATATTTTGCTCTACATCACTATTTTGGTGTGCCATCTTTCGATTTCGCTCTCGAAGGGGGTAGGATGATTACATCATTGAATCTTTCAAAATTGGCTTTAACTCATTCTGAACATCATGTCCTAATTGCTAGGGGAATTTCACCACTTAGGGCATCTTTGCCCCCTCTATCTAGCATCTATGTCATCTATCTCATCTTTTGATCAGTTGATCAGACTTATAATGGTCTTATCATAGTTTGATGGATAAGTATCGGGATAGTCTAACCCTCACTCCTGAGGATCAAGACTCATTTTGGAGATGATCCTATGACTCATGATAGGTCTTGTTATCTCTTTCATGGACTAGTATTTAGGTTTTCTATCTAAACTTTGGGGGATTAAGCTTTATTCTGGAGATAATTCCAAATTCTTGTTAAAGATTAAGCTTCAAATTGGAGATAATCCTAACTCTTGCTAAGAATTAAACCTCATTCTGGGGGCAATTCTAAGTTATTTCTTTCAAAAACCATTTAATGGATAGGCATCAAGGAATTCTAACTCTGGGGATAATTCTATGAGTCATGATTAATCTTGTTAGCTTCTAATGGAAAGGTATCGAGACAATCTAACCTTGACTCCTGAGAATTGAGTCTTATTCTAGGAATAATTCTATGAGGTTTGATAATCTATGTTCTTTCATATCAGTATCTAGGTGTTCTATCTAGATTCCCTAAGGCTAAGTTTTGTTCTGGAGAAAACCTTAAAAAGCTCATTAATTGGTCTATGTGTCATCAATCTCAAAACCAATCTCACTTCATGGTATGTATTCTTAGACTTCTAATTTCTTTGAATAAATGTGTTTCTTGCACATTCATTCAAAGAGGGGCAAATGTAATGCCCCTAAATTGGCACATTGGTATGCTAAACCAATTTCAACCTATCAATCTTGTTCAAAGTCCTATTGTACTAGGCAATTCTGATTTCAACAATCTCTAATTGACCTAAATGTCAAATGTAGAAAATCCTTAATCTGTATTAATCACATATTTCATTTAATTCCTAAATATTGATTGAAATTGGCTAAATTAACCTTTTAATTGAATTAAATTAATTATAAGTCCTAGTACTTTAATTTAATTAAATTTACCCCTTTAGCTAATATACATGAGGAATTAAATGTATTTGATTTAATTAAATGTCTACATTCTAATTATTGAATTTAATTATTCAATTGATTAGAATATTCAATTATGAGGTCATATTTAATTTCCTGAAATCAAAATATCTTCTCCAATATTCTCTCTTCAGTTTCAAATTGGAAACATTGAGGTAACTTAAAAAGAAAACAAATTAAATCAGTTAACTCCTTATTCCACTCAAAAACAATAAATGGACTTCCTTTTCATGAGGAAACTTTTTGTTATGACTGAATCTTCTTCAAATCTCAACTGTTCATTCAATTTGATCTCAACCATTGATTAAGTTCTTGGATTCTATTTAAGAAACCCTCAACTCCTCATTTTAGAAGAGGCACATGAATATTATCAAATTAATGCCAATTTGGTTACTCAAGTATATTTCATTCAAATTTTCTCTCGCTTTCATATGCTCATTATTTAGATTAAAATATAGTCATCTAGTTCTTATTTTCAATTGTTCTTAGATTAGTTTCAATTTCATTTAGATTAATCTAATATCTTTATATTTGAAAAACATAAAAAATATAGATTAGATTGCATTTGCATTGCTTTCAAAATCATTTGTAATAGTTTGGTCTAGTTTTTTATCTCTCAATTCTAAGAATGAATAGAAAAACCTCATCTAATTAGAAGGTAATAGATTAACTTGTCAAGTTATTTTAGATGAACAATCCCATGTTCATTCTATGATGATTCTTCATACAATGATCATGTTGAAGCATGTGGTTGATTATATTAGGTCACATTTAGCACTCACACATATAACTAGATTTCAACATAACATACCACATAAATGTGTCAGCCTTGTGTTAGGATTAACCTCAGACAAAAATAACACTTACATGCAAATATAATCAATACCAAAAAATAGTCGATCACATAAAAGAGAACACAAGACACCAAGATTTAACATGGTTCACCCAATCCCTGAGCTACATCCACCAACAAGTCCAATTTTATTATTATCTAGTGATTATAAGCTAATTACAATATATAATCCCTTATAGCTCAATACTACTACAAGAAGCTACAATATCACCATTCATCATGAAATCCCTAACCCTAAGCCTTTTTATACAAGTTATTTTTGTTTACAAAATTAGGACTATAATAATAGAAAAATAGCATCTAATGCCTTTTACAATATAAGGGCATTTTTGGCTTTAGGGGGATACCCCAAATAAACCCCTTGGGAGCATTGCTCCTCATTCCCACCCTATACTATGACAGGGAGCACACCTAGGGTGCTGCCCTAGGACTCCTTAGGGGTATTGCCCCTTGACCCCATCTTGGGGGTGTTACCCCCAAACCCCTATAAAAATAATCTAGAGGGAAATTATGCTGAATAAACCTTTGAGTCTAATTAGGCTCCACAACACAACAATCTCCCACTTGGATACTAATCAGACTCCACAATAATAACCTCCCACTTGGAGATTGATCGTAGCACTGCTAAACCTATAGCTCGCATTAGAATATATCAAACCACCTTGGACTCTGCTATTCTTTTATTCTATTCACTCGAGAAGACCAATCAAAGCCAAAGAGGAATTTAGGTTCTCCTTTATCAAACCTTTGTAAACATATCTGCTAGATTATCATTTGTATGGATCTTCTCCAACTTTAACTATCAATCATTCAAAACTAACCGAATGAAATGGTACCCCAACTGTATGCATTTTGTCTTTGAATGTAGAGTTGAATTCTTTGCAAGATGAATGTCACTTTAACTATTTATAAACAAATAAATATCCTTTTGAGGGTGTCCCAATTCTTTCAAGAAGAACTAAAGCCATATCATCTCCTTAGCTACCTTTGTAGTAGCAACATACTCTATCTCTATAGTGGATAAAACATTAACCTTATGTAACCTAAAAACCTAGCTCATAGCTACCCCACCAACAGTAAATACATAACCTATAGTACTTTTCCTACTATCAATATCCCCTACCAAATATGAGTCAATATAGCCTTGTAAATTAGTAGTAGATCCCCTAAAGTGTAATCACTTATTGGATTTTCTTCTCAAATATTTGAGAATCCATTTAACTACATTCCAATGCTCAAGCCTTGGATGACTCATATACCTATTAACAATACCCACTACATGTGCAATATCTGGCCTAGTACATACCATAGCATACATCAAGCTTCTTATAGGTGAAGCATAAGGTACCTTAGACATGTTTTCCTCCTCTTCTTATGTCTTGGGATGCGTCTCCTTAGTCAACTTCAAATGACTATGTAAAGGTGTGTTGACAGCTTTAGCATTCTTGATAGAGAAACATTGCAACACCTTCTCAATGTAATGAACCTAAGATAATGTCAATTTATTTTTCTTCTTATCTTTGTAAATCTTCATAACATGGATTTTTTTTACTTCCCCCAAATCCTTTATAGTAAATGCATGTGCTAACTAGCATTTCAGCCCCTTAATATGATCCATGTTAGACCTAGCTATAAGCATATCATCAACATATAAACATAAAATAATGTAACTTTCATCATCTAACCTCTTAAAATAGACATAATGATTTGAATGACACCTGCTAATCCATGATCATGCATAAAATTGTCAAATTTTAGATACCATTGTTGAGGTGCTTGCTTCAAGCCATATAAACTTTTCTTCAATTTGCACACTAAGTTCTCCTTATCTTTGACCTCAAATCCCTATGGCTAAGCCATATATATCTCTTCATCCAAATCACCATGAAGGAAGGTTTTTTTAACATCAAGCTACTCCAAATACAAATCTTCAATAGCCACAATACTTAAAATAGTGCAAATAGAAGTCATTTTAACAACATGAGAGAATATCTCATCAAAATCAATGTCTTTTTTTCTGTACAAATCCTTTTACAACTAACCTTACTTTAGATCTTTTCTTACCTCCATCCTCTTCTTTCAACCTATAAACCCACTTATTCTATAAAAAAAATTTACCTATAGGCAACTTGAATAAATCTCATGTCTTATTTTTTAGCAAAGAGTCCATTTCTTCTTTCATTGCAAACTCCCACTGAATCTTTGTATCCACTTGCACAGCTTCATCATAACATTTAGATTCACTAACATCAATAAGTAAAATAGAATACAAGGAAGGAGAAAATATTTCTAAGGGTCTACTTATCCTTTTTGATCATCTAACATTCATTGGGGTGTGTGGTATTTATTATTGTGGTTGTTGCACATCATGAGGAATTGTTGGAACATCAGCTTTTGAAGTATCGTCCAACACTACATAATCATTTTCTTTCTTCTCATGTTGTTGCAATAGATCTTTGTACAACACCTTCTTATTGAATATGACATCCCTACTTATTATTTTACAATTTTCAAAATCCCAAATCCTATAACCAAATTCATTAATGTCATATCCAACAAATACACATTTCTTTGGCTAAGCTTCTAGCTTGGTTCTATTTTTAGAATCTTTATAAGTAAATGCTTCACAACCAAAAGTTCTAAGAAAAGAATAAATCACCTTATTACTAGTCTATGCTTCCTCTAGAATACCACAATCCAAAGGAGTAGAGGGACCTTTATTAATCAAATATACAAAAATATTAATAGCCTCTGCCCACATGTTTAAGGAAAACCCTGCATGCAACATATTGCTTCTTGCACGCTCCATTATAGTCATGTTCATGTGTTCAGCCACTCCATTTTCCTATGGTTTCCTTGGAACAATTTTCTATCTAAAAATACCATTAGTGGAGCAATAATCTTCAAATTCATGACTACAATACTCACCACCATTATCAATTCTAAGACATTTTAATTTCTTTCTACTCTCATTTTCAACCAAACATTTCCATTTCTTAAAAGTTTGAAATACAACATATTTTTATCTAAAGAAATAAATCCATACTTTTCTAGTTGCATCATCAATAAATGTAACATAATAATGAGAGCCACCAAGGGAAGATACCTGAGCTGGTCCCTATACATCTATATGCACAAGCTCTAATTTTTCACTTTTATTTTCCTTTGCAGTCTTCAAAAAACTCACTCTCTTTTGTTTTCCATACACACAACTTTCACAAAAATCCATATTAACACATTTTAGACCTAGTAAAACTTTCTTTGAATGAAGTACTTTCATACCTTTCTCACTCATGTGCCTAAGTCTATTGTGCAACAATATTGTATCAGAATTTTTAGCAGCTATTTTTTCTCCCTACTCAACTGCAGCAATTGTTCTTGAACATTTATTTTTCTCTGACCTATACAAAGATATAAGGTCCCTACTTTAACACCTTTTGATACTAAAAGGGAACCTTTTGAAACCTTCTAATTTTTATCATTAAAAGTAACTGCACAACCCTCATCATTGAGTTGCCCTGCTGAAATTAAATTCCTACTTAGCCTTGGAACATGTCTTACCTTATGTAGTAGCCAATGATTCTCATTCTACAACTTAATCTTAACTTTTCCCTTTCCAAAAATCTGACGGATTTCATTATCCTCCAAATAAACAAGCCCAAAATCCCCTTGGACATAATCAATGAAATAACCTCTATGAGGTGTAGCATGAAATGAAGCACTGGAATCTAAAATCCATGAATCATCAACACTTTCTAAAGATAGAAGTAAAGCATCTTCTTCAGATTTGTTACCTACCACATTTGTTTCTTTGTTCTCTTCTAGTTTATCTCCTTCATTGTTCTTTTGAGTCTAGCAATCTTTCTTCTTATTCTCTAATTTCTCATAGTACTAGTTGTGTGTTTAAAATGTGAGCACACTTTTATGAGTCATTATATCCAAGATTTCTTAAGAATAAGGTCTTGAATAGTGGTTCATAGCTCTCTATTAGTGCAAGGGTTTGTAATAAGGCTCTTAGTTTTGACATATTTTGTGCCCATGCAAGTACACCATAAAATGAGAGATTCAAAAATCTAATATGCATGCAAATGGAGATGAAAGCTAATCTATATGATAACAATGCAAAATAATGTAAGATCTAATCTATCAATGCAAGATCTAATCTATGAAAGTAAGATCTAAGCTAATATGAAAATGCAAAGATGGATCATGATGATGGAAGCCATGGATGCATGAGAGAAGAAGACAAAAAGATAGAAGTTCTCCACAAAAAGCTTTAATATTCAAACTCCTTCTTCAAAAATTGTTCTCAAAACCTACAACATAACAATAGCATAGAGTGTGTGTATGTAGAATGAGGAGAGGGCTCTCCCTTATAAAGAAGATTGGACAATCAATATTAAGAGGCAAAAAGATTTAACCAAGGATGGAGAAAGAATAATCTGTGTGAAACAAAGATCCACCAATGAGAAAATAGAAAAAGAATTAAATGAAATCCCACTTAGAAATATGTGCATTTAAGTGTTGGGCCCATTTACCATTGCACCAAAAGCCATGACTGTTAGTGAACATGGAACACCACATAATTAACCACTTGTGGGCAAGGGAGCGCGTCGTATCACCCAACAATCTCCCCCTCGACGCGCATACCAGGTGCTTACGCGGGTCGGGAAGGCACCGGAGAGATTTGAACCCATGACCAGGCCAAAACCAGGCTCTGATACCAATTGTTGGTCCCACTTGCCATTGCACCAAAAGCCATGACTGTTAGTGAACATGGAACACCACATAATTAACCACCTGTGGGCAGGGGAGCGCATCGCATCACCCAACATTAAGTGTAGATGAATTTTTATTTTTATTTTTTAATTTCATCTTTAAGTAGTGATTTATTTAAATTAAAGGGAGAAAATTCTTTTAATTAAATACGAAATATTTAATTAGATTAAAAGAGGGGTTTTTGTCTTAATTAATTAAATGTAGTAATTAATTAAATGTGGATGAATTATTTAATTAAAAGAGAGGTTTTCTTTTAATTAAATGGGGACTTAATTTATTTAATTAAAAGGGAGATTTTCTTTTAATTAAATATGACTTAAGATAAAATGATCAACCTTAGAAATGAAATGATCAAATTTGATCAAAAAAATTGATTTGAATTGATTTAATAAAATATTACAAACCATTGATTAAAAAAATTGATAAATCAATAAATTAAATAATGGGGGCCCATAGTTTGGGTGACCATTTAGGGTACATACATTTTTTTCTCTTTGAATAATGTGTGATTGATTTGGGAACACATGTAGTCAAAGAAAGAAATTGAAGTGTGAAGTCATTTTGGGATCACAAAACAACCCAGATGTGTGGTTAATTCGAGAACACATCAAGACAAAGAATACAAATAAATTTTGACTTGGAAAAAAAGTCAAGGATAAAACTGATAAAATTGAATCAAGGATTGAAGTTTTATAAGTACTACCCCCTTGTGATTGAAATAAAAATGAGATAGAGGAGAAACATCAAATTGATAAATTTGATCAAATCGAACAAAAGATAAAGTTCTTGATGTAAGATGAAAGATATAAGAATCACACGACCAAGGTAGATCATCAAGCATGAAATATTATACCTCAAAGTTAAACTAGAATAAAAGAAGTAGGGTGAAAGTGAATGGAAGGTAGAAATTTGAAAGATAAGGAAAGAAACAGAAAGAAGAATATAAAATTTTCCATAAGAAATAGAATGCCCCAAAATCAATCAATTGTTTAAGATAGAAATTTTGATTGAAATCATGAAAGAAGATAAGGAAATGTAGATCAAAACATAACCATAGTTGATTAAAAGTCCACAAGAAAGATGAAAGGAAAAGCCTCTCAAAATCATAATGTAGCCTAAAAATGCACACTAACATGAAGCCTAACAATGCAAGCTACATGAAAATGCAAAGGTGTACTTGTAATAGAACAACTGTAACATAGGATTTTGTGTTCATCATTCATCAAAGAATGTTAAAGAACTTATTTTCATTATTCATCAATTATTAATGGACATCAGAAAATCACACAATCATCACTAGTTACAAGCACAACTATGAAGATATGAATGTGATTTATATTGGATTGGAATGTGGAAAGATTCTAACATAAGCATCTAAGGCATAAAGGTCAAGATGACTTTGATGTTAACTTACCCAATATAATGTAGCAAATAAACATATGCCTCATGCCCCGATTTCTCTAGCTATGCATCTTGAAGAGACTTAGGAATAGTGATACTCAACAAAAATCAATAACAGTTAGTACACAAAGAAAAGATCATGACATAGATCAAACATTAAGTGTTTATATTTAAAAATTTAAGTGTGTGAACTGATATCGAGTTTTGAGGATAAGGATCAAATGCTTACAAACAGGTAAGATTACATGACAAAACTAGGTAAAACCAAACTAATAAGTGTTGAAAAACACTCAATGTCAGGGGTTGTATTGAAAAATAAAATTATGGTGGTGTTGAAAAATACCATTTGTGAGGTTTCCTAAAGACTAATACATCTAAGAGACCGAAGCTAACATAGTTATGCCCCCTAGACAAAGACCAATTCCAAATCAAGGCAACAAAGACAAGGCATGAAGGAGAAAGGCTAAGTGTCTAGGACATGCGCTAAGAAATAGGGGTGCAAAGGCCTCAAGTAGTGCCTATTTTCAAGTTTTCACCACTTAGATTTTTTTTTGATTTTTTTTAAGGACTTTTTATAATAATAATTAAAAAAAAATTGTTACCAAGGTGCCTATTTCCAGGTTTTCACCAAGACACTTTTTCTATTTTTTTAATTTTTGAATTTATTGATTTTTATTTTTTTTGTATTTTTGGGATTTTTTTTTTTTGGAGATACATCAAAGTGTCTATTGCTAGGTTTTCACTAAGATGATCTTTTTTTAGAACATTTTTCAATTTTTAGAATTTTCACAAGATATCATCATTTTTTTATGGATTTTTGAAATATATGATACTTTTGTATTTTTTTAGGATCAATAAATATATACAAATAATATACAATGCCCCTAGACAAAAACAAGGACCAAACTCTCAACCAAGATCACATTGTGCAATCCCAATGTCTAGCAAGATGGAGGATAAGAGTGGATTAGCAAGCTGGTGGAAGAAATGAAAGACAAGATAATGAAGGAGAACAAAGGGAAGAAATCCTCAAGGGAAAACTCCTCAATAGTACCCAAGCTAGGGAAAAAAATTTCATGTAAAGCACATTTGGACAAGAAATGAAAGGCCAGCATAGGATAATTCACGAAAGCATACTAAAAAAGTGGGAAAGATGTGATCTAAAGGAGTAGACATGTCAAGAGACTTCATAGCATCATATTTTACTCTTTTTAATTAGATCAAGACCAAAATGGTAAATGGGAAAAGGATAGCGAAAGACTAGAATGAATGAACAAAAATAGATATAAAGGCTAAACATGAAAGGAATAAAAATAAGATCATCATAAGATAGCTCACAAGATAGCCAAATCTTTGTGTATAGGTCAACATTGTCAAGATCAAAGAGAGAAGATGGAATGGATGAAAGATGTAGAAGAACTATGCATGATGCCTGATTGTCCAGTTTTCATCATGGCACTTATCCAAGGCACCACAAGGGAGTGATTTTCACCGTAGGAAAAATTTATTTTTCTTTACTTTTGCTACCAAGGTGCCTGATTACCAGGTTTTCACCAAGGCACATTTTAAAATTTTTCCATTTTTTTCTTTCTTTTTTTCAAATTTTTTGAATTTTTTTGAAGAAGTAAAGCTTTTTAGATAATGCTCCTTGAAAGTTTAAATCATGACATGCAAAGGAGTTGAGATGATATGCTCAAAGATGTTGATAGGGAAAGGAAGATGGAAGACAAAAATGGAGTATATGGCTTTATGCAAAGTGAGTTAGATTGGAAGATGGAAATGAAGGCAAGATCAATGTCAACACACACCTTGAAGGGTGGCAAGAGGATGGAGAAAATGTGAATAAAGGAATACATGAAGGAATTTGGTTAGTGGATAGAAGACTTTGTAGTTTAGGAGCATGGAATGGAAGAATTATTTTGGAAGAAGATGAAGTGGAATTCTTTGGAAGCTTGAATGTCAACTTCAATTGTTGTTCTACATTAGACTCTCTCAAGAGAAACTTTGGAATCCATATAGCCATAGGAATATTTTCATTTCTTTTTGATGATTTAGAGATAATATCTTTAATGATAGATTTTGGAAGCCATACTTGTCTTATAATTTTTTTCTTAGATATCTCTTTTGACTTTATGCCCCCATGTTGATTAGAGGAGACGTGGTGGTCTTCTTTTTTATATGGATTCTTGAATTGCTTATTTTTTTGTATTGAACATTCAGGTTACTTCCAAAAGACTTGGGACTTGTGGAATAAGAAGGATGATATGAATGGTTTAGGTGAGTGGGTGGATGAAAGGGATTCAAGGATATGCATCTATTTTGATCTTGAGGAAAGATACGAGAGGGAGGGATGTAAGGACCCAAGATGGATGATAAATTAGGAGTGTTGGGAGGGGAAAGTGAAGGGACATAAGGACCCAAGATGGAAGGAAGACATGAAGCACTTAGTATTTATGGTGGAGGTACAAGGATAGATGTAGAATATGCAAAAGGGTAATCAATAAGTTCATCAACATCTATATGAAAATCAAGCAAATTGGCATCTTTAGAGTGAACATTAAGATTTTCAATAGGATCATGAACATTTTGAATAGGAGAAACTTCTTTGATAGGAGTTCTTGAAGCTTGAGAAGACTTAGGAAGAGTAGAAAGTGGAAGGGAACATGGAGTGGTAGAACAAGAAGATGGAAGACTTTGATCTTGACAAGGATCTTTGGATAGCATAAGTGTAAAGTTTTTTGCTTTATTTTCAATAGGCTCAACATTGGAAGTAACAACACTATTTTTAATAACCTTAATGGAAGTATCATATTTGGAAGGTGTAAATATATTAAGGTCATTTTGATTGTCAATAAGCTCAGTAGTGTAAGTAGTAGCTAGATCTTGCTTAGGAGAAGACTTAAGAAATGGTGGAATGAATGAGGAAGGGCACGTAAGATAAAAAGGACCATGAAATGGATCAGAGACATCATGAAAATAATTGGATGACATGGAGGGTTCTTGATCTTGATCTTTCTTTATATTCTTTTCTTTATCATTTTTAGAGTCCTCTTGACATGAAGCCACTCCTAAGGAGAAGGAAGCATATTGGAATTGTATGGAATACTTTGGAATAGATGATGAAGGACTAGCTAAAGTAGGCATTATAGTGCATGAAGGCTTAGGCTCTTTAGGTTTAGCATTATCAAAAGTATTTGCAGCCAAGTGAAAGTTAGCTTGAGTTTCTTTATGAGGTAGCCTTTGAGGATAACTATAGGGATCCAGATGAAAAGCATTAGGATCTTTGTTGGAGGAAGGATTGGTAGAAGATTTGAGAGACTTAGAATCTTTAGGGGATGTATGGATAGTGGAGGAAGTATAAGATTGAAGGGGAGCATCAAAATACAAAGGTTAAACATTAACATGATCTTGCTCAAGAGTGTAATCTTTATTTTCAGCATGAGGGTTCTTAGAAGAGGAACTTTTATGGAATTGATGTTTTATTTCAATACAAAAAAATGCTTTCTCTTTCTCAAAAAATGCAAATTTATTATTTAGGTATTTTTCACAAAATTTACCAATGTTTTTTTCAAAATTTGAGTCATATGGATTACCATCAATATCTATCAATGACTCATCCCCTTTAACCACAAGCATAAGACTAGGAGGACTTTTAGGACTTGTAGGAATATAATTGATAGAGGGCCACACCACCCTTACCCACTCACAATCAAGAAAGCAACAATATGAAGACAATTTTATTATACTTGAAAATCCAATAGTAATTACAATAATATTTTTGTAAGATCTCTCAAGATCCAACCCAAACCCAAGCTAGCCCAGATCCACACTCTGGTAGAAACCTCCGAGATCTCAACTTGTGCTCGCAAGCCACCAAGCAACCTCCTTGTTTCTAAACCGTAGCCACTAGCTCTTCTCCAACCTCTATCCAAGATCCAAGTGTAAACTGCCTCACATTCGACGCTCTGTCTACAGACTCAGGAAAACTCACTCTTCACTTTCTCCTCTCTTTTACACCTTGAAGCCTTCCAAGCTTTCCAAGCTTCACCTTCCACAACTTTCACCTTTCCAAGCTTTCATTCCAAAGCTTCTACTTCCCAAGCTACTCTTTCTTAAGCTACTCCTTAAGCTTCTACTCCTCAAGCTTCCCCTTGAGCTTCTACTCCTCAAGCTTCCCCTTGAGATTTTTTTTCTTTTTCCCCCTTTTAATTTTTTTTTTATTTCTCCTCTAATTTTTGTCACTTTCTCTCTCCTCCAATTTTTTTTATTTTTTTTATTTTTCAAATTTTTTATTTTTTATTTTTTATTTTCCAATAATTTTTTTTCATGCAAGATGCTCCTGCATCAGACTCCCCCGGTAGATAGAAAAGTGTGTCCCACACTTTGACGCCAAAAGAAAGATCTACCACCATCTTCATCTTCACCAAAGGTTTCCACCTCAATAGGATAACAAAACCACCATGCAAATCCTCCACACCAACATCTCAACCATCCAATCAACAAGCTCATGCACAAGAACAAACTGAATGTAATGCTTCATTACCAAACTCCCATTCACATCAACAACTAGTGAATTCACACCCATAGCAACAAACCCCACATCAACAGCCACATGTAGATCTCCATCAACACATGCCAAACTCTCAACACCAGCAACCTCATTGCTCACAACAAGATGCTCTACAATACATAACTCACCTCCAACAATCGGATCATCCATGACCAAGTGCTCCACAATCTCCATGTCAGTCTCAACCATTTGATCATGAAAACCAACCTCTGTGCCAACATCAACAACATTAGGAATATCTTTAGCAACAACCTCTAGTTGCTCTGCAGGTTCTGCATCAAGCTCCACAAACTGATCAGCAAAACCATCCTCTTCCACCTTGACCTTCTTAGCTTTAGCATCCAACCGAGCAAACATCTTAGAAAAATTCCTCTCCACTATATCATGGATTTTCGCAATCATCTTAGGGTCCAATCCTCTTGGAGCCATCCCCAAGATCTTCGTAAACCCTCTGCAACAAATCCTTTCCATGCTCCTTGTGACAACCAAATTATTTGCAAGTCAGATCGCAACCTGCCACCTCGCACGAGCAATCAGGAACCACATCACAAGTCTAGGACAACGGATTTGCAATCCACCAGCTCTGATAAACTTCACCCAACCAAGGTCCTGGTACAAACTGCCTCACTCCTTGGTGATCTGCTTGTACACTCAAGATCTCCTGCTCTGATACCACTTGATAGAGGGCCACACCACCCTTACCCACTCACAATCAAGAAAGCAACAATATGAAGACAATTTTATTATACTTGAAAATCCAATAGTAATTACAATAACATTTTTGTAAGATCTCTCAAGATCCAACCCAAACCCAAGCTAGTCCAGATCCACACTCTGGTAGAAACCTCCGAGATCTCAACTTGTGCTCGCAAGCCACCAAGCAACCTCCTTGTTTCTAAACCACAGCCACTAGCTCTTCTCCAACCTCTATCCAAGATCCAAGTGTAAACTGCCTCACATTCGACGCTCTATCTACAGACTCAGGAAAACTCACTCTTCACTTTCTCCTCTCTTTTACACCTTGAAGCCTTCCAAGCTTTCCAAGCTTCACCTTCCACAACTTTCACCTTTCCAAGCTTTCATTCCAAAGCTTCTACTTCCCAAGCTACTCTTTCTTAAGCTACTCCTTGAGCTTCTACTCCTCAAGCTTCCCCTTGAGCTTTTTTTTCTTTTTCCCCCTTTTAATTTTTTTATTATTTCTCCTCTAATTTTCGTCACTTTCTCTCTCCTCCAAATTTTTTTTTTTTTTTTTCAAATTTTTTTTTAAATTTTTTTTTTTTCCAATAATTTTTTTTCATGCAAGATGCTCCTGCATCAATAATAGTCATTATCATCATAATCATTGTCACTATAGGCATTATAGATAGGCATATCACAAGACTTTTCATGTTATTCATTATGGTATGTCTCAATAAGAAGAATAAGACTCTTGGTAGAAGAAGAAGAGGTAGGTGAAGACCTACATGAATGATATTTAGAAGAACTATGGTAAGACTTGGAATATGAAGAATGTGAATGATATTTAGAAGAATCATGATAAGACTAGGAAGATGAAGAATATGAATGATATTTAGAAGAATCATGATAAGACTTGGAAAATGAAGAATTTGAATGATATTTAGAAGAATCTTGGTGAGATTTGGAAGATGAGGAATATTTGAAAGAAGGATATCATGATATGATCTTGCATATGATACTAGCAAGAATGTTTAATTTCTTCTTTTTTTCCATCATTTTTGTCGCAAGGTTAGCATCCATATATCTATTGGAGTAACAAAACTTTTCAAATTCAATAAGGAGGTCGAGTTTATATATGCTCAAATGAGGGTCCCTAACAAGATATTCAAAATCTATGGTTCTAGAAAAAGAAGAATCAAGCATGGAAAAAGAGAAAGGATGAATAGAAGAAGATAGACTATATGATAATAGGAGGAAAAGAATCAAGAAGACATGAAGAAGAGGAAAAATAGAAATGGGAGACTAGAAAGACATGGAAGATGAAGAAGAAAGAAGAATAAGAGTCATTTTATGAAATTTGATACCATTTGAGTTCGTTTGAATGTTGAGAAACATGTAATAGCACTTGTAACAACATGAAAGAAAAGATACTAGTTGATAGGATAACCCTAAGAAATGTTGGTACCAAACTAGGATAGAAAAAGAACTCACTTGTCCAAAAGAGAAATAATAAGATAAAATATTGCAATAGGTGTAAACCAACACTACCACAAAGTTTCCCATAACTTTGGATGAATACCCTAGCACATATGGACCAGGAGGATTAATTTACCCAAATTTTAATTAATTGAAATTTAATTTTGATGAAAGTGTATGGACAAGATATTACTAAGACTCTCCAAGTGTAATATCAAAGAATCCAAGGTATATCTTTCTCAACAAGAATGGTCTCTAACTCACCAACTTCAAACAAGGTCACTTGTGAAATCAGTGATTACTAATTTAAGAGGTCAAAGCACAATAACCCAAGGTGCAAACAAGCTTCTAATAATAGGGTAAGTAGCCTAATCTAAACCAGATCAACCTAGGGAGATTGGAAATAATAGGACAAAAAAGCAGTTTGATCATAAATTCTTGACTCAAGAACTCAGATTTTGTTCTTTATAAATGTCCAACTAGGCGTATCAATAGATTTTTAATCATGAACTAGGAATGCAAGACAACAAGGGATTTCAAGAAAATATTTTCAAATAATGAGCAAGGCACAAAGAAACCTTGCACATGAACAAGAATAGTGATGTAGTATTTGTTGGAATATTAAAATGGGAAGAATGCTTCTAAGAGGGGGGTGGATGAATTAGAAGTAATGTATTTAAAATCTTTAAACTAAAAGTAGATTGCATACATACAAGCCTATCAAACAATTATGAGAAACACATAAGAATCACCACATAACACTTGAGATTTTGGTAACCCAGAAACCCTCCAAGAATAAGAAGGTAAAACTAGGGTGGGGATGATACCCACAAAATTTACTATAGCAGTAAGGTTTTAACCACTTCTGATGGTCTGCCCTGTTAAAGACCTGCCCTATTAAAGGCTTTACACTATATCAATAGTGACTTGGTTAGAGGATTTACAAACACTTTACATGAAGTGCCATCCTGTTAAAGGATTTAATCACCTATTTAAAGGATCTATGAAATAGTTGTTAAGCTAACCTATTACCATAGGATTTCCATTCTAATACAATTGCTAGAAAGTATTAGGTACAATAAACCTAATAGATTACAATCCTTCGATTGCTGAATACAAGCACTTGATCTGCTTTCTCTGATCTTGATCCTTTGTGATCTGATAGTCCTTACTCTAAAAGTAGTTTTCCTTATACACCCTTGTATATCCACTCATATTTTTACAATGAAATTTTGTCTTCCTTATAAATACATTCAAGGATTTAGGGTTAGGTATGGATCTACGATCCATATTCAATCTCTAGTTCCCACTCATTATTTGCACTTCTTCCATTGGTTGCATGCCTTCATCATTTTTCTTATTGGCTGCATGTAGATTGCATAGGAAAAATAAAAGATTCGATCTTATCATTTAATCCTTTGAGATTCATCACATGTTGGCCATGAAAATGATTTACATATGAATCAATGAAGTTACAAAATCATATGTACATTCTGTGTTGCTCGACACTTACTGATTCTAGATGCTTGGCACTAATAACAAACTGGCTTACTCGGCACTTGTTTCATTTCTATATTGCTCGGCATCATCTATGACTCGGCACTTGAATATCACTCGGCACTTGTATCTGCTCAGCACTTAAAGTCATTTAGCACTTGAACTTCACTCGACACCTGATCTTCACTCTGCACATGAAGATCACTCGGCACCTGAAGTCTTTCCTAACTCAACTTTTGTTGTGGCTCGGCATACATGGTGTACTTGGCTCCAATATAGAAAGTAATTAATTGTATTGGCACTCAAGTGTCAAAAACCATTATGAGGTTAACAATCTCCCCCTTTGACATGAGTGACAAAAACACTTAACTGACCTTGTGAGTACATTAACTAATCCGTTTGGTATATAAAGAGTTTTTAAAGAAAACTTGATCAAAATTTGTAACTTACAATATATACCTCAAAATTATTGTAACTCCCCCTGAGTTGGTTGTGCCTCATACATCATATAGTATCTCCTCCTTTTATTCTTATCTCCTCCTTTTATTCTTGTCTCCCCCTTTTTGACACTTATGTTAAAGGATTTTAAGGGTTAAGACCGTATTTCACCAAAAATGTGTTGTTTACCTCCATAATCATCCTGAGAGCTGCATCCCAATTGTTCAAAGCAATTTTTAGTGACTTATGCTAGATGGAAGTCTCTGTAGCAAGATGAATAAGTCCATCTGATGTAGAAAGATTAGAATCTTTCTTGAGAATGGTTTCTGCATAGACTTGTTCCTTATGGATTAATTCCAAATGTGGGGTAATGGAGGACTGTAGCTGTATCAGTTTGGCTTTGATATTGGCCTCATCTGCTGTTAATATGGATATTTCTTGTGAGTGTGAAGCGATTGAGCAAAATGATTCTCACTTTGAGCTAGATCATTTGGTAACTATATGCTTGAAATGTTTAAATTTCATTCCAAGCTCAGTATCTTTTGGCTTGTCTCTTGTGTGAAGTATGAAAAGTTACACAACTTTTTGTACAATGAGTATATATTCTCAAGTACCTTTTTCACTTTGTCTACTAACTTTTCCAATTCAACCTATGAAAGTGCTATTTCACTAGATACTTTCTCATTCACTTTCCCTTGAAATTTTCTTTCAGACCATTCCATAAGTTTTGCATTTGTTTCTTGGTCTTCATTTGTCACCTGGTCAACAATATCTGATAATTGCTTCGTGATATGCTTTGACTCATCTGGTGATTGCAAACTGAAGGCATCCATAAAGATGTCCTTAATCTCATGTAGTGTTTTCTTTTGTTTATACTCCTTCCTGAGTATCTCTTGTCTCTTTCTTCTATTCAATCCTTCCTGCATCTCATTTATTTGATCAATGGTTATTGTTTTTGAGTCATAGCCTGGTATGACTATCTCCTCATCTAATTCAGGGTCTCCATAGTGAAGTACCCTTGCAACTTTTGTAGTACTAGATGTTGGTATAGATATTTAAAATGGCTGTTGTGAAGGAGTTCCCAAGGTAGGCAAATTTATCAATGTTTGTATTACCTCCTGCTCTTTAGGGGTTTCTACTATTTTCTCCTCCTGCTATCTACTATCTTGATCAATTATGGTAATCTTAGGAAATGCACCTTGTGTTTGTGTTGTAGGATCAGATGTAATAGTCTATCCTGTTTGTTTTGTTCCTTTTTCTATGGCTGCACTTTGCTTCTGTATTGTAGTGTCAACTATGCTTGTTGAAATAACTATTGGCATTTGAAGTTGACCATTAGTAGCTGTAGAGATGATAGAAGGTGGTTCTTGTGGATTCACTTTATCTCTAACTATGCTTTCTACTAGTTTTTACAATTCATCCATACTGACTAATACTGGATCTACACATAATATTGTTTGTTGTGTAGATTGGTCAAGGATTCTTTTGAGATCTTCTGCAATTAATGGATTGATGTTCTGACCAGAAGTATTAGGAACATCAACAATAGTTACAGTTTTTGTAGGTGTGATGGGTACATGAGGAGGGCTAGAGGTTGGCATTTGTGTATCTTGCACACTCTTATCTAGTTTCTGCTCTTGCTCAATTTTTGCCGATACATCTTTTTTTTGTGTCTCTTCCTCCTCTCCATCTTCCTTTCTTCTTCTTTCTTCTCTTCTTCTACCTTCTTTTCTTCTTCTACTTTCTTTTCTTCTTCTCCCTTCTCTACTACTGTCTTCTCTTCTCTCCTTTTTCTCCTCTCTTCTAGTGGAGCAGTAGCTTGTTCCTTGTATTCTTCTTCAAGAAAATCTTCAATCTTTTTGTACAATTTTTTCCATGATTTTGTTGTTCTTTGAAAAAAAATTTCCATCTTGTTTTGGAGTATGAAGAATTCCCTATACTTAGGAGTAAACCTATTATTATGCCTTTTGATTGCTTTCTTTATTTGTTCCCTAGTCAAATCCGACAATATGCTTGCTAGGGTTGATTCCCTCATCTCCTTTTCCATTTTCAAAAAAAATGCCATCTATCTTCTACAATTTTAGACAATTCTTTTGGCAATTGTCCATCTAGTTCAAGTGGAGTGTACTTGAACTATGCCATCATTCCATAAACTGTTTCTTCTAACCTATTTTGTTCTTCTTTAGTAAACTTATTGAAATCAACTTTATTTAAGTTTCTTAAATCACCATTTCCAATCTTTTTACATAAAGTATCAACTGAAGAATGGCTTACCTTTTTAGATTGATCTTCTTCATCAGAATCAGGTTGAGCCACATATCTTCTTCTTTTCCTCAGCTCTTCTTGTGTTTCCTTGATTGTTTTCTTCTTTGTAACTTCCTCTTTAGCCTTTTGAGTGGAGGCCCTTATTGCAGCTCGTGTTGTAGGCTTTTGAGGTGATGGCATGGCAGATTTCTTTGATTTTTGCTAAGATGGAGGTTGTTCTATTGCCTTTCTTTTCTTTCTCTCAGCTTCAGTTGGTGCTTCCTTGGCTTCTTTGTCTTCTGCACCTTCCTCCTTGTCTTCACCCAGGCCTTGAGTTAATTCTATTGGGCCTTGTTCTTGTCCATCTTCATCATCATTGTCATCTTTCTCTTCTTCTGCTTCAGCCTCAATTTTTTCACCAAATTTCTTCTTAATCTTCTTTAACAATTTGTCTTTCTTCTTTAATGTGGAAGCAGTCTTTAATTCCATGTTTATTTTTGACCTTACTACATCATAAGTGCCAAAATGTGAGCACTTTTATCTATTTCTTCTACCAATAATGCATTTATTGATGTAGATGCCTCATCAACATTGATTTCATATCCAAATGGCCTTAGCCATCTCACTCTTGGAATTGTAGCTTGAATGTATGTAAAGTCAATATCAACCAAGAAGCATATATCATTAACATGTTCTTCTTATGGTAGCTAGGTTTTTAGTAATTTTTTTTAGTTGTAGTTCTGCAAGATCATAAGTAAGATCCTTTTTCACCAATTTTGTAACCTGCATCTATTGCAATACACAGCACACTGTTGAGTCTACTGGATTGATAGAACTTATGGGCAATGACTCTAACAGCAAACTCAACTAGAGGATCCTGAATTGTGTGAATTGTCATTCCTCTCTTATTCCACTGAGCACTAGTGTTCTTTTCAATAACCTCCTTTGATTCACTTCTCAAGGTTTTGAACCAATCTAGGGTAGGGTACCCTGTTAATCTATGTATGATTTCTTTGGTTAATTTGATGGGAGTATCTTCTAACCATAAACTTCCACCATGAATTCTGCTTAACAAAAGTTTAACCCATTTTGTCCTGAATACGATGGGAAAGCTCAAAACTTGGGTCAAACCCTTTCTTTCAACAATTTTGAATTCATCTTTTAAGACTCCATCTACGCACAATTTCTCATAGGCTTGCCTTATTTCCATATCTCCTAGGGCTCCTATCTTACAATTGTAGCATCTCCTCACATCTTGAACCATTACAACTTTTGGGGGTATTTGGGAGAGAGCTCCGGCTGGGTCATTTTTGTATGCAACTTTAGGTATGGGGCAAAAATCAGGTTGCTTGACCTCATTGGACACTAACTAAACTGTAAATGACTCTTTCTGCTCGATTTTCTTGGAACTTGATGCCATTTATGCAAAGTAGGGTTTCCTTTTTACGAAATATGAAACTGCATAGCTCGGCACAAATAAAAAATACCTCAAGATTGATGAAAACAAGTTCAGAGATGTTGCAATCTACTTGAAATGCTAGATTCTATGCTATGAAGTTGCTCTGCTCTCTTTCTCTTCTTTGCTTCTTGATCACAATGAGGAAAATTGATTAGAATTGTGATAATATACCCTATTTTCATTGCATTAAATGCTCAACTACCAACTCGGCTTCTAAAAAATTTTAACCTAACTCGGCATCAGTTATCAACTCAGTCACTATTAGGAGCTCGGCATGTGTTGGAGTTTAACTCAGCATCCAAAGATAGCTTGGCAACATCATTTAGATTTTGTCTTGACATCTTGTCTCATGCAAATTTATACTTTGTATTGCTTCTTTGTCTTGGGACTGATGTGTGATATAACTTTGTATATCAGTCCCGTATACTTTTCATGCTTAGTTTGATGAAGTGTGATCACTTGACCTATTGGGTGAAGTGATCCCTCCATTTGATGTGTTGCATTCATCTTTCCTTTTCCAAGTCTTATTCATTTGCCTCCTTATCTTTTCGACATCAATCTTTTCTTTGCCCTTATTTTCTTCAGTCTTGGGTGCCTTTGATCTTGTAGGATAGTTTCTACTGATATGACCAACTGTCAAACAACTAAAACATGTGGTTTGATTCAAACATCTTTTGTAATTCCCTTTGAAATGTGTTCTTATGTAGTTCTGTGGTATATGTCCATATTCCTGACAATAATGACAGCTATACCTGGTGTTGTAATCCTAATGATAGTGACTTTCATTCCCTTTTGATTTTGTTGGTTGATTTGATGTCCATATAGGCTTTGATCTACATTCAAATGCTCTATGCCTATACTTCTTGCAATTTTGATAGTGTCCATCAAATTTTTGTGTCCTTGTAACTCTGGATCTACAATCTTGTGTCATATTTCTTTGCATGTTGCACTTGTGACAGTAACTCTTGCTCTTGAGTGTATTTGGCTAATTGAATTTCCTATTCCTACAAATATTAGCAATATGCCCCTTCTTATTATAGTAATGACAAGTGGGTTTTGAATTCTTACTTATGTCATCTTTTTGCTTGACACTCTTTGATGATTCTCCAACCTTAGTGTTGTTGTATCCTAGTCCTGATGTATCATGGGCAGATTTCGGGGATTTCAGCAAGTGTTCAAAATACTTGATGGCTTCACTTGACTTGTTCAGATTCTCAACTACCTCTTTTTCTCCATTTAATTCATTCTATAGTTGTTCATTATGTATCTTCAAAGTAGAGATCTCAATATCTTTCATATTGAGTTCATGACAAAGGTTCATCATTTGGGCAAGTGTATTCATCTGCATATTTCAGATCCTTATTAATTTAGTACATTTTTCTTCAAGCCTATTTGCAAGATTTATTTTGTCATTTTCTATCATGACTCTATCCTCAATTGCTCTTTTCTTTTGTTCAGTGATTTCACATATCATTATGGCCTATGATTCATGTTCCATCTTGAGAGATCTTATCTCCTCTGCTTGAACTTTTTTTTTCTCCATCAGTTCTACTATTGCTGCATCAAACTCTTTAGTGTCTCCATTGGCACACAGTTTTGTGGTATCAATCTCCTTATAGTTTATATCATTTTCAGCTATGGCTATATTCTTCCTTCTCTTCAAGTATTTTCTCAATTCTTCCCTTCCTTCCTCTACTCTGTGTAGAGCCAGTTGCACATCAATCACTTGATTTTCAATAATTTTCCCCAAGTTTGAAGACTTCCATCTTTAGATCTTTTTCTTCAAGTTGTTAGACTTCTTTTTGTGAGAACCAGTTGCTCTTATACCAATTGTTGGAATATTCAAATGGGAAGAATGCTTCTGAGAGGGGGGGGGGGGGGGGGGTGAATCAGAAGTAATATATTTAAAATCTTTAAATTGAAAGTAGATTGCATACATAGAAATCTATCAAACAATTATGAGAAACACATAAGAATCACCACATAAAACTTGAGATTTTGGTAACCTAGAAACCCTCCAGGAATAAGAAGGTAAAACTGGGGTGGAGATGATACCCACAAAATTTGTTGCAGCAGTAAGGTTTTAACCACTTTTGATGGTCTGCCTTGTTAAAGGCTTTACACTGTATCAATAGTGACCTGGTTAGAGGATTTACAAACACTTTACATGAAATGTCACCTTGTTAAAGGATTTAATCACCTATTTAAAGGATCTATGAAATAGCTATTAAGCTAACCTATTACCATAGGATTTCTATTCTAATACAATTGCTAGAAAGTATTAGGTACAATAAACCTGATTACAATCCTTCGATCGCTGAATACAGGCACTTGATCTGCTTTCTCTGATCTTGATCCTTTGTAATCTGATAGTCCTTGCTCTGAAAGTAGTTTTCCTTACACACCTTTGTATATCCACTCATATTTTTACAATGAAATTTTGTCTTCCTTATAAAGACATTCGAGGATTTAGGGTTAGGTATGGATCTACGATCCATATTCAATCTCTATTTTCCACTCATTGTTTGCACTTCTTCCATTGGTTGCATGCCTTCATCATTTTTCTTATTGGATGTATGTAGATTGGATAGGGAAAATAAAAGATTCAATCTTATCATTCAATCCTTTCAGATTCATCACATGTCGGCCATGAAAATGATTTACATATGAATCAATGAAGTTATAAACTCATATGTACATTCTGTGTTGCTCGGCACTTGTTGATTCTAGATGCTCGGCACTAATAACGAATTGGCTTACTCGGCACTTTTTTCATTTCTATATTGCTCGACATCATTTATGACTTGGCACTTGAATATCACTCGGCACTTGTATCTGCTCGGCACTTAAAGTCATTCAGCACTTGAACTTCACTCGACACCTGATCTTCACTCAGCATATGAAGATCACTCGGCACCTGAAGTCTTTCCTAACTCGACTTTTGTTGTGGCTCGACATACATGGTGTACTCGGCTCCAATATAGCAAGTAGTTAAGTGTATTGGCACTCAAGTGTCAAAAACCATTATGAGGTTAACAGTATCAATCTAATCCCTAGAACCACTACTGTGTATATTTTCAAAATATTTTCTAATCATGCACATAGTCCTAGAAAAGAAAATTTGGTAGAACTATGGTTCTTAGTAATATTCAACTCTATAGCTTTTGCAATCTAGAGTGGGCAAAATCTAATCCTAGCACACTAGAGTTTTGACATATTCTAAGAATTTGATCAATTAGAGATACTGAGGAGATCTAATAGCCCAACAAAAGACTACACCCATGATAATTTTCCTACAAAGATATTTATATAGTAGTTACTACTACCACATCCAAAATGGTTATTACTTCTTGAGGTTTCATCCATGTGGTTAACCCAATAAAGGGAATGTCCACTATGGTTAACCCTCTCTAATCAAGGAAGACTCACAAATTTTTACCACATAGGAACTTGATTTGGATTCAAAAGTTTTAAGTTTTTGATGTGCCCAAAAGGGAATAGAGCATACTCTTCTAGCCTCTTCACCTTACCCAAACATAGCAAACAAGATTCTTTGACATGCTAATTTGAAATCACCTCACCAAATTTTTTAAAAATCTAACAATAAACACCACCAATCTCAAAAGAGAAAGTACTAATGGATGTTAAGGACAAATCCAAGCAAAATAGTGAGATAATAACAAATATCCCTCCCTACCTACAAGGATATCTATCATCAAGAGGAGCTTCACATATAAAGCAAGAAAATTAAGCACGTTCTCTTAAGATCCCTCAAATAGTATTCATAGGGCCTAATTACTATGTAAAATACAGATGTGTAAAAGTAAATCTAGATCCAATTTTAGAGCACGAAATGAAGTGTGAATCTATGAAAGTATGTAAAAGTAGTCAACCCAAACACATGAGATGTTCATTTTAGTTCCAAATCTAATGTTATAGAGATCCAACAAAGTACCTAATAATCTTTGCAATGCATCTTTTTTCTATTGTACCTTTCATTTACACTTGAACGCTCACTCACAATGAACAAAGCAACAAGAAAATGCAAGATATGCAATATATATCCAACTTATGCAAAACTAGGGTTAGATCTAAAAATATAATTTTTAAAAGTGATAATAATCAGAAAACAACTCAAATGAAAGCTCACACCATGGATTGATCCATTATGAAAATTAAATGCAAGCTATTCAATAAATGCCCCTTTTATTATTGATTTTTGACCTAGTCATCAAGATTGGACCTATATGATATGAATTCGAATCCAAATCCCTAAATGCAGAAAAGAGAACCCTATAAAAAATCAAAGATCTTTCGAAAAATGTTAAAATTTTGAAAATATCTTTCCATTTGTGCCATAGGGAGCCATTTTGTCAAAATAAACCATTTTTTGCAAATTGAATTATTGAGCATTAATATTATTTATAAAATCAAAACACAAAGAACCAACCCTAGTTAGAATTTAGAGACTTTTCCAAAAATGTAATTTTTTTTTAAAAAGTACTAATTTTCACCCTAAAAAAAATTCATAAAAAATCAAGAAAAAATTATTAAGAATTGAAAATACATCGAAAAAATCTAAAAATTGGACTGAAGCTTCTTTGATGTATTGCTAACTTGAAAAAAATAATTTAGAGCAAAAAATAAACTGTTTGGAAGATATGATCAAATTTTTAAGATCTAGGGTTTTTCATCTCCAAACAAATCCATACAAGGGGGTTAGATCTACAAATATTCAAAACTAGCAAGTAAAGGTGGGTAGCCCCATGGTGGGCACCAAAAATGTGTCCTTAAAATGTGAGCACACTTCTACGAGTCATTATATCCAATATTGCTCAAGAATGAGGTCTCGAATGGTGGCTCATAGCTCTTTATTCATGGAGTACAAGAGTTTGTAATGAAGGCCCTTAGTTTTGACCTAGTTTGTGCCCATGCAACTACACCATAAAATGAGTGATTCAAAGATTTAATATGTATGCAAATGGATATGAAAGCTAATCTATATGATAACAATGCAAAACAATGCAAGATCTAATCTATTAATGCAAGATCTAATCTATGAAAGCAAGATCTAATATATGAAATTGAGACCTAAGCTAATATAAAAATGTAAGGATGGATCATGATGATAGAAGCTATGGATGCATGAGAGAAGAAGACAAGAAGATAGAAGTTCTCGACAAAAAGCTTTAGTATTCAAACTCCTCCTTCAAAAATCATTCTCCACACCTGTAGCATAACAATATTATAGAGTGTGTGTATGTAAAATGAGGAGAGGGCTCTCCCTTATAAAGAAGACTGGACGATCAAGATTAAGAGGTAAAAAGATTTAACCAAGGGTGGAGAAAGAATGATCCATGTGAAATAAAGATCCACCAATGAGAAAATAGAAAAAGAAATAAATGAAATCTCACTTAAAAATATGTGCATTTAAGTGTAGAGGAATTTTTAATTTTTATTTATTTTATTTCCTCTTTAAGTGGGGATTTATTTAATTAAAAGGAAGTAAGTTCTTTAAATTAAACATAAAATATTTAATTAAATTAAAAGAGGGGTTTTTCTCTTAATTAATTAAATGTGGATGAATTATTTAATTAAAAGAGAGATTTTCTTTTAATTAAATAAGACTTGGGATAAAATGATCAACCTTAGAAATGAAATAATCGAATTTGATCAAGGAAATTAATTTGAATTGATTTAATAAAATATTGCAAACCATTGATTTAAAAAATTGATAAATTGATAAGTTGAATAATGGGGGCCCATAGTTTGGGTGACCATTTTAGGGTACATACACTAGCAATCTCTCGGTCCTCTAGATCGAGACTTTTTTACTCTTGATTTTCCATGATTTCTGGGATTATTTCCTCTCTCAGTTATTTTGCCTCTACTTTGTGCATTCAAAGAACTTCCTAATGTAAATCCAATTGAGGTTTTCCTATGAGTTTCTTCACTTAAAATAACACCAATCACATCATTATATTTTAGAGTACTAGATCTAGAAACAAAATTACTCATAGCTATTACCAATCCATCTCAATTTTTAGGAAAAGAACACAAAATCAAGAGAGCTTTAATTTCTTCATCAAAATTGATACCCATAGAAGATAATTGACTAGTAATAGTACTAAAATCATTTAAATAATCTATAATAGATCTACCTTCTGTCATTTTCATATTAAATAAATGCTTCATGAGAAATACCTTGTTTGAAGTGAAAGGCTTTTCATACAATTTCGTTAGGGTTTGCATCAACTCTTATGTTGTCTTCACCTTTGTAATATTAAATGCCACCAATGATGTCAGGCATAATTGAATGCTTCCAAGTGCTTTTTTGTCCAAAAGATCCCAATCATCATTTTTCATGGATCCCTGATTCTTGATTTTTCCTTCCAATGGCTTCCATAAATCCTTTTGATAAAGATAGTCCTCCATTTGCATTTTCCATAACTAAAAATTCTACCCATTAAACTTGTCAACCCTCAGCTTACCCTCATCTACCATCGTTCCCACTCAACTATGAGGCCTTCCTATAGAGGATCGCTAAAAAAAGAAAAATGATGACCAACCTAGCTCTGATACTACTTGTTGGAACCTCAGATAGAAATAATAGTTACATGCAAATATAACCAATACCAGAAAATAGTAGATCACATAAAAGAGAACACAAAACACTAAGATTTAACGTGGTTCACCCAATCCCTAGGCTATGTCCACCAATAGCAAGTCCAATATTATTATTATCCAATGATTACAACCTGATTACAATCCGTAATCCCTTACATATCAATACCACTGCAAGAAGCTACAATATCACCATTCATCATGAAATCCCTAACCATAAACCTTTTTATACAAGATTTTTCTACTTAAAAAATTAGGGCTAGAATAATAGAAAAATAGTAGCTAACACCTTTTATAATATAAGGGCAATTTTCCCTTCGAGGGTGCTAGCCCCCAAAACCCTCGCACGGGCATTACCCCTTGACCTCACCCTATACTATGATAAGGAGCACACATAGGGCACCGCCCCTTGAGCCCATCTTGGGGGCGCTATGACCAAACCCCCATAGAAATAATCTGGAAGGAAATAACACTGAATAAACCTATGAATTTGATTAGGCTCCACAACACAACACCTTGGGGCATGATGAATTGTCCACACAAGCATTGCATAGAATTGAAATTATTTTTGTCCAATTGGTCTAGAGATATCATACATAGTGAAACCATTCCATAAGACTAGAAACTTGTCAATAAGAGGTGCAATATATGTTGGAATTATGGTATATTTTTCATTAGTGCAAACACTTATTCAATTTTGAATGCTTATCTAGCTCATCACTTAGTCTATAGTGTATACTGAGCATTTAGTGGTTACCTTATAAGTTTAGTAGGTAAACAGTTCTCACTGAGAATTCCAAAGGATACTGAGTGAATGAAAAGTTTAGCAGTGTTTACCGAGTGAAAAAGGTAAATGAAAGACTCAGTGTTTATCGAGTGAAAAAGGTAAACGAAGGACTCGGTGTTTACCGAGTGAAAAAGGTAAATGAAGGACTCAGTGCTTACTGAGTGAAGAAGGTAAACAAAGGAGTTAGTTTCTACCAAGTGACACTATATCTACCAAGTTGCCAATAGTTATCGAGTTCCAAGCAATGATTGTGTGGCTAGTATGAACTAAGTTTCTACTCCTACCTTGCAATTGTAAATATTAGAACAGTATATATGTAATGTATGATATAATTTGCAATATGAGATGGGCATGAAAATATAAAGAGAGTGATGTACACATGTGAAGAAGGTATTACTATATTTTGAGAAAAGTGAAGCGAATCAGCAACAGATTAAAAGGAATACAGCAAGGTTAACATAGGAGCAGAAAAGTTATATCTATCACATCAAGTGATCAATGCAAAATAGATCTTATCAACAACTAGTTGTAAGCAGATCCACTGCTTCATCCTAATAGGTGAATCAATTTATAAATCCTTTAACAGGGTAGACTTAACAGTCTTTTTGTAAATCTCCTAACAGAGTGCATACTTCACTGTATGTTTGTAAATCCTCTAACAAGGTGGATCTAGTAGTCCTACTTGCTCCTAATAGGGCAGATCACCAGAAGTGATTATTGTAAGCCTTAACAAGCCAACTTTATGCTGTAGTATTGAAGTTTTGTGGGCATCATCCCCACCCCAATTTTACTTTCTATTTGGAAGGTTTCTGGGTCACCAAATCTCTATGTACATGTGCAATGAATTTTTGATCTTTCTTTATGCAGTAGATTAGATGAATGAATGATCAATGGTTAAAATATTGAATTATTCAAAAGTTTTATAAGTTACTGATTCACCCCTCCCCTCTCAATAACCTATCTTATCCTGAATATTTTCAACAATTGGTATTAGAGCTTTGTGGTTCATAGGATGAAGTTTGACAGCTTGAGCAAAGATCAAGGACAATGGAGATATTCATACTTGACAAATCTATTGAAAATGAAAAGCTAGATTTGGAAATGGCCATGGCTCAACTCAAAAAAGAAAAGAAGCATCTTTCTCAATCTCTAAAAAGAAGGAAGGAACTTGCAAGAAAAATGAATGATCACCAATATGTTGAAGAAAAGATTGAAGACCTTTTACCATCAAGCAGTTCAAATGAAGCTAATGAAGCAATCAAGGAACTCCTAGCAAAGAATGGTTCTCTACAGGAAGAAGTAAGAAAGCTTAAAAGAGAACAAGAAATCTAATCTATCAGGCTATGTGAAGTTTTGGAACAAAGAAATCAGGCAAATGAAGATTTAGAGGAAAGAAATAATCAATCCCTTCAGCATGAAGATCTTGTAGGTCAACTATCTAATGCAAACGAAAAAATTATGAATCTAAGATTTGAGAATGAAATTTTGAGAAATGATTTAATCACTGAAAGACAAATCAATGCAAGCTTACAAAGTGATCTGAGATCTGAAAGATAAATCAATGAAAGTTTTGAAAATGACTTGATCACTGAAAGGAAAGTCAATGAAAGAATGATGAAATCTCAAACAGATATGAACCAATTGAATCAACAAAATGAGCAAAATCTTCATAGACAAAAAGGTAAAACTGGTCTTGGATACAAGGAAGAAGGTGAATCCTCCAAACAAGGTGCCCAAAGAAATCAAAGACCCACTTGCAATCACTGTGGCAAGATAGGTCATACATCAAACAAATGTTGGAGTAATGAAAAGGAAAAATTCAATGGGAAATGCTTCAACTGCAATCAACATGGTCACAAAGCTAATGAATGCAAAGAGAAACCAAAATTTGAAGGCAAATGTCACAAATGCAAGAAACAAGGTCACAAGGCATCTGAATGCAAATTAAAAACATTCAATCTAGCAGAACAAATTATCAAAGCAATATTTGGTTGGGACTACAATACTTGGTGCAGGTGTCACTATTTTGGAGAATATGGACACATTGGGATAAACTGTGCAAGACATCACCTAAAAGAAGGATACAACCATAAGATGTTACACATGTACTGAACTTGGTCAAATAGCCAAAAATTTCATGAATATTGGAAGAATTGAAGATGAAAAGAAAGCTAAAGCTGATAACATTCAGAAGTAGATGAGACAACAGTAGATTCCTAAATGTACCAAGCAAGACAGTTCAAATGATGGTCATGTCACTCAAGAAATGGGTGACTCCACCATTTCCAATTAGATCTAAGAAGTATCAAGAACTGCATCTTCTAGCCATATCTTAAGCAATTCTAGAGTGAAAGAGTGCAAATGATCAAATCAGTATTTTAGATACAAGGATCAAAGAAAAATTATCATTCATCGTGTTCCATCTACCGAGCAAGGTTGGTTAAAAACCTTACCGAGCTGGGTCAAGAATATCAAAGATTTTGTTCGACCATCGAGTAAATCAATGACAAATTGGCAAGCACTACATCATCTCATCTACCTTTGTACCGAGCATTAATGATAGTATTTCCATCAAAAGGGCAGAATTCAATTTCATTTTTCACTGTGACTTAAGAATACTCAGAGCTAAAAGATTTTGAGTTGCACACCAATGATTCGAAATGATTTGAAGTGAAGTTCCTATGAAGAATTTATTTAAAGAATTTATTATCCATTGAGCAGTAATGGCATCTGCAAGCACCAACAGTAGCAAGGCAAAGAGGGGTTCTAAAATGTTCATGAAAGGAGTCGATTGGAAAGCCCCAAAATTCAAACTAGTGCATGTAATTGTTGAATCACTTGACCCACATGAAGCTCAATCGCAAATTCCACCTAAGGTACTTCTTGTTAATGATATTTGCACTCATTTTAAATGCACTTTTCAAGAAATTGGTACATAAGATATGGACAATGCCCTAGGTCAATTATGTGTTGATGAAGCCCTAAAACTTGAGCATAAACACTTAGAAGAAAAAAGCTTGACCCACATTATGCACCTACTAAGGAACTTCCAAGTTAAATGGGTGAGATATGTTCTAAGCTATGTACATAATGGTCAATTGTGGTTGGAGCAACCCGTATTGATAACCAAGAAGATGATTCATAAGATCATAGGTTTGCCTATGCTTAGCAAAGCCAAAACCACTAAAACCCTAGGTTGGGATGAGTTGCAGAAGAAAACCCTAGCAGAATGGGATGGAAGAGGACTAAAGCTTAATAATATATCTGACATGGAACTCAGATTTGGCATTTATGTTATTGCATATAAACTATACAGTTCCAGTAGATTGAATAGTGTACCATGTGAGGTTGTGGATTTAGCATTTGAGATAGTAAAGAAAAATCTAGAATATGACTTGGCAGACTTGCTGTTGAAACAATTAAACAAGAATATGGAAAGTATTAGGACTTCAAAGAATAACCCTTGTAAATTTGGCTCTTTTTTAATTTGTTTGTTCTTTTATGTGTAAAAATTCTTTCCATCAAAAAGAATAGTAATATGGAGAAAAGACATTCCAATTCTATATCAGATTAATGAGTTTATAGCAGAAATGGGTGAAATTTTTGATAAAGTCATGGATAACTATTTTGAAGACTTCAAGGAAAGGATGAATAACAGGTTGATAATTCCTCCCAAGCTTGTTGAGGATTATAAAGATGATATATGTTTCATAGATGACTTTGATAAAGTGTACATATAGGTAGTCATACCCTGAGTGGTATGGGTAAAACCATTTCCTTATGAATTAAATATTAATGAAGCAAGAGACATCATTGAGGCACTGGTGAATGAACCAGCTATTCCTAATATCCCTACCTTTGGAACTTATGATGAACCAAAGGCTAGAATTAAGCTTGAAATCAAGCTACCATAGGCCATAAGCAAAGGAAAGAGGAAGATAGCCAAATTAAAAACTACAACTGGCCCTCTCATGCTAACAGAAGGAAAATGAGAGGATGAGGAAGATGATGAAGAAGGAGGAGAAGAAGAAAAAGAAGAAAAAGAATCTGAAGAAGAATCTCCGAAGAAAAAAGGTAAGGCAATCATTACCAAACCTAAGAAGAAGCCTACTACAATATTCACAAGGAGAACCAAAAAAGGAAAACAGGAACCTATACTGGTCTGGCCTCCACCCACATTTGAAGAAAGGCTCAAACAATTGGAAGAAGGTCATGCAGGAGCATCCAGAGGTGTAAGGGCAATCCTGTATCATCCAAAAAATGTACTTAGACTTAGTTTTTGTTTCATGTGTTTTCATTTTTGGATACCCATTTAGGTCAAATAAAGGTTCCAACTCTCATAGTTCCACTATCAGTGTTCTAGGTTAGAGTATTTGAACACTTTGGTATACATGTAAATGCCAAAACAATAGGAGTATATAATTGAGCCATCATTTTGGTGAACTAGAAGTTGTGAATTGGTTGGAAGATTGTCATTGTAATTTAGAGCATTCTAAAAAAAGAATCAGGTCAAAAGGCCCCACAGTTTGAAAGTTATCGCAGTTTTTTGGTTTTTGGAGACATTCTAAGAATGCTTCAAAGTTAGGTTAGGGGCATTAAATGACCTCAAATAGGAAAAAAAATGGGGGATGAGAAAATTTTTCCATAGGACTATAGAGCACTTTGAGACCTTTCTAGAAATGTAAATGGTTCATCAATCGGAGCTACGGTTCAAAAGTTATGCCTCCCAAAAGTTGGGTTACCATTTCTAAATTCTTCTAATTTTGTGTTGACTTGTAATGTGACTTCTAGAGCCTTCTATTTGGTCGGTGGATGCCAACTAGCACTTTCTAGAATGTATTCCTAATCCTTAACCCTTTGAGGTCTATTTAAGAACATTTTTAGCATTGTAAAAGGCAGTTCGGAGTGGAGTTTGAGAGAAGGTACTAGGAGAATAATTTCTCTCCAGAATTATGCTATTGTAAGCCCATAGGGCATGTTTTGGAGTTTGTTTCTCTACACTATGTTTTGGAGTTTGTTTCTCTACACTATGTTTTGGAGTTTGTTTCTCTACACTAAGTGTACTAGCATATTTTTATAGTTCATAAAATTTTTCCTTTCCTATTGTGTCCATTCTATGCTTGGGTCGTGTCCCCATCAAGTGGTATCAGAGTTGGTTTTCCTAAGTGTGTAGACAGAGCACCGACTGTGAGGCAATTTGCATCAAGAGTGTGTGGTTGTGAGTTTGAGTTAGGAAGATGCCTCCATGAAGAGAGCATGGTGGAAGGGCCAGAGATATTAATCCTAAGGAGGTTAAAGCCCTCCAAAGGTAGGTACAAGCATTGTAGGAGAAGCTCCATAGAGGAAAAAATGTTGCTGCAAATGACAAAAGTGAGGATGATAATGAAGAAGAAGAAATTGGACCAGAAGAGGAAGTTGACAGGGAAGTTTTAAATCAGGTAGAGGAAAGGCTTTTAAGGGCCATTACTAAGTTTAGGAAAAGACCTACAATTGATGTGGGTGTATTTTTAGGAAATTTGAAACCAAATGAGTTGATCAACTGGATCAATGAACTAGAAGAGTACTTTGAGTATGAGGATATCAGGGATCTAGATAGGGTTAAGTTTGCAAAGGCCAAACTGAAAGGCCATGCCAAAATCTAGTGGCAAGAGGTTCAACTAGAAAGAAATAGAAGAGGAAAGGATAAGATCACAAGGTGGGATCACATGTTGGACAAACTAAAGAAGCAGTTCATTCCTGTTGACTACCAGCTTGATTTGTTTAAGAAGATGCATGGGTTAAAGCAAGTTGATCAACTGGATCAATGAACTGGAAGAGTACTTTGAGTATGAGGATATCAGGGATCTAGATAGGGTTCAGTTTGCAAAGGCCAAACTGAAAGGCCATGCCAAAATCTAGTGGCAAGAGGTTCAACTAGAAAGAAATAAAAGAGGAAAGGATAAGATCACAAGGTGGGATTGCATGTTGTACAAACTAAAGAAGCAGTTCATTCATGTTGACTACCAGCTTGATTTGTTTAAGAAGATGCATGGGTTAAAGCAAGTAGGAAAATTAGTCCAGGAATATATAGAGGAGTTTTATCAACTTCTGATTAGAGCAAGGCATGCAAAAGAAAATAAGGAGAAGGTTGCATGTTATATCAATGGGTTGTGAACTAGCATCCAGGAGGAATTAAGCCTAGTAAGAATGACCAGCGTTGAAGAGGCATACCAATTTTTCCTACAAGTTGAAGAGAAGCTAAATAAAAGGTTTGAAGGGAGACAAAAGGGCGTGGTCAAGGAGGAAGGGGTAGTGGTAGGTCATCTGGAGGTCAAAATGAAACCCAAAAGAAAAATGAAGATGTGGGTACTAGCAGGAACCAGAGGAACGAGGGTTTCAACCGCTCCCATGATCAAGATTTTGGAAATTAGAGAGGAAGTGGTAGAGGACATGGACAAGGAAGAGGAGTCTTCCATGGTACTTGTTTCCATTGCAATGAAGAAGGTCATCATGCCTTTGAATGCCCTTAATGAAAAGGAAGGACAGATAGGAGAGCTAAGGGTCAAGCTAGGGTTGCTCATGTGGATGAGAATGCACAATCATCACATTCAGAGGATGCAAAAAGAGGAGAGACTTTAGTAAATGAAAGGGTCCTACTAAGTGGTGAGATTGAATCAACACAAAGGAGGATTTTATTTCATACCAGGTGCAAGTGTGAGGATAAATGTTGTGATGTGATCATTGATGGTAGTAGCACTGATAACTTGGTATCAGAGGAGATGGTCTCTAAGATGAAGCTCAAGAGGGAGAAACACCCCCAACCCTATCAGATTGCTTGGGTGAAAGATGATCATAAGGTCTTTGTAAGTGAACAATGTTTAGTGAAGTTCAAAATTGGGAGTTACCATGATGAAGTTCTCTATGATGTTATTTCAATGGATGGTTGCCATCTATTGTTGGGTAGACTGTGGTAGTTTGATAGGCATGCAGTACATGATGGTCATGCAAACACATACTCTCTAACAAAGGATGGAGTTTGCCACAAACTGAAGCCCATGAAAAAGGAAGGGGAAAAGGTATATAGTAGTGCTAGGATTTGTCTTGTTGATGGAAGGGAGTTTTTAGATGGAATGAAACATTAGTGTATGTGCTATGCTTTGATCCCTAAGAAAGATAAAAAAAGTTAGTAGTGAAATACCACTTGAAGTTTCAGATTTACTAGGTGAGTTTGGAGATATCATCTTTGATCATGTTCCAGAAGGATTACCATTGGTAAGGCAAATCACTCACTAGATAGATTTAATCCCAGGAGCTAGTTTGCCTAACAATGCTACTCACAGGATGACACCTACTAAAACTAAGGAGCTAAATAGACAGGTTCAAGAGCTATTGAGGAAGGGCTTGATTCGAGAGAGCCTAAGTCCATGTGCAGTACCTATAGTACTAGCATCAAAGAAGGATGGAGAGTGGGGGATGTGTATAGACTCTCGAGCTATAAATAGGATAACCATCAAGTATCGATTTCCTTTGCCAAGAATGGATGATCTTATGGACTACTTGAGTGGAGCTCAATACTTCACAGAGATAGATCTCAAGAGTGGCTATCATTAGATATGGATACAAGAAGGAGATGAGTGGAAAACTGCCTTCAAGACCAAGGAGGGTCTTTATGAGTGGTTATTCATGCCCTTTGGATTGACGAACGCCCCAAGCACCTTCATGCGGCTTATGAATGACGTACTTAAGAAATTTTTGAAAAAAATTGTTATTGTCTATTTGGATGATATTTTAATTTTTAGCAAGACTTTGGAAGAACATTTATTGCATATTCATAGTGTCCTTGAAAGGTTAAGGGAAGAGAAACTGTTAATTAATTTGAAGAAGTGTATCTTTGCAAAATGGGAGTTAGTCTACTTGGGGTTTGTTATATCACTTGAATGTCTCAAAATGGATCCAGAGAAGGTAAAAGACATCTTGAAATGGCCTACTCCAAGGTCTGCTCTTGAGGAAAGATCATTTCATGGTCTAGTTAGTTTTTATAGGAAGTTTATTAAGAATCTTAGTGGCATATGTGCACCCCTAACTAACACAATAAGAGGGGATATAAAAGAGTTCAAATGGACTGTGACAGCTGTGAGAAGTTTTAAATTGCTGAAGAAGAAGGTGATAGAACAACCTGTGTTGGCACTTCCAAATTTTAAAAAGGTGTTCTAGGTGGATTGTGATGCTAGTGGTAGTGCTATTGGGGCTGTATTAAGCCAAGAAGGTAAGCCTATTGCATATTTTACTAAAAAATTGAATGATGCGAAAAAGAAGTATTCTGTTTATGATCAAGAGTACTATGCAATAGTTCAGGCCTTAAAGAAATGGAGGCATTATTTATTGCCAAAGGAATTTGTTTTGTATACTGATCATCAAGCATTATAGTACCTAAATAGCCAAGGTAAATTGAATCAAAGGCATATGAAGTGGGTAGAGTTCTTGTAGAGCTATACATTTGTGTTGAAGCATAGAAGTGGAAAATCTAATAGGGTTGTAGATGGACTAAGTAGGAGATAGTTTTTGCTTACAGTAATGTAGGTTGAAGTAGTTGGGTTTGATGAACTCAAGAATCTATACCCTAAGGATCCTGATTTTGCTGAAGTGTGGAAAGCTTGTAAAGAGCCTATTGCTATAGATAGAACTAAGTGGTTAGACTATCTGATTCAGGATGGTATGTTATTCAAGGGTAGTCAATTATGCATTCCAAGGAGTTCCATGAGGGAAAATCTAATTAAGGAGAAACATAGTGGAGGGATGGCAGGACATTTTGGTCGAGATAAGACCATTGCCATTCTTAGAGAATACTATTTTTGGCCTCAGATTTCATAGGATGTGAAGAAGTTTGTATAGAGTTATCAGATTTGTCAAGTTGCCAAGAGATTTAGTCACAATACTGGACTATATCAGCCATTTCCTATTCCATCAAAGCCATGGGAGGACATAAGTATGAATTTTGTTCTTGGATTGTCGAGGACACAAAAGGGTAATGACTTAGTATTTGTGGTGGTTGGTAGGTTCTCCAAAATGGCACATTTCATTCCATGCCACAAAACTCATGATCCTATCCATATTGCAGACTTGTTTTTCAGACAGGTGGTAAGACCACATGGCCTCCCAAGGAGTATAGTCTCTGACAAAGATACTAAATTTGTGGGGTATTTCTAGAGAACATTGTGGAAGAAGTTGAGAATAGACTCAAAATTTAGTTCCACACATCACTCACAAACTGACGGCCAAACAGAAGTGGTAAACAAAAGTCTGGGCAATTTGCTGAGATGTTTAGTTGGGGATAAGCCCAAGGGGTGGGATTTGATTCTACCACAAGCAGAGTTTGCTTACAATAACTCTATAAATAGGAGTACTAGTAGATCACCTTTCCAAATTGTATATGGAAATAGCCCAAGGACTACACCAGAATTGAGGAAGATAGAGCAAGGGGAGAGGACAAGTGCTGAAGCTGAAGAATTTGCTGAAAATATCAAGCATCTACATGAGGAGGCCCAGGCACACATTACCAAGATGAACCAATAGTATAAAGCTAGGGCTGATCAAAGGAGAAGACATAAGGAATTCCAAGTAGGGGATCTAGTTATGGTACACTTAAGAAAAGAAAGATTTCTATCTAGTACTTACAACAAGTTGAAGATGAAGAAATTTGGCCCCTGCAAAATTTTGAAGAAACATGACTCAGGAAATGCATATGAAGTAGAGTTGCTAGATGTTATTCACATTTCTCCTATTTTCAACATTATAGACTTAACAATGTATCATGATGATGGTACAGATGAGGAGTTGATGTTAGAGCCATGTCCAATTCCTACTTCTAAGAAGGAGGAGATAGAAGACATTCTAGATCATTGTGTGGGCAAGAGTACTAGAAATAGGTAGTATGAAGAGTATCTAGTCAAGTGGAAAGGATGGCCGATAGAAGACTCAACTTGGATATCAGTAGCTAAGGTTTCCCATTTGGGATTTCCTCTACCATTCATAAAGTGACAGGGTCACTTTTCAATCTACCTTGGGTGTTTGATGCAAGAGCATCGAGAGATATAAAGGAAATCCTGTGTCACCCAAAAAATGTACTTAAAATTAGTTTCTATTTCATGTGTTTTCATTTTTGGATACCTATTTGGGTCAAATAAAGGTTCCAACTCTCACAATTCCACTACCAGTGTTCTAGGTTAGAGCATTTGAACACCTTGGGATACATGTAAATGCCAAAAAAATAGTAGTATTTAATTGAGATATCATTTTGGTGAACTAGAATGTGTAAATTGGTCAGATTATTGTCATTGTAATTTAGAGCATTCCAGAAAAAGAATCAGTTCAAAAGGCCCCACGGTTTGAAAGTTATCACAATTTTTTAGTTTTTGGAGACATCTTAAGAATGCTTCAAAGTTAGGTTAGGAACATTAAATGACCTTGAATAGGGGTAAAAAATGGTGGACAAGAGAAGCTGTCCACAGGGCTATAGATCACTTCGAGAGCTTTCCAAAAATGTAAACGGTTCATCAATCGGAGCTATGGTTCAAAAGTTATGCCTCTCGAAAGTTTGATTACCATTTTTGGATTCTTCTAATTTTGTGTTGACTTCTAATGTGACTTCTAGAGCCTTCTATTTGGTTAGTGGATGCCAACTAGCACTTTCTAGAATGTATTCCTAATTCTTAACCCTTCGAGGTCTATTTAAGAACATTTCTAGCATTATAAAAGGAAGTTTAGAGTGGAGTTTGAGAGAAGGTACTAGGAGAAGAATTTCTCTCCAAATTTATGATATTGTAAGCCCATAGGGCATGTTTTGGAGTCTATATCTCCGCACTAAGTGTACTAGCATATTTTTATAGTTAATAAAATTTTCCCTTTCCTGTTGTGTCCATTCTGTGCTTGGGTCGTGTCCCCATCAGAAGGAGTAGGCATCACAAATTTCAAGGCATTGAAATTTGAAACAAGAACAAATGCTGAGAAAATGTAGATTGAGGAACTAGTACTCTCCAAGATGGGTAAATGGAAATACTCCTCGGACCAGCTTGCCTCTCAAATCTTCAATGAACTACTGGAGAGATTACAACCGAGATGGGAGTCAACCACCCAAATGGTAAAAGACATCTATGAGCAATCTCTGAAGAATCTTCAACCAAGTCTCACTGGAGCAAAAATAAAGACTACAATGAAAAACCATGAAGGTAAAATGATGATCAGATTTCACACCTATTTGATTTTAATCAAAGACATTGAGCATGTTGTAAATGATGCAATAAACATGTGGAAAAATATCTATCATCTGCATAAGCCCAATGAAGACCCAGTAGAAATTAAGGATGATGACAACAGTGACAGTGATGACATTAATGGCACTCCATCCATCACGATCTCACCAGGAGAGCTGCATGCACTAATGGAAGAAGACAAGGAGGAAGAAGGAATGGAGGAAGAAGCTGAAAAGGAAGATAAGGAGGAAGATGATCCAATAAAAATTGCAGCACCAATGATTGCATCCCTTCCTCACTATCCACCAAAAACTATCACATCATCAAAGTTGGAGTCAGCTTCAGTAGGTTTCATAGCATCTACATCAGATTTATCATCTACACCTACAACATCTCAACTCTAGGTATCATCAATAGAAGTGTCTACCACTTCATCTACCGAGCTGCAGCCCTCTTCTTCAGCTATCGAACCAGCCTCCTCAGCTCCATCATCATTAGTCGGTATAACACTAAGTTCTACAATTTTTTCAATTCCAGCTTGTTCTACAATTTTGTTAGTTCTAGCTTATTCTAGAATTTTGTTAGCATTATCTGCATCTACTTCAAATCTAGTTAGTTTAGATACTGCTATACCAAGTGTATCATCATTTTTGGGAAGTATTCCAATTTTTGATCCAGTAAATACTTATATTGGCATTCAATCCTCAAGTCCTATCCTAGTATTTACTGCTAGTCCTTCCATCTCCACTATTTTGTCTATTCCTAAGGTCAAACCAGTCATCACAGAAGTCAAACAAAAGCATCCATTAAGACTTTTGATCACTGGACAGGAAATTCCAGAAGATATTGACTTAGACACAAAGATAGTGATTCCAAAGATTTGACTATGAAAATGCTACCATTGAAGAGATTAGGTTTGCAAGTCAACTAATAGAGATGAAAGCTACGCAGAAGCAGTTAAAATTTGAAAGGGATAAGGAATACAGAATAATTGAGAATGCCAAGAATATAATTACAGAAGCTATAGGTGTTGAAGTAGATTCTACTGAACATATTTTGATTCAGTTAGAAGAGGTTGTAAATAAATTCAATGAGGACACCTCTGGTCAAGAAAAATTGATTGAAAAGGCTGAAAGGAAATTTGATAATAAGGTGCTTGAGCACATTGCAATAAAACAAGTAGAATTGTCCACAATTTTGACCAATCTTGAAAATTCCTTTAATAATGTAACTTCACTTTTTGCCAAACTTTGTGATGTTACCAAGTACACCAAGGAGATCAAAGAAAAATTGAATAAAATTGATGAGGATATGAAGGTCAGTGCCCAAATGCTACAACTTGACCCCAATTCAAGTTCATCCCATCATCTCAGAATCATATTTTTGCTAGAAAAGCAGGCAAAATTGTTGAGAGAGGAATCAAGGATCAGGTCTACCTTGATTAACATTCAAAATATGATCCTTCTTATCATGTACACAATGCAAAAACACATTGTCTACTCCAAAGCATTGATCCATGACAACAATTTTTTAGTTACAAATCATATGGTTGAACCTTAAGTGAAAATTCAAATAGCACTCTCCACCTACAAAATTTTGTAAGAAAATTGGGATAAGACTTTGGCTCTTATTCTCAAGGTACATTTTGAGTTTATCTCTCATTTTGGTGTCTCTATGTAAAATACATATTGTGTAATTTGGCATTATTGTCAAAAAATGGGAGATATATGTAAATAAGGAAGCCATGTGTAAAGATAGAGATATTTGTAAATACTCTGTGCATATTGTATGGGGGAGATATATGCAAATCAGTACGTCAAATTTTGCACATAAGTTTTGGCTTATAAGTAGTTTTGTCACTAATGCCAAAGGGGGAGATTGTCAGAATTATGATATATTTGTCATTAGTGCAAACACTTATTCAATTCTGAATACTTATCTAGCTCATCACTTAGTCTATAGTGAATACTGAGCATTTAGTGGTTAACTTATAAGTTTAGTAGGTAAATAGTTCTCACTGAGCATTCCAGCGGATACTGAGTGAATGAGAAGTTTACCAGTGTTTACTGAGTGAAAAAGGTAAATGAAGGATTTAGTGTTTACCGAGTGAAAAAGTTAAACAAAGGACTTAGTGTTTACCGAGTGAAAAAGGTAAATGAAGAACTCGGTGTTTACCGAGTGAAGAAGGTAAACAAAGGAGTTAGTTTCTACTGAGTGACACTATATCTAGCGAGTCACCAATGGTTACCGAGTTCCAAGCAATGATTGTGTGGCTAGTATGAACCAAGACTCTACTCCTACCGAGTGCATGATGATGCTAAGTAATGTAGTGGATGTTGAGTATCAGAAGGTCACCGAGTTAGCTTGAGGAACCTGAGGTTTCTACTATCTAGCCAACTCAATAATGTTTTGTTCACTTATGTTTTGGCCAACCTTGCAATTCTAAATATTGGAACAGTATATATGTAATGTATGATATCATTTGCAATATGATATGGGCATGAAAATATAAAGAGAGTGATGTTCACATGTGAAGAAGGTATTACTATATTTTGAGAAAAGTGAAAGAAAATCAGCAGCAGATTAAAAGGAATACAACAAGGTTAACATAGGAGTAGAAAAGTTATATCTATCACATCAGGTGATCAATGCAAAATGGATCTTATCAGAAAATAGTTGTAAGAAGATCCACTGCTTCATCCTACTAGGTGAATCAATTTATAAATCCTTTAACAGGGTAGACTTAACAGTCTTTTTTTAAATCTTCTAATAGAGTGCATACTTCACTGTATGTTTGTAAATCCTCTAACAAGGTGGATCTAGTAGCCCTACTTGCTCCTAATAGGGCAAATCACCAGAAGTGATCATTGTAAGCCTTAACAGGCCAACTTTATGCTGCAGTATTGAAGTTTTGTGGGCATCATCCCCACCCCAGTTTTACTTTCTATTTGGAAGGTTTCTAGGTCACCAAATCTCTGTGTACATGTGCAATGAGTGTTTGATCTTTTATTTATGCAGTAGATTAGATGAATGAATGATGAATGGTTAAAATATTGAATTATTCAAAAGTTTTATAAGTTACTGATTCACCCCTCCCCTCTCAATAACCTATCTTATCCTGAATATTTTTAACAATATATACATTCATATCTTTCACTTGGTACTTACCAAGTTGAATGAACAACATCAGATAACTATTGTAGTAATTTCACTCCAAAACTTATAATTACATCCAGATAAAAATAAAATAATAAAATACCTGAAACAATCATTTCCAACATAATGTGCTCCCTCTTTATTGACATCCATGGATGAAGGTTATTGTTGATAATAAAAATAGGCCAAACTAAATAAATAGATCTCATCTCTCCAAATGGATTGACACCATCAGTTGCTAGAGAAAGCAATAGATTTTGAGGTTCTTTTAAGTGTGGCCACTTTTCCTCTATTTCTATTTATTATAAACCATCCTTAGGCATTCAAATAATGTCATCACTACTTCTATTGTTTGCATGGTAATCCATAAATTGTGCCAAGATATTACACCTGAATAATCGTGTAAGACATGGAATAATGGGGATGTAATGAAGAACCTTGCAAGGCACCCTTTTTGTTGCTTGATCATATTGATATTTTTTCATATGGCATTCAAGGAATTCTATTGCATTTTTTAATTCTTTACGATAAATAACATGATCTTCAAGACAAGCATCTATTGCTTGGTACTCCTTTCCAATATGTTTCATAGTGGCACATAATTCTTGGTACAAGCAAGGGAGAATATTTGATGGTAGTAACAAATAGTCACCTATCAATCTAGAGAAAAAAATGTAGTTCATTAGTATAAATAATCTTAATGGTACATTTTTTACCTTTTATAGACTATAATGACATATATGACAAACCTTAGAATACATAACATTGTTATGTTGGATAAAACATTCATAACCTTCAAACTCACCAATAACAATACAATAGAGAGAAGAGTTGATTGGGATCCTTTGTCAAAGATTGTGTTTGACTTCTCAAGTATAGGTATATCATGGACGATCTCCAATTCATCCTTATCATAATCATCATCATCATCATTAGCAGTAGCTGCAATACTAGTTTCAAATGTGTCATGGATCAATGCATTTGTACCATCATCTTCAAATGTGTTTTCTAATGCATAATCATCATCTTCCATGGAATCATGATCTTCTCCTTCAATACTCGCATGTCCATCTTCCTCCATATTCACACATCAATGTTCCTCCAAGATGTGGTGGTCCATATCATGCACTACCCTGGGGAGATCGACCTATATAAAAATGATGATAATCAAACCCCCGTCAATGTGATAATGAAACCCTCATTATGTGGGTCATATGTATATTAATTATGAAAATAATATAACAAAAAAATTACCAATGGATGATAATAAAACCCCCCTTCAATGTGACCATTCTCCCTACAATATCTCTTAGTTTTTTTTATTTTTATTCTTCTTGTCTTTAAGCCATTACAACTCGTACAAGGAAAGCATTTTGTAAGTCATTTAACTAGGTACCCACTAGGAGTGTTGAAAATCCTTTAAAGGTAGCTTTAAAAGGTTTATGTAATCCTAATAGGTTTCTATCATTCATAACTAGGTGTGTTTGTTAGCATGAATATTGTTTATATTCCTATGGGGGGTATACTAGCACTGATGGAGAATTGGGGAGATTGTTAGTATGAGTATATGTTGTATTCATGGTAGTTTTTGTCATTAATCTCAACATATTAGTTATTCTATGAATATTGAAAAAGCAATAAATGGAGATTGAGGTCATGTAGTTCAAGGATTGATAATGAGGACATGCACATTTGAGGACATGTTCTACAAAGTATCTTGATTATGTGGTTAAGTGTGCATGCAAAAATATGAAGATAGCTGATAGTTATTCAAGATTTATTAAAAGATAACATTTTGGCAAAGTCCCTAAAAAGTGGGTTTGGGTAATTGGATTATATATTCTAACAAAGATAGAATATGGTTAAGTTCAATTTTCCAAAGGAAGAAGACATGACAAAGATGGCATGGTTGATCATGCTAAGTCTAAGGTTACACATGTGAAGGATTGTGAAGATTATGAGTCGACAACATTATATAATTATGAAAAGATGTAATGTAACATGCATTGTATTATCCTAATGTGGTCCTATATTAATTAAATTTTGAGAAAGCCTCAAGGTTGACTCAATAATTAGTGTGAGGAACTTGTATAAAGGAAACATATTTTCCTTGGTTGTAAGTGTGGATTTGTGATTATAAGTGATATATGTATAATGTGAGTAAGAAAACTTAGATGTGAGATCTAGTGAGCCTAATATTGAATATCTTGAGATCAAAGAAGTGTTTGGTGCAAATAAAGAATAACAAGCTGATAGAGAGATTGTATTTGGAAAAGAGGTTATTATGGATAACTTTTTATTTGTATTATTTAGCGAAGGATAGTACTAATTTTAATTAGACAGTGAGTTATATGATCTTTCCCTTGAAGTTTTTTGGAGAATGGGGCCTTCTACCTTCCACAATTCCTAATAGGGTTGGAACCTCCTTATAGGGATTCAAAGTCTCCTAACAAGAACTAATATGTAATGAATATATTTTATTAACTCCTAACAAGGTCCATCCTCTTGCAAGGAACTTATATATTAGTATATCATTTTGTGGGTACCATCCCCACTATGGTTTTTACTCTGATCAAGGATTTTCCTAGTTAACAAATATGATGTTATTGTGTATGGTGATCTTGCTATGGTTGTTGCACATATTGATTACATATTTAAAATTTAATTAGAGTTATTTTAAATGGATAACGGATTCACTCTCCCCCCCCCCCCCAATTGTCTTAGTGGACTTTACTCTCTAATAATCGGTATCATAGCATCAGGTCCTTCGAGAAAAATCTTAATAGCTTAAGGAGATATATGGTGAATCATTTTAGAAAAAAAAAAAAACTAAAGTTTGATGGAGTTAACTATGAAAGTTAGAAATAGAATATCAAAATACATCTTCTATTCATGGGTCTAGGATATTGGTTGATTACTAAAAATGAGGAAGAAAATAATTGATGAAGATAAGGCAGAATCTTATATAGAAGGCCAGAAAGATTTTTTATGTATAATATTCTTTCTAGAGAGGCACTTTAGATAGGTTTTCCTAAAAATGAGTATAGTTGAATAAAGTCTTTAAGATTAGCACATGAAAATGTGAAAGCTTTGGAATCTACTTATGAAGGTGATAAGCATGCTAAGAAGGTTAGATTGTAGAATTGGATATGTTCATTTCAAGACACTAAAATGATGAAACATGAATCTATAAGAAGTAATTTAGGTAGAATATCAGAGATTGTTACATGAATTAAGTTTTGTGATGGAATGAAGGATGAAGATGAAATTGTATGGAAGATCTTGAAAACTTTGACACAAGCATATAAGCAGATAGTGCAGATGATTGAACAAGTTATACCTTGCATAGAAAATTTTACAAGAGAGACTCTTCTTGGAAGATTGGAATTAGCTAAGATAAGTTTAACACAAGGTAGATATTTTCCTAGGATTAAGACTGCTTTCATCACATTAAGTGTTCGACCTACACTAACAAGAATTGTGAGTACTAGTAGATATTATGCTAGTAGTAGTAGAGGAAAATCTAAAGAAGGCATGAAGATTGAAGAAGGAATTTCCTTGTGAGAAGAGAGCTTGAAGGTAAGAAAATAATTAAATATTGGAATTGTAATGAATATGGTCATTATGCTACTAATTTCTCTAAGAGATTAAACAAGTATAGAAGGAATTTTAAGCCTAGGAAGCCTAGAGAATGCCTTTATGCAAATGATGATCATCTAGAAGCTAGTGTGGAAAGATTCTTGAGCGAAAGTGTTAATAAAAGTTATGAAATAGGATTTCTTGTGATTAAGGAGGAAATTTCTCAAAAATAAGAAGTTAGAGAAGAAAATGCATTAGTGTCACAAGTTGAAAAGAAGAAATTTGATTGGATCATAGATAGTGGTTGTTCACATCATATGACTAGTGATATGAATAAATTTGTTGAGTTCAATAGTTGTTATAGAGGAATTATTAAAGATGGAAATAATGCATCCTCTCATATAAAGGGAATAAGATCTATTACTCTTGATGGAAAGACTTACACTAATGATGTTTATTTTGTTGATGGGCAATGGATATCAATTGCAATTCACAAAAAAGACATGAATTATCAAGGATGAGTATGGTAAGTTGATCGGTACTAGTACAAGATCAAGAGGTAATGTTATCTAGTTGAATCCTATTGAGATGACATGCTTTGTAGCTAAAGTTGATAATAGTTGGTTATAGAAGAAGAGGTTTTATCACATAAACTTTGATAACATTGTGAAAGTAAGCTCTACACTTGTTGTTAGCTATTTGCCTAAAATTGTGAATCCTACTAACATGGTATGCAAGGGATGTGTTATGGAAAAAAAAAAAAAAAAACTTTCCTGAGCAAGAAGTTTACTACATCAGTGACACTGGAGATAGTACACACAAACTTAAGTGATCCTACAAAGACAAGAGAATTTTGTGGTGAAAGGTATTTCATGATTCTTGTTGATGGTTTTACTAGGAAGATGTGGGTAGAATTTCTTAGAGAGAAATCATGAGTATTTAAGAAGTTTAAGGTGTTTAAGAATAGAGTTGAAAATGAATCTAAATTAAGGATTAAAGGCTTAATAGTTTATATAGGTGGAGAGTTTACCCTGAATAAGTTTAATATTTTTTGTGAAGTAAATGGAATTACGAGACAATTTTTAACCCCTATGACACTTAAGCATAATGGTGTAGAAGAAAGGAGAAACAAATAAGTAACAGAGGCAACATAAGCTATGATGTTTGAGAATGATGTTTCAAATATATTTTGGAGAGTAGTTAATACAATAGTATATACAATGAACATAGTACAAATCAGACAAGGTATCAATAAGACCCCTTATGAACTTTGGTTTGGCATGCACCCCCAGTAAAGTATTTCAGAATCTCTGGAACTAAGTATTACATTAAGAGAGAATATGGCATTGATAAGTTTGATATAAGAAGTGATGAAGGTATGTTTCTTGATTATTCATTAAAAATTAAATCATACGGATATTTTAATAAAATAACTAAGACTATTGTTGAGAGCACAAATGTTAAAGTTGATGAGAAGTTTAGAATTTAAGAGATAATTCTTGATTACAATTCTAATGAAGAGACAAATCCAAAGGCTAACCAAGAGAATGTTGAGTTGTTTTATGGGACTAACACAAATTTGCAGAATAAAATACAAATTGTGGAACCAAGTGAAAAACCAAGGAGTGAACTTAGAGCTAAAGCTAAAGTTGAGACGGTGACTCCTATAGGAATCTAATAAAGAATCATCATGGTGATAATATTATTGGTGGAAAGGATAAAGGAGTGATGACAAGGAATAAGGTACAAGAGAAGAACAATGTTTGATTTTCCAAGTTGAGACTAAGAGTGTTGATGAAGATAGTAATTATGTTTTTTTGATTCAAGATATGATAGAAGAATTAGATTAGATTGAGAAGAATGATACATGGGAATTGGTTTCTAGACCTAATGACAAGAATGTTATAGGAACTAAATGGGTTTTCAGAAATAAAATGAATAAACAAGGCAAGGTTATAAGAAACAAAGCAAGACTAGTGTGTAAATGTTATTCATAGCAAGAAGGTATTGATTATGAAGAGAAATTTGTACCTATTGCTAGAATAGAAGTAGCTAGGATATTTTTGGCATATGAGGCTAACAAAAATTCCAAGTATATCATATGGGTGACAAATTAGCATTTCTGAATAGAGAACTTGAAGAAAAAGTTCACATTAAGCATTCTAAAGGTTTTCCTTTGACAAAAGAAGCATATATTGTATGCAAGTTGAAGAAATAATTGTATGGATTGAAATAAGCACCTAGATCCTAGTATGTGATATTAGATAAGTATTTGGAAAAAATAGGATTTGCTAAAGGTACTACAAATATTAATTTGTATTTGAAGGAAACTGAAAATTGGTTATTGATTGTTGAAGTGTTTGTGGATGACATGATTATTGAAGATGGTGATGAAGCAAGTGAGGAATTTATTGGAGAAATGAAAAAGGAATTTGAGATGAGCATGATTGGTGAGATGAAGTATTTCTTTGGTTTGCAAATTGTGTAGAATAGTGATGGTATTTTCTTATCATAGACTAAGTATTTGAAAGACTTGTTGAAAATATTTGGATTGAAAAGTTGTAAATCTATTAGTACACCTATAGTAACTGATCATAAGTTTTCAAGTAAAGATGAATAATCTACTGTTGAGAAGAAGAAGTACAGATCTATGACTGGAGGTCTCCAATACTTTGCAATACCCCTCCTTTTCTATCATTGCAGACTTTGTCGTTAAAGTTTTATATGACGCATCTATAGATGTGTTAACCTTTATTTAATATTTAAAATACAATACTTTGATATGTTGAGTAATTGATTATGTTAGGTTGTAATAATTTCTTACTTGTAGTGATGATGTTTTAATTACTCTTAGTTAGTTAATGAAATTACTTTTATGATGTCATATGGCATGTCTTAGAGAGATATTTATTATGTCCTTATAATAATGAGATGTTCATGTGAGAATATGAAGTTATTATATTTAGGATTTATCATTACACTTATCCCATACTTGCATGTATATAGTGTGTGTGTCTATTTTACATTTATTCTTGACGTGTTTGATATGGTTGAGGGAGGGTTTCATAGTCACTTGCTAGTCAGGATCTACACAATATATCACTCTCCACTATTTATTTATTTAGCTTAGATATATATACACATGTACATGCTCATCTTTTATATAGGTTTGCAAGTACCATACATCGACTTCCGTAAATTCCTACAATGAGTGTGTCCTATCGCAATAACTCAATGGTAGGAATGGAGAAATAATGTTCATGTCCAATCCCATCCATAGCCTAATTACTTCTCCTTAGAAGGAGGACGTGTATCTAACTTTCCACCCTTTTTAAATCCATGAGTTTATCTTTTCCTGTGTTCTTAAATTTTGAGTTTTGATAATGTTGCTTTTATGTGGATTTGGCTAGGTGATTTATTTGGCAAATGATTTAATTATAATATTTGAGTTAGTCATATAATATTGAGAATGAATAAATAGTATTTGGTTTAAAAAAAATTTAAAATATGACGATATTTAATTAATTAAATATGTGCTTCAATTTAAAAGATTTAATTTAAAAGTCTCATTGAAAAGGTTGGATAAAAAGATAATTAAAATATTAAAAAGTTAAAGATTCAATATTGTTTTTTATGATTATTTAATTAATAATAATTAAATTAGAGTTGCATTTAAATAATGAGCTTTAATTATTATTATTAATTTAAATAATAAGCTACACTTTAAATATGTTTCCACTAATTACTAAAGTGGAGAAAAAATAATAATAATTAAAGTAATTATTAGTATAAAGTTGGTGACTTTTGAAATATGGAGAAATAGGAACCCTAGTTAGGGCTAATGGTTTTTAATCAGAGGGTTGGTAGTTCATTTGAGGGACACATGGGTTTTGGGAAGAAACTTTTAGACCTGGAGCAAAAGAATTTATGAAAGTTGAAGAGGGTTTGGATTTGCATGTGTTCATAGATTTTCTTAAAATTTAGTTGTCATTTTAAGATAGGGTTTGAAAACTAAATGTATAATTTTATTGAAAGATCTGTCTGCTTCATGTCTTCCTAAGTGATTGTATAATGCTTATTAAGGTATTGTATTAATTTTTCTAGATAAAAACTTATGTTGTAAATTTTGAAAAAAGGAAAACTTATTAATCAATAAACCTTCACTTGGAAAAACTATAGAAAAGAATAGAAAATTATTATATTTGTATTATTTTAAAACCCTTTCTACTATAGGAAAATTTTGATTATAGAAAATTGGAAGAAAAAAACAAATTGAATAGCTAGGGTTTCAATTTTAAACTTGTCATTGGAACCATGTGATTATCATGAATTTTTTAATCAAAAATAAATATTATTCTTATATCTAGAATCATTTAGTTACAAAATTTATTGGAAAAACAAAGGATTAATTGAGAGGGAAGCATGTTGTAACTAAACTTATACATGCATGTGAAAATAAATATATTAAAGATAGAAAACTAAGTATATTATGGATGCATGATTTGAGAGATCAAAGGTATGTGAAAATACTAATTGCATATTTATTTTTATTCTATAAAAAATATAATTTAATTTTTAAATTAAATTTATTTATTTTTTAAAATTATTTATTATTAATTTCCAATTTTTAAATTTAAAAAAATTAATATTTAATCTATTTTAAAAATTAAATAAATAAATACTTCTTATTTTCCTATGAGTGAGTTTTTTAATATTAATTATTTTTAAAACTCTTGGTTAGTTATAACATATTATATATTTATTAATGTGAATGGAGTTATAAATTAATAAATATGTAATTGTGATTTAGTTATATTTTAAGAGAAGTTATAGTGGAGTTCACTATATAATCATCTAGTTATGAATGTTTAATATTATGAGAGAAATTGTAGATAACTTAGTTAAAATTATAATTTCAAGTTTTAGTGATCTCTAGTTGCATTATGAATTAAAGGAGAAGTAAATATTAATATTGGACTTAGATATAAGTCAAATGAATATTTTAGAAATAAAATTGATATTAATATTTAATCTAAAATATATGTTTATGTTACTAATTATATCATTTATCATTTTAGATTAATTAAATTAATAACATGATAGTGTTGCATGATATTTTATAAGCACAAAGATATTTGACATTTAAATACTTGTTTATTTAAATAAATGTATTAGCTTAACTATCTATGTAAACATGTATATTCTTACTTTAATGCTAAACACATCTTTATGACCAAACTAATCAAGAGAAATTGATGAAATTAAACCATATGACTATAAACTATGTGTTTTCTTAAGTGTTATATTTATAGTTTTGTGATGTTTATTTTCATAGTGGTTTTCTTTGTAGGTTGTTTACTTAGCCAAGTTAGGATGTGCATCGGAGTCATTGTTAAGATTTCTTTTACTATCATCTAACTTGATGCCATGATATACTTAATGATTTGAATTGAGATTTATGTTTTATGAGCTTTATGCTATTGAGAATTTTTGAGAACTGAGTTTTGAGAACCAATGTTATTTTTGGGTTACCTATTAAGGAACCAAATTTGATTAATATTACTTTTGTGTATGTGACACAATTGTAGTTTGTAATTTTTGGAAAGGTAGTCTAGGTGCATGTCTATGGGAGTGGCTTGCAATGGGGGTCAGGGCTCAAAGTGGTTGTTAGTGTAACTCATTTTAAGTTGTGTAATAAGTGATAATATAGTAATTAAAATATTTGAAAAATATTAAAAAGATAAATTAGAGATTTTTCCTTGCCCATGTCTTGAGTGTTTGTATAGGATAAGGATGGGAATGGGATGTTACCTAGTGAGAGGTATGATTGGTTGTCTTCGTCTTCTTGAGTGGGTATTTTGGTTCCACATATATCACATTGAGGGTTCAAGTTCTAGAGTGACAATCCAGGGTAACTCAAGTAGTTTGACCATGTGATGACACTCTCTAGTATGTAACCTGAGTCTCTTTCATAGTTTATTTTATACTTTTTGGATAATACTTTTGATGGTGTATTTATTGTGAGTTGTTACTCATTGATTGTATGTCATTTATTGTTGATGGCTAACTTTTATTGATGAGTGTCAACTATTTATTTGTGTACTTATTATTGGATGTTCTTATTGTTGGTGATATACTTTTATTAATGATGATTTTTATCTATTGATTATTTTTCTTGGACATGTGGCCTTTGACTTAAGGTGGATATCTTTTGTTGACTTTATCTTAATTTTTGATACTTGATTTATACTTGGTATTTATATGTTGACTTAGTATGTGGTGTTGGTATTAGATTGAGTGTCCTTTCAATTTTAATTATCTCTTCTTCTTGAGTAGTTTTTGTTACTCTTGAGGTAGTTTTGGCTATCAAGATTCATTTTCTAGGATTATTTTATGATTTGATTATCTATGTGTGGATCATACATTATCACTCCTGCACGATGGGAGAGGGAGCCTAATTAGGTGACCATGTGGTTAGGAAGTAGTGTCTTCTTACCATTTGAGTCCCTTTTAGTTTGGTAGATGTTAGATATTCATTGATACAATTATATCATTATCATTCTTGCTCTTTTTTTAAAGTCTGATATTCAGATGTTGCATCTATGTGTTTATGTATCTTGTATTTTGAGATCCTATGAGATTGGTGTATTGTATTTTATATTACATACTCTACGACATGTGTAGTGGATGTTGTTATCTAGATGTTCTTTATCATATCATCTATATTTATGTATTAGTTATTCATTTATGACCATAGAGAATTGTTCTTAAGATTAGAACTAATTAACTAAAATATTCTTAAACGTGACTTAATGTGAAGGAACCCTTCAGGAATGAAATTGTTTTTGTATTTCTTTTGTGTAAATGATGTGTATTTGTATATTGATTCTATATTGTTATCTTGATGTTGTATAAACTTTTTTTTTAAATAGTTCAGTAAATATTGAATCATGTTAGGTTATTTCTCTTAGGTTCTCAAGTGAGCCATTACATCTAGTATAAGAGCCTGAGTTTCAACATTAGAAACTTTGGACATATTGTGTATCATTAGTTAACAAGTAGTTAAACTTGCAACAAGATTAAACAACAAAAAATTTCAATAGAAATATAAACAACAAAATTGGAAATAATAAAACTATGAACAATAAAACTTGGATTCATAATACTTGGTGTTTCAATCACTATTTTGTGATTGTATATTTCATCTTTGTAATCTTTGTAGTGATAGTCAGCTTCCAGGATTAAACCAATTTTAAAGGGAGGAGGATGTAATACCCCTCATTTTTTATCATTGTACATTTAGTTTTAAAAGTTATATATGACTCTTCTATAGATGTGTTAGCCCTTATTTGATATTTGAAATGCAATACTTTAATATGTTGAGTAATTGATTATGTCAGGTTGTAACAATTTCTTACTCACAATGATGATGCTTTGATTGCTTTTAGTTAGTTAATACTTAAATGATGATGTCATATGGTGTGTCTTAGAAAGATGTTTATTATGTTCTCATGATGATGAGATGTTCATGTTAAAATATGATATTATATTTAGGATTTACTATTATACTCACCACATACTTGCATGTGTATGGTGTGTGTCTGTATGCGTCTGTTTTACATTTATGTTTGATGTGCCTGATATGGTTGAGAGAGGGAGTCATATGCACCTACTAGTTGAGATCTACATGATGTACTACTCCCTTCCATTGTTTGTTTAGCTTAGATATACATATATGTGCATGCTTATCTTTTTTAGATGTTTGTAGGTACCGGGCATCAACTTCCTTGAATTGTCAGGATGAGTGTGTCATATCACAATAACTCAATGGTAAGAGTGGGGAGATAATATTCAGTTTGAATCCCATCCATAACCTAATTACTTGTCTTGAGAAGGACATATATCTAACTTTCCACCTTTTTTAAACCCATGAATTTATTTTCACCTATATTGTTTAATTTTGAGTTTTGGTAATGTTGTTTTCATGTGGATTTGGCTATGTGATTTATTTGGTAAATGATTTATGTATAATATTTGAGTTAATCATATAATATTAAGAATGATTAAATAGTGTTTGATTAAAAATAAAATATCAAATATGAAGATATTTAATTAATTATAGATTAATTAAATGTGTGCTTCAGTTTAAAGATTTAATTTAAAAGTTTAATTTAAGAAGTTGGATAACAAAGAATTAAAAGATTAAAAGGTTAAAGATTTAATATTTTTATAATTATTTAATTAATAATAATTAAATTAGAGTTGCATTTAAATAATGAGCTTTAATTATTATTACTTATTTAAATAATAAACTACACTTCAAATAGTGCTTGCACTAATTAATAAAGTGGAGGAAAAGAAAATAATTATAATTTAATGAAGTTAATGGCTTTTGAAATATGTGATAATAGAAACCCTAGTTAGGGTTATGGTTCTTTATTAGAGGGTTGGTAGTTCATCTGAGGGACACACAAGTTTTGGGGAGCAAAATTTAGAACTAGAGCAAAAGAATTGTTGAAAGTTTTAAAGGGTTTTGACTTTCATGCATACATAGATTGTCTCATATTTTAGATGTCATTTTTAGGTAGCATTTGAAAACCTATTGTAGAATTTTATTGAAAGATCTATCTACTTCGTGTCTTCCTAGGCACTTGCATAATACTTATTAATTTATTGTATTGATTTTTTTGTATAAAGAATTATGTTTTAGATTTTGTGGGTTGTTTTAGATGTTGTAGATTTTGTATAAAGAGTTATGTTTTAGATTTTTTTATGATTATTTGCCTTGATGTCATGATATCAAAATTTGGTTGCATAATTTATTGCAAAAATAAAAGATTAATTCAAAAGAAAGCATGATGTAACTAAACTTACATATGCATGTGAAAATAAATATATTAAAGATAGAAAACTAGGTACATTATGGGTGCATGGTTTGAAAGATCAAAGATATGTGAAAATACTAATTGCATGTTTATTTTTATTTTATTAAAAATATAATTTAATTTGAAAAAAATTAAAACTATTTTTATGATTAATTGCTAATTTCAAAAAAAAAATTTAAAAATTTAAATTATTATTTATTTATTTTGGAAATTAAATAAATAAATACTTCTTATTTTCTTATAAGTGAGATTTTTAACATTAATTCTTTTTAAAACTCTTAGTTAGTTATAACATATTATATACTTATTAATGTAAGTGGAGTTATAAATTAATAAATATACAATTATGATTTAGTTATGTTTTAAGAGAAGTTATAGTGGAGTTCACTATATAATTATTTAGTTATTTTAATATTATGAGAGAATTGTAGATAACTTAATTAAAATTATAATTTTAAGTTTGAGTTATCTCTAACTACATTATAAATTAAAGGAGAAGTAAATATTAATATTGGACTTAAATAGAAGTCGAATTAATATTTTAGAAATAAAATTGATATTTATATTTAATCTAATAATATACATTTATGTTATTATAATTACGTGTTTATTTAAATAAATATATTAGCCTAACTATCTATATAAACATGTATATTCTTACTTTAATGCTAAACACATCTTTATGACCAAACTAAACAAGAGAAATTGATGTAATTAAACCATATGATTGAAAACTATTTTTTTTCTTAAATATTCTATTTATGGTCTTGTGATGTTTATTTTAGTGATGATTTTCTTTGTGGGTTGTTTACTTGACCAAGTTAGGATGTGCAACAAAGGCATTTTTGAGATTTCTTTTGTGATTATTTGTCTTGATATCATGATATACATAATGATCTAAATTGAGATTTGTGTTTTATGATCTTTATGCTATTGAGCATTTATGAGAACTTGGGTTTTGAGAACCAATGTTATTTTTGAGTTACCTATTAAGAAATCAAATTTGATTAGTAATACTTTTGTGGTATGTGACACAATTATGATTTGTAAGTTTTGAGAAGGTAGTCTAGCTACATGTCTATGGGAGTGGCTTGCAATGGGGGTCGAGGCCCAAAGTGGGTGTCAAGGTAACTCATTATAAGTTGTGTAATAAGTGATAACATAGTAATTAAAATATTTTAAAAATATTAAAAAGATAAGTTAGAGATTTTGCATCTCCCATGCCTCGAGTTCTTGTATAGGCTAGAGATGGGAATGGGATGATACCTAGTGAGAGGTGTGATTGGTTTTCCTCATCTTCATGAGAGGGTATTCTAGTTCTACATGTTTCATATTGAGGGTCTGTGGTCTAGAGTGACTAGTCCAGGGTAACTCAACTTCTGAGGGTCTGGGGTCTAATGAGAGACCAATCCTGAGTAACTCAATTAGTTTGACCATGAGATGAAACTCCCTAGTATGTAGCCAGAGTTTCCTTCATGATTTTTTTATATTTTCTTCTAGTGGTGTACTTATTGGATTTTTTTTTTTTAATATGATGTATTTATTGTGAGTTGTTACTCATTGATTAGATATCATTTATTGTTGACAACTGAATTTTATTGATGAGTGTCAACTATTTATTGGAGGTGTACTTATTGTTGGTGATTTTCTTGTATTGATGAGAATTGTTATATGTTGGTTATTATTCTTGGACATGTCACCTTTGACTTAAGGTGGATATCTTTCATTGACTTTATCTTGATTTTTGATACTTTATTTATACTTGGTATTTGTATGTTGACTTGGTATGTGGTGTTGGTATTGGATTGAGTGTCCTTTCGATTTTAATTATCTCTTCTTCTTGAGTTTGTGTTACCCTTGAGGTAGTTTTGGCTATCAAGATTCATTTCCTAGGACTATTTTATGGTTTGATTATCTGTGTGTGGATTGTAAATTATCTCTCCTATATAGTGGGAGTGGCATCCTGATTAGTTGACCACATGGTCAAGATGTAGTGTCTTTTTGCCATTTCCCCCCCCCCCCCCCCCCCCCCTCAATTTGGTAGATGTTGGATACTTGATGATGTAGTTATATCATTATCATTATTATTCTTTTCTTAGAGACTTCTATTCAGATGTTGCATCTATGTATTTATGTATCTTGTATTTTGAGATCTTATGGGATTAGTGTATTGTATTTGAAGTACTTGTATTTATTATTACATACATTACGACATGTGTAGTGGATGTTGTTATCAGGATGTTCTTTATCATATCATCCAAATTTATGTATTTGTTATTCATTTATGATCATGGAACATTGTGGTTAAGATTAAAACTAATTAATTAAAATATTCTTAATTCTGACTCAACATGAAGGAACCCTTCAGGGATGAAATTGTGTTTGTATTACTTTTGAGTAAATGATGTGTATGTGTATATTGCTTCCACATTGTTATCTTGATGTTGTATAACTTTTTTTTAAAATAGTTCAATAAATATTGAGTCATGTTAAGTTATTTTTCTTGGGTTCTCGAGTGGGTATTACAACTTGACTCATATAGGACTAGATATAGATAATGCAATTGGTATTGTTACAAGATTTAAATTTGATCTTAAAGAATCACATTATGTAGCAACAAAAAGGATTTTTAAATATTTGAAGGTTACACCTTATTTTGGGCTATGGTGTGATAGATTAAATGAATTTACCTTATGTACATATACTGATGCAGATTAGGAAGGCAATATGGATGATAGAAAGAGTACAGGTGCTAGAAAAAATTTCTTAGGAGGACGATTTATTTGTTGGTTAAGCAAGAAATAGGATTGTATTTCACAAATCATAATAGAAGCAGAGCATATAGCAGTAGAAAATATTGAAGGATGTTGGAATTGAGTTTACAAATCTTGTTATCATATATTTTGACAACACAAGTGCAATGAGTATGTCTAAGAATCTTGTTTTACATTAAAGACAAAGAACATATCTATCAAGTATCATGTTTTGAGAGAGAAAGTTGCAAAAAAGGAGATCATATTAGAGTATATCAGTACAAAGGAGAAGATAGAATATATATTTATAAATCCCTTTCTAAAAGATATATTTGATTACCTCAGAGGTATTCTTGGGGTTATGCCCCTACCTACATTTGATTAGTTGATGAGTGATTGCATCATTCCAGTAGTATAAAGCACTATTGTTTATCTGGACTAGATGCTTGATGCCTCCTCTATGGAGAAGTATATGTGTTTGAGATGAGTCATAAAGGACTCTTGGTAACTGGCATTTAATAGTGTCTTTGGACACTTGAGGTTGCTAAAGATCTTATGAAGAATAATTGACATAATGATACCTTTGTCATTAATGTCAATGGGGGAGAAGATCTACATGAAAAACATCTCATGGTACATTTAAATAGGAAGATAATAAATGGGGGAGTAGCACATTCATGGAGAGTTGTTCCTTGTTTCAGATTTGATTGATGAAAAGGATTTGAAAAGAAATAGTACATGAGCAGTTGCAAAAGGGATATATTTGGTATTCATAAAACTTATATTTTTTTGGTCTATATTTCCATCAGTACCAAAGGGGGAGATTATTGATAATAATCCTATGGGGGAGTATCCTAGCATTGTTGGAGCATTGGGGAGATTGTTAACATGATTATATGTTGCTTTCATGCCCGTGTTTGTCATTGATGTCAACATATTAGCTATTTAGTGAAGATTGATAGAGTAGTGGACAAAGATTGAGGTCATGAAATTCAAGGATTGATGATGAGGCTATGCACAATTGAGGACATGTTCTATAGAGTTTCTTGATTATATGGTTAAGAGTGCATGTATATTATTGATAATAATCCTATGGGGGAGTATCCTAGCATTGTTGGAACATTCAGGAGATTGTTAGCATGATTATATGTTGCATTCATGCTAGTGTTTGTCATTGATGTCAACATATTAGTTATTTAGTGAAGAATGATAGAGTAGTGGACAGAGATTGAGGTTATGTAATTCAAGGATTGATGATGAGGCTGTGCACAATTGAGGACATGTTCTATAGAGTGTATTCATTATATGGTTAAGAGTGCATGTATAAATATGAAGAAATATGAAGACAATTGTACAGAGGAAGAAGATTGTTGATCTCTAAGCCTAAGTTTTCTATTAGTATCTAATACTTAGTCATTTTCAAGGTAATTTTGGATGGTCATCACCACAACTAAGCCATCTAGAGAAGGCTAAGCTATAAAGTACTTGTTCACATTTTTCATATGTTGAACAAGTCAAAGGTTATTGAGCACCCTAGTAGAGACTGAGACAGCATACATGTTGAGTAAAACAATAGAGACCAAGGTAATAGAAAGTTAAATAATGTCGAGTGAGTGAGTAAATATTGAGCATATAGAAGTCAAGTGATAGAATGAATGTTAGTTATGACTGAGTGTTAGAACATTCAAGTTTCAAGTAAACTAGTTTCAACATATGAGTTTTTAATGGCAAAAATACTTATATAAATCATTTTAACTAACTTCTACACAAAATTTAAATATTTTAGAGACAATTAAGGAGAACATTACACATTTAAAGGGGAGTCAGGTGATGAGGACACTCAGGAGCAAGGGACACAGGAAGATTTTGATGACAAGTTTGATGTTTCTTCTAGACCTCTAAAAGGGATGTATGGTAATCTGGGGGCTATTCTAAAATAAATTGGGGTAATGAAAGGCCAAATGTAGACAATTGGTAGGGAGATGCAAGAATTAAGGATGGAAGTTGTGCATGCTAGTAAAAAAATTCGTGGTGAGCACACTCTCGGCCAACATATTGATAGGCTCATGGAGGTGATTGGAAGTGTTGAAGATGTTAAAAACTTAATGATGAAGATCCCATAGTTGGAGGCCAAGAACAGGGCTATGGATAGAGACTTCAATGCGAACCAAGGAAAGGTCACCATGATGGAAGTCAAGATAAGTAACCTTGAGAAATCGATAAAACAATTGGTTGACAATGTGGGTACTTTGATTAAAAAACTAGAAATGGATAAAGGCTAGAACTCCCCTTAGGTGATCGATTGCCAAGGTCACAGTAAGTGCACCAGGGCTCACTCCAAGAAGAATGATGACATGGGAATGAAGGATGAGGTGAAGGTAGTGGCAGACAACAGGCAGATCCTAGTTGATCAGGCACTAGATCTGATCAAGGCTACCTAGCTGGGTGTTTACTATCTTTTCTATTGTCTTTTTGTTGTTTCTTTCAACAGTTCTTTCTTTGACCTCTTTTGTGTTATTTCTGGAGGTATGTTTCATGTATGCTTCTACTTCCTTTATCTTTTTCTAGCTTAACTTGTTGAACTATGGTTTCAGTTCCTTAAAACCTGCTTTTACTTAATCAAAACATTACACATTTTTTAGATGGCATTAATCCCAAGAAAATCATATTAACCAATTAAAGAATTAGAAGAGTAAAATGGCAAAAGGGATAAAATATGGATTTTTGATTAAGATCTAGAACTTTCTATGATTATCTATTTAAGAAAGGGTTCTAACCCAAAATCATAATGAGTATGAATGGTGAAGCAAGGAACAAAAAAGGAGAGAATAGAGAAAGGGAGACTAAGTTTGCAAGGAGATCAAATAGAGAGACCTAGCAGTGAAGGATAGAACAAAGATATCAAATAAGGAGATTAGATTGAGATATTGAAGAGAGGAGATCCATTAATAACTTTCACAGAAAACCAAAGGATTGGGTACTAAATTAGTTTTGACAAATTAAGTCAAGGCAATCTCTTAACAAAGTGGATCTAACAGACCTTATTTAAATCTCCTAACTAAGTCTTTACTTTATTGTAAGTGCAAAAACCTTTAATCAAGGTAAGATGTAATAGTCTTAAAATATTTTAATAGAACAGACCCCTCAAAGGTTAGATCATCATAAGTGATCAAATTATAGCCCTAATAGGAAAAAAATTGTTTTAGCATTAAATATTTGTGGGTTTTATCCCCACCCCATTTTTACCTTCATCTTGAAGTGTTTCTGGGTTATAAAAACCACTGTGTTATGATTTTATGTTTTCATGGATGTTATGCTTAGACAGATTTCATTTCAGCATTATAAGTTTATGTTCATATGGTATGAGATCTAAGATATGAGATGGATTAGGGGTAAATGTAGTTAATTGTTTTATTAGTGCAAATCTTTATTGATCCTGATTCACCCCCTACCCCCCTCTTAGTATCTTGTTTCCCATTTACACTTCCAAAAAGTAGTATCAAAGCCTACTTCTCTTGAGAAGAGTACATATCTTGAAATGGAGGAATACAAAATAGGAAAGATCATCGAAAACCAAACGATTGAAATCTAGATCATACTACAACAACTTAAAGGAGAAAAAGAAGATTTAAGGAAATCCTTAAAGAAAAAGAAAGATATGGCCATTCAGTAGAATGGCACACTATACAAGGAAATTGATGTCAGTGGATTTCTTAATAGTGGGAATACTGATGACAGTGATGTAGGAATAATAGATCCATTGTAGAAGAATAACATTCTAAGTAAAGAAATCAAAGAACTCAAAAGAGAATAGGAAATTCAATTAGTAAGACTATGTGAAGTGGTTGAACAAAAGAAGAAATATGGAGAAGATAAGATCATAGCTAAAGAAGACAAAAGACAAGTGGTTACTAGACTTCAAGAAATATCATTTGATGTGCAGAAGCTTATAAATGATTAGTTTGATATGATGAACCAATTTTTACTTGCAAATCAAGAGTTGAATAGAAAGGACATGGAGATCACAAATATTAAATCATAGAATGACCAACCAAATATGAAAACCAAGTGAAGCTATCAAATACTTTGAAGAACTATTGAGATTTTCAAGGTCATCTAGTGATACTTTTGGTCTAGGACATATCAAGCACTCTTCATCTACTAAAGTGGGAGAGTCATTAAAGAGTGAAATGCAAAGAAATGAAAAATCTAAAGGCAAGCCTACATGTCATCATTCTAGTAAACTTGGACATACATCCAACATTTGTAGAAGCAAAAAATGGCATGAAAACCCCTAAACCTAAGTTTACTAGTAACTATTTCAACTCTAAGAAATAAGGACATCAAGCACATGAATGCAAGTGAAAAATAAGTGGTGCACATACTAAACCTAGATTTGGACATAGGGCTCAAGAATGTAGATCCAAAGCAAAATCCAACTAGACATCTAAAGGACAAACACATGCACCTAAGCAAGGTAACTCTTACAATTGGGATTACATCACATGGTATAATTTTCATTATTGTGGAGAGTATGGAAATATTCTAGAGAATTACATTAAGACACATTTTAGAGGTAACCATAAGAAATGGTTGAATGGAAACCTAGCTTTTTATAGTTGTCACAAAGTTATTCATGTTAGTAAGAACTATAGGACCTGAGCACCAGCACCACCTAGTGAAAGCAACAAAGGAAAAGAGAAAGTTGAGATGAGTAAATCATGGAAATAGATAGTAGAAGCTAGAAGCAATGGAGAAAACAAATCTTAGATCACCTAGTCCAATGGATAAAGTGATCACACCACATCCAACTAAGTAAAGAAGGTATGTAAGGGACTATATACCTAAATTTTATTTCATACATCAGTTTCGAACAAGAAATGTGATTAAAAGTCCATATCAACATGAATAAAGATGCATTAGGATAGATTGGAGAGAAGAATTGGGAAATGGAATAAGCTACACTATCAAGTGTGTTGGTCATTCATTTTGCATGAGGTCAACAGTAGGAATCCATAGTGTAATTCCTCTCTTGAAAAGCAAATCTTTTTAAGGATCCACTCTAAGGTTCAGTGTTTTTCTTGCAACGTACCAAAATCCGCTTAGTAGAAGATAAATGTGAGTGTTCACAAGGAGGCCTTTGCTAGTTCTAAAAACTCTTTTATCTTAGAATAGAAGTAAAATTTGTTCACTGTATCAAAATATCACACCAAAAGAACAATATTTTTTGTATTTTTTGTTTTTTTTCGATGAATGCAATTTTAACAATGCAACTGATATGAGGTCCTATTTTAATAGGGGATTAGCAAAGCAAATAATGAAACTGAAAGAAAATAAGATGAGATCAAATAACTTGAAATTGAAATTCCTAAACAGACATAAGCCATAGAATGCAACATGCTGTGAGTTAAACCTTCAAAGAAATTGGCAGGAAACCAATGAAAATAGGAACAGTGCTGCCTAGAATCCACTAATGCAATTGTCGGTGAGAATCTTTAACAAATCGAATGATGTTTCACTCTTCATCAAATAGCAAGGCCATGGAAAGTGCACTCATGCAAGACAAAAAGCTATGTAGACACAATCGGGTGATCTCTTCTCAAGCTTGTTACATCAACAGAATTCATATATCTATAGCAAACACCAAAACTAAAAGATCGCACATCTAGAAAGAATGCAATAAACCTTTGGCTCAATCACAATCTCATGAATAAAAATCCATAAAACAATGACACATTCAGGCAAGAATAACTACACTCTGAATGCTAGCACCAAAGGAATAATTTTATTGCATAATAATGGCAGCCTTTCTTACATTTTACAATGGGGTATTTATAAGAAATCATCTCCTCAATTTGTGTTGAGAGTGAGAGATATCTTGATGCAATAAAATGCTTTTAAAACATTTAAACAAACTAAATATATACAAACTAATAATCTAATTGGTGCTTAGAGGGACTCCATCCATATTTTATTCATTAATTGGATGCATGAGCCCTTTACATGTCAAAAAAAATGAAAGCATGAGAGAGAAAGTATGAGGAAGCCATCAATTGAAGTAGAAGTGCATGGAGACACCAAAAATAGAAGTTGCCCCTTCACTAGGCATGTGTCAGAGTTAAACTACCATCAAAATGTGTTCACAATGCATGGAAAGTGCTATTTTTGGAACTAGTAGTCAACTATAGGCACACCTCTAAATTGCAGACCTATGGAACTGTGGACCTGTGGAGCTGTGGAGCTGCAGACCTGCAGACCTCGACTGGGTCAAAAATCTCAAAATTTCACTAAGTGTCCAAATTGAAATTTTGGCATCTGGGTTTTGCTCATCTTTATCCTAAAGATATGTTTGGATGTTTGCCTTTGAATTTCCCTATAATCTCAGTAATCTTAGTAGCATTTGAAAGATCCAAAGCCTCATACTTGTCTTTGACCTACTGTTTATAGTTGTCCACCTCAATTTGAGTTTTTGCAAAATCTCTAAGTTTGGTGTCCAACTCTAACAATGCTTCCTCTGTCCTGAAGGCTTGTCTGATGTCTTCATTATTGGATGCTTCCTCTAAATTCTTTCTAAAATTTTCCACAACTACCTCAACTAGTAAAATCTTCTCTTGTTCTTCATCTTCAAAAATGTCCAAGCATGCATCACTATACAACTTTTCTGCTTCCAAAATTCACTCTCGAGCCTGGTCCTTAAGCCTATGTATCTCATCATGAAATGTTTCCATCACTTTATTTCCATCTAAAATATTTTCTATCCAATCATCTATCATGTCTAACTCTTCTCCAGTATATACATCAATCAGAATGTGGTACCTTTGCCCTTTTATGGCTTGTAGAGTTTGTAATCCTTGCTCCATACCCGTACCTCATCCATAATACTAAAGTCCTGCCTCAAAATTGCCAGGATCTTGTCAACATTTTCTTTTGTAGCATTCAACAACTTCAGACTTCCTATGATTATGGTAACACCCCTATCCTCAAGGCTATCTTGCATATCCTAACAAGCTCTCAAAAATGGACTGAGTCGTACACCTTCCCCTTCTCTAAGCATGGTATTCAAAGTCTCCTCGGGGCATTTAGAATCTAGAGGACCAATAACTTCAGCTAAATATCCCTTTAATATCTCAACTTGCCTATGAAGTGTTCTATTTTCAACCTCATCCTGTTCCATGTGGCTAAGAACCTCCTTGACTCCCATAGTCATCATCTATCAGGAAGTATCTCACGTAGGCTTTCCTAACATGATATCTTTCACTTCATAGTCCTGAAGGCTAACTGCTTCTTCATCTGTACCTTTTAGAGGGTGAGCCATTTGTGCAAATAAGTCCTAGTTTTGAGTTGTAGTAATGAACACAAATGGCATTGCATCATGTAATGGAGAGTCAGGCTTGTTCAAAATCTTTGCAATATCACAAATATCATCCTCTGAAGCATGGAATTGATGCTTGCCACTCCTCATTATCTCTTTCCAAAACCATCTTGGGATATGTCTTTCTATAACCTTGGCTTTGGATGATGAAGAGATGTGTTCAACTACCTGCTTCCCTCTATCACTCTTGCTTGGAGTCTCCTATTGTGAGGGTTCTTCTTTTGTAGTCTCAATTTCTGTATATCTCATAATTTGATCCTCAACTTCCTGAGAAGGTTGTTGTATACATTCTACTACCTATGCCTCTTTTGATGACTCATCAATAACCCTTGGTTCTAGTTCTCCTTGTAATGATGATTCCTTCTAAACATGTTCTTCTAAACTCAGAGGTAGAGGTGTCACTAAAACCTTATCTACCATCATAACCTAAGGTGAAGATGGGGGAGTTGGATGAGAACCTTGTGTCTCAGGTGGCATCTACATCTAATCTTGCTATTGAAGTTCACCTATAGGAGTATCTCTAATCTTATCTCCAACCAATTCTGTACCTACTAGCATGATATCAAAATCTAAGATGGAGAGAACATCATCACCTAATTCCCTCTGCTCATTCACCCATCATTGTACTTCATGTTCCGAAGAAGAGAGTTCAACCACTTTAGATTGGGTGGGTGGTGGGGTATTTGTGACACTCTTCCTTCTTTCCAATTCTGTAGCTTTTGCTAATCAAGTTCTCCTTTGTAGAGGCACTTGCTCCTCCTCCTCATTTGACTCTATTTCCCCCTCATCTGATTCTTCCTCAGGAATGTTTTTAGGAATAAACGGATTAGGCACTAATCTTTTATGAACTCTTTGCCTCTTGTTCATTCTAACATTGATCCTCTTTTTTTTCTGTGGAACCATAGGAGAAGCGGGCTCTTCATGTATCAGATGAATGGATGTATTTGGAATTTCTCCCTCTTTTTGTTGACTTGACAAAATAGGAGGCAATGGAAATTCAACCTGAATATGAGGAGCTCCACTATCTTGGGGCTCTTGGGGACTGGATTCTTGTCGCTAGGAAGGGGCTTGTTCTTTAACGTGCTCTATTTGAAACTTTTGAGGAGAGGCTCTCTTCCTTTTTTCCTTCTTCTTCTCTAAAGGATGGTAGTATCCCACTAGACAATCAAGCTAGTAGACTATTTCTAGCTTGATAGGAGACTAGAACGTGAAGATAGGAACTATGACTTTCTTCCCCTTTACCCTTTATGGGCGAGCATGTGCATGGAATAACTCTTTATCTAGAGTTGGATCAAGTGGAAATGGTTTCTTGATCCAACTCTTTGTCATTCTAATGACATGTCTCACTTGATGATTAATATCATATGCTTCCTTTCTATCAATTTTTGCATTTAGGATGGGCCTCTTGCCAACTTTATCTATATTGAATAAGGGATCTAGTAGCTCCTATGAGTCCTGTAGCCTTATCTCATTCAGGATGGTCAAATGGAGAGCCTTCTCCGCTAAATACAAAGTCATTCTACAATAGTCTTTCATACGAACATCGTAGTCATTTGTGGCATTCATCCAATGATCTTCAATGGTGTCCTCGTGATAGAACTCTTTTCTTTCCAAGCTTTCCACTTTACCAACATTATCAAAGAATGGTTGGGGAGAGTTATATTATTCAAGAGGATAATTCTCCCATTCCCACTCGAAAGTAGGGATATCTTGCTTTCTATTTACATGGTATGCTCCTATTACAAAAGGCCAATCCCAATAAGGCCTTCATTTTTTTTTGATTCTCTCATAAGCTAACTCAATCTGCCAAGAAATTTCCATTAGAACCAACTTGTCACTTGGGTACCTTGGGAATTTCTTTGGATTAATAGATGCACCACCAACCTGAATGTATGTGAATGTCCGAAACTGGATGAAATATGCACCGAGAGCTGTGATCTATGTCTTGGCTTCATCGAACAACCTCTTCCCATAATCTCCTTCAATGAATCGAATAATGGCAAAGATGAAGGTATCATTCACAATTTTATAATCCTTGCTCTACGGTGAGAGATTCTTCTTCACTAGCTGAGGATAGATTACATATGGCCATGCATTAGGATCCTGCATACTACCCTTCTTGTACAACCCAGGATAGTCGGTGGTTCTTGCTACAAGTAGATATACCACATAAGAATTCATATAGAACTTCTTCTTGTCCTTTACTATCCACAACTAGTCACACAGGTTCTCACTAAGTGTGGTAGCCCAATCCAGCGACATCTTTGCGTGTTTGATGGTCTCAATGAAGTTTACCATGAATGGAGTGAGATGACCTCCTACAGGAAATCCCATAACTCTACTTAGGAGAATGATTGAATATCCAATTTCATCCTTCATGTATCCTCAAGTCATATCCACTTTGTTGATTGTCTTCCCCTGAGGTGGTTTCTTAATGAATTATGAGGAATATATGATGTCGATGGCCTCCTGATGATGATCCTTATGCCACCTCTCAACTACTTCATATGAAAGCTTGATAAACTGATCGGCTCTAGGTAGATGGAAAATCCTCTCAATATTATCAGGTCATAGATCCAAGACCACTTCCCTAATGATTCTCTTTACCACCCTTTCATTAGGGACAAAATGTTGAGATAGGGTCATAATCAATTCAGCTGACTACACGGTCCCAGGATGTGATGTTGCATTTACTAATCTGGAATAGATTAGGGCGGATCTCAAGGATGATCTTTCGATTGGATTATTACAAAATCTCAAGAACTCTCCCAAGTTTGTGTGTCCAAGTTCTATGTCTTTGATCTTAGAGTATTCATCGTGCAACCATGATTTTGGGGTTACACCTTGGAACTTGTACACAACTGGTTTTGATGTTGATCCAGATGTGGACACCATCTAATTATATTACCTCTCCCTCTTCTGCTCCTTGGACAAAAAATGAGTAAGGAAGAAGGGGAGGGAGGGTTTTTAACCCTCTCTCCCTTTTGCAAGAGTGTCGTACCTCGATGCATGCACTCTAGATGATTTTTTTTGGACTCTAAAATTTCTTCTCCTAACTCTCAAACTATGAGTCCAGGAGTCAAAAAAAAAAGTAGGGGGTCCCCATTCCTATTGAGGAATGGGGTGTGTGTTGTGGACACCAAAACAAAGTGTCAAGCATCAGTAATGTAATCTGTATGGATCAAGCATCATAATATAAACCAAGCACTTATATTGATCAAGCTGATGTATTGGCAGAAAAAATGATATTAGCTGAGTGAAATTATAGTGATCAAGTATTTGAATAGAAAGAAACATGAACATAACTTGTGAAGACTGAGATAGTTGTTGTGCACCTACAAGAGTACAAATGCATTTATTATAGACCTAAATGGACAAGATTAAAGGTATATATATCAAATTTTAATACTCATGTTCATTTTACCAAGCAATTTTTAGTGCATAAGAAATTCAAAGGTGACTAAGGAAATTTCAACAATATAGCAAGTGAATCATAATGTATCATTAGCAAAATTGGAATATTATAGTAAGTAAAGCTTTCAATGCTGAGCTAAGTTATTTTCATTATTGTTGAAGTGAATTTGTTCAAAATCCTATTTGGAAATGGCATCTTTTGCATCTGTTTCTGCTAAGGAAATGTTGAAGGAGAGCAATGCTCAAATTGTGAGGAACAACTAGTTTCCTCCACTAAAATTCAAGGAATATCCAAATGTTGCATTGACTAGTGATGAATTTGGTGTCATGTCATCAATTCCACCAAGGGTATTGATGATTCATGATGTACAATCATGTTATATATGTAAATTTGGAGAAATTGGAGATTATGAACTTTGTACAACATATGACAAATTGTGTGATATCAAAGTGTCAAGAGATGAACCTAAGATTGTTGTCAAGATAGGGCTGACCCATACCCTATCTTTTCCAAAGCTTTTCAAGGTTGAGTGCATAAAGATTGTGTTGAGCTGAATATACAACATGAAGATTTGGTTAGAGGGTGGATAAATCAATATTAACAAGGATATCATTCACCAAGTTACTACCTATCATACTTTGGACAAGCCAAAGACAATGAAAAGTGCTATGAGGGACATTGTTGAACAAAAAATGAAGGCAAAATGGAATGGTCATGGCATTTCAATACATGGAATCAATGACCTAATTATTTAATTTGTAGTACATTTGATTTCACACAATTCATATCATTCAAAATGATTGAATAGTGTACCTTGCATTGCATTTGACCTTGGATACAAAATTGTGAAGAAAGATCATAGTTATGATCTTGTTAAGATGCAACTACAACTTTCTAAGAACCTTGAAGCAATAAGGAAAGAAAAGAATACTTCTTCTAAGTTTGGTTCCTTGCTTATCTATATATTTTTCTATGTACATATTCATTTCCACCATTGTCACCATTGCATGGGATAGGAGCAAACTGACAATTAGTCAATTGGAAGAAAATTTTAAAGCCATAATGGATAACTACTTTGAAGAATTCAAGAATAAGATGAAAAATAGAATGAGGATACCTAAGTCAGTTGTAGATAATTATTTTGATGATATATTCTTTATGGTAGATGTAGATTTTATATATGCATGGGTATTAATAACAAAGGTTGCATGGTTGAGTCCAGTGCAATACGAAGTAAATATTAATGAAGTTGCAGCAGCAGTGACTGCATTGTTTTCTAAAGAGATTAATACGAATGTTGAGCCATTCGACACCTATAAGGAAACAAAGATTAAAATGATGATAGAAAAAAAAAGTACCCAAGATAGATAAGAAAGGAAAGAAAATAATTAAAGATCTTGAGGTAAAACTTGGTGAAGGTCAACTTCAGATAATTGAAGGAAAAGGAGAGGACGAGGAATCCAATGAAGAAGTTGAATTTGAGAAATATAAAGGCAAAGAGCTATTTTTTTTCAAGCCTAAGGTAACAAAGAAGTTTAAAGTAGTTATTATTGATCCAAAGGTAAAAAAGGATCTAAAGAAAGGTGTGAAAAAGGTTGTTACACCGCCTAAGCTAGAATCAAAGAGAAGACTAATCAAAAGATCAAAGGAAACTTAGTCCCCAACTACAAAAGGAAAAGAAAGATCAACAAAGAGGAAATTGGCCAAAGAAAAAAAGAAAAACCTACTTAAGAGGTCAAGGAGAAAAATGGCTATGATAGATAAGGAGGAGGAAGATGACAAAGAAGAAAAGTCTTACAATCTAAGAAAACTTCATCTTGTGCCTAGACTACCTCCAATGACCATGAACCAAGTATGTAAAGAGATTAAGGATTTAGCAAGTTTTGCAAGTTTTAAGGATATTAAATATACTTCTTTAAACAAAGATGGTCAATAGGAGCTTGAAAATACTATGATAGACATAATGATTAAGTTTAGATATACACCTATAGAGATAGGTGAAGGCATTCCTAAATATTTGTATAATAAAGTTGATGCTAAGTGGAAGTGGGCATTATCCACTAAAAGAAAAATAAGGGAGACCACTTTAGCATAGATAATACCTAATTTGGGGAAGACACATATATCTATAGCCCTAAAAAAATTTGTAAAGAAATTCTTACCTAAAGAGAGGGCATATAATTTTTTAAAGAATAAGAATCATGAAGTAGAGAAAGAGAACATTCTTATATGGAAGTAAGCATGTGGACTACTTGTTCCATCAACTGATAAAGATGAAGAAGAAGAGGGTGTTAGCTTAAAGAATAAATTTAACAACTGAGTGTCAATACACTTAACCAAGATCAAGAGTAAGTGCCGAGTAAGATGAAGTGCCGAGCTATATCAAGTGCCGAGTGTAACAAGTGTCGAGTGTAACAAGTGTCGAGTGATAACAAGTGTTGAGTGGTAACAAGTGTCGAGTGTTAATAGGTGTCGTGTGATATAATTTAGTTTAGGTGTCGAGCTATCTAGGAAACAGCATGTGTCGAGCATCAGCAATGCTTTAGGAGCCAAGTAACACAGAATATCAACATAAAAGTTTGAAATTGCACAAACTATGATGCGAACAGTTTTTGCAACCGACATAAGAAAATCTCGAAGGATTTAATGATGAGATCAAATCTTTTATTTTTCCTATGCAATCTACATGTAGCCAATAATAAAAATGATAAAGGCATGCAACCAATCAGTAAAAGACTAAGTATTGAGCGAGAAATTGAGATTCAATGTGGATCATAGATCCATATCTAACCCTAAGACTTTGAAGTCTTTATAAGGAAGATGAAATTTTATTGTAAATATATGTGAGTATACATACAAGGGTGTAAAAAGGAAAAATATTTTTAAAAGCAAAGGTTATCAGATCATAAAAGGATCAAGATCAGAGAAAGCAGAAAAGGTGCCTGCATTCAACAATCAAGGATTGTAATCTATCAGGTTCATTATACCTAATACTTTCTAGCAATTGTATTAGAATGAAAATCCTATGATGATAGGTTAGCTTAACAGCTATTTTGAAGAACCTTTGATTAGGTGATTAAAATCCTTTAACAGGGTGACACTTCATGTTAAGTGTTTGTAAAGCCTCTAACCAGGTCACTATTGACACAGTGTAGAGCCTTTAATAGGGCAGACCATCAGAAGTGGTTGAACAATATTGCTGCAGTAATTTTTGTGGGTACCATCCCCACCTCAGTTTTACCTTCTTATTCCTAGAGGGTTTCTAGGTTACCAAATTCCAGTGTTATGAGTTGTTGATGCATGTGTTAAATTTCATGTTTAATTGATGTATTTACATGCATGCAATTTACTTTCAGTTAAAAGTTTTATTCGCTAATGTGTGATACTTATGATTCACCCCCCCCTCTCATAAGTACTCTTTCCATATTTGAATATTCCAACAATTGGTATCAGAGCTAATCTAGGTTCTCAGAAGAAAAAGCCTAACAGCTTGGAGGAAAAGATCTAAAGATGGAATCTTTCAAACTTGGAAAGATCATTAAAAATCAGGTGATAGATGTGCAACTTGCTTTGCATAGCCTGGAGGAATTTAGAAACAAGTTGAGAAAGTCATTAAAAAAAGGAAGGATCTAGCCATAGCTGAAAATGATATACACTACAAAGAGATTGATACCACCAACATATTTTCCAATGGAGACACTAAAGAGTTTGATGCAGCAATAGCAAAACTGATGGAGAAAAACAAAGCTCAAACAGAGGAGATGAGATATCTCAAGATGGAACATGAATCACAGGCCATAATGATATGTGAGATTACTGAACAAAAGAAAAGAGCAGTTGATGATAAGGTCATGATGGAAAATGACAAAAGAAATCTTGCAAACAGACTTGAAGAAAAATGTACTGAACTAACAAGGATCTCAAACATGCAGATGGATACACTTGCTCAAATGATGAACCTTCATCATGAACTCAATGTGAAAGATATTGAGATCTCTACTTTGAAGATGCAAAATGAACAAATGCAGAATGAATTGAACAGAGAAAGAGAGGTGGCAGAGAATCTCAACAAGTCAAGTGAAGCCATCAAATATTTTGAGCAATTACTGAAATCCCCAAGATCAACCCATGATACATCAGGACTTGGATACAACAGCACTGAAGTTGGAGAATCATCAAAGAGTGCAGAACAAAGAAGTGATAAAGGTAAAGATGTTAAACCTACATGTCATTTCTGTGGAAAGAAAGGACATACATCTAATGTATGCAGAAGCAAGAATGCTCATCAGCATGACAAACCTAAAAGTACAAACCATTTTTATAGATGCAAGAAGCAAGGTCATCAAGCATATGAATGCAGAACCAAAACTACTAAGAATCAAGATTTGATGGACATTGTTATAATTGCAAAAAGTATGGGCATAGAGCTTTTGAATGTAGATCAAAGCCTATGTGAACATTAAATCAACTAGCAAAGACATCAAACCATGAATTTTGGGATTACAACACTAGGTACAGTTGTCACTATTGTCAAGAATATGGACATATACCATTGAACTGCATAAGAACACACTTTAGAGGGAACTACAAAAGATGGTTGAGTCAAACTACATGTTCCAGTTGCTCAAAAACTGGTCATGTCAGCAGGAATTTCCCAACAAGGTCAAAGGCATCATGTTCTGAGTTCAGCAATGGAAAGGCAAAGATAGATGTTGGACATATCAGAAGTGAAATGAATAAGACATGGAAGAAGAAAGATGAGTATAATACATCAAGTGTAGAGATCACTTCACCTAATAGGTCAAGTGATCATGCTTCATCAAATTAAGCAAGAATAAGGGTATGGGATTGATAAACCAAGTTACATCATATATCAGTCCCAAGACATAGAAGAACTACAAAGAAGAAATCAGCATAAACAAGGATGCTACGTCAAAATTGAAAACTTTGCAAGATCTATCAAAGTTGTCTTTAGGTGCCAAGTTGCTAATAGCAACCGAGTTGATAGATGATGTCGAGCTGTGAAGTATCAATAAGAGCCGAGAAAAGTGAAACACAATGGGTGTTGAGTCATGTTGAAACCCTTCAGGTGCCGAGTAAATAGTTGGTAGTGTACTAAGCATTAATTACTCTATTTTGAAGGGTACATAAATCCAATTTTTGATCATTTTCCCACCATTCAAATGAGAAGCAAAGCTAAGTAGAGTAGAGAAGATCGAGATCAGCTCAGAAGCCATGTGTGAAGATTTGAACAATGATTCAAGACAAGTTTAATCGATTTGAGGTATTTTACTTAAGTGTCGAGCTACGTAGAACTTATAAACTTTTTTAAATCATAAACCCTAGTTTGGCAAACAATGGCATCTGGGTCAGGAACCACTAAGGGTGTAGAGAGTCATGAGATACAGTTGGTCAACAATGAAGTTAAACAACTTGAATTTAAGCCCATTCCAGAAGTAGCATACAAAAATTATCCTGCAGGTGCACTATCAGTTATTCTAGATAAAGTTGTTATGGTCCAAGATGTCTGCAGATGTTATAACTGCAAAATTGGAGCCATAGGAGATTTAGAAATCTATAATGCATATGAAAAACTATGTGAGAACAAAAGACTGAAAGATGAGTTCTCGATAATAGAAAGAAAAGGATTAACCAAAACCCTAGCATTTTTTATTGTCTTCAAAATTGAATGGGTACGGATAGTTTTGAGCAGAATACATTATGGAGCTTTTTGGTTAGAGTCAGGGCCAGTAAAATTCACCAAGAAAACTATTCATAGGGTTACTGGTATTCCAACCCTAGATCGGCCAAAGACCCTGTGAAGTGACAAAAGGGAAGTAATGGAGAAAAATACAAGTGCTAAATGGAACAATAGAGGAATGACTATCGACACAGTCACAGATCCCCTACTAGATTTTGTTGTGAGAATCATTTCACACAAATTCTATCAATCAAGTAGGTTAAACAGTGTACCTTGTATAGCAGTTGATGTTGCATACAAGATAATAAAAAAGGATCACACTTATGATCTAGCAGAGCTCATGTTTCAACAGATTAATGAAAATGTGGGAGCCATAAGGAAGAGCAAGGGAGCTCAGTGCAAATTTGGGTCAATTTTGATGTGCATGTTTTTCTATCTGATGAAAGAATTCCCTTCTATGGGCAAGGTAAGATGGAGTCCAGACAAAACAATTTTTGAACAAATCAATGGATACATTGAACAGATGGCTGAAAATTTTGATGCCCAAATGACTAGTTACTTTGAGAACTTCAAAAAGTCCATGAAACAAAGAATGAGGATTCCAGTCTCATTGATTGAGAAATATGAAAAGGACATTTGTTTTCTTGTAGATATAGATTATACTTATATACAATCAGTTATACCTAGAGTAAGATGGCTTAGGCCACTAGGTTATGAACTTGATATTGATCAAGCTTTTGTAGCAATAATAGCCCTACCTGCAAAAGAAGCTAACAAAAATGCAAAAACTTTTAGAACCTATGATGTTGTTAAATCAAGGGTGATAATGAATTTAAAGACTGCTTCTGCAGTAAAGAAGAAAGAAAAAATGGTGAGACAAATCAAGAGAAAATTTGGAGTTGAAGAAGGAACAGCAAAAGAGGAAGGAGAAGACATTGAAGAAGAAAGAGATAAACCTCAAGGTCTGACTCAAGGGTTAGGAGAAGATAAAGAGGAAAGTGCTAAGGAAGAAGAAGCCGAGGAAGCACCAGTTAAAAGAAAAGCCACAACTCCTCCTACTCCTCAATCAAAGGGGAAGAAAATAGCTACTCCTGCACCAAAGAGACCTATCACAAGGGCTGCAGCACAAAAAGCCCTAGAGGAGGCAAAAGGAAAGAAGAAAGACTCAAAGAAGACTGCTACCGAGTCCAAGAAAAGAAAATTTATTCGCCAACCTGAAATAGATGAGGAGAAGATAGAGTCAGAGGACAATAGTCAATTTCATGTGGTAAGACACAAACCTCAGACTGTTGTTGATAAATTATGTTCAAAAATTAGGAATAATGATTTGAAAGGTTTAAATAACCTGAATTTTTCTAAGCTCACCAAAGAAGAGAAAAATTAATTAGAGGAATCTGTGTATGCTATGATGGTTGAATATAAGGACAAACCTCTAGAATTAGATGAATCTATGCCAAAAAAATTATATAAAATTGTAGAGGATAAATGGCATTTTTGTTTACAAATGGAAAAAGAGATAACGGAGTCAACATTAGCCAGATTGTTGCCTGATTTGAATAAAGATCAAGTAACAAATGCAGTAAAAAGGCATAATAATAGATTCACTCCCAAGCATAGAGCATTCAACATATTGCAGAATAAAATTGAAGAGGTAGTTACTAAATCCACAAGATTGTGGAAAATAGTTTACAAGAAAATAGAAGATGTATATAATGAAGAATATAAGGTAGAGGCAAGTGCCAAGACAAGGGAAAAGAAGATGTTAGGAACCAAAGAAAAAGAGAAGGAACAAGAGGAGAAGAAAAGTGAAAAGGAAGAAAAGGCATATACAGAGGAGAAAGAGGAAGAGAAAGATACAGCTGAGCCACAAGATCAAAGTATGCAAGACACATAGGTATCTCCTCCTAGTCCTCCTCATGCCATCATCACACCTACAGATATTATAAAAATAAAAGATGTTATAAACACTTTAAATCCAAACATCAATCCATTAACTACAGAGGATTTAGAAATCCTTGACCAATCATCACTTGTAGCAAAATTAAGTGTGAATCCTGTATTGGTCAGTGTTGATGAATTATAGAATCTAGAATTTAAAACAAAGATAGTCAAGGTAAAAGCACAAGTGCCACCTTTGACCATACAAACTACTAGTATTCTATTTCTTCCACAACCACCTCCACCAAGTGTAGTCACGTATACACTTCAAATGCCGAGTACAACAGCAAGGGAAATAAAAGAAACATCTGAACAACCAACAAGTTTAACCCCACCTAGTGATCATAAAAAGGATACTCAAGCTAAAGAAAAAGATGCAACAAAGAAGGAGGAGACTACAATACAAACACTGGTTTCATTACCAAAATTTGGTACTCCAACACAGACTCTTCAGCAGTCGAGCACAGATGGGTTACAGCTACAAATCAGGACACCAGGCTCGAGCTCATCAAAGGCAGTTAGGAAACTTCACTGTGGAGTTCCTGAGCTTGATGAAGAAATAAAGATCCCATATTATGAATCTAGCACTCCTATTGAAGAAAAGATCAATGAAATTTAGAGTGCATTGGACAGAAGGAGACAAGAAGCACTAAGAAAAGAACACAAGCATAAGCTTACCTTGAATGAAATCAAAGACATATTCACAGAAGCTTTTTGCTTGCAGTCTCTAGATGATTCAAGACCAATTATAGAGCAACTATCTAATATAGTTGACTAGGTGACTAATGAAGACCAGGAAACAAATGCCAGATTGCTTGAATGGTCAGAAAGGAAGTTCCAAGGCAAGGTAAATAGTAAAATATCCGGTGATATAACACTGTCACAAGAAGAACTGGCAAAGAAAATTAAAAAAGTTAAAACTGTACTAGGAAACATCTTTTCCCTGTACAACAAGTTGTGTGATTTTTCCACATTCACATAGGACACTAGCCAGAAAATACTGAGCTTGGAAAACAATCTAAAGATTTCCAGCATGCAACTCCCCACAAATCCAACTCAGAGTGAGAAGCATTTTGCCTAATTGCTTCACACACAAAGAGAGTTATTTGTCTTAGCAGTAGAGGAGACAACCACAAAAGCTAAATTGATGCAAATTCAATCATCAATAACTCCTCATTTGGAACTACTTCACAAGGAGAAGATGAATGTAGAGACAGTCCTCAAGAAAGACCCCAATCTTTCTTCATCTGATGGACTTGTACACCTAGCAGTAGAGATTGCCATCTAGCATAAGACATTGGATGTTGCATTAGAAAATTGATATGCAGCTCTAAAGGTACTCCTTGAAGTAAATAGTAAATTTTTGGCCAAGTATGGAATCACCTTGTAAAACCCTTGACATTAGTGTCAAAAAGGGGGAGATAGCAAATCTTGGAAGAAAATTTTGAGATAGCAAATCTTGGAAGCAAATTTTGAGATAGCAAATTTTGAACAGGACAGAACTCACTGAGTGTACATATAGGATCAATTAATAAGGAGTCACAAGGATCTTAGTTAAGTGTTTTTGCCACTCATGTCAAAGGGGGAGATTGTTAGCTTAAAGAATAAATTTGACAACTGAGTGTCAATACACTTAACCAAGATCAAGAGTAAGTGTTGAGTAAGATGAAGTGCCAAGCTATATCAAGTGTCAAGTGTAACAAGTGCCGAGTGTAACAAGTGCCAAGTGTAACAAGTGTCAAGTGTAACAAGTGTTGAGTGGTAACAAGTGCCGAGTGTTAATAGGTGTCGAGTGATATAGTTTTGTTTAGGTTTCGAGCTATCCAGGAAATAGCATGTGCCGAGCATCAGCAATGCTTCAAGAGCCGAGTAACATAGAATATCAGCATAAAAGTTTGAAATTGCACAAACTATGATGCAAACAGTTTTTGCAGCCGACATAAGGAAAATCTCGAAGGATTTAATGATGAGATCGAATCTTTTATTTTTCCTATGCAATCTACATGCAGTAATAAGAAAAATGATAAAGGCATGTAACCAATCAGTAAAAGACTAAGTATTGAGCGGGAAATTGAGATTCAATGTGGATCATAGATCCATATCTAACCCTAAGACTTTGAAGTCTTTATAAGGAAGACAAAATTTCATTGTAAATATATGTGAGTAGACATATAGGGGTGTAAAAAGGAAAAATATTTTCAGAAGCAAAGGTTATCAGATCACAAAAGGATCAAGATCAGAGAAAGCAAAAAAGGTGCCTGCATTTAGCAATCAAGGATTGTAATCTATCAGGTTCATTATACCTAATACTTTCTAGCAATTGTATTAGAATCAAAATCCTACGATGAGAGGTTAGCTTAACAGCTATTTTGAAGAACCTTTGATTCGGTGATTAAATTCCTTTAATAGGGTGACACTTTATGTTAAGTGTTTGTAAAGCCTCTAACCAGGTCACTATTGACACAGTGTAAAGCCTTTAACAAGGCAGGCCTTTAAAAGGGCAGACCATCAGAAGTGGTTGAACAATATTGCTGCAGTAATTTTTGTGGGTACCATCCCCACCCCAGTTTTACCTTCTTATTCCTGGAGGGTTTCTGGGTTACCAAATTCTAGTGTTATGAGTTGTTGATGCATGTGTTAAATTTCATGTTTACTTGATGTATTTACATGCATGCAATTTACTTTCAGTTAAAAGTTTTATTGGCTAATGTGTGATACTTATGATTCACCCCCCCCCCCCCCCCCACCCCCCCCCCCCCTCCCCCCCGCTTCTCATAAGTACTCTTTCCATATTTGAATATTCCAACAGAGGGTAGAGATGCAAAAGAATTGGAAGTACAAGATGATGAAGAAGAACTTGCCATGTTAGCAAAAGAGATAAGGTAATTAGTAGAAGGGTGTGAACAAAAAGATGTTTTCACTATAGAGGAAATTCTTGATTCATCTCCACAGAATCAAAATGTATTAACTAAGGAAGATTTGAAACATGCTACATCAGACACCTCTCTACCAAGTACAAATCTAGTTTTATTAAAAATATAGGATTGTCCAAGGATTGAAAGTGCAAAGACTAATGATTTTCAAGTTACATCAATTATAGTGGTTTATGACATGAGTGTCAAGTAACAGGGCAAGGAAATAGTTGTGTTTCCACAATTTACCCATGTCATAGATGATAAACTAGATGAGAGAAAGGAAGAAAAAGAAAAGAGACAAAAGAGATAGAGAAAGCCAAAGAACAAGAGGTTGTTCAAAATCTTTTACAACTTCCAAGTGTCATGCCAATAGAGACATTATTTTTTATACATGTACAACTAGTTAAATCACCTCAATAGGAGAAGATACCTAGGTTGAGTACAAAAGGGAAAACAACTATAGATATCACTAATTTGTGATAGCACCCCTCGATCATAGATAATGGAACATAAAGATGATACATCATAAGATTTAGTGAGTTTAGATGAGGTAATTTCAGTAATTATGTATGATTTAAATAACATGACTCTAAAACAGATGCAAGAATTGCAAACCTTGCTAAGTCACAAGACAAAGCAAGAATAGTTAAGAAGAGAACACAAAAAGAAATAGGTATTGCACAATATAAAGAATATTTTTGTTGATGCATTTGAGATTTTTTATGTTAATAAGCAACATCTAATTTTGGATCAACTTGTGTATATAGTTGATAAGGGTCAAAGTGAAGATATTGAGACCAGTGATAAATTGATGTGATGGTCTAAAAAGAAATTTCATGCCAAAATTTTGCAAAAAGTCTCAATAGAACCTGAAATTAGGTAGGTTGAGATTTCTAACCTTACCACTCAGTTGGAAGGAAATTTGAAAGTAATTCATTCTTTATATATAAATTTTGTGATGTTGATTTCTTCACATTGGAGAATCAACATTCTATTTATTTGGTATAGGAAAATATGAAGGTGTGTACAATTTTATTGATCAAGAACACAAGTTAAAGTTCACCTTCATATAATAAGTTTATATTTGATCAATGGAGATTAGCCAAGTTAATGGCTAGAGATAGTGGAATAAGGAATAAATTAATTTCTATTCAATTCATGCTACTACCCCATTTGGAGATAATTCAAAGGGAATTATCTATGGCTCATAATTTAATAGAGAAATATCCACTTCTTTCAATAGAAGAGAGCCTCATTGATCTAGGTGCTCAGCTAGAAATACACATTCAAGTCATGGAATCAGCAAAAAAAAAATGGAATAAAGGACTTGAATAAATTTTGGCAAGTCATCAAACATTTATGGATAAATAAAAGCTAACCCTAGAAAACCCCAAGCCATAAGTACCAAAAAAAAGGGGGAAATATAATCATGACTGACACAAATGGGGAGATGACACAAAGGGGGAGACATAAATTAGAAATAGAATTATTAGATGAGATGGCATGTATATACTACATAGCAAAGATAAGTTTTGAAGACTAAGTCTCAGGGGAGCATTATCATTTATTTTGTATGGATAGCTAAGTCATGAAAAAGTATTTTTACCACTAATTTCAAAGGAGGAGATTGTTTATCTTTAAGCCTAAATTAGTGTCTAACACTTAGTCATTTCCAAGGCTACATTGGATGATCATCATTGTGACCAAGCCATTTAGAGAAGGCCTATCAAAAAAGGACTTGTTCATATACGTTCATATGTTGAACAAGTCAAAGGTTTTTGAGCACCCCAATAGAGATTGAGCTAATTGAATGTTAATTAATGTTGATTGAGTGAGTATGTGCTAAGCATATAAAAGTTGAGTGACAACATGAAAGTTAGTTATGACTGAGTGTTAAAACATTCAATTGCCAATTAAACTAGTTTTGACATATGAGTTTGTAATGGCACAAACACTTATGTAAATTATTTTAGTCAACTTTTACATGAAATTTAAAGATTGTAGAAACAATTAAGGAGAAGATTATATGTTTTTTCAGATGACATTGATCCCAAGAAAAGAAGATTAACTAACCAAAAAAATAGAAGAGTAAAATGGAAAAAGGGATGAAATATGGCTCGTTGGTTAAGATCTAGAACTTCTACGATTATCTGTTTAAGCAAGGGTTCTAACCATAAATCATAATGATTATGAATGGTGAAGTGAAGGAGTGAACAAGGAGAGAACATAGAAAGGAAGGCTAATTTTGAAAGAAGATCAAACAAAGCAACCTAAAAATGAAGGAAAAAATAGAGATATGAGACAAGGAGATCAAATTTAGATATTGAACAGAGGAGACTCGTAAATAGCTCAATCTTATTAGATTTCTACAATCCATTAGAATATAATTTTTTCTTCTAAATTTGATTGTGTTAGTTTTTTTAGCATCAACATTTTGGATCACACTCTGTGATCCATCATCAAGATGAGAGAATGCAAGAATGAAAAAGTTTTCATAGATTGGTTTTTCGTAAATAGCTTTCAAAGAAAACTAAAGGATCAAGTATTGAATTAGTTTTGATAGATTGATTCAGAGAAAATCTCTTAACATAGTGGTTCTAATAGACCTTATTTAAATCTCTTAACAAAGTCCTTACTTTATTGTAGGTGTAAAATCCTTTAATCAAGGTAAGACGTAATAGTCTTAAAAGCTTTTGATAGAGCAGACCTATCACAAGGTAGATCATCAAAAGTGATTAAAGTGTAGCCCTAATAGGTGAACTTTGTTGTTATAGCAGTAAATATTTGTGGGTTTCATCCCACCCCATTTTTACCTTCATCTTGAAGTATTTCTATGTTATCAAAATCATTGTATTATGAGTTCATATTTTCATGGATGTTATGCTTAGATAGATTTCATTTCATCATTACAAGTTTATGTTTATATGGTATGAGATCTAAGATATGAGATGGATTTGGAGTGAATATAGTTAAAAAATTTATCAGTGAAAAACTTTATTGATCCTAATTCACCCCCCTCTTAGTATTTTGTTTCCTATTTAGACTTCCAATAGAAGACATGACGAAGATGGTGTAGTTGATTGCACTAAGTATGATGCCACACGTGTGAAGGATTGTGAAGATTATGAGCCAACAATGTTATGATATCATGAAAAGATGTAATATAATGTGTATTATAATATCCTAATGTGTTCCTATATTAATTATAAATTAAGAAATGCTAAAGGTTAACTCAATAATTAGTGAGGACTCGGTAAAAAAGAAATATGTTTTCCTTGGTTGTAAGTGTAATTTGTGATTGTAAGTGATATTTCTATAATATGGATGATCGAACTTGGATGTGAGATCTAGTGAACCTGACTATTGAATATATTGAGATCAGGGAATTTTTTGGTGCGGATAAGCTACAATGAGGTAATAGAGAGACTATATTTGGAAAAGAGGTTATTGTGGATAAGTGTTTATATGTATTATTCTACAAAGAATAGTACTAAGATCAGTTGGATGGTGAGTTTGATGATCTTTCCCCTAAAGTTGTTTGGACAGTGGGTCAATCTACCTTCCACAACTCCTAACAAGGTTCGAGTCTCCTTATATAAGTATTGAATGTATTTGATTGACTCTTAATAGGGTCTATCCTCTTGCAAGGGACTTATATATTAGTACATCATTTTGTGGGTACCATCCCCACTAAGTTTTCCCCATATGATCAATGGTTTCCCTAGTTAACAAATTATGGTGTTATTGTGTGGTTATCTTGCTATGGTTGTTGCACTTATTGATTACATGTTTTAGATTTAATAAGAGTTGTTTTAATACATAATTGATTCACACACCCCCCACCCCCCACCCCCCCCAGTTATCTTGGTAGATTTTACTTTCTAATAGTATTCTAAAATAGAAAAAATATAGCTTATAATCAAACAACTTTTTATTTACAATAAAAGTCGACTAGGTATATTACTCCAGTATATGAGCAATGTTAGTATGCTAATAGAAACCAAATTTAAATAAAGCTTCTACAAACTAAACAAAATTCATAAACTTCAAGATAGACTAAGATGAGCTCTCAATTGAAAATATGAGCCATTAATGGGCTCTCTCAATGAGAAGCTCTCTTGTTGAGTGGCTTTATCTAAATGGATAGGATGTATGCTCAATATGCTTCCAAATGCTTCAATGGATGATTGTGGATTTTTGGTGTGGATAGATGGCTTTAGTATGGATTTGGCTCTCAAAATAGCATTATAACTTTACTTCATGGATTGTGTTATTTTGCAAAGGGGAAGGATCCGATTTATAGGCAAGAGGCTTGAGGGATTGAGGGCTAAGATGCAAGGATGGGGAAAAGCTCATGGAGGGCTCAAATTGCATGAGAGGAGAGCACATGGATTGTGCTTCCTTATAGCCAATCAAGGAGTGACACATGTCACATGGTGAGAGGATGGAGGAAAGGGGAAGGATGAGTCAACAAAGGAGGCTCAAGGGATAAAATCTTCATAAAGACCCTCATAATGACTTGTAAGAGCAATAAAAGGGCTTGTAAGAGTCATTTATGACCTAGTGGACTTCATAAAGTTTTATGGTTGAGATATTTTGAGGGTGATGAGAGCAATTTCGACTTGGACTTGATTAGGAAAGTTTTAAGCTTGTTTAGGCTTGTGCAAATGATTAGAGGATGGATTAGGATGGTTTAGGATTAGCTTAGGGATAGGCAAGTGGATGGCATTTAATGAGGGTGGGTGAAGGAGGAGATATTTGTTAACTTTGGCTTGGGTTAGTAAGTTTTAACTCATGTTTAGGGAATGTGAAAAGGTTAGGAGGGGATTAGGATTAGGTTTAAAGACATCTTCTAGAAGAGTCTAGACTTTGGATGAGGATAAAGACTTTCTAGAATAGTCTAGAATTTCTTAGGATGAGGATGAAGACTTTCTAGAAGAGTCTAGAACTTCTTAGGATGAGGATAAATTAGATTTTTAAGAAATAAATAAAGTTTTATTTATTTCAAGGGTTTGGGTTGAGGAGATATTTATTAAAACTTTTTTAATAAACATGAGGATTAATATTTAATCTTAATTAAATATTTTGAGTTGGGATTAGGGGTAGGGAATGATGAGATTAGCCTTTAATCGAAATTAAAGAAGGATTAGAAGATTTTGGAAGAGGTTATTGGTCATAAGGAAATTGGCCAAGTTTTGGGAAAAAAATAAATTTTTTATTTATTTTAGGATTTTTGGTCAATTTATTAATTAAATAATTAATAAATAAGGAAATAATGTTTAAATAAGATTTAAACATTTTTGGGAGGGATTCCTTAATTAAATATTTTTAATTAAGATAAAGGGATTTAATGGCATAAAAATTAATTAATTAATTAATTAATAAATGATGATGTCATCAGGAATTTTTCAGAAAATAAAAATACTTTATTTTCTAAAGGATTTTTAGGTGTCTACATTTTGCCCCTCTTTGATGTGATGCCGCAAGTGGCATGGCATCAAAGATAAGAAAATAAGATGCCCAAGGCTAGAGCAGAAGAGGAGAGAATGGACTGTGAGATGCCCCCTCAAGAAAGCGGTGGGGAGAGAAAGCGAGGCTCGACGACTTCTTGAAAAGTAAAAGAATTCGAGATGAGCAAGAAGATTCAGATTGGCAAAGAGAAGGGGCTGAATTAGCTCAAACTCTCACTATGGGAGAATGATAAAGGAGAATCAGATGCAGAAGAGGAAGCAAGCTTAAGACTTTAGGGAAGGTGGAGGATGAAGGAGCAGAGCGCTATAAAAAGGAATCCAGGATAGGGAGATGGATGAGGGGATTAAAAAGCTGATGCAACAGGATTTCAAAGAGTCAGATTGGTGGAAGATGGGTTTCGGAGATCCCTAGGACTAGGATTGTGGATCTCGAAAGATGAAGCTTGGTGGATTGATTTGGATTGGTGGATCCCTAAAACTAGGATTGTGGATCCCTAAAGCTAAGAGTGATGAGTTATTCAAAGAGATACTGATGCATAAGCTGGGGTAGGAGAGACAGATGCTGGATATGGATGGGGGATAATGGAGATGAAGGAAAACCATTGAAGCTTTTTGAGCGGGGGGGATACGTCAAAGAGAAGTACCACCATGTAGTTGAGCACTAGATTTGCTATAGGACTATTGGTTAATTGCCAGGGTTACCAAGAACATCAAGGCCTTTTTACCAACCGTCCATAGGACTGACAAACTGACTCAAAAAAAACACACAAGGATTGCCCCAATATCACACATGAATCCCAGAGGAAGCAGTGTGGAAACGATACTAGGTAACCCACAAGCAGAAAAAGAAAACAAGCAAAAGACCTGATCAAGACCTTACGCTCTAATTGCCCCATTCGCAGCATACCATGATATGAAAGATCATGGCAACCTTGAGGAGGGAACAAGGAGATTTCTTGGAAAAGATACTTCAAGACCCAAAAGGGAAGATCCCAAATGAAAAGAAAGTGAAAATCCAAAAGAGAGCCGTTTGCCAACGAGATGGGTAGGACAAGGTACTAACGGACCAAGATCAGACATGAGGAAAGCTATATCCTGCAAGGACCTATCGGAGAGCACCTAGGTTGGTAGATCGGGATGAGTGGTGCGTCTGGCAAGCTGAACTAAGAAGGATAACACTTTGGTGACAGGAGATCTAGCTAAAGGATGCATTGAAATAGCTAACCAAGGGTTGTGTGATGTGTGCAAGATGTTGATCAAGGAGGAACTGACACAAAAGCTAGATAGATACAATGGTACTAAGCTAAAGAGGATGTACAAGCTGACAGACCAAGATATTTACAAGCTGAAGCTGACCAAGATATGGTACAAGCTAACGGACCAAGATAGTTACAAGTAGGCAAAAGCTCAGGATGATAGGATAGCGAGATGGTTCGATGTTGTGCAAGATGCAAAAGCTAAGGGTGGGGTGATAGTGAAAGATATGGATTTGGCAGGATGCATCCAATGATGATGAGAGATTTTGTGACCAAGGATAGCTAGAGGAGTAGGATGAGATGGCTGGATAGGATGGTAGATAGCTAGGATTATGATGGATATAAAGAGATGACATTGGGTTTGCATGAGGATAGCCTAGAGCTAGATACCAATGACAAGGGAGGATGGACAAGACAAGATCTCCAAGGAATATAGTGCCCCCAATCAGAAGATAACATGCGGAAGGAGGTCTTATGATGGATCTGATAGGATTGAAGCTAGGATGGAAAAAGATGAAGGGGCTAGGGAGATGGATGATAGCTAAGATGATTGGCTGAAGCTGCATAAGATTAGTGGATGGTGTGAGATGGAAGCTAGATGATGGAGGATAGGTGGATAGATTGGAAGATGGAGGTGGATGTCAATAGATGACCAAAAGCATGAGGGTGATAGGCTAAGTTGGGGATGGCAGGATTACGCATGATGCCTGTTTGCCAAGTTTTCATCATGGTACTTGTCCAAGGCGCTTGAATTTCCAAGTTTTCACCAGTGGACACTTTATTTTTCTTTTCTTTTTTGACTTTTTGACTTTGGACTTAGCTGGAATGATTTTGGCTTTCTTCGGCTATTTTGGCTTTTTTGAGATTTTTCATTGGCTGTTGGAATGTTCAATTTTGTTGCTAGCTGTTGGTACACTGGATGTGTGATTTATGCAATAGATCGGATTAGATGGGATTGATGGTAAGAGATGGAGGGATGAAAAGGTTGGAAAGGAGCATGAGATGGGGATGCTTGCAAGAGAAACATTGGCACATGTTGGGACGGGTGTGAAAAGAGCATATGGGGGATAGATGGTAGATACGGGCGTGATGGAGGATTTGTGGAAGCGTGCTTGGGGATATAGGCACCCAAGATGGAGTTAGGAGATGGGGTACATGAGTCACTAGATGGGGGATTAGCAATGGTGGATGCCATTATGCATTGGGTTTCAACTTTTTTCTTGGGGATCCACATGGTTTTGGATTTTCTTTTCATAGGCTGTTGCATTGTTTTGCATTCTTTGATTGGATTTTTCCTTTTTGGAGTATGTCTTTTAGAATAGACATATGATTGCCTAGGATGTGGATTTTTAGCTTTATGCATTTTGAAGTTGGCATTCACATTGCTGTGGTAAGCTTTGGGAAGATGGTTAGGAGAAGCTTTGTGAGATGGAGAGGATATGAAAGAGCATGTAGGGGGATGATGATGGATGATGTGCCCTGATATGTGCCTTTGTTGATCTTGCATAGAAATGGATGGAATAGGATTTTTATGATGGCTAATAGGAGGATGGAGGATGGTAGATTTTGGGACATAGGGACCCAAAATGGATTTAGCAGATGAAGGGGGGATATGGTAGGTTGTTTTGGGTTGCAAAGATGGTGGAGGAGGGATGACATAAGATTTCTTGAAGGAGTGATGGGAGGCTGGCATGGTGGGCTTGGAGATAGGCTTGGTTTGGGGGTGTGGTGTACCAACACCTTTAGATGGTGAGCCTTTGGATACATATCCAAGACCATGAAATCCTAGATTTTTTTGTGCAATAATAGCTCTCTGATTCCTTGCTCTTATGGTCCTAAACCTTGACCTTGATAATGCCATCGATTGAGCATTTGAAAAAGCTGAGGAAACTTTTTGCTTGCAGAAAATGGTAGAAGTGATTTATTAGGTGTATTGCAATGGGGAGATACTGTTCTTAATTCTTTTGTTGAGAGAGGGCCACCGTGGATGAATGTAAGTGAACCAAGAGGGTAGATTATAGATGGTGGAATAGCTTGGATAGGTGGTAAGATGGAAGCATGGAGCGAGGGAGATGGAAGGATAGGATCTTGATGTAGCTGGTGGGATGACAAGATATCTTGTAGTGGAGAAGATATGGCTTGAGGTTTTGGTGATGGAGGAGATGGTGACTGCACTATGGATGGAAGACATGGTATGATGATATCTTCATTTATGCTTTGGGGGATGTCAACATGCTTTTGGGCAAGATCTTGATAGGATTGGTTTGGAATGGATGGTGCGATAGGAGGTGAAGGGATGGATTCTTCAAAGGCAACAGATGGATAGATGGGGGATTCAGTAGTGGAGATGGGTGAGTAGAAGATGGATGCATAAGGGTCATTACGAGAGATTTGGGAAATTCTTGGAGGTGATGTGGATAGGATTTGGAGGGATTTGATAGGTGGTGGGATTTTGATGCTTGCGGGAAGTGGAAGGATTTTAAGCAATTTGATGGATGGTATGGGGATGATAGTTATGGGAGATGGAGGTGATATTATAGATGGGAAAGCTTCATCACTGACTACTTCACATGGTTGGATTAGATGACATGGCTTATCGACTATTGGAGGTGACTTTTCTTGTATTTCCTCTAGGAGATTCCTTGGAGACTCGTGTGTCGAAGGTGGAGGTGGATTGACAGGAATAGCTAGTGTGATGCAGGTGGAAGATTGGAAGCTTGGTTGATGGGGTGATGGAGGGGAAGCTGGAATATCAGATGGCATGACTAGATAGTTTGGAATAACTCTTGGATTTTGGGGGATGCTTGGGGGAATGTTTCTAAGGCTTTCAATATACCCGTCATAGTCAACAAGATTTTCATCATCATTGGAATAGGAGGTGGCGGGAGCAAGGACAATGCAACCAAACACATCATGATAGGATTGGTACTTCATGCTTTGATGATGAGTTTGATGGGGATGGGGTCTTGCGTATGGATGAACACGGAAGCTCATGGTTGGATTTGGGTTAAGCACAGATTTTGGATTGGCTGATGAAAGATTTCCTAGGGAGAGTCAAAGTTGCATGACACACCTAAGGAGGATTGGCTGGAGATTTTTGGCTTTCTTGTGGGTGGAAGACTTCAAGGGTATGCTATCAAAAAGTGAGAGTTTTGCTTTCCTATGTGCAGGATTCGTGGTGATTGTGTCAACTTAAGGATAGACTAGTGATCCTATGGCATGACACGAGATTGACCACTTGTGGATCCCAACCTTTAGCTCAAGGTGATGAGGGATACAAGTGACAAAGCTAGATTACCCTAGACAATGCTCTGTCAAAGGGATAACCTTGGTGAGATTGGTTGATTGGTAGGATAGATTGATTGGATAGCAAATTTTGACAAAGTGACAACAACTCTTTAAAGGCTTGGGTGTGATTTTGGATTGGGTTGCTAGCTGGTTGGGGGGATGATTTGGAGAGACTTTGGATTTGGGATTATTCTAAACCAAGGAACTAGATAGATTTGGTTGCAGTGGGGGAGCTTGGATGATTTTCTGATGAGGCAATGACTATGCTAAGTATGCCTTGAGCTGGGAGATTTTTTCTCTTTTGGGATTTTGACCAAAGTTGGCAAACATTCATTCAAAAGCTATGAACAAATAAGCAGACAAAAGTTTTGAGCAAGCACGTCAAACACACCAACATCCTAGGAAGCTTTCTACAAGGATGAAATTTTTTATAGCTAGGGAGTCCTCGATATACGCAAGGTACGTGAGGCCCAAATCCGTAGATGAAACCAAAAAGATGTCACACAGCCGAGAGGAGCGGTAACCCACTTCTCCTCTTTCACTTCTCAAGGGTATAAAGTTCCTTGAGGCTTAGCCCGAGTGACAAAATTTTGATCCCAAGAGAGGTGTCTTTGGATTTACCTCCTGATCTTTATACTCCGCCGAAACGCTGGAGTTGAGGTCGTCCCAAGGGGTGATGAAATCCCCAAGCAGGCCTCCTAAAAAGCTAAGATAAGATTTTGGATCCTAATCTTATGCACCCAAGATGGCCTCGAAAGACGACAAGGGGAGAGAAGACTTGGATGATCTTGGGCTAAAAAGCATGCTTGTTCTTTTACCAACTAACGCTTAAGTTTTCTGATCTAGACTTTGCAAGCACTCATGTTTAAGATACAATGTTTATTCCAACTTTGAAGCGTCGACAAAAATAAAATTGATCAAAGAATGCAAACAAGAAGAAGAGTTAGGGTCAACAAGAAGGTAAACCCGTGCGCCCAGAGGCCCTCCACGTCAAGTATCGATTGATTTTTCTTTAAGGCATTCAAGATTGAGTGTGAGTTTATTTTAAGCCCAAAACAAAGGTGTGTGAGATTCGATTTCAAGCGCGCGCCCGGAGGCCCTCCACGTCAAGATTTGTCCAATTTTTATGCCCAAATAAAGTGTGAGCAAGATTAAGGTGCATTCAAGGAAAATTTGATTTTAATCCATGGCATTCAAGAGTGATTTTAGCAACATGCATTCAAAGACAAGTGATTAAACATTCAAGTTTTTTCCTTTGAGCATTCAAGATTGAGATTTTGTGTGTTGTTTTAAGAACTTTGAAGTGCTTTGTTTTAACCTTAGATCATTCAAGATTGTTTTGGACTCAAAAGTGAAAATGACTCTTTGGACTTTGCTTTTCATTCAAGATTTTGTGTGCTAGTTTGCATGTTTTAAGCCCAAAAATGATATTCCTAGATTGTTTTGATGCATGAAAAACCTAAGAAACATTCAAGATTTTGCAACAAGACATTTGTTTGGAAAAAATAACAAAGCTTTTTAGGACAATTTTGGCAACCATTTAGGACTCTTAGTTTTCATGAGATTTTTTAAAAGAACTTTAGTGTGCACTTAGTGTTGATTTTGAACCTTTTGAAATGGAAATTTGAAGTTCTTTTTAAATTCCCAAAAATGAAGTGTTCCTAATTTTGCATGAATGCATCTAAAACCTTGATGTTGCAAGGATGCAAATGATTAGATTGGTTTAGTTTCACTTGTTAAAAAAAATTTTCTTTTTTGCAAATTTTTAATTTTTCAATGAATTTAAGTATGATTTGGGGGTTCATTTTAAGCACTAAAAAGAAGTGTATGATTTTGCTTCCTTAAAAAAAAATGGCCAAGATCTCCCACAAGAAGAAGAAGAAGAAGTAGATGGAATAATAAGAATATAGACAAGAAGAGGAAGAAGAATTTCAAGGTCTTTGTCCACCTATAAGCTTGAAAAATCTGCAAACACTATGAGATAGATTATGAGTTCATTTGTCTTCTTCATGCTCATGTGGACCTACAAAACCAATTTATACAATCCTACCAATCACAAAGACAAGAAAAATTAGCCAAAATCAACAAATAACATACAAAATTTGACTAAAAAAGCTAATGAAGATGACCCATGCGGGGTCCCACCGGGCGTGCCAAAATGTATATGAGCAATGTTAGTATGCTAATAGAAACCAAATTTAAATAAAGCTTCTACAAACTAAACAAAATTCATAAACTTCAAGATAGACTAAGATGAGCTCTCAATTGAAAATATGAGCCATTAATGGGCTCTCTCAATGAGAAGCTCTCTTGTTGAGTGGCTTTATCTAAATGGATAGGATGTATGCTCAATATGCTTCCAAAGGCTTCAATGGATGATTGTGGATTTTTGGTGTGGATAGATGGCTTTAGTATGGATTTGGCTCTCAAAATAGCATTATAACTTTACTTCATGGATTGTGTTATTTTGCAAAGGGGAAGGATCCAATTTATAGGCAAGAGGCTTGTGGGATTGAGGGCTAAGATGCAAGGATGGGGAAAAGCTCATGGAGGGCTCAAATTGCATGAGAGGAGAGCACATGGATTGTGCTTCCAAATAGCCAATCAAGGAGTGACACATGTCACATGGTGAGAGGATGGAGGAAAGGGGAAGGATGAGTCAACAAAGGAGGCTCAAGGGATAAAATCTTCATAAAAACCCTCATAATGACTTGTAAGAGCAATAAAAGGGCTTGTAAGAGTCATTTATGACCTAGTGGACTTCATAAAGTTTTATGGTTGAGATATTTTGAGGGTGATGAGAGAAATTTCGACTTGGACTTGATTAGGAAAGTTTTAAGCTTGTTTAGGCTTGTGCAAATGATTAGAGGATGGATTAGGATGGTTTAGGATTAGCTTAGGGATAGGCAAGTGGATGGCATTTAATGAGGGTGGGTGAAGGAGGAGATATTTGTTAACTTTGGCTTGGGTTAGTAAGTTTTAACTCATTTTTAGGGAATGTGACAAAGTTAGGAGGGGATTAGGATTAGGTTTAAAGACATCTTCTAGAAGAGTCTAGACTTTGGATGAGGATAAAGACTTTCTAGAATAGTCTAGAATTTCTTAGGATGAGGATGAAGACTTTCTAGAAGAGTCTAGAACTTCTTAGGATGAGGATAAATTAGATTTTTAAGAAATAAATAAAGTTTTATTTATTTCAAGGGTTTGGGTTGAGGAGATATTTATTAAAACTTTTTTAATAAACATGAGGATTAATATTTAATCTTAATTAAATATTTTGAGTTGGGATTAGGGGTAGGGAATGATGAGATTAGCCTTTAATCGAAATTAAAGAAGGATTAGAAGATTTTGGAAGAGGTTATTGGTCATAAGGAAATTGGCCAAGTTTTGGGAAAAAAATAAATTTTTTATTTATTTTAGGATTTTTGGTCAATTTATTAATTAAATAATTAATAAATAAGGAAATAATGTTTAAATAAGATTTAAACATTTTTGGGAGGGATTCCTTAATTAAATATTTTTAATTAAGATAAAGGGATTTAATGGCATAAAAATTAATTAATTAATTAATTAATAAATGATGATGTCATCAGAAATTTTTCAGAAAATAAAAATACTTTATTTTCTAAAGGATTTTTAGGTGTCTACAACTCCCACTATGGATTTTACCCTCTCATCAAAGGTTTCTCCATACAAAACATCATGTGTCATTGATGAATTCAATTTTGTGAGAGTTTGTATACTTTTATTTTACTACTTTCTATAATAATTTTCCTCTAACCAAACAACCTTTTATTTATAATAAAAATCTAGTAGGTATATTACTCCCATCATGGTTTTTACCCTCTCATCGAAGGTTTCCACATACAAAAATTTATGTGTCATTGATGAATTTATTTTTGTGAGAGTTTGTATACTTTTATTTTACTACTTTCTATAATAATTTTCCTAATACAAATAATAAAAATTCCAAGATATAGAAGGTTAATTGATAGCACAAGAGAGACAAATGATATGATTGTCAAATGACTTGATTCGTTGATGACCAAAATAATAATGGGTAATGGATGCCCAAATCAGATACAATACATATAGACGTGTCTGACTATATAGGCAATGCAAGATAACTAGGAGTAATGCAAGTGATAGGAATTGCAACTAAACACATGTCCATGAAAGGTGGATTATCCTCCTTTGTGCAAGAAAGTATGTTCAACAATGAGAGGAAAAGAACACAAAGGTGTATCACACAAAAATAGTCATGAGACAACATGTGCTCAAATAAAGTGCAAACTCCTATGTATCTATATGAAAATGCATCATCCTAAGTAAACTTAAGTAAAGCATAATTAGTAATATTTAATTACATCAAAAACCCCTCTTAATTGCAACTTAGGAGAATCTATTTAGGAAAACAAAATCTATTTGATAATGAATTATGGGTCCTGACTACTAGGCCATGATAGGTACCCATGTATAATATGCACAAATAAAAGATATGCAATACAATGAAATCTCTCATAAAGAAAAGAAAGAGGAAAAACCTCATGGGGAAAACCCTCCCCCAAAATGAGAAATGAAAAAAAAGGAAAGATGGATGCATGGATGGAGTAATCAAGACCACCCCCCCACAATAATTATGATATACATTATGTATATACAATAGAGAATACCTCCATAAGAAGAAAAGAGGAAGACATGATTACCCCCCTCCCCCCATAATGAGTAATATACTCCATGGATGGTGAGTTCTTGAAGACAAAAGGTCATCTAATGCCTACAAACAACATTTTTCCCAAGAAGAAGAAGAAAAACCAAATACAAATGCAAGTATTATTTCCCTTGTGGATAGGAAGAAGGAAGGGGAATCCAAATGAAGTATGATGCCTCTAAATTCTAATGATGTGTCACCATGTCCTTGGTTGATGAAAATGGGACAAAGCAATCAAGATCAAGTGTAATAGAAAAAGGTGAAAAACTAGGAACCAATGGTAACAGATCCATGAAGGAATGTGGATTGAACTCTAAAGACACTTTGATGTGATAGACACACAAATGAAGTAGAAAAAGTATGCAAGGGAAGAAGCTAGTTAATGCCAATAGGCATTCTATAATGGCAGAATGGGGGAGTGAGATGGTGTGAGTGTGCTAGTGTTAACATTTATTCTTCTAGGTTAAATTTGAGAACCATCTACATGTCAAAAATTTTAATCTTATTATAAATAGAATATACTTTTAAAAATAATTTATTAATGCCGATAGAAATTCTACAATGGTAGAATGGGGGAGTGAGATGGTGTGAGCATGTTAATGTTAACATTTATTCTTGTAGGTTAAATTTAACAACCATCTACATGTCAAAATTTTAAATCTTATTATAAATAGAATATACTTTTAAAAATAATTTAGTAAATAGAACATAAAATGTCCATTTAATTTATATTATTTGTAGATATAAATCATTCATTTTTTAAGAAATTAAAATAAAAAGCTTAAATTAGTAAAAAAACTAAATAAATGGAGATAAATGAAATATAAATAATTTTAGATGTAGTAAATTAAATTATATTTATTTTGTAGTGGATATCTAGCAACATTTCTTTAGATAGATTTATTTAAGATATCTATACTAGTTATAGTCTCATAAAGGGATTGAAAAAGCTACTAGTCTAGACCCCTACTAGTAGGTATCCTAGGTTTTCTATAAATAACTCAAATATGTGAATCAAATTTTGAATGCATTGACATAGGGTAGGATATTTAAGGGTTTTAGCACCAAAGAAATGGAGAACATATATAATTTGGAAACTTAATTATCAGAAGTGTTGTTGTTGTTGAATTTGATGGCATTATTGAGTAGAAGAAGAGATAATTTGAACATAGAAGACAACAAGAAAGCCAAGGACCTACTAATTGGTGATTGTAGACAAATTAAAGAAAAGAGAAATGTCATACAACAACTACAATGGAGGAAGCCAAGAGAATGAGAAAAGATCAAGGAATCTTCATGATATATGCATGAGATTTTTAAGGCAAGGTGTTTAATTTATTTAGATCAACCATCCTAATTACTTTCTTGCCATTGTAATGATTTGTAAGCTCTTAACCAGGCATGATTCAGTAGCAAGCATATTGTAAATTCTTTAACCAGGTACCTCCTATAAGGAGTGTTGAAAATCCTTTAATATGATAGCTTTAAAAGGATTATGTAATCTTAACATATTATTATCATTCATAACTAGATGTGTTCTTAGTAAGAACAATGTAGGCTTTAATCGGGCAACCTCATATTCATAGTAAAAAGGCTAATGGATATATTACTCCCACCATGGTTTTCATCTACTTGTTAAAGTTTTCCACATTAAAAAAACTCATGTGTCATTGATGTATGTGTTTGTTCATGAGTTTGCATACTTTTATCTTACTTCTTTCTAACAAAATTTGCCAAAGGAAAAGAATAAAAATTACAAGATCTAGAAGCTTAATTGATAACACAAGAGGGACAAATGATATGATCCTCAAATGACTTGATTCATTAATGATAAAAATAATAATGGGTAATGGATTCCCAATTAGATACAATACATATAGATGTGTTTGAATAGATAGGCAATGCAAGATAAGCAAGAGTAATGCAAGTGATAAGTATAACAACTAAGAATGTCCATGAAAGGTGGATTATCCTCCATTGTGCATGGAAGTATATGCAATAATGAGAGGATGGTGACATAAAGGTGTATCACACAAAGAGAGGTGTAGGAAACATGTGTTGAAATAAAGATCAAACTCCTATGTGTCTACATGACAACTAATATGAAAATGCATTATCTTAAGTAAACTTAAGTAAACTATAATTAGTAATATTTAATTACATCAACACTTTCATCATTGTGTTATTGGTAAAGAAAATAATAGAGAATATATAGTGTGATAGATTAACAAATTGAATAGAGAATGTATCCTAATTCACACCCCCTCTTTGTACCATTTAGATCAACAATATGATTCCTCATATGATGGCTTTGTAACTTGTTCTTGAACAGATAAAAATATGGAAGAAGTTTGGCCAAACCATTTTTTGGGAATCAAACTTGAAATAAAATAAAATAAAGGAAAGTGTGTTGTTATGTATTAGAGGTCAGATCTATAAATGATGTATGTCATACCTTGGCAATCAAAATCTTTCTTTGAAAAAAGATAAAATGTGGTGATATATTAGCTTTTCCTAAATATAATAATCAAAAAGAAAATCAAAGACAAAACTTTATGTAATGGATGTTATAATTCATCACAATGTTTAATTAAGAAGAAAAGAGAGAAGAATTTAATGGAAGTAAATGGATGTGGATCTTCTTCCTTGATAGAAAACTGATTTTCTTGGCCTTCAATGGCAAAAAGAAGCTAGGTCCATGGGAGGAAATACCTTATTTTCTTAAGAAGAATGATAGAACTTGAATGCTCAGACTTGATAACTTGGTGGCTCTTGAACTTGATTTGCTTCCTTGCACTTGATAGATTGAATGCTTGATTGAGTTTATATATTCCTAATAATGGATAACATATGAAAAAGTAAGAAGAGACAAGGTGTTTATATACATAACATGACATTTAGGGATATAAAATAAACTAGATGATGACAAAATTTGATTGCCCACCAAACCCTAGCATATATCTTTCAGCCAAATTTGAGCCCCAATCCTTGTGATCATAACACCAATTACATGTTGTACTTCAAAGAATGAGTCAAAATTGGTCAAGGTTCTAGGAATATAGGGTAGATATGAGATCTATCAATACAACTCATTTGAGGTTGAGAGATGCTACAAAGGCCACAAATAAGGGTATATGGCCTAGGTGATGATATAAATCATTAGATTGGATGAAAACTAGAGGAGCACACCTAGAAATAAGGGATAACCTTGATTTATAAAAAGAATAAAAGAACTATAAAACCAATATTTGAATACCCATTAAGTGTCATATGCAGTCCTACCATAGAAAATATGCTTAAGTAGATACAAAATAATCTTTAAAATTATACAAAAATTAGGTTCTTACAATTTAGGATGGTACACACATAAAACACAAAAATCAAACATTGAAGTGTCATGTCCCCTTTTCAAATAATTAAAAATAATAATCTTTGCTAAGGCAGGCAAGCCCAAAAAGGTGAAGTTTCAGAAAAAGGGGATAATCTTTGGAAGCTAATGGACTAATAAATGAAAATTATTATTAAAATATGCTTTATTAACCCCTTTTGGACGTGAGTTAGGGTTATGCCCTCTTTTAAAGGGTTTGGAGGCATTTTAGGCTAATTTCGAAACTTGATTTTTGCGCATTGCTTTGTTGTTCTTCAGAGGCTGCCAAACTTGTGAAGAAGGAGACCCAAGAATGGGAGTTTTCAAGTTTCTAGGAAGTCTAAAGATGGGAGTTTGAAGCCATTCCATGTGCATGCTCATACAGAGTTTGCCTTTGTGCTGAATAGTGCAGATTTGTGGATTTTCGAGTATGTTTTTTGTAAGAGTTTGGTGTTTCCAGTTGAATATTTCATATCAGTTTGGGTTGCTGCTGTATTTCAGAATTTTAGATGTTAAAATAGAGCTGAATATATGTATTTGGTCATGATTATACTTCTATAATATATTATCAGTGCTTTTGTGGTATTTTCAGCTATTTTGTGTTGTTTTTGGGAGCCCGATCAGCATAGTTTTTGTCCTACATTTGTGAGTTGTTATGTAAATGCTATAAAGATCTAGAAATGTCATTTTTTGGGCCATTATTCTGCTGAAATTTATGTAAAAATTTCCATTTTCAGATTTATTAATAATTTGTGAAGTTGTGAAGTTTTTGGCACTATTTCGGACATACCCGATTTGGGGTTTATTGAGAAATTGGTGGATCTTTGTAATATTGGTTGTTTGATTTTAAAGATCTAATTAGAGGCTTGAAATATCATATAAAATCAGAAAAGGGACATTTTAGTGGTATCAGAGCCATGATCTTACCAGCCTGAGGGTTTGTAGAAGTTTGCATGTCAGTTTTGACAACTACCCAAATCTTGCATTTCAAAATTTATGGTTGCATGCTACTAATTTATGGTTGCATGCTACTTCTAATCATTTAAATGTTAGTTCTTGGTGAATTTGGTAGTTCCATGTTGCTTCTAATCAGCTGCATGTCAAAATCTATGGTTGCATGCTACTTCTGATCATTTGCATGTTAGTTCTTGGTGAATTTGGTGGTTGCATGTTGCTTCTAATCAGCTGCATGTCAAAATCTATGGTTGCATGCTACTTCTAATCAATTGCATGTTAGCTCTTGGTGTTTGAAGAAGTTATAACCTATTGGGATTACACTCTACTTTATCCAGAATGGACAGGTATAGTATAGAGTCTCAGAGGACACGATCTTGGACAATTGATATCTAGAGTCAGAACAGTAGAAAGGATGGTTATTTAGACATTCGAGATAAACTTAGGAAAATAAGCCATGACATGTCTGAACAGTTGGTTGAGCACCACCATATAATGAATGACATGTTTTCCGACCCAGCTAAGGTGGATAAGTTGACTACATTTCTATTTGGCAGATTTTCTCACAAGGCAGATGACACAATTACTAAGAACTTGCATGAGGAGTTTGAGAAACTAGCTTATAGCCAGGCTGAGGTCTCAGATTCTACTCCACCATAGGAGATAGTGAGAAAGGATATTATGTAGATTGATAGTAATGGTCAACTTGATACTCAAATTGAGACAATTGTATATAGGTCCTCAAAGGGTGATGTCACAGGTATTCAGGATGGTATAGTTACAACAGGTAGTGACTACAACGTAGTGGGTTCAGATGATGATTATGAGGATGTTGTTGTGCATGATGGTGAGATACCAGGTAGAGATGAGCAGACATTGAGCATTCATGACTTTGCTAAGAAAGAGTACCAGGCACAGTTAGATGCTTCGACACATGAGGTTGAGGCTGGTAGTACTTCACATGATTTGTCCAGCCAGCTGAAAGTGAACAAAAATAGTATTGTGACTTCATTATCTCATCATGATAGGTATGTGGAGTTAGTTGGTATTGGTCATATTACTCAGGTGAGGAGTTTTCTTGAGTTACCAGCTAATTCTAGTTTACAAATATGGACTCGAGATTGTTATATTGGCGTTTGGGATTCAGTTGACTAGAGATCTTTAACACTTTTTGGTAGCAGTGTTTGTTTGGGTGCTATCATGGATTTGATTAGCAGATTGCACGGTGTTGTCTTTTCTTGTGCCAGCAACTTGTTCGATGCTGGTATTATTTTTTATACACCGGTGTTGGGCTTTGTTCAGATATCCAGTCGACCATACTTGCTAGAATCTGTTGATGATCTTTCATATTTGCCAGTGTGTATAGATGAGTCCTAGGATCATATTGGCATTGATGACATCCAGGAGGATGCAGTGGGTAGTTTTGAAGACTTAGTTTCCTTGGTAGTTTCTTTTGGTACAGAGGAGTTAGACATTAGTGCTATAGTTTTTGATACTCCATATGTTGATATGAGCTTTGGAGTTGATTCATAGGATATGGATGATAATACTCTAGAGACTAGTAACTTTGAGAATACTCCTTTAGACAGTGCATCAGAGGAGGTTTGTAGGAGATAGTCTAGCCAATGCCATCATGTGTCTAATCAGTTGAGAGTTAGTGAGCGAGACATTGCTATCGCTTGCCAGCATTTTGATGCTGCTCGTCAGTTGTTAGCAGTTTATGGATGGGGTTCTCCTACTAGTGATGAGTAGGGAGGTAGTTATCTATCTTTGACAGAGTTCCACTCTTTATGGGAGGCTATCCAAATTCTGAGATAGGATTATATGCAGTTGGTAGCTAATAGATATTATCTTATGGAGTGGGGCAGTACAACATACAATGCATTGTTGGCCAAGGAAGATGAGGTGAGTGAGCTTACTCAGCAGCTTGAGGTGACTTCTGAGATTCTTGAGAGTACACAGTTGGCTTTCAAGGAGTCACAATTTCATTTGGCTAAGGTGACCATGGAGTTAGAGCAACTAAAGTCTTTACCAGATTCTATACAGTCACAAGCTATGGTGTCTAGTGATCTGAGGATGTCCATGGTCGATATTGTCAAAGATAGTGGAGATGGGGATGCATCCATCCTTGATACTAACATTGGCATATCAGGTTTCTCCCCACTAGAGTTAGGTTCAGTTGAGTTGGGTGCTGCAACAAATTGTTGTGGTATGCCTGACATGGTGGTGATCTCTAGTACTAATGGCATGAAAACTAGAGATGATGTATCAAAGACCATGTGTGATGTTGGTGAGCTGATAGTTGGCATGGTTCTTGCTAGTAATACTACTCCCTTGGCAATGTCTTCAGAGGTATTAGTCAGTTCCAACTTGGTTAGTGATCAATTGCAGTTAGTTACATCTGGATTGTAGTCTGAGCCACTAACTGAGATTGGCTCATTCTATCAACATTACATTGTGAAGTATGCTCATCAATTCACCTTTGATGACCATGTTGATGAGATGATGATATAGAGATGTACTTTGGTTCCTAGTGCTTATCATCAGTTATGGGATAGTTTGATGCCTCGGGATGAGAGTTGTGATGGGCACAACATGGTGATAGGTCTTATAGTTAACAGCTTGATAATACATGACTTAGAGCAAGATTTTTGGAGTGATGCTTTAGCAGGTGTTGTTATTGATTCTACTCCCTTGGCTATGACATCTCCTGACTTAGCTGGTGATCAGTTATAGTGCGTTGTATCACTTGTTCATGGTGAGCTATTGACTGAGGTTGGTTTTTTTTATCAACATTATATTGCAGGGTATGTACATCAGTTAGCGTTTGATCCTTGTGCTGATGAGTTGATGGTAGACAAACTTGGTTTGGGTTCCATTTCTTGTTGTTTATCTTGTGATAGCTTTTCACCATCAAAGGTGCATGGGAGTTATGGTTATGAGATAGTGGTCGGTGATCTACAGAGTTGTGTTGACTGCAGGAGTTGTACAGTGTGTGGATTCTCCATACTTGGTACAGTTTCATTCGGGAGTGTTCACCATTGTTGCAGACTTGGATTGTACATTCCGTATAGGCCAGTGGGATGCGTTGATGGTATTTACTATGTTGGAAATTTGATTTGTCCACTTTACTTGAGTTTTGATGTTCTAAGAGTTTGTGTCTCGTGGGTTTCTGACTGTGGAAGTTGTGACTTTGGAGTTTGGTTGAGTAGTAATTGTCAGTTTGATTATGGATTCCTCTTAGTTATATTGCAGAGGATATTGCAGGAGCTTGTGTTAATTGACAATAGTATAGTTCATGACTACATTTGGGATCCAAGTGGATTAATTGATCTATTTTTCAGCCATTTCTTGAGGACAAGCAATATTTGGAAGGGGAGGACTTGTCATGTCCCCTTTTCAAATAATTAAAAATAATAATCTTTGCTAAGGCAAGCAGGCCCAAAAAGGTGAAGTTTTGGAAAAAGGGGATAATCTTTGGAAGCTAATGGACTAATAAATGAAAATTATTATTAAAATATTTTTTATTAACCCCTCTTGGGTGTGAATTAGGGTTATGTCCTCTTTTAAAGGGTTTGGAGGCATTTTGGGTTGATTCTGGAACTTGATTTTTGCACATTGCTTTGTTGTTCTTCAGAGGCTGCCAAACCTATGAAGAAGGAGACCCAAGAATGGGAGTTTTCAGGTTTCTAGGAAGGCTAAGGATGGGAGTTTGAAGCCATTCCATGTGCATTCTCATACAGAGTTTGCCTTTGTGTTGAACAGTGCAGATTTGTGGATTCTCGGGTGTGTTTTTTGTAAGAGTTTGGTGTTTCCAGTTGAGTATTTCATATCAGTTTGGGTTGCTGCTGTATTTCAGAATTTTAGATGTTAAAATAGAGTTTAATATATGTATTTGGTTGTGATTATACTTTTTTAATAGATTATCAGTGCTTTTGTGGTATTTTCGGCTATTTTGTGTTGTTTTTGGGAGCCCGATCAGCATAGTTTTTGTCCTACGTTTGTGAGTTGTTGTGTAAATGATATACAGATCTAAAAATTTCATTTTGTAGGCTGTTATGCTGCTGAAATTTCTGTAAAATTTTCCTTTTTCAGATTTATTAATAATTTGTGAAGTTGTGAAGTTTTTGGCACTATTTCGGACATACCCGATTTGGGGTTTATTGAGAAATTGGTGGATCTTTGTAATATTGGTTGTTTGATCTTAAAGATCTGATTAGAGGCTTTAAATATAATATAAAATCAGAAAAGTTACATTTCATGAAGATACTTAAAATACCACAAAAATAAATCTATTAAACCTCTTGTTCTGTGGATTTTCCTAAGATGTCCAATTTAGATATGTGCTCACAATTTAGTAGCATATTCATGCTTGAGAGAGAGAGGGAGGGATTTGACATTTAGGATGAGAAATGAAAAGAGATGGATAGTTGAGAATACATGATGAAGATCAATTGTTGAGGATGATTGAGAGGAATAAAATAAATTTAAAAAATATTTTGGGTACTTGAATGGACAAGACCCAAGTGTTTGTAAAAGAATCCAATGTGGTTGATATGATAACAATTTGACAACACTTAATCAAGGATTGAGTCTACGTACTTTCATAAGGAGGGAATTGATTGGAGATTGTGATTAGAATTAGAAGGCAAGTGGAAATGTAGAGGATGTGACAAGTGATGGAGGGATTAAATATGAATATTTATTTATTTAATTTATGGAAGAAGGGGACTAAGGATGGGAATTATTAAAGATAATTATTACCTTGTCTTGGTACTTAGTAATATTATTTAGTTAATATAAAGGATATCAAATAAGATGGAGTAATGGTAAATTGACCAAAGGTGATCAAACTAAGGTGTATACATAAACCTATTCAAGTGGAAAATGGGGACACTTTAATAGGAATGTAGGTCTCCCTATTTTGAGAACCACTAAGCCGTTCAAATAGATATGTAAAGGAAAGAGGGGAATTTTCAAATATGATTCCACTTCTAATCCAAATTAGATTAGCTAGGACTCAAAGGAAGAAGGGTTTTAATACTAAATTTTTATTATAAAGAGGAATACAATACAAGGAAATGTACTCTTTGGCCCTTGATAACATAACATAAATGTGAAATTGAGCTAATTGCTTAAATAATGTAAATTTCAATGATTTGTGTATACAATTATCCCAAGTAAGATACAGATCTAGGGTAAACATATGAAAGGAATAAAAATATGAAAGACTCACCTTGAAATGCATAGAGGAAGAGATATTTCAACTCCAAAACTCATAGAGCTAAAAAAATTTTGAACTTTCAATTTGCAAATCTTGGAATAAAATGACAGAAAGAAATAAAACCAAAAATCTCCTAAAAACATATAGTGAAGATCTAGATCAACTTGGAAAGGCACCTTTCCACCAGGTTGACATTTTCTGACAATTTGTAAGTGATGACTCCAAAAATATTCTAAAAATTAAGTTCCAAGTTTATAATCCTCTTTACTACCACCCTATAAATCAACATGGAAATAAAGGTTTTGTGGTTGGGGTTTGATGAGGGATTTCCTTGGCCAAGCCCTAGGTTAAGGAATTAACCATAAATCAAAGATGTAAATGTAAATAACTAGAAAAAAAGATAAATTTTGTGGTTGGGGTTTGATGAGGGATTTCCTTGGTCAAGCCCTTTTGAAATCCTTGTTTGTAAGGATTTTGTAAGAAAATGTATTATAGATCTTGAATTAGGAATGTAGGGTATCTCCACATTTTGCAACAAAACTATCATAATCCCATGATGGTTCCATGGATATAAATGTGCATTAGTGAAGAAGATGAATTCCTCAATATAAATTTCCTCCCTTGATGAAAAACAATAAGCTAGATCTTGCAGAGGAAATGATCACAAAGGATTCTTCAATGCTTGATAGAAATCTATGTACTTAAATGCTTAAAAATCTTGAATACTTGAACTCCTTGAATGCAAAAGAAAAAAATCTAGACTTGAGAGAAAGATCTTAAATTACTTGAGTGCATGAATTAATGAGACGATATCTCAAAATGAAGCTTCCAATTCTCCTTGTATATGATTTTTCAAGTGGGAAATCAATATAAGCTAATGGGAGAACGAAATAAAACTAATTAAACTCTCGAGGCCTTTCAGGCCTCAAGCCCCAAATCATTGAGGACTAGGTTAAGTAGTTTGACTTAGTCTAGAGCAGGTTGACCTAGGTTCATATGATCATAGAGATCAAGTTAGGGGAGCCACAGGAAGCTCAAGCAGAATCCAAGAGAAATAGGACAAAAAATAGAAGAGAGGAGAAAAGGAGATCGAGCACATGCATATCCATGGTCTAAAGAAAGAATTATGGAGAGGGAGCTAAAAGTTCTTAAAAAGGAAAGTGCATCCATTTTAAAATAATACATTTAGCCCCCACTTTAGTTGGAGTATGAGTTTCCTCAAACTCATGGTAAAGTAGATTAAGAGAAAAAGAGGAAATCTCATCATGATTTAGAAGGAAATGGTATCATCAATCCCCTACTAGAGTTGAGTCTTTGTCACATCCAAAATGATAATAAGAGAGCTAAGTGCTACAAAAAGGGGTGTAGTTACTTTCTCAATGAGGTTTATGTGCCTTTTTGTGAACCACACAAAAAAAAATGGGGGGAAAGGTCACTACAAAAGGAGATAGAGTTGAATGGTCTAGCATATGTGTGTGGCATACTACTCAACCCATAAAAGATGAACCAAATGGTTTAGCAAGTGTGTGTTGCATGCTTATCAATTCATTGAGGGATTCAACTTTAAGGGAACTCCATGTCTCAAAAAGAATAATTGAAAAGTAATCTAAACATAAAATGTGTGTGTCATTATGAGATAAAAACCGGGCTTCCCAAACTATAAGTAGTCAAAAAAGGAGTTGAAACAAGGATCAGGCCTCCCAAAATATCCATAGTTTAGAGAGAGGTCCAAAAAAAAAGACCAAGCCCCCAAGAATTATCAATAGTTCCCAAAAACTAGAAGGAGAGAGAGAGAGAGAGAGAGAGAGAGAGAGAGAGAGAGAGAGAGAGAGAGAGAGAGAGAGAGAGGAGGTAAACATGAATTAAAATTGCATAGATTTGGGTATACCTTAGAAATCATACCAAGCACTAAAGGATGAAGTACTTCAAGTTATACACAATTTTATTCCATGTACAAAGGATGAATAGAGTGTATGCCCCTATGTTAGAGAAATTACAAACACCTTAATGGGAGCAATGACTTTAATATAAGCTTTAGGGTTTTCATTAGTGGTGAGTATTCATCATTCAACAAATTTTTCTAGTCGATGGACATGGATTTGGTGAATGAAAACTACATACAAGGTTGGCCATGTCATCAAATTTTTCTACTTATTGGATCCACCACCCAATTTGGTTGCCAATTTCTTTGTACATTATTGGGCCACACCCTAGTGCAAATGTGAATGGATTCTATTTTTAGGATAGACTTAAGTCTAAAAAAATTTCCATTATTTTCATGTGTGTCTTATTGGACACAATTAATTTTCCCTTGGTATTATAAATAAATTTTGAAAGAGGCAGTCAATTCACTTTTCATTTGTCAAGATGCATATTTTAATTCCTGACCATTTTGCCTCCTCTTTTAATCATAGCAAATGATTGGACATACCATAGTCACCTCAAAAATTACATAATATGCGTCATGATTACACAAGCTTCATAAAATATTTGAATACCATATAAGATTCCTACCAAATTCACCAAAGAAAGGTCCAAGGAGCTTAGGAGTCTTATAAATACATTCATAACTGACTTCAGTTTACACAATTTGCTTGATTCTGATCTCTCAAATTCAATCAATGAAGAAGTCTTCGAAGAGTCATGTTAGAGGTAAGTGCAACTGATTAACCAAAATTCTACAATTTTTAGTTTATTATTACTGAGTGGCCAATCGAGACAAATTATTAATATAGTGGGCAGAATGTCAAACCTGATTTTATAATTTATTTATTTTCATAGGGCTGAAGAATCAAATTATTTATTATTAGTTGTAGTTACTATTGTATATTGTATAATGTGTTTGTCCTTCCTCATCAGCAAGTTCAATCTTTTTTTTTGTAGCCTTTATTTGGTTGAAGATGCCAAACAAGAAGGGTAGGACCCCTAAATGTGGAAAAGCCAAGAGAGGCATTCAAAAAGGAAAACCTTATCATCATACTTTGGAGGTGAACATCAGAAAGTTTCATCATCATGGTTTATTGAAGAAGGAACATCATCACAACATCAACCATAGTTACAAGATTCACATCCTGCCAGACATATTGAAGAAGTAGGTGAGCGTGATATTTTAGATGATGATGAACTTGAAGATGTATTACAAGTACATGAAGATACCCGAAGTAACCACAATGATATAATGGAACTAGAGTTGCATGAGAATGTCATAGATTTAGATGATAATATTAAATCGAAGGGGAAAACAAAAGTCAATTCCAAAAAATATCATAGGTGGGATCTGTCAAGAAATTTTCAATTAGATTGGGCCTCAAAATATCTATCCATAGAATCAGTGGCCAATCTGATTAAAGGTGAACCTCCAGTAGAATATAGATGCAAGATTTACGCCATGATAAATAAGAAGGAAAAGAGATTACAGTTAAAACTTGACACTATAGAAAAGCATATTGGTAAAGTTTACAAAACAGAAAAGATAGATGGAGTTGAAAGACTAGTGGTGGTTTGGAAAATGATAGATAAATGCCAACATTTTAAAATTCCTTAAATATATAGTTATCAAGAGAAAACACAGATGAATCTTGATGAAGTTAAAGGTTTTATTAAATCTTATATTGGAAGATTACTGGAATGTGAACAAATGGGAAAAGATGTCTAGTTAAGTGTTGTCTTTTATATTTTGAAAAGAGGGCATGCTATGAAAAACTACTCGTCAATGAGTACTTTGTTGAACTTTTTGAAAGTTCATAACTATCCCAATAGTCACTGGTCATTGAACAGCAAATGGGAACGGGCAAGTTGTCTTGTTGAGGTTTAAAAAGAAGACATAAAGGGAAAAAAAAAAGAGCCAACTTTTATTGTAGTGTCATTAGACAAAGTTACAATAGTTGAAAATACTTCTTGGATATGCATGTACATTTATACTGTACATAATATTTTTTGCCAACTTCTACTACTATCTATTTCTAAAATGGAGTGAATTGCAAATGCAAAAATATATATATGAACTATTCAAGAAAAATCTAATTGAATGTGAAGGTCTAGATAATATGACAATTGCCAAAAATTTGGTGTGTGTTGGAGCTGATGGAGCCTCAGTAATGCAAGGTAATACAAACACTCTTTGCACAAAGATAAAAAGTTATTTAGAACCCTACATTATTGGCATTCACTGCATGGCCCATATAATGAATCTAGCTTTTGGAGCTGTGACCTCAAATTCTCAAGTATAGAAAGTTGAAAATGTAATCAATGAGGTCTACCAATATTTTTTTTGAATTCATAAATGATTCAAGGAATTTAAGTGTTTGTCAATGGACTAACTAGTAGGAACAAGCTCCTTAAGGATAATGATACAAGATGGATCTCTTTGGACAGACCAACCCATCGTCTTTCTTGAAAATATCCATCATTTCTTGGAGTCATTAACTCTATGAAGGACAAGTTAAAACACCTAAAATATCTAGTCCTTCATTTGAAGTTAACAAATGTAGAGACACTCTTAACTTTAGCAGCTCTTCTACTCATGCTAGAGGAGATGAGGGATATAATGAAAAATGGTGTAGAGGCACCTTAAGAACAAGATCACAAGGAGGATAAGATATCTTATATGAGATATTTAAATCCATTTGAGTCATTTTTAATGTATTTGAATCCATTTTGTCAAGGTTTCAATACTAGACAAGCCATTTTTAATAAGTATCAAAATTGTGAGATCAAAATTTTTAAAATGTAAAAGTTGCAACTTTAAAACTTTGCAAAAAGAACAAAAAGGGTTTAAAGTATGTAATAGGCTAGTTTAAAACATGGTTGGGAAGTTATAAACCACAAAAACCACTATAAAATCACTGTAATGGTCATTCTAAATGATAAGGAGAAGAAGGAGAAGAAGAATCACGTTGGATCTATTTTTGAGATTTTCTATATTGTTGTTTTGATTGGTTTTTTATTTTTTGTGCTATTTCTAGGACTTATACAACCATGTACAGCCTAGAAAACATGTATAATATTTATATTTGTATATAAATATAAATACTCACCCTTATCTTTTTTGTATGGAGTAATTTCATGAAGTTTTAAAGGAGTTATGAGCATTTTGGTGAAAGTGGTTGTTTGCAGATTTAGGACTCTCTTGCTATAGTCAAATTAAAGCACTCAGTATGGAAAAATTTTGAATAATTAGAACCTATAAATGAATTAATTGGAAATATATTTGAATACATATTCATTTCCTTTTGGTTTGAGTTTTTTTCATTCACATTTGTGAAAGTTATACATCTCTTAGTGAAAACTGGTTTTTAAATACCTGCAATGGAGTTGTAGGCAATGATTTGTGCTCACATAATGATTTATACATTGAAAAAAAAAAATTACACAAGAAGAAACTAGATTCATATATGGTTACTATGAAATTTTTTTGGAATCATTTGGATGTTTATTGAGAAACTAGTTAGGGTTACAAGTTTTATTTCTAGTTTATGATAGTGAAAATGGGTCTCAATACATAGACCATAACTTGTAATTTATTCACTAAATTGGTCTCATCTTTTGATAATTTTTAGAAGGGTTTATTTTTTAAAAATCCTTATAAAAAAAAATTTGAGAAGATTTTGAGAAAAAAAGTTATCAATAAAACAATCTGATATAGAAATCAGGCTATGTGAATAGTGAAGTATTGATTTACTTGGGCTAAAATTTTTTTTTTTTTACGTAATGAGATGCCTCTAATTAATGGAATTATTTAATGGATTTTGAACGGATTAGAATTTATCCAATTTATTTGTTGGTTTCTATGATGCTCCACATCATATTGGTGTAAAATGTCATCATTCTTTGTTGAAGCCTCCAAGTTGATCCTAATTCCTTAATGGAGTACCATACTTTTGTGAATCTCTTGAGTTGAATTAGTGTTCCTTAAAGGTGTACCAAAGGGATGTACATCAAATTCGTATTAGAGATTTAAAATCTTGAGTATGTGGGTAGATCACCAAAGGAGGCAATCCACACTAGGACCTTGAAGGTCTGGGTTTGATTTATTGATGAGTTTTTGGGTTGAAGGTGCTCATCCATCTTGCTACAAAAGGAAGGTGTTGTGTTGTTGTTTTGATAGATATGGAAGTTCTATCAAGGGCCATTGTAAGGTCCAATGGATGCTAAAATACTAGGGAAAAGAGGAAGGATAGAACTCTTAGGTGAGGCACATGGAGAGTTGTTTTGGTGAGTTTGAAGCAAAACTGTGAAGGTGGATCTCTAACAGAAAAGGCACTATGGAGTTGCAACCATTAATGCTCCACTAACAGGAGTATTTGAGAAGATGATTTTGAGGATAGTCTTGTGTCCTTAAAGGAAAATATGATGGTGATAAATACATGGAGAGGCAAAGGAAAATGAAGGTAAAGATGAAGATTTTTTATCTAATTTTTTTCTCGCAAGTTATTGATTCCATGTTTCCAAGGGACTAGGAAACTTTTCAAGGTTGGGAGTATGGTGCAAAGGCACCTTAAGAACAAGAACACAAGGAGGATAAGATATCTTATATGAGATATTTAAATTCATTTGATTCATTTGTAATTTATTTGAGTCCATTTTTTCAAGGTGTAAATGCTAAACAAGCCATTTGTAATAAGTATCAAAATTGTGAGATCAAAATGTTCAAAATGTAAAAGTTGCTTAAAAGTTGCAACTTTAAAACTTTACAAAAGGAACAAAAAGGGTTAAAATTATGTAATAGGTTTGTTCAAAAGGTGGTTGGGAAGTTATAAACCACAAAAAAAACTATAAAATAATTTTAATGGTCATTCCAAATGATAAAGAAGAATAAGCAAACACTTTAAATCTATTGTGGAGATTTTCTATACTATTGTTTTGATTGGCTTTTTAGCTTTTGTGTTGTTTCTAGAACATGTACAGTCATTTACATAATGTAAATAATGTATAATATGTCTATTTGGATATAAATATGAATACACTTCCTTCTCTTTTTCATTTGGAGTAATTTCATGAAGTTTTAAAGAAGTTATGAGCATTTTGGTGAAAGTGGTTATTTGTGGATTTGGGATTCTCTAACTATAGTCAGATTGAAGCACTTGGTATGGATAAATTTTGAATAATTCAAACCTCTAAATGGATTAATTTAAAATATATGTAAATCCATGTTCATTTCCTTTTGGTTTTAGTTATTTTTATTCATATTTGTGAAAGTTATACATCTCTTAGTGAGAATTAGTTTTTAAATACCTTCAATGGAGTTGCAAGAAATGATTTTTTCTTACGTAATGATTTATACATTGGAAAAATTAATGACTTACATATGAAGAAACTAGATTCATAGAGGGTTACTATGAAATTGATTTGGAATTATTTGGATTTGTCTTGAGAAAGATATTGGATGCCCTAGGCAGGGTTATAAGTTTGGTTTCTGGTTTATGACTATGAAAATGGATCTTAGTACATAGACCATAACTTGTAATATATTTATTGGATTGGTCTCATCTTTTTATATTTTCTAGAAGGGATAATTTTAAAAAACTTATTCAAAGGGTTTTTTTTAGGAAGATGTTGAGAACAATAGTTATGAATAAAATGATTCGATATAGAAATCATGTTGTGTGAATGGTGAAGTATTGATTTCCTTGGCTGAAACATATTTTTTTTTACCTCATGAGATGCCTCCAATTAATGGAATTATTTAATGGATGCTGAAGGGATTGGCATGTTTCCCATTTATCAGTTGGTTTCTACAATGCTCTACATCATATTGGTGTAAAATGTCATGGTTCTTTGTTGAAGCCTCTAAGTTGATCCTAATTCCTTGATGAAGTACCATACTTTTGCGAATCCCTTGAGTTGAATTAGTGTTCCTTAAAGGATCTATTTGGCTGTGGGAATAGGAATATGGGGTTAGGAATATGTATCTTGGAATTGTTATTCTAGAATAAAAAATAAGAATACATATTCCTATTCTTGTTTGGTTCAGTTACAATTTGATAGGGAATTCATGGACCCAAAAATTTATGTTTCCTAAAATAAATAAAACTATAATAAGAATACGTATTCCAATTCCACCTATTTTAGTGGAATATTAAATTCTCATTTTGGAACAAAATTGGAATACGTATTCTTATTTGCAATTCCAATTTGCTGCACCCAAACAAAGAATTCAAAATTTTAAGAATTTACATATGCCTATTCCACTCATATTCCTACTACCAAATGGGCCCTAAAGGTGTACCAAAGGCATCTACATCAAAAAAGGCCCAACAAAGGGCCATGTTTATTGCAAAATATTCTAGCATGCATAATAGAACATGCTTGACCCTCGATAATCTCTATCAATTCGATAGAACATTATCTGATATAAAATTTGATAAGTGGTGGAAAATCATAGACCTAGACAGTCCTAATAGCTATCTACATATCAAAGAAGGTGGGGAGTTATGTGTCAGTTTATATGGAATCGATATACTAATGCATTATAGATGCAGGTTGGCAAAAAATAAGGAGCGACTAGCAAGGAGGCCAGGGAGGTGAGCAATAGATATTACAAAGGAAGATTTCACAAAGATCATTGAGTCTATAACTGCTTCTGCAAAATTAATTACATCTTTGATCTTTCCTCAAAAAACTAGAATGAGATTCCCTCTAGATAAACTACTTGAATCCATAGCTATTGTGTTTCCTCAATATTGGAGTCTTAACTCTCTGAGTGATTTTTGAGTTAGGCCAATGACTCTGATAAACTAGTTTTGCAAAATTGAAGTAATCAATGGAGTAAATATAAATGGAATTCTAGATGTATCTCTTTTGGAAGAGAAATTAGGTCATTTTTCACACACAATAAGGGAACAATATAATTCTATGGAGAACCCCCATGAACAGGGATTAGTAACAAGGCTTTGGGACTATCTAAATCAAAATGAAATGTTGAGAGATTCAATATTATAATATTTCAAAGCTTATTGAATTATGTCTCACTATGATATTGTGTCCAGTGGAGGATAAGATAGTTTTCAATGCTTTAGGGTTCATAAAGTTAAATGTAAGAAAAAAATTAGATAAGAATTTGGATACTTGCTTGAGGATGTACAATTCTAGGTATGATGTCCTCACTTTTCCTTACGACAGGGCAATCAAAATATGGAGGAAGAAGAGGGATGGGAAATATTTATAACTGAAGTGGGATTGGTAGTGCCAAGAAGAACACCACTGGCATTTACTCATGTATAGATGTCACTAGTGGTAGTGGAAGTGGATGGACTAGTAGTGCTATTAATGAGCTTGAGATGTAAACTCAAAGTAGAGATAACATAGGGACTAATGAAGGAAACTATGAGGATAATGAAGGAAACTATGAGTTAGTTGATAGCAAGGAATCTAAAGATTTTGAACTTGAAGATGTCAAGGATAAGAGGATGTCTCAACTTGATCCTATTTAGCACTTAGCAATAGCAAGCCATAGGTATTTATTATTAATTAAACTTACTATTGCACTCTTTTTCACTAATTATGCATATCAAATGTGCATGATTACTAACCATTGTGGTTGCAACTTGATAATTTGATGATACTAAATGCAAATCTTCTTTTATAATTAATATTCATTAACAATTGTATTATTTGAGAATTTCATTAATTTTTTGAAAATATAGCAAATCATATGAGATAACTCTTATAGTGGTGCACATGAATCACATGAGTGTAATTTATGTTTGCAATAGTCAATTCTAAATTTTTGAATAGTAATGGTGGTAGTACAATTCAAGTGACAAGTCAATAGACATTGATTCACTATTTCTATTTGCCTGATGTGAAGAGTCAAATAGAAGTGTTTCATTATCAATACAATGTTAGCTTGTTATGGTACAATGCATTAAGAGTTTCATTAATTTTTTGAATATATAGTGTAGTGCCTGCCCCTAAGTTACATTTTTGCTATCATTGCCAAACATTGTTAGGCTAGTTTTATGTTTGATGATTAGTAGTATTGTTTTAAGATTATTAGATATTGTGTTACATAGAGTACTTGGTACTCTATATTTTATGTATGTATGATGATTATTTAGTGTTTTCAGTTGTTGATGATGATTAGTTAGATGGCTTATTATCACATGTGTTTTCGTATGGATACTTACCCCATACTGCATGTCTGTATGGCAGGCATGTTTTTTTTCTTTATGTATGGCATTTCTAATATGGTTAAGGAAGGAAGTCATAGTCACCTACTAGTTAGGATCTACATGATACACCACTTCATGCCATTGCCTGTTTATCTTAGTATATATATTGTGTTTGTACATGCGTGGATTTTATGCGAGTTGTAGGTACCAGGTATCAACTTCCCTAAATTGCCAGGATGAGTGTACCCTATCACATTATCTCAATGGTAAGAGAGGGGAGATAAATTCTCAAGTCCAAATCCTAAACCCTTAAGCCATTTGTCCTAATTGACAATTAGGATAAGTATTTGAGTTGAGTACCCTCTAAATGTGTCGAATGACGTTAATTTGTGATTATAACCATTTTGTTTGATTTAGTATGTGTTTTGCTAGGATGGGTTTTCGTATGTTGTTTTATGAGTCTTTGGTGTATTTTCTATTAATTAAGTCTAATTAAAAGATTAAATTAATGATTCAATTTAATGGAAATTATTAGGACACTTTAATATTTAATTAATTAAATAAAAAGAATTAAAACTAGAGATTAAAGTTGTAAGTATAAATTTAGAACGCGATAATATTTATTTAATTTAATAATAATATATTTAGATATGCTAAATATTATTGTTATTTAAGTTAATAGATATTTCATCAAATTAAATGTTCAAAAATAAATTTAAAAGTGAAAAGATATTAATTTAATAAAAGTTTTAAGCTCGCATAATTTATGCATGAGTTAAAATAGAAGAAATTAATTAAAAAGATAAAACAAGGGAAATTAATAAAGATATTTTAATTGCATAATGCGTGCATGAGTTTAAAAGTTAATAAATTAATTGAAAGCGAAGTCAAATGATAATTGAATAAAGTTATTTAATAATTCAAATTAATGTGCATGAAAAAGATTAATGCAAGATAAAGAAAGATAAATAAAGGTCAATATTGAGTTAAGGGTGGGGAGCAAGGAGTTCTCCCGAGTGAACACACAATTAGTACCTCTGTTTAAGGAGAGAACTCTTTATCACAATTAGGGGGTTCATTATTGAGGGATAGGAATTCTGGAGATGAATTTTGGATGCGAATTTTGTGAGCAAAATTGGAGGCAAATTTTGGAAGGGAATTTTTGGGAAAGTTTCAAAGAGAGATTTTTGGATAGAAGCAAATTCTCTCACAATCTTCGGGTGGTTGTGTATTAGCATCAAGTTCAAGTAGGGTCTTGTGTTTTGATCACTGATTGAATTAAGCATGTTGATATTCATGTCTTCTTCATGATTGTTGAAATCAAGTCTATGGATTTTGTTGCATGAATCTCTTGTTCTCTTATTTTTGAATCTACGATATGTATATTGTATCTCGTCTGTATAATAAGATTGAAAGAAAGAATAAAATAAATCAATTTGGAACCTCGTCCATAGGTAAAAGAAAATTGGAATTATATTCAAGAAAGGTTTGATTAATATAAGAATTTTATATTGAAAACTCGATTGATTCGTTATATTCTTCTTATCAGAATACAGGTGGGATTTATGTCAAATAAAAATAAATAAATAAATAAAAATAAAGTAAAGTATTTATACAATATGGAGGGTTGGATTGTTATTTATTAAACAAAAATCTTTTCAAAAAATAATTTATATCATCACATTTGAGAATGAAATGATTTAAAAAGTTTTTATTAAAAAAATATTTAAAATATATATATATATACATATATATATACATATATATACATATATATATACATACATATATATATATACATATATATATATGAGTGGGGAGGGGTGGAAAACCCCACACACACACCCCGTACCACTATTAACACCCTTAAAAGGGGTTGCAGCAGTAGGGACACTACTGCTCATAGTAGCAGTAGTACTGATGTGTGCGACAACAGCGTACTCTGCCATTGCAGTACTCAAGGCTGCGCGGACCTTTAAAAAAATGCATTGCCATTTTTTATTATTATTAAATTTATTTATTAATACATTTTAATATTATTTTAATTCTTATTAATAATATTTATTATTACATGGTTTTTAATAATTATTATATTATTATTTGATAATAATTATTAATAAGGATTTATTATTAATTTTTATTACTTATAATTATTATTTAAATAAAGAGTTTGGTTAATAAGATTTATTAATTTAATATTAATTCTTTTAAATATAGATCATTTTTAATTAATAAAATTGTTGATAAAATTATTAATTATTAATAACTGATATTTGTCGAGATAGTAATATAAGTATTAGTTTGATAGTCATTAACTAATTTAATTTTTTTTTAAATTAGTTTGATTAAATTTAATTAGTGATGAATCTGGTTTGTAGATTTATTAATAAGATTAGTTATATAATTGTTAATTAGCTTAATTAAATATAATTTTAATTAAGATTAACTAGTTAATGGAGTTATATAATTATTGACTTATTAATGATTTTGGTTTTAATAAAATTGATAGTTATTTTATTTAAAAACAATAAAGATTATTTTAAATAAATAATGATCCTTGGAATATTTTAGAAAATGGACTTAAATCAAATGGGTAAATGGACTTTATAATTGAGTATAAGAATGGGGTAAATTGTGGGGGTAAACAATGAATCTTATCTACTTGGAATATACTTTGAAACAAAAACTAAAACCTTATGTTCAACTTAACTATGTGATTTCAAACAAGCCAAAATATGAAATTACACCTTGTCTTCTATGCGATGTTTATGTTTGGGGTTTTGAGGTTGATTAGATGTTGACCTATTTAGGTTGTTACTAGAGGCTTGGGAGTTATGTATATGTGATGTCATGTTGATGTTTTGATCTTGATCTTTTTAACCCAACCTTGGTAATGTGATGGCATGCTCTATGATGTGTGTGGATTATTAATTGTTATTGTGTTCGAATATTCTTGTGTGAAGTTGAGGTGTATGTATATGAGATACCTGACTTAACCATTTTTGAGTCATTGATCAGTTATATTTGATTTTCTTTCCAGTCGCTTTGAGAGGACTGAAGTGTTTGATTTGTTCTTAGTGATGTCATGTTGTAATGTGTTTTGACTTGACCATTTTGGAGTCTTTTTTTAGTATTGTGATTTATTTTAGGATAATTTTTGGTTTCTTGTTAAGAAACGATGGATATTGTGATTTATCATGGATGCCTTTAGTTGCTGATAGAGAACTGTTGTGATTATTATGCGTATCATTTGATGGTTTTCAATTGCTCGCAGAAAATTGATGTGATTATTGTGGCTTATCTTTTGATGCTTTCCAGTTGCTTGTATAGGGCTGAGGTGATTTTATTATGATTCCTTGATTTGTGATTTCATGAGTCTAGAGTAGGTTATCTATGTGTAGTGTCGAGAAGTGGCTTGCAATGGGGGCTAGGCCCCTAAGAGGTTGCTAGTGTAAACCCATTGTAAGTTGTTTTAATAAGTGAAAATATTTACACTAAATGAGAGAAAAATGAACCTAACAAGATAATTATATGTTCTCTCTCATGCCTCAAGTGCTAGTACAAACTAGGGTGGAAGTTGGGAGAACACTTGGTTACGACCTTGCATTCCATAGTATACCTTATTAGTACGAGAGGATACTAGTGGCTATAGGATCACTAGGGACTCAGGATTCCTAAGGGATTGCTTGGGTAACTTCGAACATGATTTATGCAATGACACTTTCCCTTTTACATAGTAGGTTTCCTATGTGTCTTTGTGTGCCTCTGGGTCTAGATGTCAATCTATGTTGGAACCTTTGAGTTAGTATACTTTTAGGATTTCCTAGATTTAGAGAGTACTTGTGTTATGTGGTTTGATATCCTATTTGGGACTTGAGACTATCTCCTCAGCACGGTGGGAGAGGACCATTTAGGTTCCACATGGTCAAGTGGTAGTGCTTTTTACTCTTTCCATTTAGATCTATCTATAGTCATCGTGGCTGGAGCTTCTTGGTATGTTTATTTATCATGTTTAGATGATGTCATTTGCTGATGCATTTACTTATATTGATGATTAGCATGTTAGAATTCCTTATGATTATGTTGTAGTATGTTTAGTAGTGACATCCTTGTTACTATAGTATCGATGATCTTATCCGTGACTTGGGATATTACGCGTAGGGGATGGCTAGGGCCCACGATGGTCTTATGATGCTATTGATGGTTGGGAGGAACCACACACATAGTTAGCTATGTTTTGTGATGGATGTTATATCTTCTATGATGGATGTTATATCTTTTATAATGGATGGATGTATCATGTAAGTTATGGTTTCATTTACTTTATTGCACTTGTATCATGGATCTGAAAAGGATGTATCTTTACTTATGTATATTCTTTTAAGCGTTTCATACCCTGTGACATGTACAGTGGATGACTGAGCATTCCAAAATTCATTTGCCACAAGGCATTTGGAACAAATGTATAATATGGACATTGGACTTTCTAATTATTCTTTCATGTGAATGTGGTAGTTGATAGACTTAGTATTAGATTAGATTTAAATGTAATTCAACATCATGGGATCCTTAAGAAATGTAACTTGTTATGTATTCTTTAGTTGATTGTATGTTATTACTTCCACTACTATGTGTTTGATGTGCATGTTATAGTTTCTTACTTCAAAAAAAAGTGTTACCAAACTTAGTAAAACTTTAGCTCTTTTCTTTTGGGTCCCTTGGCGGGGCATTACATATAGCATTAGAAAATTGCAATTCATATGATACAATTCATATTGAATGTAATTACCTTATATATATTATAGATATATGATAATTGATACAATTCAACAAGCCGATTTTACATAGTCATAACTTATAAACCTTAGCAATAGAAAATGACCCTAGATTCCCTTTTATAGTAAGAAGGGAGCAACAATAGCTTCAATTCAATTTTCCTAATGGGAAGAGTAGCATCAAATTTAGTATTAGAGTCTCTTTTTCCTTTGAGAGGCCTATTTGGCATGTTACCATCTACATTTCACTACATTTATCATGTTCAAGCAACAAAGTACAAACTTGAAACTCCTATCTAACCATTACAAATAGAAATAAAGTATACAATACAACACTACAGGAATGAATCAATGATTAAAAGTAATTTCACATACTATGATAGATCAACTATGAGATGATTCTGCCAGTGTTTTTAGGATGTCCCATTATGCTTCTACTAGAAGTTGGACACTTGTTATGTTATGCTAAATGACATGCAACTTTCTTAGAAATTCATATTTGGAAGATATATTTGAATGCAAGAAAGCATCCAATAGTACCCTTAGATTTTCTAATTATTTGATGCAATCCGCAATGCCTTGAGGATTTGTGTCCCTTGAAAATTTGACTACTTCATACCTCATTGTGTCCTCCAACTCTTTTAGGTAAGCTTTCCTTCCAATGAATTACGTTGATTTTGCAGTTGCAAATTGATTCAACAAACCAAGACCCTTCATTTCTTTTGTTTTATCAATCATCTTGGTGAGATTTCTCTAAAATGATGTCAAATATTCATCTGCTTCCCTCAATTTATGATTTTTTTGAATGATATAGCTTTTCTATAGTGTTGTAGTAACACAATCATGAATTTCCTTACTTTCCAAACACCTATCATTGTTTGTGTTGATTTATTTTAAAATCTTTCTTGCAGTGATCTCCTTCTAAAAAATATTAATCCTCTTCTTAACATGTTCTCTAATCTTCTGATAAAATACAGTAAGACTATCATACAATTCAAACCAATCACACAACTTATCACCATTTTCTTTAATTCACTCCCAAATGGTTTCGTTTATTTGCTTCATTGTATTTTTCATTTTGTCCATTGATTGATTCAAGCTATTTTCATAGTTTTTTGTTGTTTTATTTACTTCATTTTGCTATCCCTGTAATTTTGACAAATTGCTTCACCTTGTTCCTTATTTCCTATGATTTGTATTCCCATTTTTTTTCTTTTTCCCTCACATTCTCCAAATCCTTACTTGATTTATTGTTTAGCTATGCCACAAAATCCACTTGTTTGAACAAAATTATCATGGAATCTTTTTCTTTCTCCAGTTTTTTATTTGTTTCTTCCAATTTTTCCCTCACTTTTTTTTAGTTCTTCTACTTATTGCATGTTTACATCACCATTTTTTTCATTTTTCTTTCTTTTTTCCAATTGTTTCTTCATAATTTCTAGTTCTTCCTCCATTTTGTTTCTATTCAATTTCTTCTTTAAAGGAATCATCTTTTATTAGTTTATGTAATTCTCTACACTTTTCAATCGTTTCTTTCTCTTGTGCCTTTTGGTTTCCAAGGTGTGCTTTTAACTTTTCAATAGTCTTCTCTAGCTTCTTTTTATGTCTCTCCAACTTGAATAGTGAAGTGTAGATGATATTGTTAGTCTTTTTGGTCACACTGACTTTGTCCACATTTTTTTACTTTGGAGAAATCCATTGATAGGGTGCTAACCTATAATTGTGATGGATCTATCTAGCTCTTCAATGGATTATTATCTGTCTCTAGGGGCACAACAATCACGAACTCCATCAAATCTTTATTTGGGTAATAAGATGGAAATATCCTAGTTGATGCAGGCTCTTCATCACAAGCTATGACAATTGCTTCCTTCTTTAGTGCCTTTCTTTTCTCTTTTTTTATTTTGGTTTGTTAAAATTTTGTAGCAAAATCATTGAAACTAAAATTTGGGCTTGCAAACATAAAATGATGTTTGAAAGGAGAAATAACACTCGCATTGATGTAGTTGTCTCCAGTTCTACCTATGCCTAACATTCTAATTATTAGACTTTGATCCATTCCTAATCATGTCCTATTGTCACTAGTTAGTGGAGTTTTTGGACTAATCTAATGGTTTTTTCATTAAGGAATTGTATTAGTGGCAGTTGTCGATCTCATCATTGGATTGGTAATGACAATCGTTGGCATAAGCATTTTCTTCTTCTCACTACCTAGTTGAACTTGACCCATATCAACTTATAATTTCCTTTTTACACAACTAGAAATAGGGGCAGTGGTAGGTAGAGTTTGAATTGAATGTGAGACAAAACTAGGAAAACTAGTAATGGCACTACCACTTATGGAGGAACCTAATAGAGATGATTCACCCCCAAGAACTAGAACAACACCACATTTTGGTGGAGCTAATGTTTGAGGTGGAAACCAAATTCCTTCACCACATGATCCCACCCCACCAACACCTAAATAACCCATCTTTTGTATCAAGTCAGCCCCTCTACCATAAGTTTTCATTCTCTCTATATTGAGTACAAAAAATGATGAAAGGAGTAAGATTGTACTTGTAGTTGGAGTAGCTTGGGGATCTATAAAAGACTCATTCTGATCATCTTATGACCCATCCCCAAGTAGTGGTAATAATATTTCTGGATGTTCTTCATCCCATAATTAGCTAAACATTTTATCCTTATCCAAAGAATCAAACTCTACAAAGGTCTTTAGCTCACCAAGATTCTTCCTCATTATCCAAAACTCTCTAATTTTTGTTCAATCCAACCTTGAAGGCCGTAGTTAGTCTCTATTTCTCTTGGAATAGGCATTTTACTTGGGTTATCCACTTTCTTGTAGAAATTGCAGGATGTGATGGGCTCCAATTTTATTTTCTAATTGTGCAATTCTCTAATTTATGCTAACAATTCCTAAATTGAAACATTGCTTTCAGTAGCGCATTTTTCCAACTTTTTTGTAACGGCTTCCCAAGAGTCCATGTTTCTAAATCTTTCAATCAATGGGATACTCTCATGTACATACTTGGTTGGTTTGTACCCATATTGTACAAGCTTTGAGTTAATTACATTTACTAGATCATACAGCCAGTAAGCATTAACATCAAAATTAAACATTGTTAAAAACACATACTTGGAATGTTGGTGTATCAAATGTGAAGCCTCCACATGAGAAAAAAAAAGGAAAAACCATGTATTTTCTTTTTCTAACCACAAAATAGTACATCTACACTAATTTGTATCTTTCGTACATATTCCAATGCAAAAACCCTTTGTGTCTAATGTATTGGAAGTTTGAAGGGTTCTACCATTGAACCATAAAACCTTAACACAATGTAGTCCTCCATGAAGTAGCAATCAACCAATTGTATTTGACTTCCCAGTTGAATGCAATTTCTACAAGACTTAGGCAATCTAGGCATTAAAGTGTATACAATTATATGACACACAGGTGCCAAGAAGAAGTCAACAAAATCCTTGTAGTTCCTTCTATTGTCACTCATCCTTATAATAGGTGATCATTGGTATACTTGATCTTGAACATTAAGCTTATGTTGGTCACTTTGAAATATTTGATGATGCTTTGATAGAAAAAGATAACACAAGTAGGGAGTGAATCTAAATATCTTCTGGGAACCACTTTTAATCATTAACAATTGTTCTTCCATGCAATGAAAAAATGTTCCTAATAAAATTATATCATACTGGTACTGCTTGACAATTAATATTTTAAATCATTTCTAGAATGTTGGCATCCACTTCCCCATTACTGTCCAACCCCAAACAAAATGATGGCAAGGATATAGTATCCTAAACCCATTGCGAAAAATTATCAAATTTATAAGGAGGCTTATTATCACTTTGAACATTGGATGGGGATAACATTAGTCCTCTAACATAGGAATCTTTTTTATTTTTTGGTAATCTCTCATATGACTCTGCCATATTTTTCAAGTCAATGTGGATTTTTGAGTTTTGTGCTACCCATGTTACTCCCAATAGATTAGAAAATTCAATCTCTATTATGGACGAAATTACCTCCTAAATATTTTTATTAACAATTTTCTTTCTATTTTCATCATTTTTTTGGCATAGAGCATGACAAGTTTTGGATAAGGGAATAGTGGGGGAAATGCCAAATGGGCTATTCCAGTAGGCCACACTACCAATTTATATGTTATGGTCCCTACATTGGCATTATACTTAGAATACTTTTCATCCTTTTTTAGATTTTTCCACTTGCTTTCAAGTAAAAACCTAATTTCCATGATATTTTTCCCATATATAATAGGATCATAAATATCATGAAATTCATTAGTGAAACCTTGTGTTTTAAGTAGCTCAAAGAAGTTCATCAAATCTTTTTTTTTTTCCCTAGTTTTGTGTTGTACACTTCATGTTTCTTCTCATCATTTGAACCAGTTGCAAATTTGAATAACTATTCACAATCGCAAATTACAATTTATAGTGGTAATTAAAATTAAACTCTAACTCCTTTTGGTCTTTACAAATTTAAAGTAAATTATGTAATTCTATAATTTACTTTGTAAATTAGCTTGAATTGTAGAATTTAACCAATAACTACTCACTACTAATGATTTAGGCTTACAAAGTTACATGCATGAATTAAAATTAAACCATAAATTCTACAATCTATAGTTATAGTACAATTATTTGTAAACCATTTAGTCCTTGGGATCTTACCCAAAAATTGAATTTGAGAAGAGAACTAAAAGACTAAAAGTGGTGAAAGAGTCAATAGACTATGTTGCATTCCTTAACCAAGAAGCCTTTCTATGATTTAGATTCTAAAATATCATTGCTACAAGTTTAGAGTAGCAAAACTATTATTGATCAATGAAGACACAAGTGGAAACAACTTTACACAAAGACATAGTTTTTGGTATGTGACACGTACTAGGTATTTATTTCTATTAGTACATACATTCTTGATCATACATACTATAGCTACGAGTTGAAGCTTGTACTCATAGTTGTTGATTAAAACACAATATGTAGTGATATGATAAAGTGGACATGTGTCTTCATTATGGGAACATTATTATAAAATGCAATGTTTGTTTCCCTTTTAGCTTGAAACACACCTCACATCATTGATCTTTTGTGATCTAATGGTTGACATAAGGTTGTGATGATGTTTATCCCTATTGCTTTGCAGTGACAGATCTAACAATCCATGTATCATCATTGTGAGAGACTATGGTAAAGTTTTGTCCTTGTTTCCCCTTCCTACCTAAAAAACTACTTGATATGAAAGGTGGACCATTATAAAAATTAAGTTATATTTTATATATTTTTAATATTTTAACACCTGTCAAGATTTTGGGGTTCAATATCCTTTTGGCCCAAAATCCACCAGACACCATTGATTTTTGGTGATCTAATGGTCAATTCCCAATGCCCATAGAATTCCCATAAGAGACAAAATATTTATAAGAACTTTCCATAGAATGTGTCAAATTCCCATTTTATTAATATCAAAATATTTCCATATAACCCCATTCAAAGTGTAGGCATCAAGGAAAAAAGAACAATGTAAAGAAAACCCCTAGTATAGCCCTCATATCATAATTTTTTTGTGATCTAATGGTCAATTTTTTGTGTTATGTATTTGTCATTTACTTTCAATTTTATCATTTTGATTAGTACATTAGATCTAACATATCTTTGCAATACTTGTTTATGTGATTTATGTTATTGTTGGGTCAATGGTGTGTTGGTTAATAGTTTGTCTTCCTTGGATTTGGTTTATACCTTGACTCTTAATATGCCTAGTGTGATGGAAAACAAAATAGCTAACAATAGAATGAATCAGTGTAGTAATCTATCAAAGACCCCTGAATTGAAAGGTACATCTCCCTTGTGGTGAAAAGAGTTGTAAAGAATTTGTTTTTATTAGATCAACTAATTTGGGGTATGCTCTTAACTAGAGAGTAGAAGAGGTATAACCAGATTGCCTAACACTTCAAGCAATCTAGGCTAATTTCATATTATAACTCACAACCTCCACAAATATGAATGTATGTAAGTCATTGTTAAGCTCATCTAACACCTAAACTACAATCTATTCTATCTTTTGAATGCAAGATGCGACAATACATGACTATCTACCAATGCACACTACATAAGAGGAGAAAGAATGGTCAAATAGACAATACCCGAATTGCCTAAGTTACTAAGATTTGACAATGCTCAGATTGGTTCCTATTCAATCCCTTTTATTAATCAAGTCCAAAACTTCTCACACAAAAATGAAATGCATATGAACTAACTTGTATAGAATAGAGGAATTGAAAGAATATTGTAAATGAGGAAAGTAAAGCTTACAATCACTGAAAAGAAAGAAACAAAACCCAATTTTTTTGTAATCTTACAGTTTTCATTAACAATATGTTTCATCCCAAGAACAATAAAAGACTTAAATGAACAACAACATTAAAATGTAGATGTAGAGTCTCACACAATAGTCTTAGCTATAGGGGTTTGCCCACATAATAATTTTTCAATCTTATTTACTCTTCAAAAAGTTATATTTATAGGCCTTTTTAAGAATGGCCAGTTACATTTTATTATTACATTGCAAAGCATCTCTTAATAGATAAGTGCCAAAAATAGGATTGACTAAGTTATCATCTATTACATAGTCTAAGTCCATGAGAAGAATGCCAAATATGGCTATAATATCAAATGAGAGAGAGAGAGAGAGAGAGAGAGAGAGAGAGAGAGATAACACTTATCACATTGCAGGGAAGACATATGTAACACTTCTGACAGAGCATTAGTTCTTCTTTAGAGTAATGTAATGAATTTTCTCTATAGGCCTTCATTTCTTTGATTGCATTCTTCAACTCCATGACACTGGGAATAAGGATGTTATTAGCCTTAACCATCCAAAAGTCATGCATTTTTGTTAGATCTTCTACTCTGGAAATCTTTAATTTGAGATTCTCTACTACACATTTTAGGACACAATCCACTGTTGTGAGTTCTAAAAGCTCTGCCACTTGGAAGTTTGATAGATTAGAAGTTTCTTCAATAAATGCTAAAAACTTAGTTTTCATTCACTCAACTTCCACCAGCTAATGATTATTGGTGACATAAGATTCAATATGTAGGACCTTTAAATATTCAAATATTTTATCAATTTCCTTCTTTACCAAATCACAGAAAGATATGCTTCAATTCATTATCAGACTTCATCAAACTCTCATATTTGAATACCAAAGATTTTTTCCAATGAAGCAATGACTCTTTGTTGGATTTAAGTATCCCATGATTCATAGCCATGTTGGTCTTCATGTCAATCACCTCTTGTAACAAAGCTAATTGCTTTGTTAAGTTTTATGATTCTTTCTTCATTGAATCTTGGTGCTTTGACACTACTTCTCTCAATCTATTTACATCTAACAACATATTTCCAAGATTCTCTATGAGGGGAGGACCTTGGGCCTTGAGTTCATCTATCTAGGCATGACCAATTTGACCAAATTGCCTCTCTTGATGTAGCTTAAGCAATAGGTTCTTATTCTCCTCTGCACTTGGATTAGATGTGCTTGAAGGTGTGCTTCCAAGTCCAACTCTAATGTAATCCATAAAATATCTATTTAAGGGCTTTAGTACCTCTTTCTTCGACCTTAACTCCTCCATCTTATCTTCTATCTTTTTATTAGTTGATTTCTAAATATTGACCATAGAGTCATACACTAGAATTCTCAAGACAATAGTTTTGATTTGAAAATCATTTGGAGTTAATTTGTGAAACTTTCCTTCTTTTTAGGGTTCTATAATCTCCACAAGAAAATTTTTGGAAGTTAAGTTTGTTTCCAATGTTGCATTGGTCTTCTACTTCTTTTCTTTCTTTGACATGGGCTGGAACTAGGTTGCTTGCACGATAATGTCTTTAGATGGAGTACTATCCTTGCATCTCCTCTTCTTTCTATCAATGGTCTCTTCCAACCAAGACTTGATTGAAAGGACATTGAGTGTTGACTATAGGGATTTCAGATCAAAGAGCTTCCTCACCACTAGGGGTGTCACTTTGCTCCTGCTAGAAAAAGGAAAGGCAATTGCTTTAGTAAATGAAAGGGCTAGAGTTTTATCTTGTTGAGATGCATCTTTCCCTTGCCCATCCAAAGGATTGTTGTCACCATCTAGGTTGATGAGAAGAACAAAGGAGGAGTCCTTGACTATTTATTTCTCCTTCTCTTGATCTATGTCTTTCTCTACCTCCTTATCTCCTACTTTTCTAGTGTTTAGTAGAGATCCTCCTCCACAAGTCGGAGGAACTTGTATCTTCTTTTTAGGAGTTTGATCTCCTCCTTTGCCAATAGATTGATTAGGTCCAATTAATGTTGATGTCGCAATAGTGGTGGAAGTGGCAGTTGGTGATGACTAAGAAGTTCCATATGCTACTCTAGTGGTAGAACTAGTAGCTCTAGTTCTCTTCCTCCTTGCTCGGGTGCATTCTACCCACTTTTCTATCCTTTTGATGATGTCATCCATGAGAATTTCCATTGTATCAATGACAAGAAAATTAGGTAGAATTAACACTATAGGAGTGTCCTTGATTTGTTCATAAGTGGAGGGTTGTATATAAAAACCATCATTTTTAATATCAATAACATCAATTTTATCATTAGATAACTTGATTTCATCAATAGTTAGCCTAGACCAATATCTCTCTCTAGTTTGGTACTCATTATAATAATCCTTGATATCTAGAACATTACTATAAGAATATCCTAGCTTTATATGTTCTTTGAAAAAATTAACAATATTGTATTGGGGCCTTAGAACTTCATAGTCAATCAATTTGACCTTAATCTCAAAGTCTTTCACCAAATTCTAGGTATCAAACCTCGATGCACAAGAATATGGTCCTACCATAATTGGGAAGGAGATGCTAGCTATCTTCTTTACATTGGAACATAGGGTATTCACATCTAGAATCTACTTACATAATTCAATAAGCACTACTTTATCTTTAGGATACTTGGGAAGTCTTTTTAGAAAACTATCAAATGCTCCAATCCTTAGGTAAAAGAATGATGGAAATTGAATAAAGCAACATCTGAACTAGCTCACTACTAATATAGCTTTAGGTGAGAATCTCTACTTAGGACACCCTTTCAACTCTCAACATAGCCTCATTATGAAGGTGTCATTCACCTTTATGTATTACTCAAAGCTCTCTTCTAGCTATAGATGAGGATAGAATTCATATACCTTAGTGTCATAAACATAGTCTCCAATTCTAGGAAGACCAGGCCAAAGATGATGCATGGCTAAAGCATATATTAGGTATGATGACATGTAAAATTGCATGAATGCTTTCACCAAATTTAGCCAGGAGGCTAGCTCTTTACATATGATTTGGGCCCAATAAACTTGTAGTTCATCAGCACAGATGGCTTGAACAACATAAAAGTGATGCTCAATGAAATCTAGGACTTCTTCTTTACCCTTTAATCTTAGCAACAAAGATAAGATAACTACAATTTCCCTCTTCAAATTGGTTACAAAGAGAGTCCTTGACATTTTACTCTTTTTTTAATAAGGAGTATGGAACCAAATTCTCTACATGTCCTCACTTCTCAGAGTCTTCTTCTCATTGAATATTGATGTAGAAGAAGAAAATTCTAATTCACAATACTACTCCTTCATTAGAAATATGAATGTAGACTACATTAATTCTCTATGTACTAAAAGCATAATAGATTAGTTAGGGAACAAAATTTTCTTTGTTTTTGGGTTACACCTTTCAATGCATTCATTCACCAATTCTATTGCATGCACAAACATGGAAAAACCAACAGATTTGACTAAACCACTTTTCTTCAATTTCTATGTGATTGGATGGAGGGGCTCAGTGTTTAATCTTCTATTAAAATTACCAAGAAAGTAAAACTTGAAAGAGGTATCAGAAAAGTTCTTTAGCTCACTCTCTAATCTAATTAAATAATCATACCCAACAACTCTAACTACCATTAGCTTATAACTTCACCCAAAGAAAGGAATTATTTCAACTAAATAGTCATTGTAAAATAAGCGACCTTGTTTGGAAAAAGTTCGATCGTATAAATACAAAAATTGGATTGTTGGCATCACACGAATGAAGTAACTCATAATTAACAACCATAATGGTTAGATTTGTCATAAATTAGGTAGATAAATGGCTATTTGAAACACATTCCACCCATATGATAGCTCATAAATCTGACCACCATAAAATTCACTTTAATCTCCCATAGTAGTGAGATTATTTCCTTTCTGGATTTGTTTACTTGGGAATCTAGAGCAAAGACTTGTACTTTAATCCATTCAATGTGGGGAGAGAGATAAAACCTTTCTTTTTTGTAAGCTTACTTTTTCCTTTGATTTCCTATGGTTCAGGGGCACACTGCATGGACTACTCCTTTCGTACCTTGAGTACTTTACCTATTTCTTTTCTATGCAAGTCTTTTTCTCTTGATTTCTTAACTTAGCTTAGAGACGCCCCAAAGAAAATTCCCTACCTTGAGCATGTGAACATTTTATTTCCCTTGTATTGGGCTCACCTTGCAACTGACTTGATCAAAAGCATCTTTCTAGCATCTCCATAGAATAGATTTATATTCAACTTTAGATTTCATTACCTTTCTTATCCTCTAGAAAGGAAACCTAGAATGTTTCAATTAGATGAAAAAGCACCATTGACATCTCCTCTTTTCGAAGGGAGAAGCACTTAGAAATATTTTTCTTTACCGTGACCACCTTTCCTTATATATCCTTGAGATGAATTGTTGGTCATGGATTCATCATTTAGTAATGCATACCAAGGGCTCAGATTAACTTCTTTATAAAATTGCACCTAGGTCCCACTAAGCACATGGAATCTTCTAAATGGAGCACAGATTATCTTACTTTATACTCATAGCATATTCATTAAATCACCACCTTTGATCTGAGATAGCATCAATTATCAGGATATGATCTTAATCTTCAAAAACACACTAGAAGATGTTTGCTCCCAGAGATTGAGTAACTAAAAACATGAAGTTTTGTTTCTCTACATAGAACTAAACTCTAACTTCAGATCTTTGATCTAAGAGTTTCTTAGCAACATATTTTTCTTCTCTTAGTCCTTTATACATTCGTGAGTGCCATTGTTTCTCATTCTTTGGGGCCTTACTTCATTAAGTTTTCCAAAGATGGAAAATAAGTAGAAATGGATGGAATCTAGAGAAAATAGTTGATTGTGGTAGGAATGAACTACAAAATCAAATTAGAGCTTTCTTATGATTGATAAAATGAAACAACTAACCCTCCCAATCCTAGATCACCTAAGACTTTAATGCAGTGGAACAAAAAGAATCCCACATGGGGGCAGAAGGGGGAAGTGGAGTAGGGGAAACCTAGAAAGAATGAGAAAGGGAAACCTTAAGATGTTTGATGAGAAGATAGCCACCTAGGGGCTATCTATACAAGAACTTGAACATAATTGCATTGCAAACTTCTTGAGCTAGAAGCTTAAAAGGGATAGACTAAAAGTTTGGTAACATGGTGATACTTTGATATTTATTTTGTAGATCTTGATAGTTTGGCCTTTAAAAATTTTAAGTAACTTAAGTAATTCTATAATTTACTTTGCAAATTAGCTAAATTTCTAGAATATAACCAATAACTACTCACTATTAACAATTTATCCTTCCAAAAATGCATGCATGATTTAAAATTAAACCCTAAATTCTACAATCTATAGTTACAATAAGTGATCTATAAACCATTTAGTCCTTAGGATCTACCCAAAAATGCCCATTTTATTAATATCAAAATATTTCCATACAGCCCCATTCAAAGTGCATGCACTGGGGAAAAAAGAATGGGGTAAATAAAACCTTTAGTATACCTAAGACCAAAGTCTTGTATACATACATATTCCCTAAATGGGACTTGAAGAGGGCGTCCCCTATTTTACAAGAAATATTAGGGGACATAACCCCTATTATAGTGAATTTAATGAGAATGAGAATGGTTCATTAAAGGTTATTTACAAATTGTTGGCATTATGATACATTTTTGTCATTAGTTACAACACTTATTGGATTCTGAATGCTTACCGAGCTCTCACCGGACATTCCTTTGTAAGCCAAGCTTTACCTAGTTCTCAGTGTTTACCGAGTGTTCGAGGTAAAGAAAGGAATCAGTTTTGACCAAGTGAAGATGTACTTAGTATTGACTGAGAACTTCGTGATAACCGAGCTCCTAAGGTTATCAAGGAAATTAATTTTACCGAGATCAGACGGTTATCAAGGAAACTAACTATCACCGAGTCACAAGGTTCTATCGAGTGTTTCCTTTGATCACCGAGCTACAGTTCAGATAGAAGTGTTCACCGAGTGACATCTCTTCTACCGAGTCTCCAGTGGTTACCGAGTTTAGAACTACTCGAAGTGTTTAGTATGGACTATGCCTTCACTTCTATCGAGTGCATGACGATGTCGAGTAACGCAGTGGACACCGAGTATCAAAAGGACACCGAGTCAGTTCAGTGAACCCGAGTTTTTACCTTGGCCCGACTTTGTATAGAGATTTGCACTTTTTGTTTTGGCCGACCTTGCATGTATTGTTTATTTGGATGGTATATATATGCAATGTATTGTATCATTCAAATGTAATGGTAATGAATGAAAATGTGAAAGTGTGAAAGAAATACATGTGTGCGAAAGTATGTGTGCTGAGTTGTGAAGGTATTTAGCAAGGTCAAGTTTTGGAGCAAAAAAGTTTTATCTATCACATCAAGGTGAATCAGAGCATAGCGGATCTTATCAGCAATCAGTTGTAATCAGATCCACTGTTTCATTCTAACAGGTGAATCAGTTTTTGTAAATCCTTTAACAAGGTAGACTTAACAGTCTTTTGTAAATCTCCTAACAGAGTGCATACTTTATTGTATGTTTGTAAATCCTCTAACAAGGTGGATCTAGCAATCCTTTGTGCTCCTAACAGGGCAGATCACCAGAAGTGGTCATTGTAAGCCTTAACCGGCCAACTTCATACTGCAGTAACGAAGCTTTGTGGGTTTCATCCCCACCCCAGTTTTACTTTCTATTTGGAAGGTTTCTGGGTCACCAAATCTGTGTGTTCAAGTGTTGCAAATGATTTTGTTTCATGCTTACAGTAGGTTACTTGGATGAATGGTGAATATATCAGTATGCAGTTTTATTGTTTGAAATTATAAAAGTTACTGATTCACCCCTCCCCTCTCAGTAACTTGTCATATCTTGAATATTTCCAAAAATTGGTATCAGAGCAATAAGGTTCTCAAGATAAAATTTTCACAGCTTGAGAAAAGATCAAGGACAACGGAGATATTCAGACTTGACAAATCTATTGAGAATGAAAAGCTAGATCTGAAAATGGCCATGGCTCAACTCAATGAAGCAAAAGAGCATCTTTCACAATCCTTGAAAAGAAGAAAAGAACTTGCAAGGAAAATGAATGACCATCAGTATGTTGAAGAAAAGATTGAAGATCTCTCACCATCAAGTAGTTCAGATGAAGCTGACAAAGCAATCAAAGAACTTTTAGAAAAGAATGGATCTCTGCAGGAAGAAGTAAGAAAGCTCAAAAGGGAACAAGAAATCTAGTCCATTAGGCTATGTGAAATCTTGGAGCAAAAGAACAAGGCAGCTGAAGACTTAGAGGTAAGGAATAATCAATCCTCTCAGCTTGAAAATCTTGTAACTCAATTATCTAATGCAAATGAAGAAATTATGAATCTAAGATCTGAGAATGAGAATTTGAGAAATGACTTAACTACTGAAAGGAAAATCAATGCAAGCTTACAAAGTGATCTAATCTCTAAAAAACAAGTCAATGAGAGAATGGTAAAATCTCAAAAGGACATGGATCAATTGAATCTGCAAAATGAAAAAAACTTTCATAAACAAAATGGTAAAGCAGGCCTTGGATACAAGGAAGAAGGTGAATCCTCCAAACAGGGTACTCAAAAGAATCAAAGACCTACTTGCAGCCACTGTGGTAAGTTAGGTCATACATCTAACAGATGTTGGAGCAATGGAAAAGGCAAATTTAATGGAAAGTGCTACAATTGCAATCAGCATGGACACAAAGCCAATGAATGCAAAGAGAAACTGAAATTTGAAGGTAAATGTCACAAATGCCAAAAGCAAGGTCATAAGGCATCACAATGCAAATCCAAATCATTTAATCCAGCTGAACAACTTGTCAAAGCAATATTTGGTTGGGACTACAACACTTGGTGCAGATGTCATTATTGTGGAGAATATGGTCATACTGGCATAAACTGTGCAAGGCATCACCTAAGAAAAAGGGATACCACTGTAAGATGTTATACATGTACAGAACTTGGTCATATATCTAAAAACTACATGAACATAAAGAAAGTCGAGGATGAGAAGAAAATCAAAGTAGACAATATTCGGAAGCAAATGAAGCAGCAATGAATTCCTAAGTCTACCGAGCTAGATAATTCAAGTGATGGAATGGTCACTCAAGAAGTGAGTGACTCTACCATTTCCAATTAAGACTCATCAGGATAAGACCAGGACTGTATCTACAAAGCAATATCCTAAGCAGTCCTAGAATGAAAATATGATCAAATCAGTATTTCAGATACATCAGGATCATGGTCGGTACATGACCTTACCAAGCTCAGTCGGGTGCAATAAGGCTTCTTTCACCAAGTTGCACTTACCGAGCATGGTTGGTTCTTCTCTTACTGAGTTAAGGTCGGTTTAACCTATTTTCTTTTGGTCACCGAGTTGCGAAGTTTAAGCTGAGCTAGTCGATGATAGTCTGTCGATCGCGGCTACCTCCGTACTGAACATTAATGGCAAATTTTTCATCAAAAGGGCAGATTTTGACCTCATTTTTCACCGCGAATTCGAGATTTACACAAAAAAAGGCTTTCAAGTGAGTTCAAGCGATTTGAAGAGATTTTCCAGCGAAGTATTCTTACGAAACCTTTTTACTCACCGAGCAGCAATGGCATCCGCAAGCACCAGCAGGAGCAAGGCGAAGAAGGGTTCCGAAATGCTTGTGAAGGGAACGAAATGGAAGGCACCTACATTCAAGCTCGTTCCTGCCATCGCTAAATCGCTCGATCCCAATGGAGCTCAATCACAGATTCCACCCAAGGTACTCCTCGTGAACAAAATTCGCACTCATTTTAAGTGTGCTATTCAAGAAATAGGGACATTGGACATGGATAATGCCCTAGCAGAGTTATGTGTAAATGGTTCTCTCAAAATCGAGCACAAGCATTTGGAAACTAAAGGTTTGACTCACATCGCACATATGCCTAGAAACTTCCAAACCAAATGGATTAGGTATATCTTGAGTCGAGTGCATAATGGTCAGTTGTGGTTGGAACAACCCATTTTGATAACCAAGAAGATGATTCACAAAATCACGGGTCTCCCGATGCTCAGCAAAGCCAAAACCACCAAAACCCTAGGACGGGATGAGCTACAGAGGCAAACCCTAGCCGAGTGGGATGGTAGAGGTTTGAAGGTTAACACTGTAACAGATCCAAAACTAAGATTTGGCATACATATTATTGCATATAAGTTATATAGTTCCAGCAGGTTAAATAGTGTACCGTGTGAAGCTGTGGATTTGGCCCTGAAAATTGTAAAGAAGAATCTTGAGTTTGATCTGTCAGAAGTAATGTTGAAGCAGTTAAACAAGAACATGGACAGTATAAGGACATCGAAGAATAACCCCTATAAATTTGGATCTCTGTTAATATGTTTACTATTTTATGTACAAAAATTCTTTCCATCAAAGGGAACCGTAGAATGGAGAAAAGAGGTCCCAATTTTGTATCAGATTAATGAGTTTATAGCAGAGATGGGAGAAAATTTTGATAGTATCATGGATAACTATTTTGAAGACTTTAAGGAGAGGATGAATAACCGATTCAGAATTCCTCCTAGGCTTGTTGAAGAATATAAAGATGACATATTTTTTATGGTTGACTGTGACAAGGTGTACATATAGGCAGTTAGACCCCGAGTTGCATGGGTGAAACCTCTTCCATATGAGGTAAATATTGATGAAACAAGGGATATCATTGAAGCACTGGTAAATGAGCCAGTACACCCAAGGCAACGGATTTTTGGTACTTATGATGAAGCAAAAACCAGAATTGAACTGGAAATCAAAATTCCACAGGCCATCAGCAAAGGTAAGAGGAAAGTGGCCAAACTGAAAACTGCAATGGGTCCTCTTATGCTCACTGAGGGAAAAGGTGAAGATAAAGAAAGTGAAGAAGAAGAAGAAGGAGAAGAAGAATCAGAAGAAGAGAAACCGGCAAAGAAGAAAGGCAAGGTAATCATTACCAAGGCCAAGAAGCAGCCTACTGTAGTATTTACTCGGAGGACAAGAAAAGGTATTCAGGAACCTGTATTGGTCAAGCCTACACCTACATTTGAGCAAAGGCTCAAATCATTGGAAGAAGGAGCTGGCATCACAAATTTCAAGGCATTGAAATTTGAGACAAGGACTGATGCAGAGAAAATGCAGATTGAGGAACTGGTACTTAACAAAATGGGAAAATGGAAATACTCCCCGGACTAGATTGCTCCTCATATCTCTAAAGAACTACTGGAGAGAGTACAGTCAAGATGGGAGTTAGCCACCAAGACGGTAAAAGATATATATGAGCAATCCCTGAAGAATCTTCGGCCTAGTCTCACTGGAGCAGAGGTAAAATCTGAATTGAAAACCTATAAAGGTAAAATGATGATCAGATTCCACACTTGTTTGATTTTGATCAAAGATATAGAGCATGTTGTAAATGATGCTACAAACATGTGGAAAAACATCTATCATCTACATAAGCCCAGTGTAGACCCAGTAGAAATAAAGGATGATGACAGCAGAAGCAGCAGTGATGAATCAGATAGCACTCCATCCATCACAGTTACACCAGGAGAGTTGCATGCAATGATGGAAGAGAAAGAGGAAGAAGAAAAAGAGGAAGAAGCTGAAGAGGAAGATAAGGAGGATGATTCGGTAAAAATTGCAGCAGCAGTTATTGCATCCCTTCCTCACTCCCCAGCTAAACTTGTGACATCATCAAGGTTGGAGTTAGCTTCAGCAGGTTCATCTACACCAGATTTACCATCTACACCTGCCATATCTCAGCTCCAGGTATCATCAGTGGAAGTGACTACCACTTCATCTACCGAGCTGCATCCCTCTTCATCTACCGAGCTGCACCCCTCTTCATCTACCGAGTTGGCCTCCTTGACTCCATCATCATCAGTTGGTATTGCGGTGAGTTCTCCAATTTTGACTACTCTAATTTGTTCTACAATTTTGTTGCCATCTACTTCAGGCACAGTGAGCTTAGATACTATATTACCGAGTGTATCACCATTTTTGGCCAGTACTCAAATTTTTGACCCTGTACATACTCCTATTGACACTCAACCCTCAAGCATCCCAATTTTTACTGCTAGTCCTTTTGTCTCTACTATTGTGTCTATTCCAAAGGTCAAACCAGTCATCTTAGAAGTCAAACAAAAGCAACCATTAAGACTTATGATCACTGGAAAGGAAATTCCTGAAGACATTGACTTGGACACAGAGATAGTAATTCCAAAGATTGACTTTGATAATGCTACCATTGAAGAAATGAGGTATGCTAGTCAACTTATTGAGAAAAAGGCTACTCAGATGCAGTTAAGATCGGAAAGGGATAAGGAATACAGGATAATTGAGGATGCCCAAAACATAATTACTGAGGCTATAGGTGTTGATGTTGATACTTCTCAACACATTTTGATTCAATTGGAAGAGGCAGTTAATAAATTCAATGAAGATGCCTCTGGACAAGAAAAGTTGATTGAGCGTGTAGCAAAGAAATTTGATAATAAGGTGTTGGGGCACATTGCCCAGAACATTGCAATAAATCAGGTTGCATTAACCTCAGTTTTGGCAGATATGGAAAATTCTTTTAATAATGTAACATCTCTTTTTGCTAAGCTTTGTGATGTTACCGAGTACACTAAGGGAATAAGAGAGAAACTAAATAAAATTGATGAGGATCTGAAGGTGAGCACACAGAACTTGAAGCTTGACCCCAGTTCAAGCTCATCTCATCACCTCAGGATCAAATTTTTGTCAGAGAAGCAGGCAGAGCTATTGAGAGAAGAGGCAAGGATCTGATCTACATTGATAGATATCCAAAACATGATCCTTCCCATCATGGATTCAATGCAGAAGCACATTTCACATTCAAAGACATTAATCCATGATAATAACTTCTCCATTGCAGACCATGTGATTGAACTTTCGGCTGAAGTTCAAGTAGCTCTTTCCACCTGCAAAATTTTGCAAGAGAATTGGGATAAGACTCTCCAGCTTATTCTTCAGGTACATTCAGAGTTCATCTCTCATTTTGGTGTTTCTATATAAGTATATATATTCTTTTATTCTTTGGCATTATTGTCAAAAAGGGGGAGATTATTGTTGGATATGTATACTATGGGTGAATAAGTATTTTCGGAAAAATTGTACGAAGGAAGAGATATACAGCTCATGTAAATACTGTATGTACATTCTATGGGGGAGTTGTATATAACGAAGCTATGTATATTCAGAATCAGTCATCAACATGTCAGATAAATTTTGTCTCATAAGTGTTTTTGTCACTAATGCCAAAGGGGGAGATTTTTGGCATTATGATACATTTTTGTCATTAGTTACAACACTTATTGGATTCTGAATGCTTACCGAGCTCTCACCGGACATTCCTTTGTAAGCCAAGCTTTACCTAGTTCTCAGTGTTTACCGAGTGTTCGAGTTAAAGAAAGGAATCAGTTTTGACTGAGTCAAGATGTACTTAGTATTGACCGAGAACTTCGTGATAACCGAGCTCCTGAGGTTATCAAGGAAATTAATTTTACCGAGCTCAGACGGTTATCAAGGAAACTAACTATCACCGAGTCACAAGGTTCTATCGAGTGTTTCCTTTGATCACCAAGCTACAGTTCAGATAGAATTGTTCATCGAGTGACATCTCTTCTACCGAGTCGTCAGTGGTTACCGAGTTCAGAACTACTTGAAGTGTTTAGTATGGACTATGCCTTCACTTCTATCGAGTGCATGACGATGCCAAGTAACGCAGTGGACGCCGAGTATCAGAAGGACACCGAGTCAGTTCAGTGAACCTGAGTTTTTACCTTGGGCCGACTTTGTATAGAGATTTGCACTTGTTGTTTTGGCCGACCTTGCATGTATTGTTTATTTGGATGGTATATATATGCAATGTATTGTATCATTCAAATGTAATGGTAATGAATGAAAATGTGAAAGTGTGAAAGAAATACATGCGTGCGAAAGTATGTGTGCTGAGTTGTGAAGGTATTCAGCAAGGTCAAGTTTTGGAGCAGAAAAGTTTTATCTATCACATCAAGGTGAATCAGAGCATAGCGGATCTTATCAACAATCAGTTGTAATCATATCCACTATTTCATTCTAATAGATGAATCAGTTTTTGTAAATCCTTTAACAAGGTAGACTTAACAGTCTTTTGTAAATCTCCTAACAGAGTGCATACTTTATTGTATGTTTGTAAATCCTCTAACAAGGTGGATCTAGCAACCGTTTGTGCTCCTAACAGGGCAGATCACCAGAAGTGGTCATTGTAAGCCTTAACTGGCGAACTTCATACTGCAGTAATGAAGCTTTGTGGGTTTCATCCCCACCCCAGTTTTACTTTCTATTTGGAAGGTTTTTGGGTCACCAAATCTGTGTGTTCAAGTGTTGCAAATGATTTTGTTTCATGCTTACAGTAGGTTACTTGGATGAATGGTGAATATATCAGTATGCTGTTTTATTGTTTGAAATTATAAAAGTTACTGATTCACCCCTCCCCTCTCAGTAACTTTTCATATCTTGAATATTTCCAACACAAATGATATTTAATTTTAAAAGAGACTCATTACAATGTTGAAGTGACACCTTAATGCTAACCCTCTATCTGCCTTCAGTCCATCTGCCACATCAAAGAGCAACTACCATGCCAAAATAAAATCGAATAGGGTTAGAGTATAATAAATCCAAACTCTAGTTATAATTTTAATAGGAGTAAATTAATATCATTCAGGGATTTCACCTAAATTTGACCGATATAAAATCCCTTAAATAACTAAATGTTCTAGGAAAATCAAAATAGAGAGCAATGTTCATCATTATACTTGGCAACAACTCAAAACAAACTTCCAATAAAACCATCCATGATTCCATAGTCAACATATTTATTTAGAATTTTCTATGCAAGATTAATGATAATGCTAATATTTAAATAAGTAGTAGGAGTAAAGTTAAATAAAATAAAAACTTAAGTAGAGTTTTAGAGCTTGAATTTCAACAAGCTATATAAATTAAGTTAAAACAAAAGGCACAAGATGATCACTAGTCCACTCTAAAGTCCTCCCAAATGTCCTCAATAGTAGTCATGAGGGTTTTTTCCTACATGATATCCTCCTCCATGAAGTACCGCTCCAATCAATCTTCTTCTAAGGACTCAATGATCGTGCAAAAATAGATGAGGAAACACAGGTTCCTCTTGTAGGAATTATTTTCAGCCCAAAAGCTAGTTGGGTTCTTTGTGAAGATGATTGGGTTGGTGAAAGTAGGTTCCCCATGAACATAAATCATGTTATATTTTTTTTCTAATGGGATGGTAAGGTCTGGTCATCCCTAATATTTTAGCGGGTAGTGTCCAAGTCACCAAGAAAAACATCCTCAAACAATTCCCTACATAAGGTGCCTATGTGATCATGATCTACATAAAAATAGTGAGAAACCCCAATAAACATGGATATAATATCAAGGCTAGACCAGAATCTATTAGGACTTTTAACAAATTGGGTCCCAAAGCATCATAGGACAACAAGCCAAAATGACCCTGTTCTAAAATTTGACAATTGGCATAATGCACTCTATTTTGATCGGTCTATCAAAAGCCTTGAGTCGAGAGGGGAAAGAAAGCTTGATTAGAGTATCCATTGTAGACGAGTGGAGCCTAGAAAGCCAATCCTCAAGATAAATAGGTGAAGGTATGTTTTCCAACCTATCACTATAAATGCCATAAATCCATGCAATCTAATCACTGAGAAAATCTTTTAAAAATTACTTCCCTTGACATGAAAGAAATAAAGAAGGGTATGATGACATTCTTGGTAAAGAGGCCATCTAGTGAGAGATGTGACAAGTAAGAGTAAATGTGAACCACCAAAAAGAAAAGAAACCTTAAGAAGAAATGCATGATGTCAAACTATCTTGAAAAAACATGGACATGTGTCTTCCTTGTGGGAGACAATTGAAAAAATAAATTCTGAATCTAAACTTTTGTCTAAATTATGATTCGAGCCTTCAAATTTAATTAAATCAAATGGATTACAAGAATGTTCACTATTTATGGTATTAAACTTCATAAGCAAAAACATTAATTGGTTTTTGTATTAGTATTAATAATAATAATGTAATTTTCAGCTTGAGTAAATTGTATAGATGTCTTCTTTACGGGGAACAACAATAAAAACTTTTAAAGGGATTAACTTCATTGAAAATGCAAAACTTTTAAAGATGAAAGATTGATCATATTTAACTTTAAAAATACATTTCCAAATCTTTTAAGGAGTCTATAAGTCCATAATCCATTAAAAAAACTTGAAATGAAACTGCATATTTTCATTAATATTTAAACATTAATTACAATGTTCATGAGGAATGATGTATATTCACTTTTAATCCATTAAAAAAAACCCAAAATGCAATAGTTCTAATTAATCAACCCTAGAAAACCCTAGTGGTGGTGCCCATCATCAATGTAGAATTATTGTTTAAGGATTAAATCTATAAATTTATCAAGATACACATTCTTCTTAGGGCCCTCCACAATCTCAATATCTAGATAAAACTATTTTCTTAAAAAGCCTCTTCCACATTACACCCCTTTCTTGTGGTGCCTCAACTACCTAATAGTGAGTTCCAACAAAAAAGGTTGCATTGCCACATTTTTTAGGTTGTAAAAGATTACACAATTGAAAATCCCAAGGGCTACCTACCCATAATTCTACATGTGCAATGACATTAATGTCATCACCCAGATACATTTCTTTGAATGTATTCCTCAACAGCATAAACATGTTTGCCTTTTGTCCTCTAAGATCAAGGAGTGATGCTAGAAATTGGGAAGTAATGTTCATGTTGACATGGTACCTATTATCATTCTCTAGAAATTCATGGTTGGGCACCATTTTCAGGGCCTCAAAGACAAAAGGACTAACATCATTGCAAATTTCATTTAGGTTTTCATTAGGAAAAGGGCCCATAAATGCCCTTTGTGGCTCTTCCAATTTGCACCTCAATCTTATTAGAGTTTCTATTGTAGATAATTTATCTAAACTGAACAATTTGTACCACCAACACTAGAGGCATTGATAATTCACCTAAACCAGACAAATTTTTCCTAAACTAGACAAAAATTATCAGCACCAAATACTATCATAGTCACTTTGAAAAAAAATTTGATAAATGATGAAGAAAATTTCCTACTAATAACTTAATAAGATCGACTATCATGGCATTCATTTAACCTTCTATATCCCTTAGTCCTTAAAGTTACATTCTATTAATGGAAAATCTTTGGAAGTATTTCCCATATATGCAAGATTAAAGTTTATAATTTTTCTTTAGTACTAAAGTAAAAGTGAAGCAAATGAAGAAAATGGTAGAGGGAATGTAACTAATAGCAATGGGATATCTAATTAATGTGAACTCACACTACAAGTGCAAAGTGGAGGTGGCAGCGAGGATAGTGGACACTTTTCACCATTATGAAAATGAAAATTAGATCGAGGTTTCATTCTAGGCATCTGACCCAAAATAAAACTTCCACCATTGATATATAATCATCGAATGATACACCATTGTTCAGTACAACTCCACTATGTTGTATTTATTACCAATTTCCATTTGGCATTTTTTACACAGCACATTTTAATATGTGCTTTTTCAAAATAGGGAGGACCTTTCAAGAGAAAATTTGCAGGAAAAAAATATATTGATTAACAATCATCAAGTGAGGCATAAAATAGTCTAAATTTATATTAATTTGAAAAATCTTAGTACAATCAAGCCAGAAAATTGAAATAGTTGCATAACCTTATAAGAGCATATACAAACTTATGTTCTATGAAAATTCAATAGAGTACAATAACTTATAAGTATACCTATTATATGTTGTGTATCCTTTAAATACCTCCCAAAGAGTCTTGGTACCCCATCTTATAGAAAATGAAGGGGTCCATACAAGCTTTAGAATCTTTGGTAATTAATAACTAATTTGTAGAATTTTCCCAAAAAAATTACAAAATGATTTGGAAAACAAGAAAATTAGTGAAGTACCTATCGTATAGCTCAAAATATTTCCAATAAATTGTCAATATGTTCTATGATTGCAGCATGTGGATTGAGCCTCTTTTATCGTCACAAATTATGAAATGCCTAGTATAACTCCTCCCTTTCTACCTCCTACTCCAATTCACATTGATCACTAATATACTTGGGATAATTTATTAAGAGATCTCACACAATATTCAACATGCTACTAATAATATCATATTGATCTTCTTCATATCCAACTTTCTATGGGTGCACTACAAGGTTTGATACTTGTCCTATTGGATGAGAATAGCAAGCCCCATGCTCATCAACTTTACCAACTTCACTTGTTAATCTAGAGAAAACCTTACACTCTAAGTACATGTTCTCATTCTTGCCAGAAACTTGGTTTGATAAAGCATGTATTTAATGCTAGAAGGAAATTAATTGTCATATTTCACATGCTTTGAAAACAAGTTGTACAAAATTCACCAATGCATTTTTACATTAAAAGCAATGAAATGGCCTCAAAAATTATGTACCCTTTCCAACTAAGGGGAAAAATCACCTCATACATTATGTATTTTTTCCATCAAATGGAAAAACATCGCCTTATAATTTATATATTCTTTCCATACAAGAGGAAAAAATCACTTCCTAAATTATGTATTTCACCAAAAAAAATGAATTAATTGACCCATTTTTATGAAATTCTTCCACGGTAGAAAAAAATAACCAATAAAATTAAAGTTGTACATTGAAAAAAAATCGCCAAGGGAAATCATTTTTTTCTCCAAAAAAAATGATAGATTTTCTAGCATTTAATAATTTTTTTAGGGAGGGGATTTCTCAAACTTATCCCTAATAAGCATACATGCATCTACTAAATAAATTTTCCACTATGGCATGCCCCCAAGAAGAGAAAAATATTAAGGAAAATAAGCACATAGCAAAAACAAAGAGTACATAGGGATCTACTAACTTTGGGGCTAGTAAGATCATATGATAATATGTAATATTATATTAAGTATGAAAATATCATCATTCCCCAAAGGAGGTAGAACTATGACATAATAGAGTAAAAGAAACAAAAGTGCTACAAAGAAGAGTCTTGTTGGGCTAATAACATGGAGACCAAAAAGAATTGATGCTACCATATCATAAGTGACCAAGTAGACTATACAAGATCATTAGTATAGACAATAGCACAAGTACAACATAACATGTAACAAAATATAGGATAATGTATACAATAAAGTGATCACTTTATCCTCTTGAGCTCAACAAAGAAACAAGGATCATCTAAAGCAATCTAAACAACACAAAAAATGAAAACACGTGGGGGAAAGCAAAACACAAGAACACAAAGACTACCATAATAAATGAAGTCCACATTAAGTATTACACATGCCCCCCATCTTAGTTTGAAATGCTAGGGGAAGGATGGTGACTCACAAGAGGAAAAATATCCATTATAGTAGGAATCATAGAAAATTCTAAGAAAGGACTTTGGGAGTCACTATGCACATTACTAAGAGTGACTATTAGTTGTGTAGAAAGCATGTTAGGAAAATCATTATCCATATCAATTAATTCTTCACCATTACTAACATATTCATCATCTAAAGTATCTTTCATATCTAGATTAATATAATCTAAAATACAACATAATCATCATGTTTATCCATATGCATAGTGTTACCTTGTTTAGCTTTCTCCAAAGATGCATTCATGGTTTGATCAAAGGAAGGTAAAGGTTGAGATGAAGACATAAGTTGAGAGGCAAGAGAATGAGCTTTAGCCTTAGCTTTATCTTGACAGTTCTTGAGACACTAATGAGTATGTTGATTAGAAATAGTCTTATGAGATATAGTAGGAGGATTAGGATCAACTACCATAGGTTTCAAAGAGAGAACATCAACAAGTTCAGATATAGTAGTTGAGGGAATATATGTAGAAGGTAAATCAAGTTCAGAAGTAGAAGGAGTAGTTGAAGTAGGAAAGACAGGCACATGTAAACAACCCTTTGGAATACTAAGTTACATGGTCTTATCTATTTTATATCTTTGATAGCTTCTATAGAGATGATTTGGATGAGTAGAAGATTTTTTAGGATGAGATGGACAATAAAATAAATCTCAGCACAATATCTAGGATGTGATGGTTTATAAAGAGAGTGATTAATAGTAATAATGTCTCCATCATGGGTAAATTTAAGGCATTTATGAATAGGAGAAGCTACAACTTGCATTGAATAAATCCATGGAATACTAAACTTAATTTAAAATTGATTAGAAGTAGGAATAACAACAAAGGTAGTATAAACAACTTTCCCTAAAAGAGTATCATGTAAGGTGATAGAACCTTTAAGATGATAAAGAAAACCATTACAAGTTTGAATCCATCAAGGAGTTGAATGATAAGTATCTCTATGCAACCTTATGTTTAAAAGGTGTTCTTTGATGATAACATTCACAACAGAGGAAGGATCAACCAAAGTACCATGAAAGAGAATATGAGAAACTCTAGTAGTGATGTAAAGAGGATATTAGGTGCTTTAAACATATTAGACTGACTAAAGCTAATAATAGGTGTTTATTTAAGTTCAAGTGGAGAAGAAATCAGAGGTTGAGGATCCAACTCAACATGATTAACCAAGTGATTTGCTTCTTGATCTTCTCATCATATCTAATATGGTGATCAGAAGCTCAAGAAGATTGATTAATAAAATTCATTGAGTGTGAAGGTAAATGATTAGTGTAAATCAATAAAAAATAAAAATTGATGGAGGTCATCCACAAAGATATTTTAGGTACTCAATACGGGCCCATGCGTGCCTAAAACCTCTTTGACTAAGAGCTAAAGACTGAGGAGCATCTACATTGCCAAATTCGCCCAAGAATTTATTGATTAGTGTAAATCAATAAATTTTGATTAGGTGGTGAAATAGATATATTCATGTTATTAACTTGAGAATCAATAGATATAACCTTAAAATAAATAAGGTCTTGAATAGCACTTTTCAAACCATAACACTTTTGAGAATGATGACCTAGTTGACGATGATATTGACAAAAGACATTCAAATCAAATTACTTAGGCAACGGCTTACTAGGATCAATAGAATGAATAGGAGGAAGGTTAAGAACTTTAGCATGAATAAATTTACTCATCACTTATGAAAAAGGTTCATATAATTGATTATACTAACTATTATGATGATACACAAAGGAAAAAGTAGTTGTACCTCTAGATGTAGTAGCCACTTGGTCATCAGCTATATCTGTAGAATTGATTTTGATGAAATTGTTGAGTTTAGAGAATTTGTTTGGATTTATAGAGGAAACATTTTTATTACTAGAAACATGAGCCATCGAAGTAGAGCTCTCAAGTTGACTCACTTGTAACTGGTAATGGTGAAGCACTGCACATAGGTGTGAAAGGAGGTATACTTAGTAAGGAGAATCTTATCCCTAATGTCTTTTTGTAAGTTATAAATAAAGATACATTGAATATCATGATCAAACACATGATAAGAAATTTGAGCATAAAAATGTTTAAATCTAACAAAACATTCAGTAACTTTCTCTTTAACATTTTGCTTACAACGCATCACATCTGTTAAAGAAATTGTGGACCAACATTATTCTAAAATTGTTGAATGATATCATTAGAAAGAGTTTGAAAAGAATCAATAGAATAAAGAGGTAGAGATCAATACCATTGCAAGGCTCTATCCCTAAAAGTATGTGGAAAAAACTTATCCATAAGCCTATAGTCATGAGCAGAATCACTACATATAGTCTGGAAAGTTTTAACATAAATTATGGGATCTCCCTTACCATTATAAGTCTCAAGATGAGGTACCTCAGCATGTTATGAGATAAAAGCATGAAGGATATCCAAAGAAAGAGGATTAGAAACATCACATGTAGGAATATTGTACTTAGATTGAGTTAATTAAGATAGTTGTTGTTGTAAAGCAGTGATGGTTTGAACCAAGGTACTAATGGTAGGGTTGGAAGAAATGCTAGTCAACATAGGGATACTAAATGGATTAGGAAAGTTATAAGAAGTGGAAGGTATATGCAAGGATGTTGGCAAAGGGTGAGAAAGAATGAGTAAAGGGTTTAGATAGGTAAAATGAGCCACATTATATGAAGGTAATGAAGAAGGAATGAAAGTAGGAAGAACACTCACAAGAAGTGGAAGGCTAGGAAAACCAACACTTAAAGGAGTGGACACTAGTATAGAAGTAGTCATAAGAAGTAGAGCATATGCAGGTATGTTGGAAAAGGTGGTAGAAATAAGAATAGAATGTTCAATGATTGTGGAAGGAAGAGGATATCCTAACTCTTGAACACATTTTGTCAAAGACTTAGGATGAATGTTAATAAGGTGAGATATACCATGCTATAAGAATTTGGTATAGCTCTGATACCATGTAAGAATTTTCCTTAGGGAAAAATTCACCCAAGACCAAGAAGCACAATAACTAGCACAAATAGACCAACAAAGTATGATCAAAATAATAATATGATATTCAATTTATTGTAATTGATATCATATGTACAATAGAGGTGCCTATATATAAAGGCCTCTATGATGTAGCTAAAATGTCTAGGAGTTAGCAATATGATAAGCTCCACAACTAAGAACATGTCCACCAAGAATGGGTTATCCTACATTAAGCACATGAGTTAGTGTGATGATGAGAGGATAAGTCTACAAAGGTGTGTCACATAAAATTATGTTGTAGACACCATGTGCTTAATTAAGAGTGTGAACAACTATGTTGTCAACATGACAACTTAGTTGATTATACAAACTCTAGTGTTGTAGACATCATGTGCTAAATTAGAGTTGCTTACTCCTATTTTGTCAACATGACAACTCATATGAGTATGCAAACTCTTAGGTGTCTAACCTAATAAATAATAAAATAATGCATTCATCCTAAGTAAACTTAAGTAAAGTGTAAATAATAATTATTTACACTAACATCCCCCCTTAAGTGCAATTTAGGGGAATGTACTTAAGCTCACAAAAGCTATGATGAAATGCATAATGGGTCCCAGCTACTAAGCCATGTTAGGTACCCATGTACAAATGTAATGCTGAAATGCAATGAAATCTCTCTACAACTAGAGAAAGAGGGAAAACCTCATGGGAAAAACCCTCCCCCAGAAAGAGAGAAAAGTACAAAATAAAAAAGATGCATGAATGGATGGAGTAATCAAGACCCCCCATTATGACATACGTCATGCATATACAATAGAGAATCCCTTGATGAAATCCCCCCCTTAGTGAAGGATCTCTAAATGATAAGTGTCTAAAGACAAAAGAAAATCCAATGCCAACAAAAAATGTTTCTCCCTTTAGGAAGAAAATACACCAAGTAAAGGTGCAAGTATGCTTCCCACTATGGATAGGAAGATGGAAGAGGGATTGAGATGTAGGATGTGGTGGATGCTACCTATGAAGTCTGCTGAAATGTTGATAATTCCTTTAGGAATGAAGATGCCATGAACCAATTTGGAGAATGCCCACAAGAAGGTGGCAAACAAGGAAGCATGTCCATGTATGATGTTAAATCAAGCTCCAAAGATGATGAAGCATCCTTATAGGAAGATGGAGGAAGAGAAGCAATGTTGCCTCCCCTTAATGATGTAGGTACACCCATGAAAGAAGCTCCTTGATGACTGAAGAAGTTGCACTGTGAAAGTTGAATGATTGTCCTCTGTGTGGGAAGAAATGGTGCCGTAGGTGTGATAGAGAATACTCTGCAATTGGTAGGAAGAATGCTCAAAAAATATGATGTCTGAGGAAATTGGAATACAATCTCCACAAACTGATATGTCTCCTCATAAGTGAAAGAGTCCTCCTCCAACTACTATAAAGAAGCCACAATCATGTCAGAATAATCAAGTGGTTGAGGGTCAGAGTGTGCCCTCACAATGAGTGAAGAAGTCTCCTCAACAAAGAGAAGATTGATGTCATCGATGATGTCTCCCACATCTTCAATGTGAGACTCCATAGACAACCCTGCAATGTCTGGAAGGAAGTCATTCCACAAAATTGAAGTATGAAGACATGGTAATACCTGCTACACTGAATTAAAAGTATCTATAGTTGGAACTAGATTAGTAGAATCAACAAGAGTATCAGAATGTGTGATTTCATCTAGAGTTGGAGCTACCATAACTAGAGTGACTAAAGGTAGAGTGTCCTCTAGAAATGGACGAACTGTAGGATCACCATATCCTTTCCAAAGAGCCATCCAAATATCATAAGGGTCAATGAGCTTTCTAATGACATGAAAGAAATCAGAACTAATACTGAAAATAACAACTGACAAAATTATGTTACAAAGTTTGGTATCAGGGTAAGAGAGCAGTTCTTTGGAACATATAAAAGGAAATATGTCCTTATGCTCTCTCCTTAGATGATCAATGATTAAAGCACTCCATTTATTATAGTTCCTTTTTGTCAATGCAAGTCTTAAACCAAACTGACATATGTGACAAGACTCCATGAGATCAATCAATGAACCCCCCAAAATGCAGGAATAATCAATCAACCCCCCCTAATAAATGATTTGGCACTTTATAAGTAGTGTGATTACAATGGGCCAAATGAACTTAGTGGACTACTAATTTTCAATTTACAACCTCCTTTTATAGTTCAAATCTAGAACTTTACAATGTAGCTTAGAAATACAATAATTTTGAAGCAATATAATGCAAAGAAATGACCTATTTCTAAAAGTAATATTTCTATCCACACAAGCCTATAATCTGATTATAGATCTAGAAAGTAGATGAAAAATATTCACTTTCAAAAAAAATGGAACCTCTTTATATGTCCAGATAAGCCCATATGGAGTAATTGAAGTTGCAAAATGCAGGATTGGATAGGTATAGTCACCAAAAATTGAAATTTTTGACAAATCCATGCACAAAAACTAGAAAAGAACAAAACCAATGAAAATTTTAGGAAATTCTAGCCAAAATTTTAGGAAATTCTAGCCAAAATTTAAAAAAATGTACCTAATTTGGAGCCCGAATGATTGAGATATGGCCTTCCAAAGTTAGACTGTCAAATCTAAACTAAATCTAGAGAGGTTTTTGAGTAGTAAACTACAAGGTTAAATTTGACATCCAAATGGCCATTGTAGCAGCTTAATTTGGCCTAGAAATGATGGTCAAATGGCTGTCAAATTTAAGACCATGAATTTATAATGTCAAAAAAATTGAAAGTCCCCTAGATGACATGGCAGTATGGTCGTATAGACAAGCTGAGCTAGCAGATATGACTGTTTGCGTGGCTTACTAACTAGAACTATATGGTAGGTACACGTGGCATAGTTTGAGCTAGTAGTACAAAATTCCTTACATGACAGTGATTGGGTTTGCTAACACAGTGAGTGACTGGATGCCGCAAGTGGTAACAATTGTCCTAGGGTCTACATGACATGGTGGCAAGATTGTCTACCATGTGGCAGGTCAGCTAGGATGCCACGTGGTGGGGTGTTCATGGCACGGTGGCTAGATTGATCTTCGACGCCAAGAATTATAGTCATTGTCAGAGAAGTAACAAACGACGACCAAGAATTTTGTTATTGCTAGTAGGGTATCGTGAGGGCTGGTAAGTCCATAATGTTCCCAAAAGTTGGGAAATCCGACGTAGTGAATGTGAGATGTCCAATCCCACATTCACTAAAAGAGTGAATCTAGAATCCCTTAAAAAAAATGTTGCAATTAAATAAAACAAAACAAGCCGCCTGTGTTGGCCAAAACATGCAAGGTGGTAATGTCAAGAATATTATAATGCACCTGCTCGTGCCAAAATTTAGTAAGGGAATTGACATTGATTTAAAAATGGAATATGCCAAACTATAATAGAATATTTCCTGTACTATGATAAAATATTCCCTGCAGGGGCCAGGGTTTCACCACCTAGTTCCTACAAAAAAAAATTCTCTACAAGCCTGATGGGCCCAAAAAATATTTGAAGGTACAAATTTGGAAATTAAAATTGTAGAGACAAATTCAAATCTGAAAAAAAATAAACAAATCTAATAAATAGCCATACCAAACTTGCAAATCGGGCCTTCGGGTGTCAGTCTGTAAAAAAAAATTGCCTCAAAATTGATAATGGCCCAATATAGGTAAATTTATATTCAATTTTCACCAAATCGATGTTCTAGATGCAATGGTGAGGTCCGTTTTGGATTTAGACACTCCCAATATCTAAGGATTCTCTAGATTTGAGTCAAGGTGTCCTCAGAGAGGTGAAGCAAGATCGATCTCCAATGGCTATGAAATAATGTCTTTATGGCTCTGATACCATGTAAGAATTTGGTATAGCTCTGATACCATGTAAGAATTTTCCTTAGGAAAAAATTCACCCAAGACCAAGAAGCACAATAACTAGCACAAACAGACCAACTAAGTATGATCAGAATAACAATATGATATTCAATTCATTGTAATTGATATGATATGTACACTAGAGATGTCTGTATATAAAGGCCTCTATGATGCATCTAGAATTTCTAAGAGTTAGCAATATGATAAGCTCCACAACTAAGAACATGTCCACCAAGAATGGGTTATCCTCCATTAAGAACATGAGTTAGTGCGATGATGAGAGGATAAGCCTACAAAGGTGTGTCATGTAAAATTATGTTGTAGACACCATGTACTTAATTAAGAGTGTGAACAACTATGTTGTCAACATGATAACTCAGTTGATTATGCAAACTCTAGTGTTGTAGACACCATGTGCTAAATTAGAGTTGCGTACTCCTGTGTTGTCAACAAGACAACTCATATGAGTATGCAAACTCTTAGGTGTCTAACCTAATAAATAATAAAATAATGCATTCATCCTAAGTAAAATTAATTAAAGTGTAAATAATAATTATTTACACTAACACATGTAAGATAGAAAGATTATTATAATCGTTATTAATGTACACTCAAATTGTGCACTTCTCTAAACCATTCTATCTAAAGAATCCCATAGATTGGGAAGCTTGGATGACAACCTAGAGCTCCCTAGTCATGGAGTGCAAAGGAATGCAATGAGAAATAAGATGGCTCTTAGCTAATCCTAAGGAATGCAACCCCTTGTGAATAAATCATGAAATGGGAGATTCTAAGACAAGAGCAAGAATGCTAGTGTCCAAGAATTTCTATGGAATGCAATGCAACAATGCAACTAGCTAAATGAGATGCAAAGAATGTAACTAAAATAACATGTGGGTGTTACAAATACTTATTATTAAACTATATGAGCTATTCTATTGCACAAAATAAACTAAGCTAATGCATTATAAAACTAGACTAAGATGTTATGCAAGAATGAGAGAGAGAAGATATAAGTTCTCCACAAATGCTCTAAGAAATGTAGAGAAAACCTACAACATAACAATAATTTGAGTTTAGATAAGTAGATGTGGAGAGAGCTCTTCCTTTTAAAGATGTACGGATTGTAGAGATCAAAATCTAGAGGCATATGATCAAGGGTGAGGGTTGACTTTTAGCATGATCCATGTGTAAGATCATTTCCACCAATGAGAAATAGTTCACTTTTGCATCTCCATATGAGGCAAAAGTCTTTTATTTTATTTTTAAATTGGGGAAAATGCTCTATGTGTGCAACTTAGGATAAGGTGGTATAAGGGATCTTTTATTTAATTAAAGGGGACATGTTCTTTTTAATCAAATATGAACTTAGGATATAGTGTTCAAACTATTAGAGAAAAAGGTTAATTTAATTTCACTAATTAAATTACCTTTTTTCCCTTCTTAATATTTCACTTTATGTACCATTTGCATTCTCTATTTGATAATTTATTAGTAATTATTAAATAGCTTTTACCTTGTAGGTTACCCTTTGTTACTTTTTAGGTTACCATTTCGGGTTTTGATCTCCTTTTATAAGGATTGATTTTTTGTAATAATCTACATCTTTTCTTTTTCTCAGAATACAATTTGCATATTTTCAGAGCAAACCCTTGCCTCTTCTTGTATTTTTCGTCTCTATGATAGGTTTTCTATATGTAGATATTTAAGGGTTTCGTGGATTTGTTTTATGTATTTGCTCAAATCCTTCATGATATCAAAGCTTGATATGTTGTAGCTTGTTTGGTATTTGGATAAAAATGAGAATGAGGGTTGGATAGATTAGATCTAGATTTTTTTTGGGCATTTATTGAGAAAATTTGGGTGGTCACTAATTTTTGGAGCAATTTGAGGCCAAACAAACTTCATGGATGGATCTGAAAGGTGTTAAAACCCTATTTCCATATAAAGTTTGTCCATATTAGACAATGTTGATCTAGGAGGCAAAATTTTTTTGATCAAAAGGTCATATGACACTCTACATGCACTATAAGGAAATTGCAAAAAAAATTGGCCCCAGGCCATTTTTTGGCCCGTGAACCTGTTTCTCGCACTGCAAAAGGGAAATTCAGCCCACAGAAGGATTCTCTAGCCTACAATCCTTCTTTTTGGTATGCTGCAAAAATTTTTGATGCCATTGCACCTTCCCAACACTGCTCACAATTTTTTGATGCCACTCATGATTTTCTAGTACTCCTCAAAAAATTTTGGTACCATTGTGCCTTTATGACATCACTGCCACAACCAGTCTACTACCATCACTAGTCCTGCTACCGATGTTCCACCATGGTTTCACCACTAGTGGTACTACCGCCAACCATCCACCACCCACGTGGTTCCATAGGTACCTACCACATGGCACTGGTGCCATGTTAGCACCTGCCACGTGTCAGGTGCCACATCACCTTTCTTTGGGCCCAGTACCACATGGATGCCACATGGCAGTCTTTTTTGTTTAAAGTAGTAAAATGATGGTGTCAATATGATGTCAACACTACATCATCCCTCCTACTTGCCCTTCAGCTCCTCTTTTGACATATTGTTGGTTTTTTGGTCGTATCTTGAGCATACAGAGGTCTTTACTCGATTTGAAAGAAGTGATAGAAAGCTAGTTCTGAGACAGACAATGGCACAAGAATTTTTGTGTTTTGATGCAATTTGGTTTCTTGTTTGGGTAGTCAAAGCTAGATGTTCTATTTTTCACTCCAAAGGGCATATCTTTAGAATCCCAAATCTATTTTTTGAAAATGTTATATTTTTGGAAAGTTGGTTTAGTACTCTTTCTAGAAATACTAGTTTGTCTTCCAAATTCTACTCCAAGATCTTTCTATTATGGTTTTTTCTTTATTACACTACGATAGATATCTTGGGTGTTTTAAGTCTGAGGATCATTTTTGTGGCATGGGATTTCTTCTTTTGGGTCGTACTAGTTGTTATAACAACTCTTTGCCCTTTCTGATCATTGTTGATATCATTTTAAAGCATGTTTATGCAAATGCATTGAGATAAAGTGTCACTCCTTACATTTTCAGGATCTTTCTCATCATTGTGACTTATTGTACTCACACTACATTATAAAGTGCCATTGGGGGATAGTTGTTTTTCTTTTAGTTCCCTCTTCCTTTTTCAAGTGAGTATCCCTTCCACGACATTAGCCCCATGATGTGTCGATGACACATGCCTTTATAGGTGTTTATATTTCTTCCCTACTCTCGATATTCTTGTTTCTTTCTATTTTGTAGGAGATATTGCCCACTTTCTCAGTTGTCTATCACCTCACCCTTATTTATTTAAGGGGGGGTTCTTCTGTTGATTTGCATGCTTCCTTGGTTTGATTGATCAGCTCTTTAGACTTTGGTGTTTCATGCCATCTGTATTTTTTAGTTTAGTTGTTTTCCTTTGTGTGCCTCTTGATTCAATGAAAATTATAGTCTTCTCTACGTTGTTAGGTTCTATTTCAGAGGAGGTTCTACAAATCAGAAATTTATTTTTTATAGAGTTTGCAACTTCTTCATGCTTCATTGATGTTTCTTCATGATCGCTCTTTGTTCCTATTTTCTGGAACATTCCTCTAGTTGGAGGCTTTTTTTGTCCTTCACTAGGTTTTTAGCTATCTCTTTTTGGAGTAGGATTTTCCTGCTAGGTTTTCTCTATTTCTCTATTTCATAGAGATTTGGTTGTGAGTGAGTACCTTATCAAGCCTTGTTGCCAAGACCCAAGTTTTCTTTCAGCTTTGCATTTTAGTTTCCTTGCTCATTTTGCATTGTTTGTAACTGCATTATTGCTCATCTTAAGGGGGGTGTTAGAGAAAAAGGGTAATTTTATTTTATTAATTAAATTATCTTTTCTCCCTTCTTAAGATTTCACTTTGTGCACCTTTTTCATTCTCTATTTAATAATTAAGTAGTAATTATTAAATAGCTTTTACCTTTTAGGTTACCCTTTTGAGTTTCGGTCTCCTTTTATAAGGATTGATCTTTTGTAATAATCTACATCTTTTCTTTTTTTGAAAATACAATTTGCATATTTTCAAAGCAAACCCTTGCCTCTTCTTATCTTTTTCTTCTATGTGACAAGTTTACTACATGTAGGTATTTGAGGGCTTTGTGTATTTGTTTTATGTATTTTCTCAAATCCTTCACAAACTATAGGATAAAATCAAACAAATTGATATTTTGAAGATTTGGTCTAGGTTAATAATTAAATATTTCAACCAAAATGCTAAGAAGGGGGCTAATAGTCTAGGTGACCATTTTTGGGTGATTACAATTAGCAAGCTTCTTAAGAGCTTCAACAATAGCAACATTATCGAGATTATAATTTTCTTGAGCAAGCCACATTTCCAATTTATCAAACTCACTAGAAAGCTTATCAACTTGTGCAAGAGGAAATTTTAAAGCATCATCTTCATCATGGGATGAGTGAGAAGAGTTATGCTCTATTATAGGATGAGAAAATATGTAAGAATCATTATGAGTTCTAGAAGGGAATTCATGATCAAAGGAGCTCATGAGTCTATGACTTCACCTAATGGGAATGTTATAGGTTGGACTTTATGTAATTAAGCTCATAAAAGAGGAGATCGAAAAAGAAAAACCTAATGAGATCTAACCATGTAGATGTAATCAAGGACATGATCAAGAAAATAAATCACTCAATCTAGCTCAAAAAGAAAAAGGCACATAAAACAACCTAACACCAAAAAGAAGGGGGTTCATGTCAGGTTCACCAAAATGTTCAAGGGGAAAAGTGAGGTGATTTAACAAGATTATAGGTATCCCTATTTTGAGGACCACTGAGCCATTCAAATAGATATGTGAAGGAAAGAGGGAAATTTCCAAATATGATTCTACTTCTAATCCAAATTAGATTAGATAGGACCCAACGGAAGAAGCTTGCTAATATTAAATTCATATTATAAAGAGGAATAAAATATAAGGAAATATAATCTTTGGCCCTTGATAAGATAATGTAAATGTGAAATATAACTAATTTCTTAAGTAATGTAAATTTCAATGCTATGTGTATACAATTAGCCCAAGTAAGATATATATCTAGGGAGAATATATTAAAGGAAATAAAATATGAAAGAATCATCTGGAAATGAATAGAGCAAGAGATATTTCATCTCCAAAACTCATAGATTTGAACTATTTTTGAACTTCCAATTGTGGATCTCAGAATAAAATGATGGGAGGAATAAAACCCAAAATCTCCTCAAAAAAAGATACTAAAGGTCTAGGTCGACTTGGAATGGTGCCTTTCCACTAGGTTGACATTGTCTGATGATTTGTAACTAATGACTCCAGAAAGCTTCTAAAAAGTAAGTTCCAGATCTGTAATCCTTTTCACTGCCACCCTGCAAATCAACATAGAAAGAAAGGTTTTGTGGTTGGGGTTTGATGAGGGCTTGGCTTGGTCATGCCCTATGATGAGAGCCAATTATAACCTATTTAATGTCATATTTTAATCCTTTTCATACACTTTCCTACTTATTTCTACATTTCATTTTCATCCCATTTTGTTCCATTTTACCATTTTATGTTGCATATGATTTAATATATGTAAGTAGTATTTAATAAGGTTTCAGACTAAAATATGGAAAATTCATTAGTGATTGCTTTTCACTAATCCTTATTTTCACTGTGTGCTACTGTGTGGAACAAATCCTCCTATCCCTTACTTGATGAGAACATCTTGTTGCATTTTCAATAAGATTTGATGAGGAAACCTACAAGCTTTAGCTTGAAATAAAAGACACACTTGATAGATGGAGAAGAATATCTTCCATTCTTATTTCCATTTCCACCCATAGTAAAGTTGGCATAAAAATTAATGAATATATATTATAGCCATGTAATGTGGTAGCCTATGGTTAAGAACAATCAAGAATTACCAACAAATAGAAAAGTCTCAACTAATAGCACATTTCTTTGTTGTTGTGAGTGGTGCACAATTAAACCAGACAATGATCTCACAGTTGAAATATTTCTAAGCCTCACGTGGAAATCAAAATCAATATATTCCAAACTATTTCAAATATTATTTGCAAACCACATTGGTTGAAGATAATATCATTGCTACAAAATGTTGGTTATTCTTGGCACAAAACTGTAAGATTGCATTCAATTTCTAGTGTATTGTTATACTAGCTAGCTATTATTTGTATGGTCCATATCATCACAATAGTTGTATAATTGTTACAGTTGTGTATATATATATAAGTAACCCAATGTAGATGAAATGTATTATTCTCCATTTCTCATCTAAGGAATAGAATATTCATTCTGTTGATCAGACCCACGTAAAAGACATCTTTCTCTTCACTCACCTTACAAACCAGAGGAAGGGCACACTCTTGGAACATTTGGTGAGGTTGTTTTATATTTTGCATTAGTTAGAAGTTTGTATTTTGCGTGTTATATCTTATATATTATTTGGTGGATTATTATACAATACATATGATTAAATCAGCTTTTAAATTCTAAGCAATATGAAATGGTTATTCTATTTGATTACAACTACAGTTAAAGTAATGAGATTCAATATAGAATCTTCATACAAATTATCTACTAGACAATATTTTTAAATCCATTTAATTTTCATATGTTGGTTAGTTATAAATCATAATACTTTTAAATATCATATCTTAGTGTATTATTTATTTACTGTAAGTTTTGGGATCTTAATTTCATCTTCATGTATTAGTCTAGTTTGTTAGAATAGATTACTTTAAGAGTTAAGTGTTTTAGTTTCTATCACTAGAAGTGACAGTTCCTATCACAGAATGATTTCGATTTGTTGCAAGTTTGTTTTGGAGTGTTGGAGTTGCATTCATAATCCCCTATTTCACAACTATCATCCCTTGATGGCATATTGCTCGAACACCTTTCACAAATTTACGCTCTTAGATTGACATTTATAGACCAACCAAACTTCATCATAAATCATAAATTCTTATTATTATTTGCCCTAGTGTTGGCCTATCACCCTATGTCAAGGAATTTATTGTAAATGAGAGATGTAAACGTAAATGACTGAAAAACAAGATAAACATCAGGATTCACCTTTCTTTAAACCCTTGTTTGTAAGGATTTTGTATGTAAATGTATCATAGAACTTGAATTAGGAATGTAGGGTATCTCTACACTTTGCAATGGATCTACCATAACCCCATGTTGGTGCCATGGATATAAATGTGCATCATTTAAGAAGATGAATGCCTCAATGTAGATCTCCTCCCTTGATGGCCAACAATAAGCTAGATCTTGAAGAGGAAATGCTCACAAAGGATTCTTCAATGCTTGATATAAATCTCCTTACTTGAATGCTTGAACTACTTGAATGTAAAAGGAAAAAATCTAAAGTTGAGAGCAAGACCTTGAATTACTTGAGTGCATGAATGAATGAGATGAGATCTCAAAATGAAGCCTCCAAGTCTCATTATATATGAGTTTTCAAGCGAGAAAATAATACAAGATGATGGGAGAACAAAATAAAACTAATTAAACTCCTTAGGCCTTTCAAGCTCTGAGCCCCAAAATTTTTGGGGACTAGGTCGACTTGGGAGGACTAGTCGATTGGGTCAACCTAGTCTAGAGCAAGCCAATCTGGATCAACTTGGTCCCTCAGGCAGAAACTAGGAGAAATAAGATGGAAAATAGAAGAAGAGAGGAGAAAAGTAGATTGAGCACAGACATATCCATGGTCCAAAGAAGGCATTATGGAGAGAGAGCTAAAAGGTCTTAACAGACAAGTGCATCCATTTTAAGATGACACAATACCATATATCTTTAGGATGTAAGAGATTTAATCCCATTTTCACATTTCATGTAATATTTTCTACCCTATCTAGAAGGGTGTTGGGCCTCTTAAAAATGAAGGGACTCATATTTATTGATTCTAAAGGTTTAGCTAAGGGTTTTTGTAGAAAAAACTACATCTATCTTCTATAAGAGTATTATGGTTAGTCATTGGTTTGTTTCTTTCTTTCATGAAAGAAACAAAGCAACAAAGTTAATTTTCACAAAAACAAATTGTGGGCTTAGTCACCCCTAATGATCTAGATTTTGAGATGTATGATTAACTTTGCAGCACTAAGTCTACTTTTCAATTTGAAAAGACAAATTTTTTTTTACACTTTGCTCCAAGTGTATTGTATGGCTTAAAATAAATTTTAATTTCTATAAAATATTCCTTTAACTACATGACTAATTACTTAAGCTTATTGTTCCAATCAATTACCTAAATAAAGGAACTTCTTAATCATTTCTACTAATAAAAAAAAATTACCTTTAACTCTCTTTTGTCATCCTATGGTGGATGGAGAAATGTGATATGAAATGTTGACATTTGCAAGACACAATCTAATATCGAAATCATTGGAATAATTTTCAAGTTTTTAACATTTAACAAATATCAAGATATATGATTTTAAACTATTTTTTAAAATATAATTATAAAAAATCTTATCTATAGAACAATTTATACCACACTAAAATATTATTTAATTCTAAAAAATACACAATCTGTACCATGTTTAATGTATGATCACTCTAATTGAAAATATAATAATAATTAATAATAAAAATAAATTGTAAAAAATATGGAAAAAAAATTATTCACTCAATCTATAAAAAAAGAACATCAAAACAACTTATTTACTAAAATATAACTATTTAAATATTACAAATAATAGAAAACTAGTTAATCTTCTTCAAACAAAAAATAAAATTAATATTAAAATATTAAAATCAATATAATATTTGAGAAACATCATGCAAGCTTTACTTTAAAAGAAATTCAAAATAGAAAATTTGCTCATATTGCCTAAAGAACAATCAAATGGAAAAATAAAATAAAAATGTGAATGTTTTTTCAATTTATCTTTAATTAAAAAATTAATGAAAACATGCCCTTACCTATACTTGAAATGAACATCTAAAATACAATGTTGAATGAGTTTGGAAGGCACAAACTATCACCAACCTGTGTCATCGTTTTGTAAAGGAAAAGGCTAACAAAAGTATAACTATTCACCTTCAATGACATAAAACTAGTATTATTATTTAGAATTTGAAAATAAAGTAAACTAATGAAATGTGTAGAAATGGTTGAAGTTTAGGATTATAATTTTTAACAATTATTTGGAATAAGAAATGATATATTTTTCTAATTTTTATAGACAATTTTTTAGTTGCTGAAAAATGCTAAAAATTAGGGGTTTAGTTCCCACCACAATGCTATATGAAAATAAACTTATTTCTATTTGAACTCAGACTATGTTATAGATATCACATATAGCTAGAACAATCAAAAAAAAAAAATTGACTTTAGACTTGTATTTTCTCTTTTATAGTGATTCAAATTTCAACTCACCCAAAATCAATAGTTTTCATCTCCCACCACATTTTTCAAAATAAATATATTCTAACTAGAAGAAAAATTATACATTCTGAAAGAGGACTCTTTCCTCTAGAACATTATATAATTTTAATTTTTTTTTATATGATTTAATATTTTTTTCTTTCTCAAAATCGACATCTTTTCGAGTGTTAAAATGTGTGCTTGTAGAAGTTTGTAGTTACAATATGCTATATCTAATTAAAAAAAATGATAAACCCTATATGAGAATATTCTTGACTTTCAGCTCTATAAAATGGTGTTTTTATTTTACTAAAAAAATATAATAGAAAATAGTAAGAGTTATTGAAATGTTAGTTTTCTGAAATAATATTATTTCTTTAGTAATTGGATATAAACAAGTATAAAACATGCATTTAATAGATACTTCCAATTGGAAAAGTGTGAGACCATATATATCATAGCTAGAATAAATTTATCTAGATCATATGTTTGAGAAAATATGATCTTTGTATAGAAATACTCAAATTCAATTGTTTTGATAAGTCACCCTGAAAAGTGACACAACTTTGTACTTTTACGGTCCTTTTATGTACAACATTCCAAGAAGTCTCACTAAATCTTGATTCTATGTGTATTTAGATAGTGTAACTAATCGAGGGTTGAGAGGTGGTTTCAAGAGTCACTTTTAATGATAGAAGTAAAGAAAAGAGTCAAACCAATTTTTGCCTATTGATTCCTTTGCAAAGATTTTGATCGACACAATTACAATGGCACCCTTAAGGATAATAGGATACTTCATAGTACCAACTAGAAATATTTTATTGCATATGTAAAACTCTCCATCAAGTGATCAGTATTTAGAGAGTGTTTTACATATTTGAGTGTGACCTTACTCTCAGATTTATTATTATATTCGTGTACACTAAATTTAATGATTAGATAATATTTTCTTCCAACCTTTCCATCCTTTAAAATGGATAACATTTTTAAAATGTTTTTACATCATCTAATTTCTATATAAAATCATTTGAAGTATACTTATGCGAGCATGAACACTTAATAGTGCAAGGTTGCAACATATATCACATACACCAAAACACACACATGTAAAAGAAATAATCTCTCATTAGGTGGTTTACAAAACAAAATTGATATAAAATTCTTTATTGTTTGAGGTGACATGTTAGTTCCACACACCCACATGATTTTGTTAGTATGCATGATAGAGTGCATGTGTAAAAATACATCATAATAAGAATAAAATCAAACACGAGTTTTACAATAGGAGATTTTTTCCTTGTTAATTTTTATATACTAAGGTTTTTTTAAATTATTATCGACTGAGCTAATTTGTTTGTTACTTAAGTCACGTATAAATGGTCTTTTTGGATGTGGACCTTGAAGCTTTGGCTCATACTCTTAATTTCAAAACATCTTTAGCATTAGGGGATAACCTTTTATTATCACATCAATACTTTTCAATCAAAAACTGATTTCATCAATTTATTTTTTGTTAGACATTGGGAGTCTACTACTAAAAATCTACAATTGGTTCATTTATATTTCCTTTATCTTCATTTATTTAGTTTTTTTACTAACTTAAGCTTTTTATTTTAATTTCTAAAAAAATGAATGATTTATATCTCCATATATTATAATTTAAACAAATATTTTATGTGGTATTTATTAAATTATTTTTAAAAGTATATTTTGTTTATAATAAGATTTAAACTTTTGACATGTAGATGGTTGTCAAATTTAACCTAAAAGAGTAAAAGTTAACATTAACACGCTCACACCATCTCACTCACCCATTTTTCCATTGTAGAATGCCTATCGGCATTAATAAAAATGTGAATGTTTTTTCATTTATTTTAATTAAAAAATTAATGAAAACACACCCTTTCCTGTACTTGAAATGAACATCTAAAATACAATGTTGAATGAGTTTGGAAGGCACAAACTATCACCATTTACAATCTTGTTCAAGATTAGAGCTATCAGGTGCCTAAAGCTTTAGTATTTCCATAACCAAAGCAATCACTAACTGTTTTGAATGATCTTTATCACCAAGAATACATTAAGAAAAACTGCAGGTATGGCAATTGCAAGGATAGACCACCTTTCAAAACCAAAAACACAAAATTCCTAATCACTTATTAAGCCAAGAGGCTTTCTACATTGGAAGCATTCATCAATATAAACTTTTTAACATTTTCATTAAATTAGATAGTTGTTTGCATGTCTTGCAACAAGAAATGATTATATATTAAAAAGAACCATTGCATTTTTTACAGTTACAATTCAAATGAACAGTCTCAAAAGATTAGTGCATGATTATAATAATAGTTACATTTGCATTCAAGCATTAAAATAGAAATGAAGATAAAGAGGAAGAGACCCCTCGTACTGGTATTCCCAATCATTGCATAGAAGTATATGATTCCTCTGCTTGTCATCTAAAATATCAACGATTTATTCCTAGGATGGAGTGTGGAGATGACAGCCAATGTGGGCATACTCGTGTAGCATTTTTCCATCCATCAGGGGTGTTTGTCATCTTTATCAATGCCTCTCTGGGAATACATGTTAGACTAGCACCTCTCTATATCAACCACCTCTAAACTATTTTAGGGCACCTCATTTGATCATCCCCTATCTTCCTATTGGTGCAAGGGGAAGCCCTGATAACATAGAGGAAGGCAAGTGGTTGGATGGATGGAAAAAGAGAGAGCTCGGTGGTGTATATGTCTTCTTTAGCAGCATGACAAGTTTGCTAGAGATGCAGAATAAATTGATTGCAAGTAGATTGGAGGCAAGTGAGGAGTCATTCATGAGGATTCATTCATTTGGTTGTTGAAATCCATATTTCCAATAATTCTTTCAATTATAGGATGAATTTGCATAGCATAAGGAAGTGATTGGATTTTATTTCCATGGATAGTCATTTTAGAGCTAAGAGAACATGTTGATAAAAACCTAAGAGGTTTGGATTGTTTTCCCTTAAATATCTATTATTTTTCGATAGAAAATCTGGTAACTGAATTTCATTTATTTGTTATCTATTTGATTTTCTTAAGAGGTTGAATTTATTAATAACATCATAAAATTGATTTCAATTTCTATTATATAAATTTGATAAAGAATCTTTTAAAGAATTTTTGAGTTTGTATGAAAATCTTATTTTAGGAAGACTTTAGCTTAGGAAAATTTTAATTAATAAAATCATGATATTTATAATTATAAATTATAAATTATAAAACTGTTAAAAATATCCAATTTTATTTGAGTGGACAAACTTTATTTTTTCATAATTACAATTTTATTTTAAGTTAATTATAGCCTGAAATTGTACCACCATCAATCAAAATTTGAATTTCATAATTTGTGTACTTATATAAATATTTATTATTTTAAAATAATTGAATTAAAATTAAATCATCAAATTAAAATTAAAGTTGATAAATAAAACTAAACTTTCATGATGTAAGTAAACAATCAAGTTAAGAATATTACAACTAGCTTATATATATATATATATATATATATATATATATATATAAACCGAGAGATATCCTTTTGAGGTGCCTATTGCATTGAGGCTACTTCTAATTTAAATATATTTTGTAGGGGCTACTTTAAAACATTACTAGAGTGAATTGAAAAAATGTTCATATTAAAAGTAGTTAAAATTAGGCATCTCTTTTATAAAAGATCATCTATAACTATAAACCTCTAAACTATTAGAATTAGAATTTATAAGAGTTTTAATAGAAGCTAACATGATTATAATTATTACATTTTGAACTAAACCAAGCATGAAATAAAGCATTGTTAGATAACTGCCAAGAATTTTCAAATGTTTAATTTTTGTCATAAATTGTAAAAAAAAAAATTTATGGAATAGTTTCTAAGTTAGAAATTATAAAAATATTATATAATTCTACTTTAGAAATCTTTGCATACAAGATCTTTTAGTATGTTTAAGTGGACATAATTTATTAATTATTTTAAGTTAATCATAAACACCACTTAATTTGTAATATAATCAATTAATTTTTAAATTTTAAGACTTAGTTTTGTATAAATATTTAATTATTTTAAAAAATTGGAACAAAGAGTTAGATATTACATAAAAAATTATAACTAAGGTTGAAATTTATAAATTTGGACAAACTTTAGAATGTAGTCATACCTCTAAAGATAAACTTAAATGAAGGTTTAGAAGTAATGTTAAATTTTGAATGTTAAGAGGATGCTTTGAAATAAAATTTAGGTTTACAAATAAAATTAAGTTTTATAAATAAATTCAAAGCATATACATGTAATCAATTTTGAAAACAAGTGTGTGACATGTGACAGGGAATGAGACAAGGGAAAGAGGGTGACACTTAAAGTAGACACTATGAGAGAGGGCGAGAGATAAATATACACGAGACAAAGAAAGTAGGTGGTAATAAAAGGAGAAAATATTAGAGGGGTAGGGGGAAGTGCGAGAAACATGAGGTAGATATAGAGAGAAAATTTGAAAGATAAAGTGATATGAGGGAAGAGATGCATGAGAGAGTGTGAGATAAGGGGATAAAGGGCAAGAGACATGCATTTGAGAGAAAAATATTGATTAATAAGGAGATGAGAGAGAGAGAGAGAGAGAGAGAGAGAGAGAGAGAGAGAGAGAGAACACATGAAGATATTGTGAGAGGAGGGGGGAGCATTAAAGTGATAAATTAGGGAGATAGATATGTATGGGAGAGACAAAAAATTAGAGAATGTGAGAAGAGGGAGAGGGTGACACACGAGAGGGAGAGAGAGTGAGAGAGAGGCATGTGTGAGGGAGAGTAGAAGGGGAGGGTAAGAGGTGGTAGTAAATGAGAGAGAGAGAGAGAGAGAGAGAGAGAGAGAGAGAGAGAGAGAGAGAGAGAGAGAGAGAGCACAAAGATATTGTGAGAGGAGAGGAGATAGATATGTGTGGGAGAGAGAGAAAATGAGAGTGTGAGAAGAGAGAGAGGGTGAAACACAAGAGGGAGAGGGAGAGGGAGAGAAAGAAAATGAGAGTGAAGAGAGAGAGAGAGAGAGATATGCATATGGTAATTAGGGGGAAAATGGTATGAGGGGGTAGGAGATAGGATACATGGAGATGAGGTAGAAAGGGAAAATAGGGACATGGAAAGAGATGGGATAGATAGAAAAAATAAATATTAGGGCATTGAATAGATAGAATTGGTGATGAGTGGAGAGAGAGAGAGAGAGAGAGAGAGAGAGAGAGAGAGAGAGAGAGAGAGAGAGAGACGATGATGATACAAATGTATATGGTAATTAGGGGAGAAATGGTATGAGGGGGCGGGAGATATGATACATGGAGATCAGGTAGAAAGGGACAATTATGATAGGGAAATAGATGGGGTAAATAGAAAAAAATAAGACAAGGAGATGAGGGTAAGACGTGAAGTAGACACCAAGAGAGATTGTGAGAGGTAACAACATGAGACAATGAGAGTGGGTGGTAATAATAGGAGGGGATGAAAGAGATAGAGAGAGATTTGTGGAGAGAAGAGGGGGAGGACAAGAGAGATGAGATAGCCATAGAGAGATAATTTTAGAGATAAAGAGGCATGAGGGAGGGGAGATGTGTGTGTGTGTGTGTGTGTGTGTGTGTGAGAGAGAGAGAGAGAGAGAGAGAGAGAGAGAGAGAGAGAGAGATGATGATACAAATGTATACTATAATTAGGGGAGAAATGATATGATGGGATAGGAGATATGATACATGGAGATGAGGTAGAAAGAGACAATTGTGATAGGGAAAGACATGGGGTAGATAGAAAAAAACAAGACAAGGAGATGAGGGTAAGACATGAAGTAGACACCAAGAGAGATTGTGAGAGGTAAAGAAACATGAGATAATGAGAGTGGGTGGTAATAATAGGAGAGGATGAAAAAGATAGAGAAAGATAGGGGAGAGAAGTGGGAGAGGGTGAGAGACGTGAGATAGACATAGAAAGATAATGTTAGAGATAAAGAGGCATGAGGGAGGGGAGATGTGTGTGTGTGTGTGTGTGTGTGTGTGTGTGTGTGTGAGAGAGAGAGAGAGAGAGAGAGAGAGAGAGAGAATGATGATGATACAAATGTATATGGTAATTAGGGTAGAAATGGTATGAGGGGTAGGAGATATGATACATGGAGATGAGGTAGAAAGAGACAATTGTGATAGGGAAAGAGATGGGGTATATAGAAAAAAATAAGATAAGGAGATGAGGGTAAGACATGAAGTAAACACCAGGAGAGATTGTGAGAGATAAATAAAAATGAGATAATGACAATGGGTGGTAGTAATAGGAGGGGATGATAGAGATAGAGAGAGATAGGGGGAGAAGAAGGAGAGGGCGAGAGAGATGATATATCCATAGAGAGATAATTCTACAGTTAAAGAGGCATGAGAGAGGGGAGACATGTGTGTGCGCGCGCGCACACAAGAGAGAGAGATGATGATGATGATGATAATACAAATGTATATGGTAATTAGGGGATAAATGGTATGAGGGGGTAGGAGATAGGATACATGGAGATGAGGTAGAAAGAGACAAGTGCAATAGGGAAAGAGATGGGATAGATAGAAAGAAAAAAAAAAAGACAAGGAGATGAGGGTAAGACATGAAGTAGACACCAAGAGAGATTATGAGAGGTAAAGAAACATGAGACAATGAGAGTGGGTGGTAATAATAGGAGGGGATGACAATGATAGAGAGAGATAGGGGAGATAAGAGGGTGAGGGCGAGAGGCATGATATATATATATATATATATATATATATATATATATATATATATATATATATATATATATATATATATATATATATATATATATATATAGATAGATAGATAGATAGATAGATAGATAGATAGATAGATAGATAATTTAACAGATAAAGAGGCATGAGATAGGGGAGGTGTGTGTGTGTGTGTGTGAGAGAGAGAGAGAGAGAGAGAGAGAGAGAGCACAGGAAGATATTGTGAGAGGAGGAAGGGGAGAGCATTAAAGTGATAAATTAGGAAGATAGATATGTGTGGGAGAGAGAGAAAATGAGAGGGAGAGGGAGAGGGAGAGAGAGAAAATGAGAGTGTGAGAAGAGGGAGGGTGAAACACTAGAGGGAGGGAGGGAGGGAGGGAGAGAGAGAGAGAGAGAGAATAATTACAGTAGGGGATAGATGGACATGATGATGGGGGAATGAAGAGGGGAGAAAAAGGAAAGAGAGAGGGAGAGGGAGAGGAAGCAAGGTGGGGGGCATAGAGAGAGAGAGAGAGAGAGAGAGAGAGAGAGAGAGAGAGAGAGAGAGAGATTGTATAGAAGGGGAGAGATAACAAGGGGACGGATTTGGGAAAAAGGCACGAGAAGTGGAGAGATGAGGTAGAGAGAGAGAGAGAGAGAGAATTGAGATTGGAAGACCAATGAGGTAGAGAGAAAGATAATAATTAGGGCATGGAATAGATAGACATGGGGGGGGAGAGAGAGAGAGAGAGAGAGAGAGAGAGAGAGAGAGAGAGTAATTTCAATTTTAAATTTAATTTTAATTACTTTAAGAATGTTTTTATTTTATTAATTATTATACATGTGGTAATACATTTTTTATTTTCAAAGGGAATTGATTGTATTAAATATATTTTTGAAGTGAACATATAAAATATCATGTTTTTAATAACTATAATTTACTCTTATAGAATAACAATAATAATGTCTTTCATTTTTTGTCCTGACTAATACTAGCTTTTATATATATATATATATATATATATATATTAAGCCGAGAGATATCCTTCTCGAGGCGCCTATTTTCATAATCTGACTCGGTGCAATAGATGCCTTGAGAAGGATATCTCTCAGCTTATTATATATATATATATAATATATATAAGCTAGTTTTGTTTTCATGCAACCTTTCCCTTTATAGGCACATCAAAGGACAAGGATAGTGCCACTTATATGGAAGGAGTAGTTGAGGATAACTAGCATGTGCTTGTCAGTATGAAACTGGTAACACATTTTGTCGCATCTTGATGGGGAAATTTCTATTTCCAAGAGCGACAGATTATTGATCACATGCAAGTACAAAATTGGAATTTTGATGAAGTGTGGGGTGGTTACAGTGTAATACCTAAATTAATGCATGTATGTTGTAAAATTACCAAAAAAATTCAAAACAAGCTAGGAAAGCTTACATGTCTGTATATTGTATTATCATACATGATTTTGTTTCTTTTAAAAATCATCACTAACAGTCTAGCAAGCCATTGTTAGGTTTAAAAGCTTTTGTTCAACTGAAATTGTAGTTTTCTTTTTGGGAAATAAGACAGTTTTCTAAGTGTGAATGATGTGGTAGGGAGATTGGCAAGTTGTAATCTAAGAACGGACAGTCTAGGTAGATGTTTTTGGACGCAGCTATCCTCCATACAAAATGTACTATACCAAATTGATTTTTATGAAATTTCCAGCATTTGTTCTTCACGGTCTTCATATTGTGGTATAAAACAACAAAAAAAATGGAAAAATTGACTGTTTTTTGTCTTTGGTGCATTTTGTCTAGAGATTAGCCAGCGCCAATGTTTTTTAATTACGAGGAATGGACAGGGTCTAAGTACCTTTTTTCCCATACTAAGAGGAATTGATAGGGTCTATGCACATTTTTTTAAAACTACGAGGAATTGACAAGTTAGTCTAACGAACTAGAAGCTCCCACTAGGTCTCCTGGGTGGCACTAGCTAAATAGCCACGAAAATGCACCCAACTGTTAGCCAGTGCCATTTACACCGTCAATGTACTTTCCATCAAGTGGCGTTGGCGTACAATTGATGGAAAGTACATTGACGGTGTAAAGGGCACTAGCTAACAGCCGGGTGCATTTTCGTAGCTATTTAGCCAGTGCCCTCCTAGGTGGTGGGCAGTGGATCCCACTGATAATCACCCTCCACCAAGCAGGAGTTGAATTGATAGGTTAGTCCAACTACCTAGAACTTAACTCTTTATTGATAGAGCAAGCTCCCGATAGGTCCCTTGGGTGATGGGCAGTGGATCCTACCAATAATGACCTGCACTATGCAGGAGTCAAATCGACAGGTTAGTCTAATGACCTAGAACTTCACTCTTTTTAATAGAACGAGCTCTCACTAGGTCTCTTGGGTGATGGGCAGTGGATCACACTAATAATCACCCTGCAGTAAGCAGGAGTAGAACCCATGACTGAGTACAATTCACATGAAGAATTTTTACCCCCAAACTGTATTGTATGCTCATCATAAGTACATTGTTGGATTCATTATGACAGAATCATTTGCTCATGGAAATATATCTCATTAGAAATTGCAACCCAAAACAGAGTAAGAATAATGTATTGTCTTGAACGTTGGAGCGTAAGGAAGTCCCAATATTTCGTTTGAGCTGGCTCAGTTTTTTACTAAACGGAATGCTTTGTTATGCTTGATTAATTTAAATAGGTTGGAAAAAAAGGGCACAGAAATTGAAGCCTAACACCAATATCAAACTCCATGTGATATAAAGAGCACTGGGACAATTTGTGTAATTGGTACTGTGTTCTGTATACAGCTGTCCGCCCCTATTTACATGTGGACACGACCCCTATTTTTGGCCCTCTAGGAAACATCCTGGAACACATCCCCTACCGTCCCGTCCCTGTCCCTAAAATGCTGGAATATTTTAAAGCCCGATACAAGTCAATGGTTTTCTTAAGAGAGGGAAGGAAAGACAAATCGAACTGGGCTTTGACATAAACTGATGGTTCTAAGCTGGCACTAAGTTGAATCTATGTTTCATGCATGCATCAAAGTGTTGGAGATGCAGGCTTATTTTGTTTCTCAGACAAGACATTTTCTGTTTTCACCATAAATGTTGTCGTCAAAAGTTATAGAACATAAAAAACCATATAATATATTGATACATTTTGAAAATTCATTTGAAAAATACACACGCACACATTTTAGAATTTGTATTCTGCCGACCTCCATTTTTGGTCCTCTAGGAAATGTCCTGGAAATGCGTCCCCGTACTCGAAATGCTGGAACATAGGTCAGCCCAGATTATATGTAGAAGTCTTCGTTACTATTAAATTATTATATTATTTGATGCTCATCTAAGTGTTTGAATTTTACTTGTCCTATGGTCGTCTAACATCTCATTGTACTATTTTATCACTTACAGCAGACTTTTTATTAGTTTTTTCTTCAGTGTATTCTAAGTCCACTTCATCTGAGGGGACACCTGTTGGTGTAGTTTATCCATATGTGACTGTTAAAAATCACCACAACATAACATGCAAATTGCTTATACAAATAAACACATAATGTTTGCAATGGACGTCCTATAATTGATGAATCTAAGTACACATAAAATTTTACTTGCATAAATTGTATCCATGACAGCCCCAATGAAGAAAAGAACTGAAATGGAACAATGTTGTCCTGACATTATTAACCATATCTCCCTAATACACTGTTTGAAATGGACTTCCTATGACTGATAGATCTAATTACAGATTAAATTCACTTGCATGGGTTGCATCCATGAAAGGCCCAATGGAGTAAAGAACTGGTCAAATGGAACAATGTTGTCCTGACATTACCAACCATATTTACCTCATACACTGTTTGCATTGGACTTCCTATAACTGATAGATCTAGGCACAGATTAAATTCGCTTGCATGAGTTGTATCCGTGAAAGACCCAATGTAGTAAAGAACTGGCCAAGTGAAATAATGTTGTCCTGACATTATGAACTATATTTACCCATATCATCTCAGGTTAATTACAAAATGCATATTTCTCAAGGAGCTTCAACACTTGTGGGCGCTTATTCAGCTTCGCAACATCCAATGGTGTTTTCTCTTCCAAATTGACCATAGTCCTGTCCATGTATAATCAATACAATTTAGCTTTTTATTCAAACAGTCAAGAATCATCTGAATATTCAATAACACATGAAGCACACAAACAATGTTTTATGATTTATCCTCCCTGATATTTTTTATTAATCCTTTATATTATGTTAGTATGGGATTGAGAGAAGCTGTAGATGCTATACTACAGAAGTTAGAGATGTTTTTTAATGCTTCTATTTGTTAGTTGTTTCATATTTCTAAGTAAAAGGAAATATCAGAGATTTGATGATACAAGAATCCACAGGAGAAAGAAACTCACACTGCAGCTCCTTTCTTAAGTAGAAGTTCAGCACATTCATATTGCCCGTAACCAGAGGCATAATGAAGAGGAGTATTGTTGTTCTTATCAACAGCATCAACTGAAGCACCTGCTTCAAGCAATACTTGTACACACTTTGCCTGAAAGTCAAATCGGCCTCTCTCATCAGTTACTTTATTTACTCTTCTTTCTATTAGTATTTTGTTTTGAATTTATACTAAAACTGATAAACAGTGAAGAATTATTGGTGATTTTATACAAATTACAACAGAAGATCCAGAATAAGCAAAAAACCAGAGCTGGACACAGTAAACAGGCCTTTTAATATTGATGTGAAAATCAAAAAATCTATGCTGCTGGTGGTTGACATTTTTTCCTCAGGGTTGCTATTTGGCTTTGAATATGTACAACCATAATTTAGCAAAAATGTAGGAAAAAAATACAGATGGATAATGCATTACGCAGAATCAAGATCAAGATCAATTTAGCACTACCAGAATATGAATTAAATTGCATTTATATCCTGGAGTTGAAATCAATTAGTTAGTAATTCAATTCCATTTATATTTTTGGTTTTCCATACGTGCATTTGTTTATGAAAACATGGGTGGGGTATTGTAGAAAAATTCAGTTTTGCACAGAAACACATTCCTAGGGGCCCAGGTGATGTCCCCAACATCCTGAAAATTGTCTGGGGTGTTCCGTTCTTTTAGGACTGGATAGCCTGCTGCATTTGGAGCATAAAATTAAAAAGGTACTTAAAGGAAATAAATGTTAAAGATCATTAAAGCCTCAAAAGGCTACAATTTTGTTGGAAATGCAGCACATTCTATTTACTTTTTTAAATGCCACATACTTTTTAGTTCTTTTGAGTTAAATTGATAGTCATCCTTGCTGTCCCCAAAATTCAGGAATTATTTTTCGTTCCCAAAATTACTGTCCAAAAACCTCATCTCTATCCCATAAACGTGGAGAAACACTAAGGTTGCCTGGCTGTTGGTCAGGCAACCTTGGGCCTGACCATTCAACCCAGGTGCATTTCAGACTTACCCAAACCAAACAGCCAGGCCCTGGAGTGGACCTTGTCTGAATCCCAGCAGAGTCTAGACTGGAACTAGGACCTGCCTTTTTGTTCCCAACAGTTAGGTTTACTTATGTGTAATTCCATCTGCCTTATTATGTTTTTGTCTAGACTGTCAACATCTTATCTATTGCGATCATCTTCTAGTTTCTTCTCTAGCGTTTCTATATCATCATTGTTGACCAGAATGACCTTTCTTGTCGGAGTTATACTTAATGGTTCCAAGATTAACTAAAATGTTGAACCTTCCTTAGAGGATTCCTTTGTTGTCCCATATTTCAGTCATTCCCTTGGTTGTAACTGATTTTTAGTACTTTAGTTGGTGGTGTATCCTTTGAGGGTTTGTGCACCACTTCCATAAAAGTGGTTACAAGCATCTTTAGTCTCTCTTTTGCATTTTTCTATTATATGCCTTGAATTCTTGCATCTTTCACATGCTACAAGCATCCTTATTATTCAATCATCTAAATCCACACGCCTTCTAATTTCTCCAGGAAAGGGCTCTCAACATCTTGTGTAAATGCTCATTCTTGCATAAATACACCTCTCTCTTTCTGACATATTCTTGTTTCCCTTAATGAAGTTGCCTATTGAATTTTCAATACTTGCAAGGACTCTATGGCCCCAGTATCTCAAAAGAAGTTTGTAAAGGTGAATCCACATTGAAGTTTTGGAATGTATATTTTATTGGATCAAAAGTTGATTCCCCATTTCCTAGTTAAATTTCAATGACATTCACCATCCATGGTTTTCTCTCCATAATTTCCATTCTTTTCTCTACTTCAGTCATTCTATAAAAGAAAAACCTTTAGGATGAAATCTGAATCTTTACTTCTTTCACCAATTGTTTTGGGTCCAAGAACGAAATCTATCTTTGGAAGCTCAGTGATTATCCCCAATGGCAAGGAAGGCACATTCTTTGAGTTGGAAGGTAGAGAGGCCCAAGATCAAATCATCAATTTCTAGCCTAAGATTGCAAGGCTTGGAATATCTTTTGAGATATTTGAAAGGGTCAATCATAATCATTTTTTTTCTCCATTATTTCTTTGTTGTATTTTGCATTTGATTCTCCCACCAGAAATGTGTCTTTTGTTTGATGTGGCCCATGGAGTTTCGAGAATCTATTGTCTTCTATTATTTCCTCATTCGGAAGAAAAATTCTCCCTTTTTCTCACCACTGCCCTCTATCTTCATCCACTCTCTAGCATTGACCATGTTTATGGACAAAGTCAGTCCTCCATCTTCTCCTTTCACCATAACTATGCTAGCTATTGGTATGCCTTCGCAAATTTTTGAAGTATTGATTTTCTAGTTGGTCTTTATTCATTCTTTTTCTCATCTCACCAATATGTCAAATATACTCCCAACCATTGTTATTCATGCTGCTTAATTTAGTGAAGTCATTTCTTTGCTACTCTACTTTTTGTTACCCCCAAAATCAATCCCTCCTAATTTAAATTTCTCATATTTCTATTAAGGAACGCAGTTTGCATCATCATGAGAAATGTAACTGATATGTATTTGTATTATTAAAAGTGTATTTCCATAGGAAATAAATGTGGAATATTAAAACGTAGAGTCATGCTTTACAGAAATTAGTTGTAAGGGAGAATGCATTTAGTTGTAGTTAAAGATGATTTGACAATCACTTAATCATCTCTACACTTTATGTAGTCAACCATTTCATTTTTTGGATTACACAAGATCTTCTCTCTTTATTGTTTAATGTCCTATGTGATAAATTAAATACATAAAGTAATAACAAAGATGACAATGCATACCAGATATAGGAGTCAAATATGTCTTTACTCACTTATGAAATTTTTATAGAGAAGAAAAGAAGACATGGACACGCAAGGATTATAGTTGATCCCACAACCTCATACTACCTTGACGACACACAATATATTTAATGAATCTAATAGTTTCCAAGAGGAACACATCCATCAACCAATCAACACTTATAAGTTGCATGGAGAACCGTTTTCAACCCCTAGGGACGTCTCATAGAGACTTTGATAGAGATGTCTCCAACTGCAAGAGACTTTGAATTGTGATTTCTCAAAGACTCTCACTGTCTTCCTCACAAAAAATACCAAATTCCACACAAACAAAACAAAAATCCCTAAAAGTTAAAAGTTGAATGCACTAGGAAGTTGGAAAATAAGCACACAACAAAAGGGAAGATAAGAGCCAATAAAGGATAGGAGTCAATGTGAGCCAACAAGACCTTAAGTATTTGCCATTTAGTTGTTTGGAATTCGATGAAAAACGCAAAAGATATTCATATTTTCAATATTCTTGTTGTTCTTCAAAATTGTTTATGTAGACTTTGTGATGTAGACAACGGTGGTGAATTCTATTAGATCATTGAGAGTCTGGAATATCCTATGATACACACTTTCTTTCTTTATTCTTGTTAGAATGTGTAGATTCATACCCTCATATATAGTCTATATTTAGATTCCATACATATAATCATGTGGAATAGCAAAAGGATTTGCAATGTTGAAAGACTCAAGTAATTCTTGGTTTAGGCTATCGCCCTCAATTTCCTTATACACTTTCTATTTTCATATTTAGCTATACAATATACACCTATTTTCCAATGTAACCCCAGTACTGGGGTACGTCAGGACGAGTTTTTGGGATGGGGAGAAAATGGGCCTCATTTTCGGGACGGCGGGGGGACGGCCAAGGGATGGTGACAAGGGGAGGACAGAGCAAGGATGGGTGTTGAAAAGTATACATATAGAACTTGAAATGCTTGTTATGAAATGATTTTTCAGTAGAACATACCAAATTAAAATACTTGAACATATCAAAATTGCAACATGCACTAGAACAATTGAACATTCAACATAGTAACATATTACATACCCAATAGTAACATTCAAAAAACAAAATTCAAATAAAAATCCAAGTACCCATTCCAGCGGAAGCATGGTTGCGGAATGATGGAGGTGGGGGTACTTGGGTGTGCAAGTACCCGGTGCAGGGATGTCTCAAGGACAGATACTTCAAGGTTTGGGAGGTGGGTGCGAGTCCCTGTGTTACACTGCTATTTTAAGATTTTCTATAAAGAACTAAAATATATTAAAAGAATTGGCATCTCCAAGAAGCCTCCTTTCCTATTTTGAAAAGTAGTCATGCCGGTACCAGTCTCCAAGTACCCCTGTTTCAATCCAACCTTGGCTTATGAGAATGAAAACAACTTGGTATAAAAAATTAATACATTGTTGGAAAACCAATAGTACCAAACATAACAATAGGTATTGTACATTGATGACATCATCCCCTCCCACCCAAAGAAAAAGTTGTCATCTAGACAACAAGTAAGGATCAAGTATCTAAGAAGACTAATAACAACAGCGGAGGGAATAACTTGTACTATGCAGTTCAAAGATGTGGTGTGCTTTGAAAATCAAATGGGGATGTGGGGGCAATTCCCCTTGCACAAAAGTAGTGTTGACAAAGCCCAAAAATAGAAATTTTAGCTATGTGCAAAAAAGGACTTCAAAGATCATATGATAATTTGTAAAGGGAGAATGCCACAGTGAAGCCATATAGTATGAATGTCTAGCTTTCACCACCACACAATGCAAAACTCCAGTCATTGTACGATAACTCCATTTTGTTGCACAATATTAAGCTATCGTACAATGAATTCTTGCAAAAGTAATTCGAAATGAAGATTTGGGTGCATTATGGTATAATTATCCAAAGGTCATATTCTAAGTATTGATCACCATGTGGGATGAAGACTTCGATGTCATACGATATAACTCCTTAGAAGTTGTACCCTAAGTATTGAGTGTCGTACGGAATGGAAGTGCAATGGTTGTGAAGCCCATATGGAAAATAGAGGAGGGTGTTGTCCATGAATAGTCTACACGGTTTGATATAAAGGCAACCATACTCAAATTTTCTCATTGCTATACACCTATGTTGAGTGTGAACTACCAACCATGTGAGTCCCAAAAGGCCTTTTACCATGCAAATGTCAATACTTGTGTACCCAAAAAATGTCATACGATTTGAGCTAGAGGTCACCATATGATGCTATTGTGTTGGAGTCCAACTGAGGCCATACAATATTGAAGCTTTTAGTTTGCACTACAAAAATGAAATTGTACAATGCTAGCATTTTGCGGATGGATTTTTTTCAAGGATCATACAACTTACGAGTGTACTAGTTTAATGCCTCATTTTTTTTACAAAATCTCACTAGCCAACTCCATATTTTGCCTTTTTGATATTTTAACTTTCTTCGACTCCCATTGTTTTTTCTTTCATTTCTCCATCTTTGTATTATCAGATTTATCATCCACAATTTCACACGCTTTCATTGGCTTCTGTTCACCAAGAGTTGTGGTTTCAAAAAATTACACAAAATTACAAATTGATGGAAACACCTCGTAATCCTCCATTTGCCAATGAAATAGACCATGGGGAGAATTTTGATGCATCTTCAACACATAACCCTAACTCCAAAATTGCTTCATCATTTGGTTCCATCTAAACTTGACTCTTTGTAATTTCCTCTCCAAAACCTAAATCTAATGAATTCAAGGAGGCTTTTTCCTCACTAATGGCTTGGTTCTTTAAATCAATTACATAATTTTGACCCTTGTTCTCAATGGAGATCGTATTCTTTTTCCAATTCTGATCAGCTTTGGTTGTTATTGGCCGTCTCCAAAATAATGTATCATACACTTTCCTCTAGAACAAGATGACCACAAAATTCAAGAGGAATTGTTGGGTCTTGATCATTACCTTTTGCGCCATGGTGTCCCCACCTCATTGATTTCATGTTGGTTGACACCTACCAAGTGAAGGTGACTAGAAAGTTGGTTTCCCAAGACACTTCCAAGTGTCTTCTGGTAGTATGTTTACTTGGAGCCTCCCTCAAGGATGGTATATGTGTAGTACTAGGTCAATGACTTGTTTTCCTTTAGGTGGACACTCTACTATCATGCTTTTACTTGGTTCTTCTTGTTGCTATCTTTGGTCATCATCGACTATGTTGGTAATTACCGCTCTTAGTTATGGCATTGTTTGAACTCGAAGGTCTCTCACCTCGATGGGTATGGTTGTCTATAGAACTTGTTGAGCTATGTGCTTTTGTGACTCTAACTACAATGATGTGCTTGTAGTTCCATTGGAGGTTCTTTATTCCTTCACCATTTCTTGTTCTACTTCCTCTCTAGCTTCTCAAAGTCATTCCTTCTCTATTTGAGGGTCAGGGTACATCTTCTTCATTTGTGCTCTCCTGATTTCTAGAACTACCTTGTCTTGTTCCTCCATGTCCAACATATTAATGCAACTGTTTCCTTAGGGGGTCAATGACTTCATGAACATCTAGTCTATACCATTTGTACAATAGTTGTCCTTGTCTTTCTTGTTCTAGAAGTCTTTTGCAAAGTGTCCCCATATGCTACATTGTTGGCATTTTATGATAGGACGTCCTTTGTAGTTGTATTATATTTGATTGCGCCCTCATTGATTTTCATAGTCATCGGGCAATGCATTATGTGGCTTCAATGGAGAAGATTCTCCCTATGTGAAGAGTACTTGTGCAGTTCTATTCTTCAAATTATGGGCACTCCTTTATTAAATGACTCATCAACTAGAAAGCCTCACAAAGCATCTTTCTAGGACAATTATTGTTCATGTGGGCCTAAATTTAGCACTCTATTAAACCATAATCCTTTGTATTCTTTATCAATTTTTTTCTCTGCCTTCAATTTTTAATCATTCTCATCATATCCAATTATAGGGCTTCAACCATTTTGGATGTGTGTGTGCATGTATACACTTCATTGCTACTACCTTTGGGGCTCTCATCATCATTTGTCTTCCTCTTCCCTTAGGAGGATGTTTTGTTCACTCTGGTGTTCATCACTTGAATATAACCAAAGAATACAAGGACAAAAGCACTATTTTCATCTTCTTGTGCAAAAAGGGGATCAATCCCTTGATGAACACCCTCTTCTTCAAGTCACAAATCGGTTGGCTGTCCTTACTACCAACTTCTTGAGCATATGATTGTAAGATTGTACACTGTCGTCCTTCCCCTATATGGTGTTGTAAATCTCATCAATGATCTCATCCGTCGGCGAGTTTCTACTAATCATCGAGTTTTTGGGATTGGCGAATTTTTCCCAAATTTAATTGCGACTCAACTAGAGAAAAAATCGCTGATTAATCGCTGAGTTTTTGCAAAAAATCGGCAAGGCTTTTAGAAAAATTCTTTTTTCAATTTTCTTTTGTTTTCAAATTTTTTAAATTTTATTTTTTTTGTTTTTGTTAAAAACAAAAGGCAAAAATCCTATATATATTATGTAAAATAGAGAATTGCAATATGCTAGTAGAGCTAGGAAGAGGAAGATTTAATTGCAATGATGTTTTTACTTCTAGTTTGACACAAACTATTTACTATTATGCTTCCTGCCATCAACATTCCGCATGAGAATGTGATTTTGTACCCACTGTGCATTTATATATATCTAAACTCTTGCTTGTTTCTCTTGTGTTCTCTTTAATTAACTCATTAGATGCATCTTCTCATTGAAATTTGCAAAAAATGTATTTTGAATTAAATTTTAGCAATTTTTTAGGTTCCTGAGTTTTTTTTTAAAATGGCCTAGTTTTTCTTGATTAAACTTTTGGGGGGCTTGGCGAGTTTTTGGCTTTGGCAAGTTTTTCAACTATGACATCATCTGTAATGTTCCTATCATAAAATAAATTATTAATCAAACTTTTGTTAATGGGCTGATTGATTTAGTATATCTCGGACCCATTTTTATTTAATTGTTTTTGTAGGTAGGTGTGGCCGTTGGCTATCTTTGTAAACCCTCGGAAAGGATTCCCTGATGGGTATTTAACCATGACATGTAGATAGTATTTGGTATGCGATTTTGAATTATTTTCTTTTCACTACGAATTCTTATTGGAGTTGTGGATTATTCCCCATTTCGGACGTGAAAGATCTTCCCTACTTGACTTTCTAGTTTCGGTGGGATTCAACCCTCACCCTATTCTGTTGTGTTCTACTTTGCTTCGGGTCTGGCACATTTGGAGTGCCATCATTGTTTGCTATTATACATATTCTGTGTTTTGGAACTGTTACCACATTTATTGTTATGAGTTAACTGGCAAATCTAATCAATCTTATTTGGCATGCATACTATTTGGAAATATACTTAACCTCCGCATTTGAACAACTTGCTATACAGGTTAGTACTGTATGGACATAGCCGTTAGTCATACTGTACGCCCCAAACACCTCAGACTTAATTCTCCTGCCATACGAACAACCTAATCTTCACACCATATCCCCTCCCCATCACTGTATGGACTCCCTCCCAACACCGTACGACATACTTTTCCATACCGTACGACCACCCTTATACCAACCGTACAGCCCAAGCCTAGACACCATACAACCAACTCATTTGCACCGTGCGGCCAATCTCATTTGCATCGTACAACCAACCCAGACATTGTACACTTCCTGCCTTTCGTACTACACCCTCCAGCTACTTGACGGGGATGGAATTAAGCCACAAAGGAAGCACGTCTTCAATTGCGGGGGATTGAAAAATTACAATGGTATCAAAGCTAACCATCCTGCCAGCCTGTGGACAGTGAATGAGAGTTTATAGCCGAAAGAGAAGAAGATTCCATTTGGTTAATAGAATGGCAGAACAAGAACCCACTACTATTGAACTCTTGGCACTCCTAAAAGATCTTTTGAGGAATTAGGCACAGATCGATGACACTTAGCGACTTGTGGAAGAAACTCTAAGGAAATTGGAAGACAATAAAATATCTGATGAACAAAATGGTCACAGTGCGGACTTGGCATCAAGTAAGGCAAACTCTCATCCAGCATGCTCTTGACCTTCCATGCCATCTTTCCCTCCATGAACAGAGGTAACACAGTAGGCAAGCTTTGAGGAAGTTCAAGGATAGTTGAGAGAAGACTGGAAGAATGCAAATTTGGAGGAGGATATATCCTACAAAGATTATATAGAACTAAGAATGAGATATTCTGAAGGCGAAAATCGAGGATATATTTTAATGATGATCTCAAAAGAAAGTTGAGTAAGGTAAATTTGTCACCATTTGACGGATCCGGATCTATATATGCTCAAACATGGGTAATGAAGGCCAATACTTAATTCCAACTTAATCCAATGCTAGAGGAAGAAGCAATCAAATTTGCAGCGCTACACTTGGAGGGAGTGGCGCACAATTGGTGGCATCACGACACCATCACACTAGGGCATGACCAAATACATACTTATGTGGAATTCACTGAAAGATTGATAGATCGATTTGATGGTAAAGATCTGGAACTTAATTTCAAAGAATTGGCACAACTAAGGCAAACTGGATCGGTTGACCAGTACATCACGAAATTGCAGAAACTCTATGTTTTGGTCACGGACATTTCCGAAAGGAGACGGATAGTGCTCTTTATGGATGGACTGACAAAACCACTAAAAAGTTGGGTAAAAGGTTTCAATCCTGCCACCCTTTCAAAAGCTATAAAAAAGGCGCAGAGCATGGCATCATCATCAACATCATCCTCTCGAGCTTACGCGCACTCCAAACCGCCAGTTTTCCCCAAGGACAGAGATAACAAACCTCTACCAAAGAAACCTTCGTTGGACGAAGCCACCAAATAGGAGCTACAAAGGAAGAAATTATGCTTCAATTGCAAGGGACCATGGGAGCTAGGGCACAGATGCCTCGGTAAAGGAAAAATACACTATATTGAAGTAGTATCCGATGATGAGGACGATCAGGAGGATCTACCTACTGAAAACAACCATCCCCCATGAGGACACCAAAATGGTTAACCTGAACTATATGGAGAGAATTGCAGCTTTGGTACAGTGTGGAGGAACCATCGCCTTAGTTGGGAGCCCAAGGTGTATGGTGTTTCATGTACAAGGAACCCTTCAAGGACAGAGGGTCATAATGATGCTCGATAGCGGAGTCACGCTAAACTTCATAAACTCGTCTTTGGTAAAAAGAAGAGGTTTTCCTACTGAGATGCATGCAAGATTTCAGGTCAAGGTCGCTAGAGGGACACTTTTGCCTTGTACGCACCTTGTTCCCCAACTGAGAATCACCATGGCTAACCACACTCTGACGGAGGATTTCTTTATAGTGGACCTAGATGATATTGAGGTTATTCGGGGCATACAATGGATGGAGACACTTGATGAATACACTCAGAGCTTCAAATAGATGGACTTCACTTTTGTTGTTGACAGGAAAAAGGTTGTTCTCTATGGGATGGCCAATTAGGGACCGAAGGAAGTTTCGGTACAGTAGATGGAGGCAATCTTTCGACATGATGACTTTGCATGGGCTGCACACTATTTTGTTTCAGCAGAGCCCATAAAAGGATAATAGACACCTCACCAGGATAATGATCTTCAAAATATTGTGAGTACTCATGATAAAGTCTTTATAGACATTCCTCCTAGCATACCACCCCATCATGGGTTTGAGCATACCATCGAATTGGAAACAAGCACCAAACCAATCATAACGACACTTTACCGCAACCCCAAGAAATTCAAAGATGAGATAAAAAAGACGATTTAGGAACTACTGAAGCAAGAATGGATCCATCCTAGTTTTAGCCCTTTTGCATCCTCAGTAGTATTGGTTAAAAAGGACAGAATCATGCACATGTGTGAACTACAGTGCATTGAACAAAAAGATAATAAAAAATAGATATCTGATTCCCAAGATCGATGAATTGTTGGATGAATTACATGGTGGGGTTTATTTTTCAAAAATAGATCTCCGTTTCGAATACCATCAGAGCCACGAGGGAAGAAGACATAGAGAAGATGACTTTTCGTTGTCACTATGGGCATTATGAGTTCCTGGTCATGTCGTTCGGATTAACGAATGCACCTACTACATTTCAGTCATGCATGAATCACATCTTTAACAAACAATTGCGTGAGTACTTACTGGTATTCTTTGATGACATCCTTATTTATAGCAAGACATGGGAAGAATACCTAAAGCATTTGGATGAAGTCCTAAGGATCATGAAGGCTCAATCCTTGTTCGCCAAGCAATCCAATTGTGAATTTGGATGATAGAAATATTGTACCTGGGGCACGTTGTCAGTAAATGCGGAGTACAGGTTCATTAGGAGAAGATTCAGGCTATCCTTGATTGTCCCCCCTCCCCCCACCCCAAATCGCTCTATGAGTTGTGAGGTTTTTTTGGGCTGTGCAGTTATTATCAGAGGTTTGTAAAAGGATTCTCTCAACTTAGTGCACTATTAACAAATTTGACAAAAAAGGGCTCCTTCCAGTGGAATGAAAAGGTGCAACACGCTTTTGATAAGTTGAAATAAGTAATGAGCACTTGCCCTGTACTCGCCTTACCAAACTTCGCTTAACCATTCATTCTGGAGTGTGACACATCTAGAGAAGGCATTGATGCGGTACCAATGCAAGAGAAACACTCCATAGCCTATGAGAGTTAGAAGCTTACACAAGCAGAGCGTCTATACTCCATTTATGACAAAGAGAAGTTAGCCATTGTACATGCACTGACCAAATTCCAACAGTATCAGGTGGGTGCCAAGTTTGTCGTCCGTACTGATTATAATAGCTTGAGATATTTTTTGGATCAATGGGACTTGAACAAGAGGCAACAAAAATGGGTAAGCAAGGTTCAAGCTTTTGATTTCGACATTGAATATGTGAAGGGAAAAAACAATGTGGTTGTAGATGCCTTGTCCAGGAAACCCACCATCTATTTACTGACTTAGATTTCAGCTGACTAGAAAGCACATTTATTGGCGAAATATTCCAAAAATAGATTTGCCTATGAGTTAATGGACGGCAACACTTAGGACGATCGATACAAAGTGGTGGATGACATCATTTACTATAAGAATCGGATATACTTAGTGCCTGAATCCAAACTAAAGCAAAAAATCTTGAAGGAGATACATGCCTCACCCTTGGCTGGACACCCAAGTTTCCTCAAAACTTACAGACAACACAGGGAACCATTTTCATGGAAAGGCCTTAAAGGAGACGTATTACAGTATGTAAGAGAGTGTGTAGTCTACTAGCAAAAAAAATCTGAACATACTCTACCCGTCAAATTACTGCAACCTTTGCCTATATCGAAAAAGAAGTGGGAAAGTATCTTGATGGACTTCATTATTGGACTTCCCAAGGTGAACGGAAAGGATTGTATCTTCATGGTCGATAGACTAACGAAGTGTGCACATTTCTTCATCATCTCTTCAAATTTCCAGGCCGTATAGGTAGCCTAATTATTTTTTAGAGAAGTCTTTCATCTACACGGGTTACTCTAAAACATTCTTAGTGGCTGGGATGGTCGAATTATCAGTATTTTCTAGACATAATTGTTTCAGTTGGCAGGAACAGAATTATCGCCAAGTACTAGCTACCACCCTCAGACAAATGGACAAACAAAGATTGTGAATAAGTGGCTAGAAGGCTACCTTCAAAACTACGTTTCGACACAACAATGGACATGGGTCAAATGGATGCATCTAGGGGAATACTATTACAACACCACTTACCACATGTCCATCAGGATGACACCCTTCAAAGTACTATATGAGTCTGAACCCCTTTCATTTGTCGACATGGTGCTAGGTGATAGTCACGCACTAAGGCCCAGGGATTGGCTTTAGTAAGGGCAAGACATCCAAAGATATTTGAAAGAAAACTTACAAAGGACATAGAATCAACAAAGATGTATGCTGACAAACACCAAATTGAGAGAAGTTTCGAAGTGGGAGACTTGGTCTATCTTAGGCTCCCGCCATATAGACAGTCATCATTGAAGGCAAAAGGGAAAGAAAAACTGAAGCCACGATTTTATGGCCCTTATCGTGTAGCTCGCCGCATCAGTGAAGTTTTCTATGAGCTAGAACTTCTAGAGGGAAGCCGCATTCATAATGTTTTTCATGTCTCTTGCCTAAAGAAAGCTATGGGAAAAAACATCATGGTAACTTCAGACTTTCCGCCGCTCAATGAAGAAGGGAAGCTCATATTGGAACCAGACGAGATCATTGATGTACGTGAGAAGAACCTGTGAAACCATACTTTGAAGGAATACTTAGTATGCTGCAAACACTTGCCAATGGATGATGCAACCTGGGAAGGCGAACACATTCTGCAACATCCGACATTGCATTTTCTTGAGGACAAGTAAAGTTTGGAATGAGAGGACTGTAATGTTCCCGTCATAAAATAAATTATTAATCAAACCTTTGTTAATGAGTTGATTGATTTAGTATATCTCAGACCCATTTTTATTTAATTGTTTCATAGGTAGGTGTGGCCATCGGCTATCTTTGTACACCCTTGGAAATGTTTCCCGAATAGGTATTTAAGCACAACATGTAGGTAGTATTTGGTATGCGATTTTGGATTAGTTTATTTGTATTGCAAATTCTTGTTGGAGTTCTGGATTGTTCGCCATTTTGGACGTGAAAGATCTTCCCAACTTGGCTTTCTAGTTTCGGTGGGATTCAACCCTCACCTTATTCTGTTGTGTTCTACTTTGCTTTGGGTTTGGCACATCTAGAGCGCCATCATTCTCTGCAATTATATATATTCTGTGTTCTCGAATTGTTACCACATTTATTGTTTTGAGTTAATTGGCAAATTTAATCAATTTTGTTTGGCATGCATACTATTTGGAAATATACTTAACGTCCACATTCAAACTGCCTGCTATATAAGTTAGTACCATACGAACATAGTCGTCAGTCATATCGTATGCTCCAAACACCCCAGACTCAATTCTCCTACCGTACGTACAACTTAGTCTTCACACCGTATCCCCTCCCCATCACCGTACAGACTCCCTCCCAACACCGTATGACCTACTTTTCCATACTGTATGACCACCCTTTTACCAACCATACGGCCCAAGCCTAGACACTGTACGGCCAACTCATTTGCATCATGCGGCCCACTCATTTGCATCATATGACCAACTCAGATGCCGTACACTTCATTCCTACCTTCCGTACCACACCCTCCAACTACTTGACGGGGATGAGATTAGGAAATAGAGGAAACACGTCTTCAACTACGGGGGATTGGAACATTACATCATCATGTAGTGGTTCAAACTCATACATGTCGATGTGAGTTGAGTTCCCCTACAACATGCATAATCAAATATTTGGTGTTTCAAGGAGAAACACCAAACACTCAATCCTCTCTTGGTATAAGGTCATCTCTCATGCTAAGCTTGCAAAGTAAGATCATGAAATGACTTCAAGGTTCCTTCCTAATCGTGGACTTCACTTAGTTTTATGATGTGATATGTTGGTTATCACAAAGGGACTTATGTTATTCATTCAATGGATATCAACTCTTGCACTTCTAAAGATTTGGCTTTACAACATGCAATGAAAATATGATTTTGATCTTCAAACATCTACTACAAATTAAACTTAAATTTGACTACTAATTCTATCTCTAACTAGAAATGCAAGGAATCATGGATGACTTGGACTCTACTAGATGTGATCTCACTAGCGGCTCCACCCACCAAGTGCAAGGTTCTAAGGAATACACAAATGATTTTCAAATCAGTATCCTCTCTCCAATCCCATCATCTAGATGCAAACAAAAGATTAAACATCAAGTGAAGTTAAGTGTTTTCATCGGCTTACCACGCAAGGCACCCTTACCATCGGCAATAGGCTAGTGGTCTAGATTTTTTTGAGTCAAACAAGAAAACATCCAAGTGTAAGATTGAGGAAACCATGTAAAACCCCAAAGCAATAACAAGTAATCCACCATGAAGAACCAACAATGATTATCAATTACTTTGACAAGCATTATAGCAACAATTTGATCAAGTCCCTCCCTTGGCTATACTCTATCTTCTAGCTCTCTACTACCTCCAATCTCTAAGCTAATCTAATAAGCTCCTCCTAATCCCTTAAGCTAATCTCATCAATTACAAAGGAGAAGGCCTTAGCCTTTTATAGTAGTTCAATGACAATGAAGGGCCATGATTGATTCAAGATCAAGAGCCAAGATTTCTTCCCACAAACCCTAATTAAGGTTGCCAAATTTACAACCAATTACATGAAGGCATCAATTTGTGGGCCAATAAGAAAATTACAATGATTTTGATAACCAATGAGAGAATAGGACACTTAGCATGATTTGATTGACTATGCTTGAAACTGAATTCTCTAATCGGAGACAACCAATTGCCATGTCACTTGGAGTCTTGGCTTGTATGGTATCTGCCAACATTTGTGATTTCCTCCATCCTTCAAAATTTCCTCATGGAATTGACATGAACCACTTGCATCTTCGTGAACCTATGAACTTGATCTTTCTTGATTCTTCTTGAATATGTCCCATGTAGCTAGATCTTCTTTGCTTTCCTAATTTTCTTGTTGATTCCAATCTAAATTTGCAAGTTGATAGCTTGAACATGAATCCTTCCTTCTCACTTGAGTCCTCAGGCTTGTGCCATCTCCTTGTAGTATTTACTTGAAGTGTTGAGGCCTTGACCATCACCTTGTCCTCTAGCTTATCCTTCTTGAATTCACCTTGCAAAACAAAGGAGAAAAAGCATTAATCTTTGTGGAAAAAATCCAAAAGTAAAATCACATGAATAATAAACACCCATCCAACTAAAATCCAACCATTTTGCAAAGTTGAGTTTTAATCTCATCACAATCCAAAACCATTTATTATTATTATTTTTAATTTTCATCATTTTCTCTCCCCTCAAATTTTTTTCTAATTTTTTTTAATTTAAGGAGAGGCAGGATGGCTTTGGCAATTAACAAAGGATGAGAGTTGGCTGGGGAAAATTATGGAGATGGGAAAGTTCCCTTGGAGCGAAATTTTTTGAAGACGCAAGATTTCCCAAGCAAGGAAACTTCTGAAGATGAGAAATTTTCCCAAGCCACGTTCTTAAAATTTCCTCATTTGAATGTTCCTTCGGAATTCCTTGCTCTATTCTTGCTCATGGTGTTGCCCTCATGCCATAAATCGATCTTGTAATGCTTTAGAGGATGGCAAAACTTGGGAGACACAATGTGGGGAAATTTCCTACGATGAGAAATTTCCCCAAAGAGGGAAAATTCTGATGATGCAAAATTTCTCCAAGAGGAAAATCCTTTGGAAAATTAAAAATTAACAATTTCTCCCTCATCGTTCTAAAATTGCAATTCTTAAGTTACTACCAAATAAAGGCCCGAGTTTTGAGATTTTTGGGAGAAATGAGGAGGTAGGGAAATTTCTAAAGATGCAAAATTTCCCCAAGAGGGAAGTTTCTGAAGATGCGAAATTTCCCCAAGAGGAAAATCCTTTGGAAAGTTATTGATTCCTCCCGCTTATTGTTCTAATATTGTTATGTTTAAGTTGCCACCGAGTAAAGGCCCCCAAAAGCGTTTGCACTTCATTTTGCCGAAAGGAGTCATAAGATTCTTCGGAGGAATGGGTAGGTAGGGAAATTTTTGAAGATGTGAAATTTCCCCAGGGGGGAAATTTATGAAGATGACAAATTTCCGCGAGGACTAGTTTCTTTCACAAACTTCATCAACCACACAAACCCTTCTCTCCCGGACTAAAATTCCACTATCCACTTGGACTTAGGCCACGAAAATTCCTCTAAGTGGCATCAAAATGCTCACACAAGTCCCAGGAAAAAATTGCTTCCTAGGGAGCCAAAATTGCTCAAACTCACCTTGTACTTGGAGACATGAAAAAAATGTTGCCAACCAAAACCGCCTACGACAAAGACTACTACTTGCCAAAACAAAAAGAGGGGGTACCCATTTGCAGTAGGGCAATGGTGTGAAAAGTACACAACATCTAGCATGCACCCAAAGAAAGGTTCCTAAACATTTCAAGGATAAGACCTGTGTAGAACCAGGAACCTTTGATCAAATCCCCTTCTGCCTATCAAACAACTAGGAAATGCACTCAAATGGATGAAACCATGAAATTGGGCTAAACGCCTTCATCTTTGATTATGCATGTGTGCAAGTGTATTCATTCCCTGCTCGACAAGGACCTAGAAAGCCCCTCAGATCCATTGGACTTAGCTATTTTGATATCCTTACTCCAAAAGCATCTTGGATAGAGCCTTGTTGCTAGTCAGGAGTCCATAGCCCTGATGAGGTTAATGTTGTGGTCAACTACAAGCATTGCTCTACCTTTAGTGAATATTTTTATAGCACCAATAGAGATTTTTGCACACCCAAAGCCAAACCTCCTCATTTTCTTCTCTTTTCTCATTTTCCCCTTATTTCCTTATCTCTTTTCTTTTGATATTGTCTTTCTTTTCTTCTCAATCTTTTATTCTTGGCTTACAAACAATGAAGCTCATTCATGGTTTGGAAGACCACAGTGGCACTAAAGCAAGCATATTATTTTTGCTAATTCCAACTCCATTTTGACACTCCCATGAACTCAGAGCAATCAAGTGTAAGTAAACTCTTGTAATCGAAAGACTTGGATACTTAGACCTAGCGAATGAATTCAGTCCAAATTTAGTACAAATCCTTTTTGCAAGATAAAGTTATTAGGAATCCAATCTCCAATTCAAGGAACCAAACAAAGAGATATCCAGGAAATACACTGAACAAATCCACTAGGAGAAATACCAGAGTGTGTTGTCTATCACCCCACATTTCTCACATATTTGGATCCCTCTAGCCAAACTAACCAAGCAGGCAATTGAACTAAAGGAGGTTAGACAACTAAAGGAAATAACAACTAGAATACTTGGGTCAAATGACTCAAGGAAAACCTAAAGACTAAATCCCTAAAGCAAACAAAGCTAAGCAACTAATAACCCCACTCAAAGAAATCTCAAGTCAAATGACTCAAGGAAAATTAACTTCTTGGCTTGACAAGGAAACAAGAATTCTAACCAATAGAAAGGAATCCTACTCTAATCCTCTTGAACCAAGTGGTTCAAGACAAAACTACTCTATGTACAAGAGTCCGAAAGGGATGGTAGAGACCAAACTAATATACACTTCATCGGACATGGTTTCTCAAGATGTTCAAGAGTAGCAAGGCTTGGGTGATGGTTCTTAATTTTGCAAATTTGTCCTTGTACTTTGAAAATATATTTACTACCCCATTTTCAACTCAAGAAAATTATCATGCAAGATCAACAGTCAAGGGAATTCATGTGGTCTATGGTCAATCCAAATCCAAGTTTTCTTTCCTAAACCTTCATAATCAAAACAATTTTAAAAAATTTAATATTAGAAGCAAGGAAAGAAACAACCTAGCATGTCTCAAGTGGTAATTCATATTGAAATCATTGTTGATCATCCACAGCTTTAGGAGGTCATAGTTGGTGTTGGATTCCCCCTTTAGCATGTCTCAAGTGGTAATTCATATTGAAATCATTGTTGATCATCCACAGCTTTAGGAGGTCATAGTTGGTGTTGGATTCCCCCTTTGGCGGCTGCATCGAACTAATGGGTGGCCAAGGCAAGCTCAAACTTGTAGTCAAACCCATAAAATATTGCATTAGGAGGCTTGTCCTTGTATTGCATGAATGACACAGCCCTCTGAAGGTTACTAAGTGCATCCTCAAAAATCAAGGATTCGCTGATAATTTCTCCATTAAATATCTCCTCAAGTTGTTCAATTGCAATATCCATTTGTAGCACCCATCCGAATTGGTCTTCATCATCTTCTCCCATGGTGTTGCATGTAGATCTCTCTTTACAAACATCTTGTAATTCTTCATGTAGAATCCTATCAAGCATAGCATCCTCGCAACTGAAAGGAAGATCATCCAACATCCTCATTAATTATCATCAAATTCAATATCAAGTGGCAAGATTTTTGGAGGTCAAAGTTGATGGTGAACCATGCCACTTGCAGTAACTTGATCATCTTGAAATTCATTTGGCAGTGGATCATCTCCCTTCATGATATCCCTTAGCACCCCACCAAAGAACTTGTGGGCGGTGATGTCTTGTAATGACTTATCAAATTCCTCTTCATACCTTGATTCATCTATGATAACTTGCAATTCCTTGTTCAACTTGTCCACCTAACTATCTTCCTTCCCAAGGGTGTGAAAATCCTTGTAATTTATCGTCAAGAATTCAACCTTGGAGCACGTGGGAAATTTCACCAAGGACCACCTCCTCGAACTTGTGATGATCACCTTCTAACTCTTCAAGATGTTGATCTTTGTCTTCTCTGCCTCCCCTTCCTTGAATAAAATCTTTTGCTTCCTTAATTTTTTGCCCCCCTTCTAGTGAAGTGATGTGTGAGTTTTTCCTCTTGATTACCATTGTCATGAAGCTTATCCATGTCACCTTGATGCAACTAATTTCTTTCTTTACCCTTTGGTTCCCAACTTGAGTGATGATGATCACCTTTATTAGACATCCAACTCGTGAGTTGGAAGAAATCCTTGCCAGGCCCCATAGATATTTCCTCATACGAACCCATTTGAAACTTGATCAAGTCAATAGTGCCTTGACAAGCTGGGCAAGTAGACTTTGAACATAAAAGGCTATGCACGCTGCACCAAGTGTTTTCTCCATATCTCCATCTTGGTTTCCTATAGATATCTTCTTTGAAATCAAGAAACTCATCTTCTGAATTGAAAACAACCACAGGCTCATACACTTGTGAAAAAGAAATTCTACCTCGTAATGCCAAGTCTACCTTCAAAAGGAACATGAAACAATGTGTCTTCTCATGCTCAATGGTGCCACGTATCCTACATTTCCCTGTTGCTGCAAGTTGAGACAATCACATGGATGCAACCTCACATTCAAATGAAACCAAACAGGAAGAACATCAACCTACCTATCCATTTGAGAAACCTTTTCTTTGTCTTGTTTTTTGATTTTTCAAAATATTTTACTTTTTTTTTTTTTTTAATTATTTAAAGAGATCTCCTATCTCAAATATACTTAAAAGCACACTCCTATTGATAATTTCACAAGAAAAATTTGATCATGTACTCCTAGAGCCAAATTCTATTAATGTGAGTTTTGTTCCACTACAACTTTCAAATCTGTTGGTGTAAATAATTATTCACTATTTACACTTTACTTAAGTTTACTTAGGTTAATGCATTATTTTAATATTTATTTATTAGTCACCTAGGAGTATGTGTACTCTTGTGAGTTGTCATGTTGACAACATAGAAGTTTGCACCTCTTTTATGCACATGGTGTCTACATCTCCACTTGAGATACACCTCATCATTCTTATCCTATCCTCTAGAATGATGGGTAAGACATGTGCTTAGGTGTCATGCTTATCTTATCTCCTGGCTCTTTCTAGAGACATTCTAGGTGCTTCCTAAGAGGCCTTTATATACAAGCACTCCTAGTGTGTTTGTACATAACACAGTGATGTATGAGGACATACTCTGATATATTGATCATACTCCTTTTTGGTCTACAGTTGTGCTTGTGTTTGAGTTCTACGATCTTAAATGAATCTTGCCCTAAAGTAAATTCTTACATGGTATCAGAGATCTTGGAGAATCTCTTTCACAAAGCCATTTGAGACCATCTTCTTGCTTCGGTACCTCGGCTCGAATCCAGAGTATCATAGTCATTGGGAGCATCTAGAGCTAGATTTGACCTCGCCATTGTGTCCAAAATGTCGATTTGGTGAAATTTGACTATAATTTCGCCTACCCTAGGCATAGTCAAAATTGAGGCAATTTTTTTTGCAAACCGGCACCCAAAGGACCGATTTGCAAATTGGTATGATCATTTCAGATCTGTACATTGAATTTTCAGATCTGCATCTCTACATTTCTTTTTGGATCTACATTATTTTTCAGGAAATTTTTGGCTATTAGGCTAGTTGGAGAGATTTTTTGCAGGTGAAGATTGAAGCTTGCTAGTGCAAATCAGATATTTGTATCACATTCAGAAGGTTAAAAAATCCCCAAATCAGATTTTGTTTCATCCAAATCGGACATCTGAGGCAAAATCTAGAGCCATTTGATTTTTGGAGGTGCACTAGCGGCGATTCAGAAAAAATAATAGCAGTAGCAATTTTCAAACAGTGATATCTCCCTCATACGAACTCCTTTTTGCGAGCAATATTTTTTTTTTTGGGGGTAGAATTTCATGATCTACACATTGGTGCAAGTGGTTTGAGATCTCTTTTTCTAAATTTTTCTGCAACTCACAAATCCCGATTTTTACCACTTAAAATGCTTAGTATTGGTTCATCTGGACACATAATCAAGTTCTGTTTTTTTTGAAAGTGCATATTTTTTTGTCTACTTTCTAGATCTGCAATTAGATTATAGGTTATGTAGATAGAAATACTGCTTTCAAAAATAGGCCCTAAATTGGCTCTTGCACATGCACTACATATAAAGTGCCTGAATCATACATTAGGGGGGGGTTTCTTTGATTTTTTTTTGCATTTTGGGGGTTACATTGATTAGTCCATCATGGAAGAGGAAGATTTAATTACCTTGACACCAGATAACTATCAAGAATGGAGTCAATTGGTTATCCCATATCTTAGTCAGCATACTGCACTACTATATGTGAGAGGACTTTTATACAATGAGGATACATGTTCCATCCTTTGTCGTGCACTCTTTCTCTATATGGATATAGAGGTTATGGATTCACTTGATGACTTGAAGTCAAAAGATTTATATGATATTTGGATCCATCTTTGGGAGACATATGGAGATGCAAACATTCCTCCATTCCTCAAAGACCTTTTACCTCCAGTTGCAGCTACATCCTCTCTAGATGAGATCACACCTCCAGATGCTCCTGTTGCTCCTACTGATCCTGTTTCAGTCATAGATGCTTCAGATTTAGTACAGCAGGACCCTTTATGTCTTCCTACTTTATCTTCATGCGACGACTTCCTTCCCACCATTGCAGGCTTGTTCATGGAGTCTCACATTGAAGATGTGGGAGACATTATTGATAATATTCGTCTTCTTTTTGAGGTGAATTTTTCGTCTATTGCCGCAGGGACAGATTCATGTACTTCAACACATCAGAGTACACTTTGTCTTCTAGTTCTAGCCTTAGGTGATGACTTCTTGACTGACATTTCAGGTTTGTTCATGGAGTCATACACAACAGATTTGGAGGACTTCTTTGATGATCTACTGCTTCTCTTTGATGAGGATGATCCTTCTACAATTGTTGTGAGGGCTCACTCTATCCCTCATGTCCATTCTCTACATGATCAGTCTTTACAGGCTGATGTGATTGTGGATCCTTATGTACAGTAGTTGCAGGAGGTCTCTTTGTCATTTGAGAAGACTATTGGTTTCTTGAAACAGGTTCTACATGCATCCTTGCTCGATCTACACTTCTTCTCAACAATTTTGGAGGAAGCCACCATCAATATCGACACAGGGACACTGAAACAAGTTTCAGAGACACCTTATATCATCGACATTCTTTCCACACCCAGGGGAAGCGTCTCACCTATATCTTGCATTTTTTCCTTCCAAAGGGGAGGAACATCATTCAGCGGTCATGGATCAGCTTCTACGTTGGAGCATTTCTCACTGACCGGCATACTACCTTTAGGGGGGGGGCTACCTTGTCTCCTTCTCCTTTTGGGGGGGGGACTTTTCCCTCTTAGGGAGTTTTCTTCTTCTCCCATTTCTCTTTTCTATATACTCGATGTATGTCGTAATGGGGGGGTCTTGATTACTCCATCCATCCATGCATCCTATTTTCATCTCTCTTTTTGGGGGGAGGGTTCTTCCCATGAGGTTTTCCCTCTTTCTCCACTTTATGAGAGATTGCATTTTTATTATGTGCATGGGCACCTAACATGGCCTAGTAGCCAGGACCCATTATGCATTTGATCCTAGTTTTCGTAAGCTTAAGGGCATTCCCCTAAGTTGCACTTAAGGGGGGATGTTGGTGTAAATAATTATTCACTATTTACACTTTACTTAAGTTTACTTAGGTTAATGCATTATTTTAATATTTATTTATTAGTCACCTAGGAGTATGTGTACTTTTGTGAGTTGTCATGTTGACAACACAAAAGTTCGCACCTCTTTTATGCACATGGTGTCTACAACATCTCCACTTGAGATACACCTCATCATTCTGATCCTATCATCTAGAATGATAGATAAGACATGTGCTTAGTTGTCATGCTTATCTTATCTCGTGGCTCTTTCTAGAGACATTCTAGGTGCTTCCTAAGAGGCCTTTATATACAAGCACTCCTAGTGTGTTGGTGCATAACACATAGTGATCTATGAGGACATACTCTGATATATTGATCATACTCCTTTTTGGTCTACAGTTGTGCTTGTATTCGAGTTCTACCTTATACTTGATGTTTCAAGGAGAAACACCAAACACTGAATCCTCTCTTGGTATAAGGTCATCTCTCATGCTAAGCTTGCAAAGTAAGAGCATGAAATGACTTCAAGGTTCCTTCTTAATTGTGGATTTCACTCAATTTTATGATGTGATATGCTAGTTATCACAATAAGACTTATGCTATTCATTCATTCGATATTGACTCTTGCACTTCTAAAGATTTGGCTTTACAACGTGCAATGAAAATATGATTTTGATCTTTACACATCCACTTCAAATCAAACTTAACTTCGACTAATACTTCTATCTCTAACTAGAAATGCAAGGAATCATGGATGACTTGACCTCTACTAGATGTGATCTCACCAGCGGCTCCACCCACCTAGTGCAAGCTTCTAAAGAATACACAAATGATTTTCACATCAATATCCTCTCTCCAATCCCATAATTTGGATGCAAACCAAAGATTGAACATCAATTGAAGTTAAGTGTTCTCATCGGCTTATCATGCAAGGCGCCTTTACCATCAACAAGAGGCTAGTGGCCCAAATTTGTTGGAGTCAAACAAGAAAACATGCACAATAACATCCATTCAACTAAACTACTTCAACATGAAAATAAATCTACTCCAAGTGAAAGATCGAGGAAACCATGTAACGCCCCAAAGCAATAACAAGTAATCCACTATAAAGAACCAACAATGAATTATCAATTACTTTGGCAAGCATTATAGCAATAATTTGATCAAGTCTCTCCCTTAGCTATCCTCTAATCTTCTAGCTCTCTGCTACCTCCGATCTCTAAGCTAATCTAATAAACTCCTCCTAATGCCTTAAGCTAATCTCATCAATTATAAATGAGAAGGCCTTAGCTTTTTATAATAGTTCGATGACAATGAAAGGTCAAGATCAATTCAAGATCAAGGGCCGAGATTTCTTCCCTCAAACCCTAATTAGGGATGCCAAATTTATAGCCAATTAAATGAAGGCACCAATTCATGGGCCAATAAGAAAATTACAATGATTTTAATAGCCAATGAGAAAATAAGACACTTGGCATGATTTGATTGACTGTGCTTGAAATTGAAATTATCTAATTCGAGAAGACAACCAATTGCTACATCATCATCCTCATCCTATGCTTGGAGTCTTGGCTTGTAGAGTATCTCCCAACATTTGTGATTTCCTCCATCCTTCGAAATTTCCTCATGGTGACTTGAACCATTTGCATCTTCGTTGTTACATCCCAATTTTTGGCTCCATTTGAAATGTTCATATAACCGCTGAGGTATCATGTGAAGTTTGTTGACAGGTGAAATTAGTTACAATCATGTGAAATGGTAAGATGGTTAATCATTATAATTTCTTATGAAGTTGGCATGCTAGTTAACCGTTATGATGATATTTTAATGCTATTTTGGAAAGTTAATTATTTATCATGAATTCACGAGAATTGAAAAGGCGGTTAGCCGTTATAATTGTTTATGATTAATAACTTGTTATGGTAATATGATTTAATTATTGAGAATCTCCTTGTAGGGAGCACATCAAAGGGGTGGAAATATTGTCATAAAAGAATTGGGCACAGGGGCACCACCATCACTAGGCAAATAGGTATGAATCTTGAATCACCATGGCTAAGGGTAAAGAACTAGGCAAGCAAGAGTGTACGTTGGACAATACCATGAGCTACTTGGTCAAACATATAAATTATATAGCTATCATTATCAAAATTCATGTTCAGAACCATTACCTTTGTTGTTTTATGATAACGTCTCCATTTTTTCTTCATCATCATGCACACACACACATATATGTATATAAACGTATGATACACCATGATATTAAATCTCTAGTTCTTCTCTAGTAAATATGTATAAATATATACATGCATATATATTAAGAGGATATGAGGTTAAGATAAATCATAATTCTCTGAATTATGCACATATATAGATATGCATATTTTAATAGGTATGATCTTGGACATAATAATAGTATGGTGACATCATTTTGAAAATAATAGATACGCATATATATATATATATATATATATATATATATATATATATATATATATTTATATATATATATTTATATTTCTATATATATTTATAGATTCTTTCTTTTAATAACTCTTCATAGGAGCCCTTTGATATTTGTTTTAAAATTATAAATCTCTATGAGACGTTGAGTACATTTGGTGCCTCTTCTTTTTAAATTGGTGAATTCAAGAAACCAAGGATCTTGTTTTTAAAACTGCCACCTTGGGCTGTGGCATTACATTAAAACTTCTCACACTACCGAGACGACATTCAACTTTTCTTTCCTCTCGTCTCTCTTTACATTTCAAGATCAAGTTTCATTTAACTCATGGGATTTTATGTATCAGATTGCTAGCATTGTCTCTATAGTTCAAATAGCTTGAGCCGCTCGGTCAAGACTTCCTGAGTCTCACTGATCATCGATCAAGTTATGTTGATATCGCATATTGTCATTCTTATTCAAAAATCGATGCCAATAATTATCTTGATAAATCTAAACCTGCCATTGTTCCTCAAGCATTTTATGTTTCAATGTTAAAAGTGAAGTATAAGTACTCAGCTCATGTCTGTCGTCCTTTCTTGTTCTTTCTTCATGATTAAATGTCAACAATTTAGCTTCAAAAATGAGTCAGAATGCACAAGTGTGACTCTCATAATGAACAGTTCTACATACGTTTGTGAAACATTTTATTTCATGATTCCTGAGTTACAAGAACGGCTTAATGCCAGAGTTTTTATCTCATGTTTTCAGCTAAGAGTCAGCAATGTACTGCTAATGGAGGAATTCCATGCTAAGCAGAATGATCGATCACCAAGGACTCACCCTGGTCAGAAGGACCAATAAAAGAGGGTGAAGAGGTGGAGGAGATCCCTACAAAAAGAAGAACGAAAATCGGAACTATCATACATGATAAAATATATAATTAAACTCTAAGAACTTTCAAGTAAGCTTATGTTTGTTACTCTCCATTTGGACTTAGGCCACAACAATTCCTCCAAGTGGCATCAAAATGTTCACACAAACCTCGGGCAAAACTTGCTTCCCAATGAGCCAAAATGTCTCAAACTCACCCCAGACTCAGAGACTTCAAAAAAATGTTGCCAACCAAAACCACCTAAGACAAAGACAAGTACTTGCCAAAACGAAAAGAGGGGGTCTCCATTTGTAATGGGGTGATGGTGCGAAGACCACACAACAATACCTAAATGCCTTCTTCAGTGCATCTTGAGAGACTTCGGATTCATCCTAAAGTTCTGTGAACTTATCAATGGCTATACCCAATAGCGTTGCTAGAAATGATCCCGACCAATAATCTCTATCCACCTAACTGCTTGCTAACTAGACAATCTTGTACATCTCAAAATGCATCATAAGATCCTTTGACTTTCTGCCTATGAACTTTGGTATTTCTTGTTGATCCACATTTAGATTTGCTAGAAGTCATCATCTTTCTTGCTTGCTTACTCCCTTTTGATAAACCTAGGTGGATTGTTCTAACTACTATTTTCTAATGTTTTCCTTACACTCTCAACCATGTGCACATACTCTACATGTCTACCTCAAGCATCCACAACACTTTGACTACTTTTTGGCTTTGGCTCATTCATTTGCTCTCTATCTAGGGGTCTTTGATTTGGATCCTCCAATTCTTAGATCCCCCTAAGATGTATAGATTCTCAATGTAGTGGAATGCATGAGGTCAAAATTTCCTTATTCGCACTACCCATCTAATGTTGATTGTATGTATAGGTTGTCTTCTTGGTTAGTAAGGTCAAGATATGTTTTGTCCAGATGTGGTAAGTGTCCAGCAATCTCCTCCCCCTCACTCCTTGTACAATGTGTGCCTTCCTTGCCTGATAGTTTCCATTTCCTCCCAACGACAAATCCTATTGGCACTTCTTTTACATTGTTCTTAGAAAGGGCTATGACTTGGGAATCATCTGACTAGATTTTCCTCAAATATTTCTCATAATCTTCTCCATTTTCTTTGTTCTACAATCCTTAAAATCACCTGATTACTTGGTCTTGACCACCTTGTGGCCTCTTCATCTTTGTTGGGATCTAAGGACATGAATCACGCAATTCTAATCCAATTTCTTTTAAGGAAACAATGCCAAATGTTTACTGCTATATTTGATAAATTAAATACATGAAGTAATAACAAAGATGATAGTGCATATTAAACATAGGAGTAAATGTCTTTATTGACTCATGGACTTATTATAGAGAAGAAAACTAGAGATGGTTGACCAAGGATTATTGTTGATCTCACTACATCACACTGTGTTCCTTGATGATACTATATATTTAAAATGACATTGGTTGTCAAGAGGAAATAAACCATCAACAAACCAGCACTTATAACTACCCAAGAATAACACCAACTTGATGCAGACACTTAATGCATTGCCGGATAACCAATATTATCTAGCATAACAATAGAAATTTTCTATTATTGTCTACTGTTTCTGTTTGCCTTTGTCTCATGTAATGGGTCTTCAAGAATGTTGACCATCTGCCTAGTTTGAAGAATATTTCAAGTTCTGTTGCAAAGACCACCAAAATTAATCTGAAATCAGAATTATATTCTAACAAGTGTTTGTTTGTAGATCTGGTTCATGAATGTTGTGACTTTAACTTATTTCAATGATTATTGATCCTATTACTTTTCTTAGCTCGCGTCTATCAAGAAGATAGTGCCCTAGAGGCTGGATCAGGATTCAGATTTGATCCGGATCCAGATCCGTGGCTAGATATGTCTGGATTCTTCCAGATTTTTTGAAATTTTAAATTTTTTCGATTATTTTCTTATAATCATAGTGGATTTGATCCGTAGATTCATACCAGAATCATTGAATCATACTATGAAATGATTTAGAATCATAGAGTCATACTTTGAAATGATTTAGTTTTAGAATTATGTATATTTCTCTCATTTTTAGTATATATAATGCATATAATATATTTATGCGTGCGCGCACGCACACACACATGCATATACACGAAACCACCATGAATCATAATTGGGAAAAAAAATTTGCGAATCCACAGATCTGATTCACGTGTCCGAATTGGATTTGTTTCTCAAATCAGTAACTAAGATGATAATTGCAGAAACTTTTAGCAGGGCTTCATGCAGCTCATGTGACAATTACGATAGCATTTTTCTACTCTTCCCTGCTAGATCTCATAGAAGTACGAACATGGATACAAATATTTTAATGGTGAATCCTGTTGATAAAGAAATGGCAAAGAGGTCATACTATTCCTAGTAAAGCTTCTCAGAAAAACAAATCTGATGAGGACATTTAAGCTTTTAGATTTTTCTAGCACCTGTTCTGGTTTACTAATTTTTCCTGTTTCAGATATTTAAAGAATGCCTAACCATCTCCAATTCTCACATAATCTTTGAAGGCTGACCTTTGAATTTTCAAATTCCAAATTATCAAAAATGTCTGGATGGAATTTTTCATTTACCCTCACATTTCAAGTTATTACTATTGCAGTCCCAGATTTTTCATTATTCCTAATTTGAAATGCTAGGAAATTGTTCCAAATTTTATTTTAAAAGTAATTAATGTTGCACCTGCATAAAGATTGGAATAATCAGCAATAAAAAGCATAAACTACATAAAACCTAATAAGTAAGAAAAATCTTTCACAAGCTGCTTGGAAAAGTAGTGTAGAATAATATGGAACTTATTACATTTCCATAACCACATGCAAAGTGTAAGGCTGTTCTTCCTTGTGAATCCTTCGTATCTTTGTCTGCACCTTTTGCTATCAAAACTTCCAACTCCTGTCAAAGGAATTTTACAAAGATTACAATGAAATACAATTATCATAAATGAATAATATTTGCAGACTAAGAAACCCAAATTTATTTTCTACCTTAATATCACCAGAGCTGGCAACATGATGCAGAGACATGTCCTTCCCAGCAACTTCCTCCTTTTCTTCCTTTTTCTTCTGAGAAGATTGGTCGGCAACTGGCATGTCTCCTGAGCTGCCCACTTGGAAAGCCTGCCCAAGTTTACTTAGCACTACAGGATCATTCCAATACCTGCATAAAAATAAAGAGAAAATCATACATCAATCAAGACTCAATTATCCAGTGTTTAACTTGATCATTTGCTTGACCACGTCTTGTTTCTACCATGATGTTTTGCATTAGATTTAGGCAAGGAAGATTATCATAGAGGGAATTTTTTTAAAGAAAAACTAAAATGGTTTGCATTGCATCTGCTTCTATAAGAAACAATGAAAATCAAATCTATGAGATGGAGAATTAATGAGGAAAGAATATTTCTTTTTCTTACTTCATTATGGCAGGAGGTCCACCTTTTGCAATTTCATCCAAAATAGGCTTCAAAGAAGGATCATTCGTAAGTTGGGCCAGTCGTGATTCAAATTGCTCTTTCTGATTAGGGTTTGACAATGTCTGAATTAAATTTACAACTGCTGGATCCTAGAGAAAACAGAATGGTCAGCCTTGCATCCAAGCTATATACAGTTTACTGTATAACAAATAGAGTGCATTCCAATTTTTGTGATAAAATGATAGCTACAAGTCAGAATGCACATAGAAGGCATTTCAAATAAAAAGGGATATAGGAAAAATGTGAAAATGTTCTGAAGTAGAATAGAATTTGGCAATTACCCATTAAAATACATTAAAGTTTTTAGAAACTGAAATGAAAGAACAAGAATATGAAGCCTATCTGCCAATGTAATGCATGAATTGAGTAGTTAGAAGATGAAAGAAAAAACTAAAATTCACATATAAGGAAAATCTAATTGGAAGATAAAAATGATAATTGTGTATGTACCCTTACAAATTTATAAACTGTAATTGAATTGAGAATTTAATACTTCCTTAACAAGCACAAAGTTTCCGAGTAAAAGCTACTTTTAGAACAAAATAAAGTACCGATATTTCAGACAATTTAAGTGGTCCATCATCAAGAGGAACTGTTATGATTGAAAACCACCTTAGAAATCCTAAAATGTATAAACTCATAAAGTCCATGATGCCTTTGATTGATGACACTTAGGTAATTTTTATTAAGACTACTATTTGACAAGACATTTAGGATAACTTGTTGAGACTTAACAAATGTGAAGATACAGATTAACAGAAATAGTATTACAAGTTTAAGTCAAGCTTCGAGGCCTGTCATCAAGAATATTAGGAGAACCCTGGCATGTTATGTACATTACTTAGAAGCCCCCATCCTACCTTTTCTCCCACCCCAACCTTTACTGCAGAAAACTGGGCTTTAATTATCATCAATTAGCAGTAACAATTACTTATTTGTGCAACTAGCTACATCAAAAATTGTAAGAGCTAATTAACATTTGAATAATTTGGTAACAATCATTGCATCTAATATTTTTGTAAGAGCTAATTAGTGTGAGATTAATTTCAGAACAACCATTGTATTTAATGTTTTTCTCTTGTAAGTCCTTTGGCTTCATGTACTTGAGTGGAGTTATCTGTGAATCTACATAAAGAGATCTATGTCCATTTTCTATCATATGAATCCCTCTTGATAAGGAACACTAAGTGTTCCAAAATGTTGATAATTTCTGTCTTCTATCCATGTTTTTAACCTAGAGATTTTGTTTTAGATGATTGAATTATTTGCTAATGTATGAACGCAAATTTTTTAACCAATACGTTGAATGCAATGTAATGAACATAAGTAAATTTTGTTTTTAAAAGATTAAAAAATCATCAGGAAAGACCTAAGGTATTCAGTAAAACATAAAAAGCTAGGGTTACAACTTTAAACTTGTTTCTATTTCATGTTATATGTTTAATAGAATCTATAACAAAGGCAAAATAATAGGGGTAAATGCATACGACTACAATTAGTAGAAGCTTTAATATGATTTTATTTTTAAATTATGCAATTTTGGGTGATAAGGAGTTTTTTTTTTTTCAAAGATGCAATTGTTCTATGCCTTAATGGTTGAAATTTTTCACCTGCATAAGAGAATGACGGAGGTGCTCTGTCATGGTCACAAATTGAGGATTTTGCATTAGCTTTTGCATGTTCTTAACGTACTTTTCTGGATCCATTTGGGGTGCACCAGAATTTCCTACCCTCGTAACATTTTGCTGCAATTGTCGTGCAACCTGCCGAAAGGCTGGATCCTTGGAAACATCTTGTGCCAATTCCTTTATACTTGGATCCTAAGAAGAATCATCATTACTTGTTGGCATAAATGACACAAATGTTCAATATAGAGCAATGGAGCATATAAAAAGTTAAAACTAAAGAAAACCAGCCAAGGTAGTACATTTAAAATTCCAGAGAGTGCCATGAAATCAAAAGGATTAGGTACTGCTACATTCTCCCGATTGCCATGGTGTCTCCTTCCTCCAGATGTAGAAGAATTAACACCTTCAGCCAAAGTGGATGTATCAGCTGAAGCCTCAGCCAATGTGCTGGATTCTTCTTTTCTATCACCTACATTGTAATGTTAATAGATTTTAAGAGCATGTGCATATGTGAGTAAGGCACTAACAACCAGATATGATTGTTCTTGCTAAAAGTACTGTTGTGGATACACAGTCTACTAAGATAATTATTTTGACATGCAATACAAAGACTTTATTTTAACAGACTTATTATTGAATATACACATGAATCATAAGAACATAACAAGAGAAAAATATTCAATGGATAGGAAAATAATAATATAGTACCACATAAACAGTAGAAGGAAATGATATGTCACAATACAGAAGGTTAAAGCAGATGGTAGAAACAATTTGAAATGGATTTTGAAAAAGTGCTGAGATTGCTACTATGGTTCCATATTCTCAAGAAATCTTAAGGAAAAAGAAAATTAATTTTGAAAATCAACTATCACAATCAAGATATAAACTAGAATACAGTGATGTATTCATTTATTTGAGCTTATAAAGATGCAAATTTTACAGTAAATGATTAGTTATGATCAAAAGAAAGTGTCTTAGGATAACAGCCACCTTGACTCAACTGCCCAACACCGAGCACTTGAAATTAGCACATCATAAAGTCTAGATGAATTTTGTTGATTCATGATTACATTTCAATCTTACAGGGGTTTTCTATAGGAAACTCCTTTCCCTCCAAAAAGGCATCTGGCTTTAAAGGAAAGCATTGGAACAAGTTTCCTTCTATTCAATAGTTGAAGAAACATAAATTAGTGATCATCTCAATTAGATCTGATGCTAATTCCAGCAACTTAAATAAATTGTCTCCTAAGATTAGCATCTGATCGTGGGAGCAAAATGATTTATCAACACAATAAAACAAGAAAGAAGATACTCGCACTTCTCTGTGTCAATAGGCCAATTATAAAGGTAAAAACTCTGGTTGTAATAGATAGTACATTAGCTTTATGACTTACTTTTTGCCGATTACAATGAGAAACATTTATAAGTAGGAGTGAGTTGACTGCACAATGTTTAGCATGTGACATGATATTCCTAGTCATTACTTTAGATTTGTGAAGCTCAAAAGTAATTGATGTCAGTAATTCAAAACCATAATCACTTTTAAGTGATATTACTTTTTCTGTAATTGATTACTATATTATTCTTTTTCAAGCAATGATTATAATTTGGCACTCTTGGTGACTTTCATGCTAGCTGCAGAGATTTGGTATGCACGAGAAATAATAGAGGGTATTAGAATTTGTTCTCTATAAGGTTTGGAGATAAACTATAGGTTCTATTCATTAAAGACAAATGCCCATCCATATTATCTATTGCAATTCAAATCTCGATTTGAGTAAAAGTATGGTTAGGAATATGACAGTATAAAATATGTTGGTTTGCCTGATATCCCCAGTGAGTTATTCAGTTAGTTAAAATTTGTAATAAATAAATAATGATATCATCATGTTATACAGTGGCTGATGACCCCTTCCTTTGTGCCACAGTTTAAGATCAGTGTGCTTTGGATGCAGGATATCCATAAGAGGCAGCACTCTAGTTTGTTGGTATGCTAATGGAAACTCCTATGCCATAGTCACAACTACAGTTAAGGAGACAAAAGGAATGACGAGCATCTTTGAAGTCTGACTATCAATACACTGAGTTTTGTTTGCACAGCCAGGAAGATGACCTACTAGGGTTTTATAACCCAATAGAGTAGTGAACATGGTGTAGGTGAAGGTGGAGGAGGTTCCTTAGGAAGACAATACCTTGACATCATGATCTCTATCAAAAAACAGAAGGCATGTGATTAGAGGTACAAGGAGTAGATATTAATTGTGGAGTATCATTAAATTAGACACTCGTATTGACAAGAATTAGAATGAAGAAGCTGATCACTCTTTAGCCAACCAAACTATAAAATTTCTTTGTGGTCAAATGTTGTTACAAGTATCTTTATGAATGTGTGATCATTATGACATCAAAAGGTATGAATGCACTAAAATGATAACTTTCTGCAGAACAAGATTTTTTTTGTTTTTTTAGCATTTCTTTTGTATTGTTGCTTGGCCTTTGGAGCACCTATAAGAGACCTTTGTACGTGAGGGGACAATAGCTCATAGATAGAGAAGTAAAAATTTTCAAAAAATCCCGATTATACCTTTTTTTATGGAACCCTTGAAACTTGAGAAATGGGTTGTGCAAGAGTTTTATGGCACACTACAAATGAATGAATGACTGAAAGAATTTAATAATGTCCATGAGGCCAAAGCAACCTATGGGACCACCTAGAAAAAACAGCTCACCCCCTAGACAAAGAGTGCAAGAACATTAGGTATTTTGAAGCTACTTCTTTAAGACTGCTCTTCGACAATCATGCTGATTACTAAATTTTCTGTCCTTTCTAGCTCTGCTTCCTCAAAAAGAGTGCCTAAATTGCATGTTTTTAGAATATCCCCAGAGCTGGATTGGATGTCATTGTATGCTGGGCATTCTATGAAAAAATATCACTCAGCCTCCACCACACCCGTGCTGCAAAATAAACATATTATATCCTACCACTCTTCCTTTAGTATCATCCATTCACCCGTTTCGCACCTCAAATGATGAGAGTTCGTCCTAACTTGCACTATGAGCATTTTAGCTCTCCCTTTTGATATTTTCTCCTATGTATGCTTTCTCCTCATGGTCTCTCATTGGGTTAAATTCTTTGATATAATAGTCTTTTTTGCATCCATTTTGTTTTGACCATATCAGACTTCTGAATTCTTTCTTCACGAACTTTTTAATTCCATCATTGTTATCAGACATTCATACATACTAACGTTCCATTTGACAATTTGCTTCATCCACATGTTCTTTCTTATGTCAAGCCTTTCTTCCACGATCAACTTAGGCCAACGATGATCTTCAATGATAATTTTCATACTTTGGGCTTTCTTTAAATAGCTTAATAACCAAACTATTGATGAGGCCTCTAAAGGGAATATGCCTATTTTGCCTATAGGATCTCATAGGGAACCTTTGTTTTGACTTTGAGACTATTGATGATTAAATGCTTTCGGATTCTCTCTACTTGCCTCCATTTCTCATCTGACATGCTGCTGCCCCAAATCTCACAACCATTAAGGATCACTGGGGTAACCAACAAACCAAAGAGCATCTTTTGGTTTTCCAATCCCATAATTCCACATTGCTACATCTATTTTGTAAAGAATATTGTGTTTTCCAACCTCCCTAAATTATTTTTGTTCTACATGTTTCCCAACTGAGTTTGTTGTTGAAGTTATTTGTACTCATCCACAATCTCTAACGGGCTGCCATTGAAAAGGAAAGTGTTTTTCTATCTCTTGTTTCTTTTCAAAGAGAGAATCATCACTTAGGCTTTGCTAGTGTTCACTTGCATCCTGATCACCTAACATAAAGCCCCAAGTGCCTTCAAGTGTTCCCTTGGACCATCAATAGTTTTAGCAATGCAATTAAAATGAGATCATCCACATATAAGAGTATCTTAATCACATACTTAGCTAGTTGAACCCCATTGCTGTTATTCTTTTCTAAACATTCTTCTGACTTATCAATTTATAATCCAAACAAGGTTGATGAGAGGAGGCATCCTTGTTTTGACACCTATATCACTACCAAAGCTCTTTGACATCCCTACTGTAGTTCTGATTTTAGCCATGACCTTCTCATATAGTCTATGTGTCACATCTCTAAGTTCAATAGGAATAATTTGGTCTTCCATTCTAAGCCAAAGTTTGTTATGTGGCACTTTGTCAAAGGCCTTTATAAAGTCAACAAAGCAGCAAAAGGCCTCTGCACCCTGTGTGTTCCATATTTTGTCAACCAACAATCTTAGTGTAACACCATGATCAACAATGGAGTTTTTTGGTCTAAACCTTGCTTGCCTCTTAGCTCTTTTACCTTTTGATTCAACTCACATGCTAATCTTGCATTCAACCATGCTACCAAAGAGCTTTCCCAGGAGGAGATTGTTAGAAAGTAAAGTCCACCACGACAACTAAGAAAGGAGGGGGGGGGGGGGAAGAGTGAATCAATTATCAGATTAATACAAATTTTATTAACCTTATTAAATCTCAAACATGTGATCAATATAAACAACAACCATAAGAAGATACACACACATAATAGCATCAAATATGTTAACTAGGGAAACCCTTGATCAGAGGGAAAACCCGGTGGGGATGGTACCCACAAGATGTACTAATATATAAATTCCTTGTAAGAGGATGGACTCTATTAGAAGCCAATGAAATACATTCAGTACATATCAATCCCTGTTAGGAGACTTTGAATCCCTATGAAGAAATTCCAACTCTGTTAGGAGCTATAGAAGGCAGAAGGACCCACTATCCAAATAGCTTCATGGGCAAGACCACCAAATTTATTGTCCAATTGGCCTCTATATTATTCCTTTCAGAATAATTAAAAAATACAACTGATCTCAACAACTCAAACTTTTGCTCTGTCCTCTTATTGTGCCTTTTCTGCACCAAACACTTCTTAGATCTTAATACCAAATCCACGAACTCGCATCATAATAATCCCTTTGATCACTTACACGCATTTACAAATCTTCTTCACTTATCACACTTGATCAACTTTCTCACTTCATCACAAGGAAAATAAGTTTCCTTTATACCAAGTCCTCAAAATAAGTCATTGAGTCAGTCTTGAGGCTTTCCCAATTACAATTACAATAGGACCTTATTGAGATAACACGCTACATTACATCTTTTCATAATTACATATCACTGTTGGTTCACATTCTTTACAAATCTTTCACACGTGTGACTTTTGACTTTGTGCACACTTTAATGTCACCATCACAATGTCTTCTACCTCTGTCTAACTTCGCTCACCCAAATTCTATCCTTGTTAGGAGATAGAAACAATCATTAGAAACCACTTCTCAAAACTCTGTTCATAAACTGTCTTCTATAAATCTCAAATAACTATTACCAGTCTTCAACTTTCTACATGCACTCTTAGCCACGTCATCAAGATACTTCGTAGAACATGTCCTCAATTGCGCTCGACCTCATCTTCAATCCTCGATCTGTATGCTCTCAAACACTGTTTGCTACTTTTCCAATCTTCTCAGTATGTTAATGACAAACATAGTCATGAATGTAATAGACAGTCATGCTAGTATACTCCCCCATACGAATGTCGTCAACATTCATGCTAATAATCTCCCCCTTTAGCACTAATGGCAACATAGATGAAAAACATCTAAGTTCCAAGAATACCAAACACAACTGTGATGTTGTTGCTCATCTTTTCAAATCCTCTTCATCAATCAAATCTGAATCTCTCAAGAACAACTCTTCACTAGTAGTGCTGCTCCCTGATTGATATACTTCCCTTATTGACATATCTCTCCCCTATTCTATATGCTCATCTTTCCTATGCATTCTATCCCTTATTCCTAGGAGATGTTTTTCATGCACTCTCTCTCCCCTGCTCATCTTTCCTATGCATTCTCTCCCTTATTCCCAGGAGATGTTTTTCATGCACTCTCTCCCCCATTCAAAGGAGATACTTCTCTCCCCATTCATAGGAGATGTTTTTAATGCATTCTCTCCCCCATTGACATCAATGACAAAGGCATGATTATGTCATTCTGCTACTGAATGTCTTCAATCAGCTCAAGTGTCCAAAGACACCATTCAATACCAACTACCAAAAGTCCTTCACGACTCTGCTCAAACACAGATACTCCCCCATAAAGGAAGCATCAACATTCAGTCTAGATAAAAAATAGTGCTCTGTACCACTGGACTGATGCAATCTTTGCATCATCTACTCTGAAGTAGGCAAGGGCATAACCCCAACCATACCTCACAAATACTCAAATGTATCCTTAGGAAAAGGCTTTGTAAATCTATCTGCAATCAGCTCCTTTGTATTCACATATTCCAGTCTGATCTATTTCTTTGCAACCTTCTCTCTCAAAACATGATACTTAATAGATATGTGCTTCGTTCTAGAATGTAATACAGGATTCTTAGACATACTATACTTGTGTTCTCACAATGTATGATTGTTGTCGGTAAATGTATAATGTAGCCGACGGGTAGAGTAGTATTTGAACGGGCGCGTGACGCTTGAGTCACCCCTTCAGAAAGGTATATGTACACGTCCAAGATGGACTTTGGAAAGGATTGATCATTGTAGACATTGTAATCAGATTGTAATTTGCAAGTGCATACATGAATAAAGTACCTGTTCTGAATCAAATCGTGTTATACATGTGTTGAACTTCTTACCCTATGTGGTAAACATTTGGCGTCGTTGCTAGACGTACTTGGAATGAACGAATGATATGAAGATTAATGCCGAATTTGCCAAACAAGGATCGAAACAAGATAAAAGATAAAAATGAACTAAGTACAGCAAAAGAAATTTTAATTTTAACATAGCAAGCAGAGCACAAACAGAGACTTTAGCAGATTGCCGAGGGGCACTGAAGGCATGAAGAGGCACAGACGGAGGGAGTGCATTCACCCAGTAGGCTGAGGAGTGCCGAGGAATTGCTGGAAGAAACTCGACAACACTTGAATTTGGTGGAGGAAACAAGGGAAGAATTTCTTAACCTATATACGCCGAGGGGAGAGTGTCTGAATGGAAGGGAAGCAACTAGCACGGCTCGGAGTGCCGAGGGAGCACAAGCGTGGAGTGATCTCTTCGTCCTTGATACACCGGACGAACAGATATAGGCGGAGAATAGAACGTCACTTAAAGACTTTTCACCAAACAACGCAGTTGCTAGAAACAAGACTGTTATCCAGAAAAGCGCGGGAGCACAGAGCAGTGCAGGAGTCCAGAACAGCGCACGAGCACAGAACAGTGCGGGAGTCCAGAACACCGCAGGAGCTCAGAATAGCGCGGGAGTCTAGAACAGTGTGGGAGCTCAGAACAGTGCCGGTACACAAGTACCTTAGAATCAAAGGCAAGTAACAATGGCTGGCCCTAAAGAAAAGTTACCCAAGTTTCACGGTGATGGTTCAACAGACCCTATTAGACATTGTAAAATGTGTGAGACCATATGGATGGCAAATGGTGTGACGGATGAGGATGATTGGGTAAGACAATTTCCAGTGACCCTACGGGGTGTGGCGATAGATTGGTTTTCTGACACCAGTCCTTAAAAACTTAATACATTGGAGAATGTTAAAAAAGAATTTATAGCAGAATTCAGATTACTCCGAGATGATAATGAAATAGTGGCAAAAATCTACAGCACCAAACAAGGAAAGAATGAGACAGTCCGAACCTATGCTAGGCAACTGAAAGAATTGATCGGAAAGATGGAGAGTCAACCAGCGGATGGGTTGAAAAAACGGTGATTCATAGAGGGGCTACGACCGGCTCTTAAAAAGAAGATGAAGATTGTACCACCGGCATCGTACACCGATGCGTATACTCGTGCCATGGATTTGGAAAGCGAACAGAAGACGAGTAAGAAGAAGAAACATAAGTCCTCTGATTCGGATGATTCATCCTCGGAGAGTAGTAGTAGTGATGAGGAATCGAACAAGAAGGTGAAAGCACTGTAGAAAGACATGCTGCGAATAATGAAAGAATTCAACAATTTGAAAAAGAATCCAGATACAGTAAAAGGAGAACTGTGGTGTATAGATTGCAAGGAGGACGGCCATATGAAGGGTTCATGCCCGAAGAAGCAGTTTTGTGACATCTGCCAGGTGGCGAGGCATTCCTTGAAAGAGTGCCCGTTTAACTTGAAAACAAAAGGACATCAGCAGGTGTTACTAATGCAGGAAGCGTCGAACAATAGCAACAACGTGGGCAATGATGCAACTTCAGGTGGATATTGAAATAACAATAGACGCGGAAGGGGTGGAAACAATAACAATAACAATGGAGGCCGGAGTAGAATACAATATGATGCGAATGGACGGCCAATGATACAGTGCCGGGCATGTAATCTTTGGGGTCACTTCGTGAGGGACTATACTTCGAAAGAAGCACCGCAGCTACTGTGTAGATGGTGTGGTCCAGGGGACCATGAAGATTCAAAATGTCCTAAGCAAGGCGTAAATTTATTAAGTATCGAAACATGTGATGAGAACGTGCTGGCAATCACGCGAGAGTAGGCGAGGAAAGCAAAATATCCAAATGCGGAAGAAGAAAAGGAGAGATTACAAAAAGCCCGAACAGAGATAGAGAAGCAAATGAAAGCGGAGAAGTCACAAGTAAAGGACACTGCGAAAACTCCGAAGAGAAGCTTGGCGGAACAAAACATGATGAAACAGATAATGCAAATGGAAGTGCCAATTAAATTAAATGATCTTCTTCTCACCATGCCACAGTTGCGTACAGCTATCATAAATATGACACCATCCCCGAGATTGACGAAGGAATCAAAGGATAGTAAGGAAACAACCATGGCAGCAACAACAGATCCGATGTTACTAGCACTTACGGCAGCTAGACATCCAACAGTGGTGGAGATGGGCATTCTGGGTACGGTGCTAACAGATACAATAGTGGATGGAGGATCGGAAGTGAATGTGATGCCGGAAGATATCTGGAAAAAACTTGGACAACCAACACTATGGCCACCCACCTTTCAGTTACTTACAGCAAATCAACATGGGATAAAACCCTTGGGCACTCTAATGGCGCAGCCAGTAACAATTGGGACACAACCATTTTTACTGGATTTTGTAGTTATTCCATTAAAGAGAAGAGGGTACGACGCAATCCTAGGACGAGGGTGGCTAGTGCAAGCTAAGGTAAAGCATGATTGGAAAAGGAACACCTTGTCAATGGAGAAGGGAGGTAAGAGATTTATAATCGATTTGCATACACAAATGGTAGGAGAAGAAGCCACGTCGTCGGACTCAGAAGGCGGTGGCGAGAGTGATGATGAAGGGAAAAAGAGGATGGAACCAGATGATGAAGGGGTGTTGAGAATAGGAGGGTCAACTGATGACGACCTAGATTCAGTAAACGAATTGCTACATTGGCAAATGGAAGACTATGAGGTCTTTCCGAGCTACAATATTTTGAGTGTCGAGGAGGGAAAAGAAGGCCATGAGTTCCCGAAGGAGTATAGTGAACTGAAGGAGGGGGAAGCGCAGGTGGATGAAACACCTGCCCATACGTTCAGTAAAGATAAACCAATAAAGTATGAAGAGCCGACAGTGAAAACAATGAACTTGGGTGATGAAGAACATTCTTGTAGGAGATGATTGGAACCCAGTATTGAAGGTAGCAGCTTGGACGTATAAAGACTTAAAAGGAATACCACCACAGCTATGTGTCCACCGGATACCATTAATCGAAGGTGCGGTACCTGTACAGAAGCGGCCGTACCGAAAGAATAAGAACTATGCAACATGGGCCACAGAAGTTGCACAAAACAGGTGGAAGGTATGGCGTCAGAAGCGTTTAAAATTAAATAGATTTCAACCTGGTCAATTAGTACTAAAGTATAATGGACGAAATGAAATAAGGCCTGAAAAATTTTAAGTTAATTGTGTTGGACCGTACAAGATACGGGAAGTTGGGTATAACGGAGCAATTAAATTGTGGACACTGGACGGAAAAGAAATGCCAGATGCCGTAAATGGATCAAAGTTGAAAATATATAGAGAAAGAAAAGATCCTCCGCCGACAAACAGCTGAACGAAGAAAATATGTCTATAAATAATGTATATATGTAGGAAGTGTATATTTTGAAGCGAAGTTAGGATAGTTTAATTTATTTATAAAAAAAGAAAAGAAAAGTATGTGGCAATAAATAAGAAGTCAGATGTGATAGTCAGAGAACAAGTGAGAAGGATGAAAATAAATTATGAGGTAGAACCGTACGGCCTCAAAAGAATCTTATTGGAAAAGATTTTTTTTTTTTTAAAAAAAATAATAATAAACATGATAAAAAGCTAAGCAAGCAAAGTGAGGAAATAAGAACAAAGTAAGAGTTTTGATGACTATACAGCCCCCTAGATGACCGTACGGCCTCAAACGAAGTTATGTTGGAAATAATAATAAAGCAAGCTTAAAATTTGACATGACCATACGGCCCTAGATGCCCGTACGGACCCAAGACTTATGTGATGGGAAAAAATATAATGAAGTAGAAGCAAGGACTGTACGGCCTTATCCCATACAGACTTGGAGAGCAGTGGAAACAAGCCGTACGGCCTTAAGAAGAGTTGAGAAGAAGTTTACATGACTGTACGGTCTCAAACAAGTAGAAGCAGATTTCACCATACGGATTGTGGCCAGGAAGCAAGAGCAAGCCGTACATAAGAGCTAAATAGGAAGCCGTACTAAGTAGGGAAAGTTACAGCTAAAGTTGTACCATCACCTGGGAGGTTGAATCCAATAAAGCCATACCATAGAAATTGCTCACAGGATTTGTAGAAGCCGTACAATATGGAAGCCAAAAAAATTTGTGAATAGTAATTGCCATAACGGTGTGACATTTATTCACAAAATGACAAAAGGGTAACAATTATGCAGTCTGCAGGAAAGAGGAAGTGGAAGAGCCAAAAAAAAAGAAAACGACGACAAATTGAAACAGTTCGGAATGAGTAATGCATGATGCCAAAGGGAAGGGTAGACATAAGCAGTTGCCAGAAAGAGTGGAATTGAAAGAAAATGATAGACATAGTGTGTTCCATGCAATTTTGTGTGGGTTTCGGAGTGTTAAATTGGTATTGGCGGCGAGGGGCGTTGCCCCTCGACCTCGCCCTGTATTGTACTGCCCCTCGACCCGGCTGGGGGCGTTGCCCCCTAGACTCCCAGTCATTGCGGATTATCAGTCGTGGAAGTATGACCAGTTGATGAGACCTGGAGCTGCGACGGTAGGCATGAGTGAGGCACTTGGAGCAAGTGTTGGACGTGAGGTTGTCTTGGTGGATGCATAGAGAGCTCGGGAGGAGCTGATCATCCAATTGAAGACAGTATGGCAACACTTGGCTCAATGTAACCAGGAGTTGGAACAGAGAAAGCAACACAGGTGGCTATTAAGGTCAGCTAAGGAGACAGTATTGTGTTAGCAGAAGCTACAGATGCAACGTGGTTTGGAGACCAGTTTGGTGCAGGCATGAGACAAACATGAAAGTGATGTGGCAGAAGAAGATTTATCTTGTTGTAGTTAGTCAGTTAATGTATTTTGTTGTTAACGAAATTGTGTAATGAATTTTTTTGTATTGTCGTCCGGAGACGACCTTTCTTTTGGGGGGGGATGATGTTGTCGGTAAATGTATAATGTAGCCGAAGGGTAGAGTAGTATCCGAACGGGTGCGTGACGCTTGAGTCACCCCTTCGGAAAGGTATATGTACACGTCCGAGATGGACTTTGGAAAGGATTGATCATTGTAGACATTGTAATCGGATTGTAATCTGCAAGTGCATACATGAATAAAGTACCTGTTCTGAATCAAATCATGTTATACATGTGTTGAACTTCTTACCCTATGTGGTAAACAATGATAATAGGTTTTGGAATCTCTATCCCAATATCCTTTAACTTCTGTTTCATCCACATGATCTAATTGCAATTGTTTGCTACTGCTACATACTCTACTTCTGTTGTACTTTGTGAAATACAGTCTTGTTTTTTGTTTAGCCAAGAAACCAACCTTCCTCCCAAGAAGAATGCTCCACCACTTGTACTGTTTTTGTCATCCATATTGCTTGTCCAATCCACATCAGTATATGCACATATAGTAAAGTCATTTGATTAGTCATACTATAACCCAAAATCAAGTGTACCCTTCAAATATCTGAAAATCCTCATTACTGCTGCATAGTGTGCTTCCTTAGGATCAGCTTGAAATCTCTGAACAATACCAATTGCATTAGCTATGTTTGGTCTTGTATGAGTCAAATATTGCAAACCTCCTATCATGGATCTGTACTTCTGCTCAATGGTAGGTGTCTCATCTTTGCTAGATAACTTATGACCAGTTACCATAGGTGTACCAACAAGCTTACAACTTTCCAAACCAAATCTCTTCAATAAGTCTTTCAAATACTTAGTTTGAGAAATGAAAATACCTTCATTGTTCTCCACAATCTACAAAACCAAGAAATACTTTATCTCTCCAATAATGCCCATCACAAATTCCTTCTTTATTTCATCAACAAATTTGTTAATTGCATCATCATCACCTCCAAAGATTATATCATCCACAAATATCACAACAATCAATAGACCATTCTCAATTTCTTTTAGTTACAAATTACAATCTGCAATACCTTTAGCGAATTCCAATATTTCCAAATACTTATCCAACCTCGCATACCAGGTTCTAGGTGCTTGCTTTAATCCGTACAATGTCTTCTTCAATTTGCATTCCATATCTCCTTCTGTCAAAGGATATTCTTTAGGCTACTCAATATATACTTCTTCAAGTTTTCCATTCAAAAATGTTGACTCATATCCATTTGATACACTTCGAATTTCTTGTTAGTTGTATAAGCCAAGAACATTCTCACTGCTTCAATTCTAGCAACAGGTACAAATGCCTCCTCATAATCTATACCTTCTTGCTGTGAATATCCTTTGCATACTAGTCTAGCTTTGTTTCTCACAACCTCACCTTGTTCATTCATTTTATCTTTGAAAAATCATTTAGTTCCTATAACATTTTTGTCCTTAGGTCTAGAGACCAATTCCCATGTCTCATTCTTCACAATTTGATTTAATTCTTCCTTCATTGCTTGAATCCAATGATCATCCTTTCAAGCTTCATCTATGTTGCTAGGCTTTGCTTGAGAAATCAAACATAACTCTTCATGTACTCTGTTTCTTGTCATAACTCCTCTGTCTTTGCTTCCAATAGTCTGATCAGCAGGGTGATCCTTTGTCAAATTCTTATTTGGTGTCACTATCTCAACTCTTACTTCTTCTCTAGGTTCAGATCTTGGTTCCTCTCTATATTCCACAACTTGGATGTCATTATGCAAATCATTGTTAGTTTCATAAACAACTCAACATTATTTTGATTAGTCTTAGGATTAGCTCCTTCATCAAAATTATAATAAAGTATTATTTCTTGAACTCCAAACTTCTAATCCACTTTCATATTTGCACTCTCAACAATAGTCTTAGTCCTCTAATTAAAACATCTATAAGCTTTTCTTTTCAATGAGTAACCAAGGAAGATACCTTCATCGCTTCTTGAAATCAAACCTACCAATGTCATAATCTCTCTTGATATAACACTTGCTTCCAAAAATTCTAACATACTTCACTGATGGTGCATGTCCAAACCATAATTCATAAGGAGTCTTGTTTGTACCTTTTCTCATCTATACTCTGTTCATTGTATACACTGTTGTATTAACTGCTTCGCTCCATAATGTCTTTGATACATCATTTTAAACACATAGCTCTTGCTACTTCTATTACAGATCCGTTTCTTCTCTCAACTATACCATTTTACTTAAGTGTCTTAGGGGCTAAAAGATGTCTTTTACTACCATTCACTTTTAAAAAATTGTTAAACTCATTCGAGGTAAATTCTCCACCTCTACTAGATCATAAACACTTAATCTTTAATCCAAATTCATTTTCAGCTCTATTCTTAAACACCTTAAACTTTTCAAATGCTTTAGACTTTTCCTTAAGGAATGCTACCCACAACATCCTAGTAAAGTCATCAACAAGAATCATAAAGTACCTTTCACTGTAGAATCCTCTAGTCTTTGTAGGACCACTCAAATCTGTGTGAACAATCTCCAACTTTGCTATTGTAGCGAACTTCTTGCTAGGAAAGAAGTTTTTCTTCTACTTAGCCATACCACATTCCTTGCATACAACATTAGTAGGCTTTACAATTTTAAGCAAATCTCTAAAAGAAAATGTACTATTTTCTTTCACAATATTATCAAAATTTATATAACAAAATCTTTTATGCCAAAACTAGCTATTGTCAACTTTAGCAACCAAGCATGTCATCTTTGTAGGATTCAGCTAAAAAAATTACCTCTGGATCTTGTGCCAGTGCCATTCATCTTACAATTCTTATCCTTGATGATACATGTCTTCTCTGTGAACTATAATTGATATCCCTTGTCAACCAACTGTCGAACACTTAGAAGATTATGTTTGACTCCATCAACAAAATAAACATCATCTGTGTTAGTTTTACCATCAAGAGTAATAGATCCTATTTCCTTAATATGACAAGCCGCATTGTTCCCAACTCTGACAATTCCTTCATTACAACTGTTGAACTCAACAGATTTATTCATATCACCAATCATATGATGTGAACAACCATTGCCTATAATCCAATCAGCTTTCTTCTCAACTTGTGACACCAGGGCTTTTTCTTCTCTAACTTATTTTTCAAGATTTTCTTCTTTTCTAGCAATAAACCCTAACTCATCATCACTTTCACTCAAAACTCTTTCATCTGATTCATCATCATTTGCATACAAACATTCTCTAGGCTTTCTAGACTTGAAATTCTTTTTGTACTTCTTTACTCTTTTAGGACATTTAGAAGCATAATGACCAAATTCATTACAAGTCCAACATTTAAAGATTTTCTTACCATTTGGTTCTCTTCTTACAAGCAAGGAAATTTCTTTTTCAATCTCTTTGTCTTCTTCAGATCTTGATCTACTACTACTAGCATAATCTCTATTGGTGCTAGCACTCCTTTATAGATTAGGTCGAACACTTAGTGCACTAAAGGTAGTCTCCACTCTAGGTCAATCTCCAACTTGTTTCAAGCTTATTTTTGTTGCTTCCAATCTTCCAAGAAGAGTCTCTCTAGTGAACTTCTATGTACAAGGTATTACCTGCTCAATCATCTATGCTATTTGTTTGAGTGGTGGTATCAAAGTTTTCAAGATTTTCCATATGATCTCATCTTCTTCTTTAGTTCCTTCACAAGCCTCGATTCCTACAACAATTTCTGATATTCTTCCACTATAACTTCTTACAGATTCATCTTCCATCATTTTAGGTTTTTGAAATAGACATCCAATTTTGTAATCTAACCCTTTTAGCATGTTTATCACCTTCAAAAGTAGATTCCAAAGCTTTCCAAATCTCACTACATAACCCTAAAGATTTTAACTAAATGAACTCATTTTCAGGAAGAACTGACAAAAGTGCTTCTCTGGCAAGCATGTTACACATGAGCAAATCTCTTTCAACTTTAGTACACTCTTCAACTTCTGTTTCTTCAACTGTAGTATTCTGATTCTTAGTGATCAATCAATATTCTGGACCCATGCATAGAAGATGTGTCTTCATCTTTTCTTTCCAACTATCATAGTTTAATCCATCAAACTTTGGACTTTCTTTTCTAAAATGACCCACCATTGATCTCCTTAAGCTATTAAGTTTTTCCTTCAAAGACCAAAGGCTCTGATACCAATTGCTAGAAAGTAAAGTCCACCAAGATAACAGGGGGGTTGAATTAGTTATCTGATCAATACTACTTTTATTAACCTTATTAAATCTCAAACATGTGATCAATATAAACAACAACCATAAGAAAATACACGTACACAATAACACCATATTTGTTAACTAGGGAAACCCTTGATTAGAGGGAAAACACCAGTGGGGATGGTACCCATAAGATGATGTACTAATATATAAGTTCCTTGTAAGAGGATGGACTCTATTAGGAGCCAATGAAATATATTCAGTACATATAAGTCCCTGTTAGGAGACTTTGAATCCCTATTAGGAGTTGTATAAGGCAGAAAGATCCACTATCCAAACAACTTCAGGGGCAAGACCACTGAACTCATTGTCCAACTAGCCTCTGTATTGTTCCTTTCAGAATAATAGAAAAATACAACTGATCTCAGCAACTCAAACTATTTCTTAGTCCTCTTATCGTGTCTTTTCTACACCAAACACTTCTTAGATCTCAATACTAGATCTGCAAACTCACATCACAATAGTCCTTTTGATCGCTTACACACATTTACAAATCTTCTTCACTTATCACATACACACTTGATCAACTTTCTCACTTCATCACAAGGAAAATAACTTTCCTTTATACCAAATCATCAAAATAATTCATTGAGTTGGCCTTGAGGCTTTCCCAATTAAAATTACAATAGGACCTTATTAAGATAACATGCTACATTACATCTTTTCATAATTACATATAACTCACAGCTCATAGTCCTTACACATATTTCGCACGTGTGAATTTGGACTTCGCACACTCGCTAACATCATCATCACGATGTCTTCTACCTCTGTCTAAATTTGCTCACCCAAATTCTATCCCCTTATTGGGAGATATAATCCAATCACCAAAAAGCACTTCTCAGGAATTCTGTCTGTAAACTGTCTTCTGTAAATCTCAAATAACTATTACTAGTCTTCGACTTTCTACATGTGCTCTTAGCCACGTCATCAAGACACTCTATGGAACATATCCTCAACTGTGCTTGACCTCATCTTCAATCCTTGATCCATACGATCTCAAACACTGTCTGTTACTCTACTAATCTTCTCAGTCTGTTGACATTAATGACAAACACAGTCATGAATGCAACACACAGTCATGCTATCAATCTCTCCAATGCTCCAACAAGGCTAGTATACTCCTCCATAGGAATATCATTGACATTCATGCTAACAAGAGTTAATCATAATAGTGTAATAATTTGATGGATTATTTATGAGTCCTTTTGTGGAGAGGGATCACTATGCTAGTTGTCTAATTCTCAAGAAAGCCCTCGTTATTGAATTCATCAAAGATGAGATAAATATGAGGTACCGAGATATGCCTGCCCCATTTTAGATATACATCAATGTCTTGGGCCTTTTCTACCACCAATCTCTTTATGCCTTGGAAGATGTCTTCAATAATAAAAAGTTCATTTGTAGTCTTGATTATCAAAGATTTATGTTTATCCTTTTTGCTCTCATATAACATCCTTACGTATTCAAGCCATTGGGGCCCTGTAATGTTTTCTATCTGCTTTCTCTTTTGTTGCAACTCTTTCCAGAACTTCTTGGGATTTTGTTTACCTAGGGTGATCAGCTCCATCCTTCTCATTCTCACATAAGATTCTTTTTTACCTCTTAACAACTGTTCGTACTCTTTTTTGTTCTCTTTACTCATTCTCTTTCTCAACTTTCTCTTAGCCAACTTGTAGTCTTCATCAAACCAAGGGTTTGTTGGGAAAGTATTTTTTGCCTCTTTTTTGGGTTTGGTTCTTTTAAACTTCTCTAATGCCTTGTGAATTAGAGGAACTATGGTAACTTTTTGTACACTTCACTGATCTATGTATGCAACTTCTCTTTTAGGGCTCCAAATCAGCCTTCTAAGAGCATCGCTAAGTATTTTCTGATTTTCATGGTTCATTATAATATTACCATATAAGGATCTTTTCTTTTTCTTAAGGTGGGTTTCTTCTCCTTGCTTCCCCTTCCAGTAAAAGGATAGTGTAAAAAAATTGGATTGTGGTCTAACCTTAGCTCTATAGGGCACTCTCTTATCTCTATCTCTTTAACTCTTTTAATGTGATCATGAGAGCATATAACATAGTCAACAACATTTTGCTCATTATATGTTTTTCATGTAATCCATCCATAATTTGGTCACACTTTCATACCATTACATAGTACCATATTATATAAGTTGCATGAGCCTAGTAATTCTGCCCCATAATGGTTGACATTGTCTTTCCTATCCACTGATATTCTTCCAAAACTATTCATTCTCTTCTTCTAACCATAATGGGTCACTCCTTTCCTTATAGCTTCTTTTCAAATTGACAAATTGATTTTTTTCTCTCCTAGCATTAACATCCTCAATTATTAGGACTTCCCTAGAGTATTAAAATTAGAGATATCCTTTTTTAACGATGTGTAAGGATTGTCTCGACCTAGGTTCTTCTTCTTGTATGTTTTTTATCCCTTCGGTGCAAAGTGGCAAGCTATCACTCTTATCTCAGTCTGATTTTCTATGATTTTCAGCCATATGTATTGTTTGTGTGGGTCTTATTTCTCTAATACATCTACCCCAAGTCTCTTTAATCAAAATAGTGATTCCACCATGTCCTTTGCCACTATCGATTCTTTCATTCCAAACTGGAATTTTTCGCAACCCTCGAACTCTAGCACTTTACATCCATCATGTTCATGTGTCTCCATGAGCAAGATAATGTCTTTACTTTTAGCTATGGGCCCTAAACCAGGTCCTCTTCTCCATGGGTAACCTCTACAATTCCAACTAACTATATCTAGATGTTCCTTGGGGGGCTCGAGTTTCTATTTCTTATGTTATGTTCTTTCAATAATTTGGGCCTTAATGTTTTTTAACCATGCCCACTTTCCATCCTCCCTTGCTTCCTTTACCTTTTCCCATTCTTTCCTTCTTTCTTCTTGCTGAAAAGTGGTAAGATCTTCATCAACGTATATGGTGTGCCTTCGAGGAGCCACTTATTCCTCGGTATCATGTTCCTTTCTTCTATGTTCTTCAAAATGACCCTTACATGTTTGCTCATGTTATCTTTCATTCATTTACCAATCCTTTGTGCTTGTTGGATTATTCCATGCCACTCTAAATGGTCCTTAAGGAAATCTCTTACCAAATCTTCTATGTTCTCCTTTTCTCCATAGTCTTTTAACCCTTTAATGATGGCATTTTCTCCCTTATCGTTTATGTCTTTCTCCTCTCAAATCTGCCTCCTTATTTGCACTTTTCTATGAAATCACTTGGTGTATTTGATGGTCCTTTCACTACTTGGGTCCATGGTTTGACTTCTTCTATTTGTTCCCTAAGCTAGTTTTCTTTGAACTCATGTTTTCCATTGCAAATTGTATTTATTTAATTTGCGGGTCATATCTTTCGCCCTCATTTACTTTGCATCCTCGTTTTTATTTCCTCCATTGCCTGTAATCCCCTTTTCCATATTGAACTGCAGTTTTTGAACCTGTTCTCTGAGTGACTTGTTTTCACATGTTAGCTTTAGATTGCATTCGATGACTGCCTTTATCTACTATCCTCCACATGACTCCTTGTTTCTAACGCTTGAAGCCTCTCTTTCATGAACATTAGTTCATTAACAAACAGATCCGGACACCATGTTAAAGGTGTTGAAAAGAGGTTGTGTGTCTTTGTGGTTCAGTTTTCTCCAACTTTTATCTTGTCTGCTACATGAGATCCCCCTGAAGGATTTTTTGAAACCAGTGTGGAGTGGGACTCTATATTCTTACTTTCCTCTCCTTTAATTTGTCTTTGCTTGTGTTGCTTAACCATTTCTAAAGCTTTCAACATAGTTCTTGGAAGTATATCTGCCAGTTTCCCCCTTCTTGCATACTTGGCTTGTCAAACATTCCTACGTCTTAGGATTGTTTTGTACTGTTTTTCATTGAGATATACACATCTCTCTCAAGACTGGTTTATTATTTTGGTACTGGCCTAGTTTGTAAGACCTCTACGCATTTGTATCCCAGTCTTGGATATTTAAACTAGGATTCCAAACCACAGTCTGAGCAACTGCAGAGGGCATTTTGAGAAATCTAAAAGGGATCAAAAAACCCTTTTGCGATAACACCCCAAACATAGGCCTCTTCTCTAGTTTATCTCTTTGAGACCCTTCATTTGTTTGAGCCCTACCCATTGTGATAAAGTTTGACTCTGTAAGGACGTGCATAGAAGACACGACTAGTTGAAAATTTGTAAGGAGTTGGAAAGTGGTGCATTTGAGTCAAAGGTAAGTAATGTTCTTTTGTAACACTGTTGCAAATGCATTCTATAAGTTCACACCATATAAATAGTATTTACACAAAGTTGAACCAACAGATACAGATAGATGAATACATTGTTAAATAAATGTTCAATGTGCACCTTAGAAGGATATTCCAATTTAAATTAACAAGATAAAAAATGTTAAATCTATCTTATTTTGGTTGGCATTCCATCCAAAGAGAGAGTATTTTAATGTTCTAAAAAGTGAACAGTCAATATTGTGAGGTTATAAATTTCCTCACTATTCATACTTCATTTTTTGTGTTTTCTTTGTCATGGTTTACATTTGATCATATTCAAATGCTAAGACTTCTGTCAATATTGTCAATTTGTTTTTGCACATGGTATAATTTTGTGTCTACTTACCTACATCAAATGTCAAATAAAATTTTCAATGTGCACACCTCAAGGATCTTTCAATTTAAATTAAGATATAAAATACTAAATTTATTTTATTTTGGTGAGGTGTCCATCCAAAGAGAGTATTTTACTGTTATAACAGGGGCATGGTTTTTATTTTGAGATTATATTTAGCTTGCTATATTACTTCATTTTTATGTCTATTTTATCATAGTTTAATTTTGTGTTACTTGTTATCTTGATTTTCTGCACAACTAAATTGTTATTGTAAAGATTGGTTGGTTATTTGGTCCAAACAACATTTGATGGTCTTATCTTTTTCTACAGTGATAGCCTTATAAATTTGTTCTTGAGAAAAAAAATCCATATTCTTGGCTAAATGGTTTGAATTTAATGCTAATCTAGGCTCTATATCATATGATTGCTTTGCTTGATGAATATGACAATGCTATAGTTTCCTTTTTAACATTTTCATTATGAGAAGTGAAGAGGTAATGTTCCATGTAGGTCATCTTTGTCTATATAACATTGTCATTCTCTCAAGGTTGCACTACAAAAACCCTTGGCTGCATTAAAAAATTAAACTGATGTTTATATGTAACCCAGTTGGAGATGAAAAACAAAGACAAGATGGAAGCACAGAGTGAGCCCTTGAGACTAGTAGGGACAGAGGAAAAGGCACTCTCAGGGAAGGAAAAGGTTGAACAACTTCTCAAGGACTTACAGGTGATGGAGTGAACCGCTAAGGAGATCATAAAACGGGCTAAGGGGCAGAATATGGATGCCATTGTCAGAGCAGCAAAGTCACTTGTGGCATTTATGAAAAAAGACTGTCATACAAATTGGAGCTTACTTATGCAGAGTGGAGTAGGGTATGAAGAGGTAGCTGAAATATGGAAGGCTGGACATACCATAGCTACAGTGATAGAGCAACCACCCCTCGTGCAGTTACTTGCTCAGATGGAGGAGATGTTTAGGGGACATTCCTAGAACTTCAGCAAGACAAGGAGTTGACAAGAACCATGGAAGAATAGTGGGAAGTGGAGAAAATAGCCCAAGCAAAGAAATTACCATCAACAGAAAAGGGTGGGATGGAAGCCTTACAACTGCTACAAGAAGCCTTACAACTGCTACAAGGAGTTCAAGCTAAGAAAATGGCGGTGGAATGCAATCTAAGACTTCTACGCCAACGTGCATCCGGTCCAGGGATGTCCTCCCACTCTACATCTTGAAGTCTAGTTTCTTTTGGTTTAGATTACTTTTTTTTTTTTTTTGGGGAGCGGGGGGGGGGGGGGGGGGGGGAAGCGACGGTGCAGATAATATAGGGTGTAATAAAACAATAATATAATTAAAGATAATTAGTATTGGGTTTGGGTAGTTAGGTAGCGAGGGGATGTGTCGGCTGGTCTCCCTAACCAAGTGAGCACTATTTAAGAACATTGGAACATGAATGATGAACTTTTTGTTATTGGTAATCAATAAAGAATATTGTTTCCATTGCAATTATTTGGTATGCTTAGCATTGGTTATGATTTCTTATGTTCATTTTGGTAACATGAATCCATATTGTGTGTGCTTTAAGTTTAACCATTCTAAACCAAATTGCACCGAGATGTTGAATCTTTATGACACCAAAATCTTGGTCATTGTGATTTTGTACTCTTATTTTGATGTCATGCTTATTTCGATACTATGCATATCCATTGAAAAATGTGTTGTATCCATCTTTTACATCTACTTTATATGAGTAAGTACTTTGCCAAATTTGATGGTTTGGTTTAATAGCAAAGCTTTCAAGTGTGGCTTGATTTTATACCTTGAATCTATGCATGATTCATGCCCATTTGACTCATGTTGCTATGGAAAATGGTTATCCTTTTATCAATTGATTTGCTGAGATTTTTTAAGTGGATGATGGTTTGGTTTAATAGGTGTGGCTTGATTTTATACCTTGAACCTATGCATGATTCATGCCCATTTGACTCATGTTGCTATGGAAAATGGTTATCCTTTTATCAATTGATTTGCTGAGATTTTTTAAGTGGATGATGGTTTGGTTTAATAGGTGTGGCTTGATTTTATACCTTGAATCTATGCATGATTCATGCCCATTTGACTCATGTTGCTATGGAAAATGGTTATCCTTTTATCAATTGATTTGCTGAGATTTTTTAAGTGGATGATGGTTTGGTTTAATAGCAAAGCTTTCGAGTGTGGCTTCATTTTATACCTTGAATCTATGCATGATTCATGCCCATTTGACTCATGTTGCTATGGAAAATGGTTATCCTTTTATCAATTGATTTGCTGAGATTTTTTAAGTGGAAGATACATTCTTTGAAGTTTTGTACTTGAAATTTTACAATAATGTGTTTTCCTTTTAGCCCACTAGGATACAGACATGTTTATTGCAATTTTTTTGAGGTCTTATTGACAAAGTTTTCACAGCATGATTGTGCAATCTTTATGATTAAACATTCCTTTGATACTAATAATTTGGCATGCAGTGTTGTATCATTACCATCCACTCACATGATAGAACAAGATTAGAGTTTTACCCCCATATCATTTCGTGAATTGTTTCATTGTTAACTTAGCAATAACTTCATCAACTCTTAGATAACTTAACAAAGAATCATTTATAGCAAAGCTTGCATGCAATATTACATTCTTCTATTTGAATCAGACTTTTCATTTGGGCAATTCATGGACTAAACTCTATGTTTTTATTTTCTCTCTTTATTTCAATTGACTGTGGCTGCTGCTCATTATTCCGTTGGCTCTCATTACAGCATAGAGTGTTGTGTCCTAGAATACATATCTTTGGGGCATATGTGTCCCACTAGTCAATATCACATGCAAAAATGAAACCAAATAGATAAATAAACAAGAATATTATATTATAAACAATAAAAAAAATTTCATTTTCATTTTGCTGACTTTTTGAGACCTGTAGTCATCTATGGGCTCACTACAAATAGGATACCAAGCACTAAGCAAGCACTGGGCATAAAAGAGAACAGAATAAGGAGTCCAGAATGACATTCTAAAAACAGATTTAAAGATTCCAGAATGGAGTCACTCAGCAGTGAGAGTGGAACAAAATATGTAAAAGACATAATCAAGTTTTAGTTGTATTTATATAAAATCAAATTTGGCAAAATTTTGACAAATGGTGGCATGCTGGAGTAAAAATTTGGTGAATCCCATATTATTGTAAAATAGTTGATATAAATGCTGGGTGATTCAAACCAGGATCCAAACATATGTTGTGATTTTCAAGGCAATTATGTCCCTACAGCTAGCATGACATGGTGTTGACAAAATTAGTCCTCATGAATGTTGAATTTAACAGTATTGGTGAATGTCAGTTAGCTAAAAATGCCCCAGTTCCCAAACATATAGTTTATTGTGGTAAACCGTAAAACATTAAATACCTCATAATTAAATTGATAGCAACTTAACATGCACTGGACTGATAAATTATAAATTTGAGTAATTTGGGACCCCTTCACCAAAATTGAATGGAGCAATTGGTGAAGACTTGCCATTGATGCTGTTAGAAAGAGCAATTGTTGACTGTAACATAATCACGAAGAGAAACCATGTAAATTGTAAATTTTCAGACTTATAATATGATTTCATCCTTTAGATTCCACAATTACAATATACTTTTACATATAGCTGGGGTTAGGTCCTAGACATATATCAGACTCTGTCTTTGTGAAAGTAATATAATAACTGGAAACTACGGACATCTGAGTAGTATTGTATTGTGCTTAGTGCTCTTGTGTAACTGATGCATTCCTAAAACTCATAAAAGAAATATTTATTCTTGTTAATAGTCATTAAGTGACAACAACATTGGTCCTTGAGAAGTCTTGGAGCATATAATATTATATATTGTGTTTTGTGATGATCATCTGAATATACATGAATTGTCAATGGTCATGCAATCCATGATCTTCCATTTTAACAAAGTCATTTAAGCTTTGGAACTAGACTATTGGCAGGCAATGTGTTCTCATTCAACCCACTCAAGTCTCCTTTTAAACTCTCCTCCAAATTGGTTTCGCTCATCACACCACAGGTGATTTCTGAATAAAAAATTATCGGAAATATTTTTTCTTTTATCCTGTGTACAAAGTCCGAACTATCTAGTTTATCCTACTAAACTACCATGTCCTTTCTTGGATGTATCGTTACTTATCTTGCTAATCTTAATTTGTTCCATATTCGAGGTTGTAGTGTTCCGCACCAGCGATGAGTTTTCTATCAATGTATCAGTACCTGAAATGAGGCTGTACGACCTGTAGGAGCAAGGCAATTTCAATCCAAATGCCAGATAGTGTGTTACGGAGCCAGGAAGAAGACCATATGGTCTGATATGAATGTCCGTATGGTGAGTTATGAAGGCCAGTTGGCGTACAGTAAGAGCAGGAAGCCGTACGGTAAGATGTCGTACGAGAGGTATATGGAATGGTTGTACATTGCTTTAACAGTCGTACAGTATCTATAAAGGTTGGACGGTGTTAATAGGGTGCCCGTACGGTGTCCAATATGTGTCCAACTTGACGTATGATGTAAAGGAAGATCGGACGGTGGTTGCTGAAGGGGTGAAAGGGCCGTACGAAGGTTGGGAGCAGAGGTGTGTGGGCCATATAGATCATATGTAGTAGGGAATTACAGTTTTGCATATAAACACAGGATGAGAGATGGACGATGAAGGGGGTAATGCAACAGTAGCTGTACTAGCCGTATGGTACAAAATAGAGGGAGAAAGAATGTTGTACAGGAGAAACACAATGGAAACACCTAGATGCATACAAAACACAGAACGTTAATGGCACAACATTGAAAATTGCGAACACTGAACAAGTAGGGATGAATATTCACCAGATAGATAAGAATTTGCAAATAATATGAGCACTCCAATTTGCCGGATACAGACTAGTTGAAACACCGACGGAATAGGGTGAGGGTTGAATCCCACCGAAACTGTGCAAGCCAGATAGGGAAGGTCTTTCACTTTCGAAATGGTGAACAATGTCGAACTCCAACAGGAATCCACAGTACAGAGAGATATAATCCAAAGCATGCCTACAAACTACTATGAGCCGTGCTTAAATACCCGTCGGGAAAAACTTTTCGAGGGTGTACAAAGTTAGCTGACGGCGACACAAACTATGAAAACAAACAAAATAAAATGGGTCCGAGATAAAATAAATCAATCAGCCCGTTACAAAGATTAAATTTATTATTTTATAATGGGGACATTACAGTCCTCCCGTCCCAAAATTTGCTTGTCCTCAAGCAAGTGCAATGCTAGGTGCTGGAGGATGTACTCGCCTTCCTGCGTTGCGTAGTCCAATGGTAGGTGTCACCAACATACCAAGTACTCTCCACGGTGCGGTTCTGCAGGACCTTTTCACGCACTTTGAAAATCTCTGCAGTTTCCAGAATGAGCTTCCCTTCCTCACTGAGTGGTGGAAAGTCGGTAGTGACTGTGACGTTTTGCCCGATAGCCTTCTTTAGATAGGAAACATGGAAGACATTGTAAATGTAGCTACCCTTCGGAAGGTCCAGTTCGTACACTACCTCACCAATGCGACAGATCACGCGATAGAGACCATAAAAACGTAGCTTCAATTTCTCCTTTCCTGTTCCCTTTAATGAAGAGTGTCGGTATGGCTGAAGTCGAAGATAGACTAGATCCCCCACTTCAAAACTCCCCTCTATCCGGTGTCTGTCGGCATACACCTTCTGTCAATTTTGTGCCTGCTGTAGGTTTTCTTTCAAGCTCCTCAAAATGTCCTGTCCCTCCTAAGCCAATCCTTCACTCTTGGAGCACGACTGTCGCCCAAAATTGTGTCGATGAAGGAGGGTGGTTCATGCCCGTACAGAGCTTTGAATGGCGCCATCCTGATCGACATGTGGTACGTGGTATTGTAGCAATACTCCCCGAGATGGATCCATTTTACCCACACGCGTTGTTGTGCTGAGACATAGTTTCGTAGGTAGCCTTCGAGCCATTTGTTCACAATTTCAGTTTGGCCATCTATCTGCGGGTGGTAACTCGTGCTCGATGATAATTCTATCCCTGCCATCCAAAACAGTTCTGTCCAAAAGATACTGATGAATCCTCCCGATCGTTGATGATGTTTCGAGGTAAACCATGCAGGCGAAAGACTTCTCTGAAAAACAGTTTGGCAACTTGTGCAGCCTGAAGGTCTAAGGGAATAGCGAAGAAGTGAGCATACTTTGTCAGTCTATCAACCACTACGAAGATGCAGCCCTTTCCATTCACCCTGGGAAGACCTGTTATGAATTCCATTGTTATACTTTCCCACTTATGTTCAGGAATCGGCAAAGGCTATAACAGTCCAGTACGAAGAGTGTGTTCGGATTTGTTCTGTTGGCAAACAGTGCATTCTCTCACATGCTGCAACATGTCTCCTTTCAGTCCCTTCCATGAAAATCTCTCCCGTATACTTCTGTAAGTCTTAAGGAAGCTAGGATGTCCATCCAGAGGGGAGTTGTGCACTTCCTTCAAGATCTTCTACTTTAGTTTGGATCCTGGCACTAGGTAGATCCGATCTTTATAATAGATGATATCATCCACCACCCTGTACCAATCATCGTGGATGTGACCATCCATTATCTCATAGGCAAATGTATTCTTGGAATATTCTACCAACAGTTGTGCCTTCTAGTCGACTGAGATCTGTTCTAGTGAGCAAATGGTGGGTTTTCGGGACAAGGCATCTGCAACAACATTGTTCTTCCCTTTTACATATTCAATGTCGAAATCAAAAGACTGAACCTTGCTTACCCATTTTTGTTTCCGTTCGTTCAAGTCCTGTTGTTCCAGGAAGTATCTCAAGCTATTGTGATCCGTATGGACAACAAACTTAGCACCAACCAGATATTGTCGGAACTTGGTTAGTGCATGTACGATGGCCAACATTTCTTTGTCATAAATAGAATACAGGCGTTCTGCCAGTGTAAGCTTCTTGCTCTCATAGGCAATGGGATGTTTGTCCTACATCAAAACCGCTCCAATGCCTTCCTCGGACGCGTCGCATTCCAAAATGAACGGTTGGGTGAAGTCAAGTAGTGCAAGAACCGAGCAAGTGCTCATGGCCTCTTTTAGCTTATCAAATGTGAGTTGTGCTTCTTCGCTCCACTGGAAAGCCCCTTTCTTCATCAGATTCATTAAAGGTGCGCTAAGTTGAGAAAAACTTTTGACAAATCTCCTGTAGTACCTGCATAACCTGAAGAACCCTCGCAGATCCGTGAGTGATTTTGGGGGAGGCCAATCAATGATAACCTGAATCTTTTCCTGATGCACTTGAACCCCGTATTGACTAACGACATGCCCCAAGTATAATATCTCTATCATACCAAACTCACATTTGGACTGTTTGGCGAAAAGGGACTGATCCTCCATGATACTTAGAACTTCGTTTAGATGCTTCAGGTGCTCCTCCCATGTCCTACTATAAATAAGAAGATCATCAAAGAATACCAATAGATACTTACACAACTGTTTGTTGAAGATGTGGTTCATGCACGATTGGAATGTAGCAGGTGCATTGGTTAAACCAAACAGCATGACCAGGAACTCATAGTGTCCTTAGTGGCAGCGAAAAGCCGTTTTCTCCACATCCTCTTCCCTCATTCGGATTTGATGGTATCCGAAACGAAGGTCTATTTTTGAAAAATAGACCGCGCCATGTAGTTCATCCAACAGCTCATATATCCTCGGGATGGGGTACTTGTTCTTTATTGTCCTTTTGTTCAGCGTGCAATAGTCCACACACATGCGCATCATTTCGTCCTTCTTTTTTACCAACACCACGGATGACGCGAACGGGCTAGAGCTGGGACAGATCCATCCCTTCTCAAGAAACTCCCGGATCGTTCGTTCGATCTCATCCTTGAACTTCTTGGGGTGGCGGTACAGTGTGGTTATGACTGGTTTTGCCCCTGATTCCAACTTTATTGTGTGTTCAAACCCCCGATGAAGTGGTATGCCAGGAGGAATTTCCATGAAAACCTTTTCATGCCTACTTAAAATATCCTGAAGTTCATCATCCTGTCGGTGCCCCTTCATAGGTTCTGCCGAGATAAAATAATGCACAGCCCACTCGACGTCATCATGCCGCAAAATTGCCTCCATCCGATGCGCGGAAACTTCCTTCGGACCTTCATTTTCCATCCCTCAGAGGACAACCTTCTTTCCATCAACCACAAAAGTGAAATCCATCTGCTTGAAACTCTAAGTGTACTCATCAAGTGTCTCCATCCACTGTATGCCTAGAATGACTTCCATGTTAGTGAGGTCCACTATGAAGAAGTCCTCCATCGCTATGTGATTCGCCATTGTGATGCTTAGCTGAGGGACAAGGTGCATGCAAGGCAGGAAAGTCCCTCCGGCTACCTTGACCTGAAAGCCCGCGTGTGCCTCCATATGGATTTCTTCGCTTTACCAAGGATGAGTTTATAAAATTCAAAGTAGCTCCACTATCCAACATCACCGTAACCCTTTGTTCTTGAAGGGTACCCCACACACGGAAAACTGTGCGCCTCAGACTACCAGCCAATGCAATGGATCCCCCGAGTTGTACCAAGGCAGCAATCCTCTCTGTACGATTTAAATTGGCTGTGTTGGTGTCAGTGTTAGGTTGGTCATCTTCAACCGGCATTTCTTCCTGTTCATGTTCGTCCTCATCATCGGACACCACCTTGATGTAATGGATCTTTCCCTTCCCGAGGCATCGGTGGCCAGGCTCCCAAGGGCCCTTGCAATTGAAACACAATTTCTTCCTTCGAAGTTCCTGTCGGGTAGCTTCATCCAATTACGGCTTCTTGGGCGGAGGTTTGTCTCTCGAAAACGTCGGTGGTTTCGGATGTGAGTGACTTCGAGAGGATGAGGTCGATGCCAATGATGATGCCATACTTCGTGCCTTACTGATTGCTTTCGACAGGGTAGAAGGATTGAATCCCTTCACCCAACCCTTTAGTGGTTCTGCCAGTCCGTCCATTAAGAGCACAACCCGCTTTCTTTCGGAGATGTCTGTGACCAACACAGAAAGTCTTTGAAATTCCGAAATGAACTGATCTACAGATCCAATTTGCCTTAGTTGTGCCAAATCTTTGAAATTGAGCTTGAGATCTTTCCCATCGAATCATTCTATTAATCTCTTCGTAAATTCCACATAGGTCTTTATTTGATCATGCCCTAATGTGATGGTGCCGTGGTGCCACCATTCGTGCGCAACTCCTTCCAAGTGCAATGCGGAAAATTTGATAGCTTCTTCTTCAGGCATCGGATTCAGCTAGAAGCAGGTATCGGCTTTCATCACCCACGCCTGTACTGAAATGGAACCCGGTCTGTCAAATGGAGACAGATTCACCTTACTCAATTTTCTTCTGAGATCATCGTTAAAGTATCCTCCTCTGTTTTTGCCTCTCGAGTATCTCATCCTTAGGTCTGTGTAATCTTTGTAGGAAATGTCCTCTTCAAGGTTTGCATTCCTCCAGTCCTCTCTTATCTCTTCAAAAGTTGGTAGTCTCTCTCCATGATGTGCTTCCGTCCGTGGTGGGAAAGTCGGCATGGAAGGTTGAGAGCGTGCTAGCTAAGGGTGTGGCTTACTCGATACTCAATCCGCCCTATGCCCATTTTGTTCTCCAAATATTTTGTTCTCCGCCAACTTCTTGAAGGTTTCCTCCATGAGTCACTGCATATCCGTGATCTGTGCCTGATTCCGGGCAAGTTCCCTCAGAAGTGCCACAAGTTCGGCGCCTGCTGGTTCCCGTTCGTCAGCCATTCAATCAACAGAATGTGTCCTTCTCTTCCAGCTATAAACTCTCATTCACTATCCACAGGCTGGCAAGATCAAAGGGCTCTGATACCACTGTAGTGTTCCACACTAGCGATGAGTTTTCTATCAATGTATTAGTACCTAAAATGAGGCCGTACGGCCTGTAGGAGCAAGGAAAATTAAATCCAGACGCCAAATAGTGTGTTATGGAGGCAGGAAGAAGACCATACGGTCTGATATGAATGTTCGTACAGTGAGTTATGGAGGCCAGTTGGCGTACAGTAAGAGTAGGAAGCTATACGGTAAGATGCAGTACGGGAGGTATATGGAATGGCCGTACATTGCTTTGACAGTCGTACGGTATCTATAAAGGTCGTACGGTGTTAATAGAGTGCCCGTACGGTGACCAATATGTGTCCAACTTGATGTATGATGTAAAGGAAGACCGAATGGTGGCTGCTGAAGGGGTGAAAGGGCCGTACGGAGGTTGGGAGCAGAGGTGTGTGGGCCGTACAGATCATATGTAGTAGGGAATTACAGTTTTGCATATAAACACAGGATGAGAGATGGACGATGAAGGGGGTAATGCAATAGTAGCCGTACTGGCTGTACAGTACAAAATAGAGGGAGAAAGAATGTCTTACAAGGGAAACACAATGCAAACACCCAGATGCATACAAAACACAAAACGTTAATGGTACAACACTGAAAATTGCAAACACTGAACAAGTAGGGATGAATATTCATCAGATAAATAAGAATTTGCAAATAATATGAGCACTCCAATTTGTTGGATAAAGACTAGTTGAAACACTGACAGAATAGGGTGAGGGTTGAATCCCACCGAAACCATGCAAGCCAGATAGGGAAGGTCTTTCACTTCCGAAATGGCGAACAACGCCAAACTCCAACAGGAATCCATAGTACAGAGAGATATAATCCAAAGCATGCCTACAGAGTACTATGAGCCGTGCTTAAATACCCATCGGGAAAAACTTTCCGAGGGTGTACAAAGTTAGCCGACGGCGAGACAAACTACGAAAACAAACAAAATAAAATGGGTTTGAGATAAAAATAAATCAATCGGCCCGTTACAGAGATTAAATTAATTATTTTATAATGGGGACATTACAGGGGTCACTATTAGCTTTGGTTTAGTCTGGATTAGTAATTTCAGTACTTTGGACTTGTTTTTCCTGCCCTCTATCCAGCTATGAAAAGGCTTATGGCATTTTGTTAAAAACTATCCTACACTTGTATCGACATATTTGATCACCTTCTATCAAAAAGAAAAAGCAACTCATCCCATTTGTTTCTAATTTTGACATTTGTTTTTCAAATTTTAAATTGACAAGAACTACAATAAATGACCAAATGGATAAAGGGTTGCAACTGGATTTGATAAGGAGCATTGTTTCACACAAATAACAAATAGATCCAATAGGACAATAATGCAAGAATAGTGAATACTAAACTTCTATAAGATATTAGTGCACACTTTGATACAAAAATATTGTATTTTAAAATCACATCATACAAAACACAAAATGGATAGATGAATTGTCCTTTCCAAAATCAAGCATGAGGTGCAAATACTACAATGATCTAAAGTCTAGTATAAATTATAATGGGCAAGCGAGATATTTTGGAAAGTGTGGTCCTTCGAATCTTGCACGAATGGCATATAACTGTAAGGTACTCCAAGCATGAACCCATTTTTGCAAACATGTCCCTCAAAAAAATTAGAAGATATTGTTTGTATCAGGGGTTGGAATGTTCCAAAAATGCAACCACAAAAGTTATTTAGGATATTGTGGATTGATATGGACCAAAACTGTGTGTTGTCTCTAATCCACTACCATTCTTGATGCATAAAGAAAGAACTCAAGAAATATTCCAAAAACACAGAATCGGCAATGTCCTTGCTGGGCTATAGTTTTTAATTTCTCTGCACAACTCGCTACTCGAATTCCATTTGTTATAATTATTATTAATATGCTTAAGGAAAATAGATCTACCAGAAATAGTAATTTACTAATTTCCAATCCAATAGCAAATAAACTGAAAAAATAATTGTAATCCAATCAAAGAAAAAAAAAAATTGGTCAAATTAGCAGAAGTAGTCCAATCCAATAAGAATAACTATTCTGAATAATGCATATCTGATAAAAGTGCACAAAAGCCTCAAGCTTGAAATACCATGGCTTTTTTTCTTTTTTCTCTTTTCAGAGTAGAATTGGCAACTCTGATTGTGTCATGTCACCACTATCAAATTAAGATAATTAATACTATTATTTAAGTTGGGCCCAACAATTTCCAATTCTAAAAGCAACTTAATAATATTATTATAATTAAAATAAAAGGTGATTTTAAATACTGGTATTAAAATAAAGGTATTTTTTATAAACTTGGAGAGAAATTTAGGACCCAAGGGCCCAATTCAAAAAGGTATATCAAGGAGAAACTTATCTCCATTAACAGATCATTCAAGCCATCCAAGGATCACTATTGTACTGATTTGTTGAGGATCTGAAGACATTTTCAACCTACCACAATGCCACAATAGTAGTACAGAGTTTTTGGCAAGGAAAAATCATCTTTCCATCACCGATACATATTTGAGGGTCTATATGTTGAGTTTCAGGTTCTTGGCAAAATTTGGGCATTCTGAAGGGCTGGATCTGAGGAGTTAGTCATACCAACAGCTAGTTAATGTTGTTGGAGAGTTTTGGCAACTTTTTTGGAGGTACTCCAGTTTCACAAAAATATAGAAATTATTTATGAAGGATTTGAACCCACAACGTTCATTGTTTGCAAACATTATTCCAGAACAGTTGAAAACCAATACTTGTGGGTTGAATTGTATCAGCCATACAGCCTTTAGACACCATTGCACCCATCTGTCATCTTTACATATTGTTTACCATCATCAAGGAGGTTTCAATCAGACTTGGGGGTGCTGTACCAACATTATATGCCGCCACAAAACAATGTTTTACGCCATTTTATCAGCTGCCACAGGTCCCAAATCCCTGCCACAACCTACAACAGTTCATAACAGGTATATGAGGGTTTTGTGGCATTTCCAAATTGACATTTGGTACAATCTTCTGTGACCAAAAGAAAAATACACATGTAATCATTTCCAGTGCAGTGGGCAAATAAATCGGATCTCTGAAGTTTCCAAACTTGACTATAGCATGTGGAATTGTGCCGACATGATTATTTTAATTCAGATCTGAGTGTTAAGAGTAACCTACAGTTTATATCAGCAATTGTAATTGATGAGAATGATCATAAGAAGAGTTGTATCAGCAAATGAGACTTTAGCGCTAAAGTGTTGTTTTCAGTTTTCATTTGCTGATACAGTTAAGTTTTCTTTACAATTTTTTTTAAAAAAAATAAAAAATCATAGTTTCACTAAATATTGTAGGATTTGAATTGGTGATAGTACAGATTTTCAAAGGTGCTGCCTCGATAACTCCCCCCCATCTCAGTAAACTTAAACTACCTAAAGGAGGACAAAAAGAGGGGCATATTTCCAATAGATGAGTGTTGTCAGTAAAGTTATAAAATAGCCGACGGGTAGATTAGCATGTTGTCGGTAAAGTTATAAAATAGCCGACGGGTAGATTAGCATCCGAAAGGACGCGTGACGGTTGAGTCACCCCTTTGGAATGGTATATGTACACCGTCCGGAATGGACTTTGGATCATGGTTGTAATCATCGTTGTAAGCACTATGTAATCTCCTCGACAACGGGTTAAGGGTCGATGAAGGTGAGAAAGAAGAGGGAAATGAATGTCCAAAGGAATATAGAGAAGCGAAAGAAGGAAAGGCAGTTACGGCTGAAGCTGAAGGGAAGAACATACAGTACGAACCTAGAAAAAAGAAAGATTCCATCGTACGGTACACAATAAATAGACTGCATGGAAAGAAAAGGTTACAACACACCATGAATTTACTAGAAAGGTGCCGGCAACAAGGAAAACACATCGTATGGTCTGCACAAGAAACAAAGAGGAAGGGCTTAATAAAAACTTCAACAATACGGAGTGAAGGTTCTAAAATCAAGAATACAACTATTGACGGCAAGGAGTGGTAGCTGACGGAATTCATGGTACCAAGCTTCGAGAACAAGATTGGAGATATGGAAATCCTGAGGGAGAGATCGTGTAACTTAAATAAACTTGATGAGCGAAGATTGCAGGCACAATGGGCCATGGAGGTGATGCAGAATAGGCGCAAAGTGTGGCATGATAAACACCTAAAACTAAACAAGTTTCTACTGAGACAGATGGTGTTGAAGTATAGTGGACAGAACAAAATCAAACCGGGGAAGTTTAAAGTGAAATGGGTCAGACCATACCAAATCCGAGAAGTAGGGAACAATAGAGCAAGCCTTTCGAGAGGGGTGATACGCTTTGAGGCACTCAGAGTAGGTGTTAGATGCGAGGCTGTCTTGGTGGATGCATAGAGAGCTCGGGAGGAGTTGATCATCCAGTTGAAGGCAGTACTGCAACACTTGGTTCAGTGTACCCAGAAGTTGGAAGCAGAGAAAGCGGCATGGGTGGATATTTTGTAATCGTCGTCCGGAGATGACTTTTCTTTTTGGGGGGGATGATGTTGTTGGTAAAGTTATAAAATAGCCGACGAGTAGATTAGCATGTTGTCAGTAAAGTTATAAAATAGCCAACAGGTAGATTAGCATCCGAAAGGACGAATAACGGTTGAGTCACCCCTTTGGAATGCTATATGTACACCGTTCGGAATGGACTTTGGATCATGGTTGTAATCATCATTGTAAGCACTATGTAATCTCTTAGGCATATATGCGAATAATAAAAGGAGTACTGTTGCATTACATGTTCTTGTCTATTGCATGTATGCATTAAACTATTTACCCCATACGGTAAAAAATGAGCTCCCATTGGCAAGTCACTCAGTGAGGCCAATCCTTCCACTGTGCCATAACCAAAGTGAAACCACTTTTGAGAAGCAAAATCACAAACAATGAAAAATGAATTCCAAAGGATGGTAGCTCAATTGGTTGAGTACAATTGGTGAGGATGATGACACAAGATAGAGAAAGCCATCCACCAAGGTTCAAACCCCCATAGACGCATTTGGGCTAGGTTTGACACTTGGTGACTGCGACAGACGAGATCCCCTACATGTGGCTGCTTAGCCAAAGGAGACTTGTAGTTTAAATTTATGCTGCCTCATAATGTTGTAATCCTATAAGGGCAGAGATTCCAACATCTACACACTGACATGTTTCCATGAAAAAGGGAAAAACAAGGTTGCACAGGGACGGGGGTACTTAGGTACTTAGGGTGCTGGTACGGGTACAGGTATAGGTAGGACTATTTTTCAAAAGAGGGGACATGGATACTTGGGTACATCAAACTTTTTTTTGAAAATAATTTTAATATTTATAGAAAATCTGAAATATGAGTAATGACAATGGTTTTTCAAAAGAACAGTGATAAAGTTTGCAAATGTGATGTATTGTTTTCAGTTTTAGATTGCAATATATTTGTAATAATAATATATGAAAAATGTGTAGATGCATAACAGAGAAAGCAGACTTTAATCATGAACAAGAAGATCATAAATCATAGAACAATGCCACATTGCAAATGATAAACTTCTGACTTGAACAGTGATAAAGTTTACTATTAATCAGTATTGAATCATAAGTTTCAAATTGATTACGTATTGAATTAAGCTTGATAAACAACAACCTGATACGTAGAAAAAAATTGAAACAAAAATCAGTTTAATCAAGGTCTTTAACTATGATGCTCTCCCCTGAATACCCGGTACTTGCAGTATGTGTACCTGGTAATCGGGTACACATACCAAGGGTGGGTACATGTACCCATGCAACCAAAGGAAAAAAATGAATTCCACAACCGCTGCCCTAGAATGGACTATCTACCTCGTATTCATCGATAATATTGGCTTGGTGCATCCCAAACTCGTCACGAATACTAACTAGAAAATATAAAATCTAGAATTTGCTTAAGGATTTTGGAAAGCTTTACATGCCATCTGTCAGCTACTACACAACCCAATAATACATATGATGACAAATAAATGACTAGGTGTGCAAAAAACTCCCACCACATTCTCAACTAGTTCCCTATAAGATACACACCATAATGAAATTAGATTATGCATTTGGGATTTAAGTAACTTGTAGCAACTAAGTAGGTTAGATGATATCGAAAATGCTCTCCTATCACCAAATCCAAAATAACTCAGATAACAATGTTAGTAGGCTATTACGATTTTCTGGTCTATAAGTTACACAATTACCACTGAAGGCTGCTGACTAATGAACAAGCTTTCATAATAAAGCTCCAGTTTCAAATTATAGTATCAAAATTGACCTGACTGAATCTGTCAACAAGACATTAATGATTGTAATAGTATAGATCGAGCATTTGTCAATGACTGTTTTTAGGTTTTAAGATTCCAGTGGGTCCAGTTATTCCTAACAAAATTCTGTGCTCATTGATCCTAACATTCAAATCCAGTGCAAGAGCTACTCCTGGGTCCTGACATCCAAGAAGAAATCTGCCCAACACGTGAAACTTACCAACTTAAGAGAGAGTAATCAAGTTTTAAATTAACTTATAAGCATGAAAATTGTAATTCCAAACGGCCTTAAAAAACCTTAGTATGCATAATACAATATCCTTGCAACTACTAATCATATCCTCTCTAGCTAATTCCAGAATTCCCTTACTTTCTTGGTTTCTTTTAAATTCATAAAATTACAAATTGGAACGTGATGACGGCAAAACCAGGGAGTCAATCCCAGTGTCTGTGAATGCTTTTATTTCTACAAGTAGAGAGCAAACATGAAAGTTTGTTTTCTATGAATTCAATGGCCGTTAATTACCGCACAATTTATTTAGAAATATCACAGAACGTGAAATAAAAAGAAAAAACATAGAGCCAGCGAGTATGTGGAAGTCCGGAACCTGATGAGGTTGATGGAGATGCCATGTTTGCTCCCTTATTTTATCTGTTTCTTCTCTGATGATAATGCCTTTCATTTTTTTTCTTCCAACGTACGAGCTTTTTGTGCAGAACAAAAATAATTGACTTGAGGAAAGATGATCGCTTTATCTATTTGATGATTGGCGCAGAGAATGGGTGTAATAAAGCTATGTGGATCATGTTTCCCTGATTAGAATGAATGGTATTTGTTATACATAATTGGAAATTAAATGTTCTTTTCATTATATTTATCTTCTTAATTTATTTTATTTTATTAGATACTCTTTCAATACCCACAAAGGGAAATAAATCTTTACATAAATTATTTGAGCTCGTAAAATTGAATGTATTCAGAAATATAAATTAATATAGATAGTAGAGTTTGATAAAATAGTGATAATGAAATATAAAATATTATTAATATTATAGATTTTTTTAGTTGATTTGAACAAAGATCGTAAATTTTCAAATATTAATATTTATCGTGCTTGATTATTCCTACAATTTCAATCTATTTTTCATAAGCTACAAATATTTATGCCACTTGTAGGCTATTTATTGCATTTATAATGCTTTAATAAAAAAAGACACAAGTCATAAGAGAAAATGATATGGGATAATTTTACTTTTTTTTTCTCCCATTTTGATGTGCATGCAAAACTTCTTCAAAAATGCATATCAAATCAATAAAATTTCTTAATGTATTTAACTAAATATTTTTTTAAAATTAAAATAATTTTAATCTAGTTAAAGAATGAGCCATTAATTAATTATTCTTCTCATGACCACTCCCTTGAAAGTTAGAAAATAGAGAAAAATATGTAATGGGTAGCATCAACAACCCATTTTAAGATAATCATCATGAGATTATAATATTACATTGTTTTATGCCCCTATTTTGACGTGCCTCCAACACCCATTTTTAAATAATCATTAATTATAACTTAGATTTAAAACCATTTTAATATAGTAATTAAACATAAATTGGATCCAAGACAAAAGTTCTTAAAATAGTAAAAATAAAGAAAATAAGGAAACTTCATTCCCAAGTAACAATATATTTAAAAAGAAAAACATTACACCTAGTAAAACTATATTAAGGGAAACTTCATTCCCAAGTAACATAAAATGTAAGTTTATGCACACTACTTGTAATCTACATGTTAACTAGGGTGCCTAAGGTTTTCTTAACTAGAAAAATAAAAATTAGAAAGAATTGAAGTGATGCAAAAGATAATGTGATCTGATGATGAATGATTCAAGTTATTAGATGCAACCAAGATGAGGAAACTGTGTTCAAATGTTGTGCAAGAGCATAGAAAATAAAAAATAAAGGTAACAAATTCACTTAGATAAAAGTTATATAGTAATTAAGTATTTTGGAAATAGAAGTATGCATTCACCAATTAGGTTTAAAGGCATATAAAGGAAAGGACTAGACCACTAGATTCTTGAATAAATAACAAGAAGGCCAAGTATAGGGGATGGACTTGTAAATTAATAGATGACTTCATATGCACTCAGTTGGTGGTCCACTAGCCAAATGAATGGCATCGTCATCAGTCTACATATCATCAATACAACTATCTTCCTAACCTTGTCCAAGGCTAGGGTTTGCTACACTAATGGTTGTGTTGAACTAGTAATCCCAAAGTAGTGTCCCAATGCGAGGATAGATATAGGATGAGTGCTCTAAAGAATCTTACTATCACAGGAGGTCTTATCTTTGATACAACTCAAGTATATAAAAACTAATACATAGAGAATTATGGACAATACCAATGTAGTGTAATTCATGGTTCTATCACAACATCCCCCATCCTTACTTTACTGGAAAAGAAAAGTATAGGGCACTTAACCAAAATATTAACATTTACTCTTTAAGATCCAAAATTGATCATCCTTTACAACTAAAATTACATTATCAATCTACCTGATTTGACATGTTCCCTCATATAATTATATCCTTACTCCATATCTCTCAATAGGTTGCATGAATATTATATACCATAAGGGAATGTAATTAATATTGATACCTCTATCAATATCAAGTATTTCACAATCCCTTTCCATAAATGGCTTAAGTTTGCATTCTTTCTCTATACCATAGGGTTATGTGTGATTCTATAAGCTCTTCAAACACTAAAGTCTAAGAGAAAAATACTTGGTAATTAGAATCCTTTATTTCACTCACACTATACAAGGTCTTAACATAACCAAAATCACATAGTTCTATCTATAAGTTGTTTTTTTCTTCTTATCACTAGAGTTGTTATATGTTACATACAACTCACCATTCAATTTTGTATTTATCATCATATTCAAATAGTTCTATTATCTTATTAGGGTTATCTTCCTATAGAAGCATTTAGATACACCCAAGCTTTGGGTGCTTATAACTATCTCACAACCGGTTAAACCAACCTTTAGATTTAAACCTTCTTCTTTACCTCAACATTGGACGAATGGGAAGCTCTAGGAGCCCTACCTCATCAACCACCTCGACCGCCTCATCCTGCTTGATCAACTCGAGTAACAATTGGTGTCCTACACAAAGGTTAATGGTTTAACATAAATTGAAACATAAATGGTTAATTGATCAATTACTATGTTAAGTGAAATCTACTTAGTTTAATTAATTGTACTATGTTGATTGTAAAAAAAATTCAATTGTATAAGGTAGAAGCACAAGTCTTACATTATTTTTGATGCATGCAACTTATTTTGTATTTGTTTGATTTTGAAATTGATTTTTTAGATAGAAAGAGGACTCAAATTTGGAGTTTTTGGTTATTTTTTAGAGTTTTTATTGTCTTGTTCACTATTTGTCCATTATCATCCAATACAAAGGTTTATTTTGGGTAGTAAACCTATGTTTGATTCACGCCAAAAAACATGTACATAATGAAATCAAAATATATTAAATCTATAATCATTAGAAAGCCTGTTCTGATTGCTTGTTCCATGCAAATGGGCAAGTATTAATTTTTCCATTTGTGCCCTCAAATTGAGTCCCCAAGCCAAGATTTCTTTACAAATTATTTATCATTTGTAAAACATGCTTGGGACTTTCTGTAGGAAGTAGTTTCTATTGAAACTATTTTAACTAGTTTCTATCGAAATAATTTCAATTTTTTTTGTGATTTCAACCAAATACTTTTGATCAAAAGTACATTACATTTGATCGGAAGTATCTAAAAAGGTACTTTTGATAGGAAGTAAAGAAATTTCTAACAAAAGTCCCTAACGAGTTTCTATCAAATCTCCATAAGAATTTTTTTGGCATTTCAATTTTTGGAGAATTTCGTTCCTCTTAAAAAGTGTAACCTATGGACTATTATATAAACAATCTTGTTCATAGTAGACCTGAAATTGCATTAGCAATTGGTGTTGTTGCAAGATTTTCTCCTAATTTTAAGGAGAATCACATGATGGTTGTGAAAATGATATTGAGATATCTGAAAGGAACATAAGACTATGGATTATGGTAAAAAAAGAATGACAAGTTTGAGCTGAAATTTTACACCAATTTTAATTGGGCTGGAAATATTGATGGAAGAAAGAGTATAAGTGGAGGAGCTTTCTTTCTAGGAAAGAAATTGATTTCATGGATAAGTAAGAAGAAAAATTGTATTTCTTAATCACAATAGAAGCTAAATATGTTGCAGTAGCAATTAATTGTTCAAACATTGTGTGGATCAAACAATTATTGGAAGGGATGAAGGAAGAGATTACTGAACTTGTGGTGATATATTGTGACAACACAAGTGCTATAAACATATCCAAGAATCCTATGATGCACACAAAGACAAATAATAATTCAATTAAATATCATTACTTGATGGAATTTGTTCAAGACAAAGAAGTAAGACTAGAATATGTGAATACAAAGGAATAGATAGCTAATATATTCACTAAGAAACTACCTAATGATTCATTTTTGTATCTAACAGGTAAGCTAGGGGTCATTCGGCTATTTGAAGCAAACTAAGAAGAGATGCAACATTGCATCAATTTTATTAGAATATCTTATAGATTGATGCAAGATACCACATTTTTAGAAGATGCCTAAAGCTGTGAAAAGAAGGATAGAAGCATGAGTTGATGAAGCTATAAGTAAGTACATGGTGATAAAGTCAAGGACAAAGATGAAAGATGAAGAGATTATTTAAAAAATCAATTAGTACAAAAAGTGATAAAGTGAATAATCTGTATAGAAGATGATTTCTTTGACATTATTATCAAAGAGGGAGAATATGTTGTTAAGTTACCATTCAATACAAGTTGTAAATCAAGAGGGAGATATGTGCTAAGTTAGCATCCAATATATAAAGATATGTGAGGGAGAAGATGAATGTCAATATATCATCATGAGAGATATATCAAAGAGGGAGTTATTACAATTGGTATTACAATGAAGAATCCTAATTGGTATCATAGAGGGAGAAGTGTAAAGAAGAAAAGAGAGATCATGTCAAAGATTACATGGATGCGAATCAGAATGAAACTAAGGATATTAATGAAGATCTAACACAATGAATACAAAAGGAGTTGATAGTGAAAATCCAGAGAATACTTTTGGCATTGCATGGTAACTAAAGGTGTTTACATCAATTCCGAAGAGGGAGATTGTTGGAAGGCGTTTACATCAATTCCAAAGAGGGAGATTGTTGGAAACTAAAATTGGAACAATTGGTATGTTGCCAATGATGTCAAGCCTTACTGGTAAGACATTTTCTAACAATGTAGAGTGTCATATTAGTTGATTGATGAACAGGATTCGAAAAGAGAAGATAAAAAGAAAAACTTGTAAATTTATTGAGTAAAGAGGAGTAATTATGATGAAATTACAATGGGCACTTGTATCAGTTAGTATTTAACAAGATAATGTGTTGTTTGATCATTGTATGTAGTGTAGAAGAGATGATTGATAGAAGACAAGAATTTGAGTAAAACACAAGTTTGACCTAGTATCCTATGGTCAATGAAGAAGTTGAACAAAAAGATCAAGGAACTTAAGTAATAGCCAAGAAACATAGAATTAGACAAGTGATGGTAATGGTTGAGCAAGATGAAGAAGAAAATTGCAATAGCAATTGAGTGTAGTGAAGGCCAAGCAAGCCAATGTAAGCCAAGAGAGATAGATCAGTAATGACTAAGCTAACTATGAGCTGAAGAACATAGTGATGATTGAGTGTCAAGAAATTAATAGTTTGTGAAAGAATCAATATTTGAGGCTGACACTATTGAATTTACGAATTGGTCAAAATGTGTAAAAGATAAGGATTGATGAGCTTGATTATTTAATGCATGAATTAAGGTTGTGAAGTGATCTAAGGTGAGGATTCAAAGAGAATTTTCTAGAAGTTTCAAGAAAGGAGAAGGAAAAAATGATGGACAAATTCAATGAATCTAATCAAACTCTAAGATCTACGGTTATGTTTAAGTGGCAAAAGATCAAGCCCATCTATTTAAGGAGGCACAAAAGATGATTTTATGTTGGTTGTTGGTTGTTAGACTATAAAAATTTTGAAGGACAAGAGAAGAACAAAATTGTAGAGGAAAAGTGAGAATTTGGTGATAACGAGATTGCCTGAAGGGTTGCCAAGCATATTAGAGATGAAGAATGTGATGAAGTCTAGTCAATGAGCTAGGATTGAGCCAAATGGAGATCTAAATTTTGAAAGTGAGTTATATTTTATCAGATCAGCCTAGTTGTTACTTTCTAACCATTGTTGTAGTACAATCCTTTAATTAAGGTTGACCTAAAAATCATATTGTTAATCCTTTAATCAAGGTGACATTCTAATGGAATGTTCTAAAGAAATCTAACAAGGTCACTCCTAACAAGATGATTAAATCTTTAATAGGGTCGTACCTAATAATGTGTTTTGTAACCTTTAATAGGGTTAACTCTTCACCAAGCTCATTTTAGAAGAGTGAAAGGGGGTAAAATGTTACTTGGTGGTTTTTCCCAAACTGGGTTTCCATGTTTAATCCTAATGTCATACTTGTGTGAATGTTGTTTTCATATTCCATGCTATTTACTGTTATATGTTTATGTCATTTAGCATTTACTAAACATAGAGCTAAGTGATGTTATGATAAGTTAAATTACTAATGAATTAGTATATTGTATGTGTAAGTTTTATGAGTTTGACTAAGTTTTTTGAAGTTGTTACAAGTTGAATTGGTACATCTAGACCTGAGGATAAATGTTTCACCCCCCTCTTAGTTATTCCAATCATTCTAACAACTAATCCTTTAGAATTTTCTACCTATAACCATGGGTCTACCAACTATCTTACAATTCTCTAATTCAATAAAAAAAATTATCTCTAGGTTAGGATTAATGAGATAGAAATAACAATTACATGCAAATATAACCAATATTAGGAAAATAATAAATCACAAGACACACATATTTAACATGGTTCATTCAATCCATGGGCTATGCCCACCAAACAATGAGTTCAATATTCTTATTATTTAGTGATTACAACTTTATTACAATCTGTAATCCCTTACAACTCAATACCGCCGCAAGAAGCTACAATATCATCATACATTATGAAATGCCTAACCCTAAGCCATTTTATACAATATTTTTTATGCTTACAAAGTAGAGCTAGAATAAGACGGTAGAGCTAGAATAAGACGGCCAATAGAAAAATATAACTTTTGATGTCTTTTACAATAGTAAATTCATTTTTGGAACTTAGGGGTGCTTCCCCTTGACCTATCCAATATTATGACAATGAGTGTGCCTGGGTCCACTAACCCTAGGACCCCATAAGGGGCACTTCCCTTTGACCCCTAGAGGATGGGGGTACTTCCCCCAAACCATCATAATAAAATATAGAGGGAAACCATGCTATATAAAGTGGGGAAAAATTAACCTCTGAGTCTAATTAGGCTCCACATTACAACACTCCAATCATGCTCATCTCAAATTCATTCTTCATTTATTCAAAAAATTCTCGCTAGCCTCATTGTTATCTTTAATGATAATATCATTTACAAATACTACAATTATTTTAAAAACTATTTGAAGTAGATGTTACTATGTGCATTACCATTCTTAAATCCCAAAATGATTAAGTGTTTGTCCAATCTCACATACCATGCTGAAGGAGACTTTTGAGTCCATATAATGTCTTCTTTAGTCTGAAAATCATGTCTTGTTCTTCAATAAGAGGAAATCCATTAGGTTATTCTATGTAGGCCTCTTCCTCAAGATCGCCATTCAAAAATATTGACCTAACATCCATCAGATATACCTTGAAATTCTTATTAGATGCATTAGCCAAAGACATTCTTACCACTTCAAGTCTTGCAATAGGAGAAAAAGTTTCTTCAAAACTAATCCTTTCGTATTGTGAATAACCTTTACATACCAACCTTTCTTTGTTTCTTACCTCTTCTCCTTCTTCATTCATCTTATTTTTTATTACTGACTTAGTGCCAATAACATTCTTATGTTTAGGTCTAGGGAGTTGTTCCCAAATCTTGGTGTTATCAATTTGATCAAGTTCTTCTCTCATTGCACTCATACAATATTCACCTTTACATGCCTCATCTATTATCTTAGGTTCAACTTCTAAAATCAAACATAACTCTTCATTTATCTTATTCATTTTCATCACTCTTTTGTTTATGCTTCCAATGATATGATCAATAGGATGATTTCTTGAAACATACCTAGGTGTTCTATATTCTAGTATTTTTTATCTTCTCTAGTCTTGGGTTCATCTCTAAGTTATTCAATTTGTACCTGAAAGTCATTATCTATCTCATATAATAGTTCTTGTTCATTCTGATGGCTAGGCCTTTGACTAGAACTTGCTTCATTATTTGAAAAATAATTATCCATTCTTGTATCCTGATTTTTTCATCAACTCTAAAATTTTTACTCTTAGATATTGTCCTAAATCTTTGATTATAAACATATATATTCCTTTCTTTTCAAAGAATAACTAAGGAATATACCTTCATCACTTTTGGGATCAAACTTTCCTATCTCATCTTCTCTCTTGATATAGCATTTACTTCCAAAGATTCTAAATTATTTCAAAGTAGGTTTATTCCCAAACCAAAGTTCATAAGGTTCCTTATGAGTGCCTTGTTTGATTTGAGCTCTATTCATGGTACATACTATTTAGGTGAAAAGTGGAAGCACTTTAATAGGATGTAGGCTTCTAATTTACATAATAAAGCATTCAAATATATGAGTAGAGAAAGAGAGAAACTCCAAATATGATTGCCTTTTGAATCTAAATTAGATTATTCTAAAGCCAAATATAGAAAGAGATGCCAATACTAAATTTGAATTATAAAATGAATACAATATAAGGAAATATTCTCTTTGGCCTGTGTTGATAATGTGTATACAAAATTGAACTAATTGAAAGAGTAATATAAATCTAGATGTCAAGTATATAAAATAATCTAAATTAAGATACTAAATAATGCTAAAATTATGAATTAAAATGAAAGATAAAATACTGTAAGAATTTGGTATAGCTCTGATACCATGTAAGAATTTTCCTTAGGGAAAGATTCACCCAAGATTGAAGAACTCGAACACAAGCACAACTATAGACCAAAAAGGAGTGTGATCAATATATCATAGTATGTCCTCATACATTGTTCTTTATTGTATGTGATGATTGTACACACTAGGAGTGCCTATATATAAAGGCCTCTCAGGAAGCACTTAGAATGTCTCTAGAAAGAACCAGGAGATAAGATAAGCATGACAACTAAGCACACATCTTATCCATCATTCTAGATGAAAGGATAAGAATGACAAGGTGTATCTCAAGTGGAGATGTTGTAGACACCATGTGCTTAATTAGTGTGCTAACTCCTGTGTTGTAGACACCATGTGCATAAAAGAGGTGAGAACTCTTGTGTTGTCAACATGACAACTCACAAGAGTGTTCATACTCCTAGGTGACTAATAAATAAATATTAAAATAATGCATTAACCTAAGTAAACTTAAGTAAGTGTAAATAGTAAATACTTATTTACACCAACAAATACTCAACTTGAAATACATAGAGTAAAGTGTGTTTTTGCTTTCAAAAGTGTGGATTTGAACCAAAAATTGATAATATGGCTATAGATCTTTGAAGAAAATGAAAAACTTAGAAACTAATTTTTCAGTCGAGGCTTAGAGAATGGGTTGACTGTGTGGAAATCCTTCCAAAAGGATTTGTGTGAAGTCATTATCATCTAAGGGCATTGTAACAAGGTCAGCCTAGATTCATTAGAAAGATTTCAAGGAGTTATTTGAAGACCTACAACCAAAATTTGTCCATCCTACTCCTATACACTAAAAATTGATTTTTTTTGTTGTTGAGTGGATGAGGGCTTTCCTTGATCAAGCCCTAGATTGAGGAATAAACCTTGAATTGAAATGTAAATGTATTTTAGTGAAACAAGATAAATATAAGTATTCACCTTTCTTGTTAAAAGCCCAGTTAATGAGAGTTTTTCCTTGTTGTATGTTGTAAATGTTGAATTTGTTATGTAAATGTAGGATATGTCCACAAGTTTCAATGGATCTACCATAACCACATCATGGAGTCATGGATGTAAATGTGTATAAATTAAGAAGATGATGAATGCCTTAATGTAGATCTCCTCCCTTGATGGATAACAATATGCTAGATCTTGAAGAGGAAATGGTCACAAAAAATCCTTTAATGCTTGATGAAAACTCCTTGCTTAAATGTTTGAATGCTTGAATATCTTGAATGACTTGATTGAAAAGTGTACATGTAGCTTGCATGTATGTTCGATATTCAAAATGAAGCCTCCAAGTCTCTGTATATATTATTTTTTGGTCGAGAGAATAATTCAAGTCAACCAAAGAGTGTGAGTTAATTATTTGGAACCTTGAGACATTTTAGGCCCTAAGCCTCACAATCACTAGAGAAGAGGTTGACCTAGGTTGACCTCTTCTGGAATAGGTCAACTTGGATTGACCTCTTCTAGAAAAGGTCAACCTATTCCTAGGGAAGGGAAGAATGCCTTAGAAATCTCAAAGGGAATGTAGATGTTTTCAAGAAAAGGTGGAAGAAAATAAAAGAAAGAGGACATCAAGTACAAATCCATCCATGGTCCAGGAAGCCACTATGTGACATGTGCTAAAAGGTCTTAAAAGGTGGATGTTTCCATTCAAGATATTACAATAAAGTAGATAACAAGAAAAGAGTTGATCTGATTAGTACTTAGGAGACAAAGAAACTCTCAATCCCACAAGAGACTTGAGTCTTCATCATATACAAATGAAAATAAGAGAAATAACAACACAAAAAGGGGTCTAGTTAATTTCCCAATAAGTTTTTTTTCATTATTGTAAACTAGAAAATAAAAACAATAAGGAAAAAGGGTGTGCTACTATAAGAGATGACATTGAATGGTCTAACAAGTGTGTGTGGCATGCTAGCTAACCCATCAAAGATGTATTGAATGTTATGGAAAGTGTGTGTGACATGCTAGTTAATCCATCAAATGATTAAACTTCAAGGGAACTCCATGACCCAAAAAGAGGAATAAAAAAATGACCTAGTCATAAGGATGTGTGTGTGTGTCCTAATAGAATAAAAAATAGGATTAGGCTTCCCAGACTGTCAATAGTCCAAACAAGGACCACAAGCAATTATTGGGCCTCCAAAACTATCAGTAGTTTAGAGAGAGATCAAAGAAAATAAAAATTGATGCATGAGTATCCTGGGTGTAATGGAAATCTTGCATTGCCCAAAAATATTTCTATTTCCACTTTTCCAATTTTTAATAAGGGCTTTTGTTGTATAGAGTTTCTATTTGAAGGAGCTTGCTAATTTTAGTAAGTTGGTATTATGTGCTTAGATCTTTCTAATCTCATAAGTGGAGGTTCATCTTAGATATGCCAGCCTACAAGCTGAGTTTTATTGTCATATCATATGTATGGGTGCACTCATTGCAGATTTTTGGTATGAAATTTGGGTATCCAAACTTTAGGTCTAGTAATGAAGGCCTAAATGATTCTAAAATGAGGCTAAACATCAACTAATGAATGCTTGCACAATTAGCTATTGTATATCTCTAGCTGAGGATTCTAGAATGGGGTTATAATAGCCCATCAGGTCAACAGTTTTCTAGTTATGGTCTCTAGAAGTGGACTCATTCAAAAATGTAATTTGTAAATTGTCTTCAGTCAATCATAGGCAATAAAGTGTAATTGAATAATATCATATGAGGTTGATTAGCCTCAAGGGTTAGGACTTAGTGTCTACAACCTTATTGGGTGGTTAAAAGCACCTATATAAGGAAGGCCCTTAGGATATCTAGGGAAATTCTAGGTGATAGTCACAGCTCTATCTTGCAGACTATTGTAAGGAAGATGCCCATGTGGTTTTGTATATTGTGATTTTGTAATTCTGTATTTGCAATGATAATAAGAAGCCCACATTTTGTTCTCGCAATTTGTGACGTTCTCTATTTCTATTTTTTGTCATGGTATTTAAGGGGAGTACCCTTCATCAAGTGGTATCAAAGAAGGAGTTCCAGAGTGTGTAAACAAATCACCAATTGGGAGGTAGTTTGCACCAAGACTATAGTTTGGGATGAGTGTGTCAAAAAATTGCCGATTGTGAAATAATTTGAACTAGAGTTTTAGTGGAAGTGCAAAAATTCCTCCACAAAGAGAGCATGGTGGAAGAGTCACATGTGTTATGTCTAAGGGTTTTAGAGCCCTTAAGAGACAGATGCAAGCATTGGAAGAACAAATGCAAAGAGGAATAAATCTTGTCATAAGAGATGAAAGTGGTGATGAAGAAGAAGAAAAAGAAGAAGAACAAAATGTTGAAGAAGAGGTCATTTTGAACCTAGAAAAAGAAAGGTTATTTAGGACCATTTCCAAGATTGGAAAAAGACTTAACTTTGAGGTTCCCACATTTTTGGGAAATCTTAACCCAGAGAAATTGATCGATTGGATCAATGCATTGGAGGAATACTTAGAGTATGAAGATATTGAAGATCCAAATAGGGTCAAATATGAAAAGCTCAAACTAAATGGTCATGCAAATATCTAGTTGTAGGAGATTCAATTGGAGTGAAATAGAAGGGGGAAGGACAAAATCACAAGATGGAACCAGATGATAGCTAAATTGAAGCAACAATTATTCATTCATGTGGATTATGAGCTTGATCAACTAAAAAAGATGCAAGGGCTGAAGCAAGTGGGAAGATCTATTCAAGAGTATACCGAAGAGTTATACCAAGTTTTCATTAGAACAGGCCATATAGAAGCTGACAAGGAGAAAGTTGTATGTTATCTTTATGGGTTGAGGCCAAGGTTTCAAGAGGAGCCGAGTCTAGTTCAAATGACTAGGATTAAGGAGGCATACCATTTTTCCCTACAAGTTGAGGAAAAGATGAATAAGAGGTTTGATAACAATGGTGGAAGAAGGCACAGTGGAAGATTTGGCAGACAATCTTATGGAGGCCAAAATAATGATCATAAGAACAAAGATGAGGCCACTAGTAGTAGTCAAAACTAGAGGGGAATTAATTCTAGTCATTTCCATGATTAGAACAATAGAGATCAACGAGGAAGAGGAAGAGGGAAAGGATCTGGAAGATGAGGATTCTGTGTGATGGGAATCAAAATTGTATTCCAGTTTTGAATACCATTCCAAACTTTTGAGTACATTTGAGCCCTATAAGCACATTTTAATACTTATGTACCTGGTCTTTGTTTTGAGGCATATGAGGTGTTTTATGTTTCTAACACCTTACATTCAACATATCCATGTGTTTTGTAATGATACATTGTCATTCCGGGTCATTCTATGAAATTTTATTTTGAGCACTATTCAAATCTGCTTTTTTACATGTGTCAAATAGTGACAAAAGGCTTAGTTTACATTTGAACATTTCACACCCAGTTATGCTTCATGACTCACTTCTTTGGGAGTGTTTAGTATGCATATCAACGAACTCGTGTTTCAATTTTCATGTCATTTTGATATGTTTTGACTAGGTTTTGAATCCCTCAAAGTTGGTTACTTATCTTTGTCATGCTGATGCATATTGCCTTGAATTCTAGGAGGCCCTGTTTGACTAATTATAACTTTGACTTAGTTGACCATATTGAGAAAATTCCTTTTGCATTACATTCTAAGGTCACATAGTTGCTATGTTCTAGATTTGAGCTTATGAAAAATCCATTTGATTATTTTTTAAATGCAATTCCAAATGCAAATTATAAGGTTTTACTAGTGTGATAAAACATAGATTGATCAGTACCCCTGCTCAAGATGTCATAAATCTGAATCCATGATAGATTAGTTTGAATGGTTTGTATCAATTCATTTTACTAAAAAAATTCTTCAAGTGTGCCAATTTTCAAATCTTGACGAATCCATCTGCACACTTTCCCTAGTCCATTCCATTTGCAAAAATCACAGTTCTGCCATTGTTTCTAGTCTTGCAATTCTGATTACCTAACTTCGCATGCTAGCCAAACTCGCCCCATTATCCATCATGAGCCTAAATCACATAATTATATTCCCCTCATGAAAGTAAACTAATGCTCCTATTTTCATGCTTCCAAGTATTTGTTTGCCCTATTTTCAAAGCCAAAACCAAATGCACTTTCCTATTTTGTAACATGTTTACTTGCAGGTAGTTCTAACTAAGAAACTTTGATGGTCAATATCTTTTGACATTGAATTCATCATGAGATGAGATCTGATAGGGTGAGAGATTGCAGAACAAAGAATTAGTATGATGGATCTCAAGGTTAGATTGTTGGTTTTAGTTAGTTTTTAAGGCCAGTCTTAGAGGCAGCTAGACATAAGGTTGTAGTTTGCAGAAAGTTGTAAAGTGAGTTTTAAAATGATCAATAAGTGGTAAAATTTGATTTTTCTTAGTACCAAGTGTTCAATGAGTCAATTTGAAAGCTCAGGTGTTTCAAAACAAATTTTTTTAGCTGGACCCACTTTGGGGCTCGCCTAATTGCATCAATCTGATAAGAAAATGTGGGGATTAAAATTTTTTTAAGGAGGAATTCTATGGAGCAACTTGGATTTGAAAATTAGTCATGATCCTTTCTAATGATGAGTATCGTTCAATTTTTTTTAAATCAATTATTGTGAGCCAGTTGGGAGGCTCTAACTACATTCCATTTTGAACACATCTCACTAACTCGATGGAGTTCAATCAACTAGATTTCTATCTTAAACTCCAATACATTTATCCAGATAGATTTGGTGAGCCACAACTTCAACAGATTGAGTTTTAATGATTTGCATCTTATAAGACTTACAAGTCAATGCTAAGATTTCTTTTGCAAAGTTGCAATCCCAAGTGGTGATTACTTCAAAGGCAAAGTGACTAGGCAACTTTGCTATGAGTCTTATCAGAAGGACAAAATGCATGGATAATAAAAATTTTGAGGCATATCACATTATGCCCTATTTTGGAGGTAGTCTGTAAAAAAGTTAAACCATAGTTCTAATTCCCAGCTCACATGTCATTCCTTTTCCATTCCCAGTCCTTTACAATGTTCAAATGAACCATTTTTCTATTTTAGAAATGGAAAACCATACATTCCAAGGGGCGTATGTCTGAAAAATGGTAGGAGTAACCCCACTCCAGTCCCCAAATCAATAATCGTGACCATCAACATCTCCAATGTATGTAGCCTATTGCAGATCCCAATCACCAAGCAGAAAGGTACTGATAGAAAATGTATCTCGTAGCTACAGAAGACCCTTTTTGCATAGACTTGGGGAGAATGGTTTTTGTTTCTTCCACCTTTGCTAGGCTCCTTGGATTGCTTCTTAATGCCATATTCATATGGCTATCCAACTCAAAGTATTACCTATACTATGAATAGAAAAATGCTGAAATAGAAAATCATAGATCAAATGATTTGTAACACAAGTTGCATAGATAGGAAGAAAGAAGACAATGAAAGGGTGAAGGAGTTACATGCTTTTAAATTGCAAAGAGGGGAGTAAAAAATTCTTGGAGGAGATGTTTGAAGATTTTATAGAGAGGAGTTCTATTCTTCTATTCAGCAAAAGCCAAAGGTCAAAATGATTAAATCCTCTAATAGGGTCACACCTTAAGTACAAGGTGCATTAATATTCATTGATTACAAGCCAAAATTGAGATCTATAATCAGTGAATAATAATGTACCTTAATTACTCATTCATTTTCAATATGCTCTTGTCAACATTGCACCAACTGATTGATCTTCAACATGCTCTGGTTGATGCATCACTAAACTTCATTTAGTGAGCTTTAGATAGGGGAATGACCCCTAGCTTACCTCTTAGATACAAAAATGCATCCTTAGGTAATGGATTGGTGAATATGTCTACAATTTTTTCTTTTTTATTCACATATTCCAATCCAACTTCTTTATCTTGTATCAATTCTCTCAAGAAATAATATTTAATAGCAATGTGTTTTGTTTTAGTATACATCACTAGATTCTTTGATATATTGATTGCACTAATGCTATCATAGTATATGACTATTGGATCCTTGATTGCTACCTTCATACCTATCAATAGTTGTTTGGAGCAAACAATATCAGAGCAATTGACTACTACTGCCACATATTCTGCCTCTATTGTGGATTGAGAGATACAATTATGTTTCTTTCTTGTCCAAGACACTAGTCTTTTACCAAGAAAGAATGCTCTACCACTAGTGCTTTTTCTATCATCAATACTTCCTACCCAATCAACATCTGTGATTACCTTTAAATCCAAAATGCCTCTTATTTTGTACCATAAACCATATTCTTCAGTACTTTTTAGATATCTCATGATTCTCTTGATTGCCATCATGTGATTTTCTTTGGGATTTGCATCTTGCCACCATATTGATTGCTAATGCAATATCAAGCCTTGTACGCACTACATACTATAATTTTCCAATCATTGATCTATATGTGGTCTGATCTACCTCTTTGGAATCATCATTTTTGGAAAGTTTATGTCTAGTAGACATAGGGGTTCCGAATGGTCTTGAATCTTCCATTCCAAATTTCTTTAGTATCTCCTTGATATATTTATATTGAGTAATGTAGATACCATCTTTCTTCTATTGAATCTACAATCCAACAAATAATTTTATCTCACCAAACATAGACATCTTAAATTCTTTACTCATTTCTTCTGAAAATGCCTTGCACAAGTCATCATTTCCTGTGAATAAAGTATCATCAACAATTTTTTTTTCAATACAATCCTTTTGTCTAGTCCTTCTTTGATATATAGACTACTATTATCATGTGTTCTTTGAAAACTAATCTATACCAAGTAGTTATGAAGTCTTTCATACCAAGCTCTGGGAGCTTGCTTGAGACCATATAATGTCTTGTGTAATTTGTAGACTATGTCTCTTTTGCTAGGATCTACAAAACCTTCACGCTATTCAAAGTAGACTTCCTCATCAATAATTCCATTTAGGAAAGAAAATTTTACATCCATTTGATAAACTTTAAATCCTCTATGAGCTGCATAAGCAATAAACTTCTAACACCTAATCTTGCAACAGACAAAAAAGTTTCACCATAATCAATACCTTCTTCTTGAGAATAGCCTTTACATACCAACCTTGCTTTGTTTCTGGAAACTTCTCTTTATCTTCATTTAGCTTGTTTCTAAAAACCCACTTTGTGCTAATTACATTTTTATCCTTGGGTCTAGGAACAAGAGTCCAAGTTTTGTTCTCCTCTATCTATTATATTTCTTCATTCATTACTTCAATCCAAATTTCATTATCCAATGCATCTTTAACATTTCTAGGTTCAAATTTAACAAGTAAACATGTACCTTTTAATTTGTTTCTTGTCATTGTTCCGTCTTATTTGTCTCCAATGATTTGATCAGGTGCATGATGCCTTTTGACATATCTTGCTAACATAGGTTCTTTGGATTTGGAGTGAGTTTCACTAATTTCATTATGAACTTTAGTATCAAGCTCGAGTCCCATTTTTTATGACTCGGATCCATCAGACTCAGATTGCTCTAGCTCGATAGCCTCTGAATGTGACTCAAGTCCTTCAGACTATGACTCAGGTTGTATTGTCTACAACTTGGTAGTTGTTGGAGATTTTAGGGACTCGGGAGGTGAATCCTCCTTTCTTTCAAATAGATTTGGTAGGATATTAGGTTCATAGTAAAAAAATCTTTTGTAATCCTCAAGCTCTTCGTTTCTTTCTTCTTTGCTCTTTTATGCAAACTCACCAATTCTCACATGTGCACTTTCTATGATCTTACGAGTAGACAAATTCATACACATATATGCTTTACTTCTGTAGGAGTATCCTAGAAATATGCCTTCATCACCTTTCACATCAAATTTACCTTTCCTAGATTCTTTCAAAATATAACATTTGCTACCAAATACTTTCAAGTAACTTACATTAGGTTTGTAGCCATACCACAGTTCATAAGGAGTTTGATTTGAGTCTTTTTGCAACTTTACTCTATTCAAGGTATGAACTATGATGCTGATAGCTTCCTTCTAGTATTTGATTGCAACATTCTTTTCTATCATCAATTTTCTTACACAATCCATGACGGATTTGTTCCTTCTTTCAGCTATACCATTCTACTAAGGTGTACCAAGAGATGATACTTGTCTTTTAATTCCTTTTTCAATGCAAAATTCATTGAATTCATTGGAGATGAATTCACCGCCTCTGTCTGATCTCAAACATTTTAATTTCTTTCTAGTTTCTTTTTCTACTCTTGCTAGATACCACTAGAATTTTTGAAGAGCTTCTAATTTTTCTTTTAGATACATTACAGTCATCATTCTAGAATAATCATCAACAAAAAGAATGAAAAACTTATCTCTACTATAACTATCTATTCCAATAGGTTCACATAAATCTATATGCACAAGTTCTAACAATTCTTCAGAATGATAGTTCTTGCTTTTGTAACTAGTCTTTCCCATCTTACCAATTTGACAATTGTTGCATAGACCCATATTAGGTTTTCTCAAGCTAGGTATACCTCTTACTCTTCTATGTTTTCTATTGTCACTTAGGTTTGCACCCTTGTCCAAAGCCTATGCATGAGGACAACCCAGTGAAACATGGAAACAAGCTCCAAGCTGTGGGACTTGAATTATGAGGTTGAGCCTTCAGAGAAGGCCGGCTTCCTCTTACTATTAGGATGCACCTAACTACTCTTGGAGAGGAAAAGGGAGAAGGAGAGTATGAAAAAAAATCTACCTAATCTAATCTAAAGAGGTGATGCACCAAAATAGAGTGTTCAGACCAATCTCTGCCCATATATGCACTATTGAACCAGAATGAAACTAAGGATATATAGATTCAAACTTGCTTTGATCTAATAATCACATGTAGATCAGAAGACCAAGATGAATGACACAAGGAAGAGAGATTCACTTATATTATCATTCATAGGCCAGGGAGATACAGTCATGCAGATTACAGATTTCCAAAAAACACTAGTGGAAGCAAAGAGTTCTTGCACTTCACACCAATGGCTGAAAGAGAAGGCAAAAATAATACAGTTTAGAGGCAAGGGGAATTTTACACTAGAATTATAGAGCAACAACAGAGAACAAAAGAGGATGATCGACCTGAACAAAATCTACAAAAATTTCCTTTATAGTGCAGGCATAACTAAGATTTTCCCTCCAAAACTATCCTACAACCATCGCCATCAAGGCTCTACCAAGAACAATCATGGGGATCTAAAGAAATTTGATCTAAATATAGCCTTTTGGTACCATGAAATTTTATTGTTAACTAAAATAGAGCCTTGAGAAGATAGAGACAGTGCCATAACTTTCCTCTGACTAAGTAGATGGATCAACTAGGGGTGGTGGAGTGTTCTTCCTTGTCTTGCATTCATTCTGGGTTGGTTGGGATTGATTACAGAGATCAAATCATGCGGCAAAATTTGATTTCTTATCATTTTTTGGTGTATGGATCAGCAGAGTCAGCAAGTCAACCTATCTTGGCACCAGGATGAGCCACATGGACCAACAGTCTTCTATCTTTTTGCCACCCTACAAAGTCTTCTTGAGTTGACCATCTCTTTCTTTACTAACTGCGCCAACTTGCAAACCCTGACCACGATAGTCACAATAATTGCCAGCTACTAACCATTAATGCCTTAACCAAACCCACTAGGACACATGTTAGTGAGGCGCTATTTCGCTATGCGTATCCTCCGAGCACTTTCTCATAGCAAGATAGCACCCATCGTCAATTTCCTTAGATCTAACGATCGTGAAGACTCGCCATGATACTGCGCTATCTCCTTAAAACCTCTGGGCCCATGAAACACCTCAACACACCTGGCATCTGACTCAGCCCAAACTGGTACCATCCCTGCAGCTTTATAATACTTGGCCCCACTGATCCACGTGGCAAAATGGCGCTATGTCGATAATGATAACATCCTCGCAGTTCTCCATAGTGAGATAGCACCCATCGTGGATTTTCTTTAGATCTACAATGATCAACAAAAAGTACAACTGAGCATCGAGCTAGTTGAATGGACTAATGAAAAATTGCCATCGTACTATGACCCACCTAACAACATGACACCGAGGATGAGTCATAATATTTCTTTGGAGAAGGGTGGGCCCATTACATCATCCGTGCCACACGTCATCGAGGTGCTATGTCACTATGGTTAAAATTCTCGCAACTTTCCATAGCAAGATAACGCCCACCGTTGATCTGCACAAGATCAACGATCATGGAAGATCTATGCTTTTTCTTGCCTTGGGCCCATCACACCTGGCACCACCTCAACAGTTTGTAACACACTTGGCAACACATGGAATCCAACAGGTGATCCATAGAGAAACTGGTCCCTCAGAGACACATGGCGACAAAGTGTTATGTCGCTATGGCAAAACAATGTGTAACTTTCCATAGTGACATAATGCCAACCGTGGATCAGATCACATTGGATGGTGAGGGCTCATCAAGTTTCTTCCTACCAAGAGGGCAGGCAAATGACGTCACTTGGGACACGTGCCCTCCACCCGCTTTCTCGCATTTTTTAATTTCCTCACATCTTGATAATGCGAGGAAGTCCCAGCCCTCGATCTGAGAAGATTTGATGGTGCTCAAAACATGCGCTCTTTGAACCTGCATGACTACACTCCGTGACACCACTTGGACGTGTGTCAACAACCCACTTTCCTGCATTGTCAGAAGGTCTGGCAAAGCTCAGAATGCGAGGAAGCGGGCACCAATAGAATTGCCAGCTCAGCCAGCCACCCTATCCAACCTGTGACCCATAGAAGGAACACCGACCCACCTGCCACGTGTCGCAAAAAGGTTTTCCCACATTATTTAAGGGTCGTGCATTTGGAAAATGTGAGGAAGCGAGGAACCATAAATCATGGAAGATCTAATGGCACGAAAAGTTGTAGGCTGATGAAAATAAAACATAAGGTTTCATCGTTCAAATTCTTTGATATTTCTTGGGCATTTAAAATAATATTAACTCTGGGAACTAGCCATTGGATAGGTTGGGCATACAAATTTGAATTTTTTGGCAAGAGGCAAAAAATGGCAACATTTTCTTATCTTAACCATATTATCAAAGTTTAAATGACATAATATTTTGTGCCATGAAAAGCTTTCTTCTACTTGAGCAATAAAACATGAACTTTCACTGAGATCAAGATAAAATAGGTTACCTTTTATTTGTTTACCAGATCCAACCAGATTTCCTTTTTCATCCAGTAGTTTGGCCTTTCCATTCATAAATTCCACCTTGAATCCAATGTTATTCAACTATGCCACACTCAATAGATTATACTTTAGTCCTTCAACCCAATAAGAATTATCACATATAAGTTCATTGGTTAAAGAGATACAACCTTTTGCTTTTATATAACAAGGTTCATTATTTCTAAATCTTACATTACCACCATCATAATGTTCCATATGTTCAAACTTTGTTTTGTCTCCAATCATATGATGAGAGCATCCACTATCAATAATCCATGTATCATTTTTGCTAACATGAGAGATAAGTGTCATTTTATCTCCTTCATCATCAGATTCATTTTTTACAACAATAAATATAATTTTATCTTCACTGTTATCAGAATCTTTAGCCATAAAATAATATTGCTTACCTTTGTCCTTGTAGTCCTTGTAGTTTTTGAATTCCTTCTTTCCTTTTTACTTATTATTTTTCTTTTCATCCTTGTTTTCTCGATTTGGGCACCTTACAACAATGTGACCAACTTCTTCACAAGAAAAATAGATTAGAGGAATCTTAACTTTGTACTTTCCTCTACCTTTAGTATATTTCTCTGCAAGTAGGGCTTCAACAACTTCAAGATCACTATCATAACTTTATTTTGTTTCTTCATCACTTCCTGATTGATTGGCCTTTGATTTCTTACTCTTTTTCTTTAGTGAAATCTTGGCTTCAAATGTAGACTCAATACCTTTGAAACTAGGAATACAATTATCATAGTTATCCAACTCAAAGGCTGTCAATATTCCAACTAGAGCATCTAACGATATTTTCTTATTTGGATCACATATAATCTCTTGAATGAAAAATACTCTAATTTTATATATAGGAAGAATTTTTCTAAGTACCTTGCTTACAACTATTTTGTCATCAATGTCTCCTCTAGATGTTTTGATTGCACTTGCACTTGCTTTGATTCTTTCAACATATTTTGCAATGTTTTCATCTTATCAAATTGACCTCTGAGACTTTCTTCTTTGTCTCTTCTTACATTTTCATCTCCTCCATAAATGTCCTTTATTTTGATCCACATTGTATGAGCAATTTTGTAGTCTTTTACTTCATCAAATTCAACATAATTAAGAGTAGATGCAATATCAATCATAATGATGTTATGATTCTTCTTTTCAGCAATGTCTTCAACTAATAATGTTCTAGTTGGAATCTTGTATTCAACATCAAGATACTTATAACCTAAATCACTGATAGTTGCTAGATGTAACCTCATAAGTCCTTACCATGCTGCAAACTTATCTTAGTTCAATTTGGGAATCTCTCTTCTATAAGACATCTGGATCTTTAGCTTAGGTCCTTGAAACCTTCTCTACAAGCACTAAAATCTCTAATATCAATTGTTGAAAATATAAAAAGAGTAACTAAGAGGGGAGGGGTGAATTAGTTACCACAAACATAAATCTCAAATCCCTTAGATATTAGTACAAAACAAACTCTAAAAACTAAACTCTGCTGATGCGCGAAAAATACACAAAAAAAATATTGTAACTCGGTAAACACTGAAATTTCTCAGCAAACACTTAACATGAAAATATTAAGATGTTATTTGTGATTAATATTACTTTAACTTACTTGCAAGCATATAAGAGAAAAAGAGTGAACACATTTGACACCAAGATTTAACATGGAAACCCAATTTGGAAAAAACCACCAATTGCAACTAGTTACTAATTTTTACTTTTTTGAAGTGAGCCCTATTAGGAGCTAACCTTGTTAAAGGTTACAAAGCACACTACTAGGTGTGACCTTGTTAGAGGATTTAATAACCCTCTTAGGAGTGGCCTTGTTAGAGGTCTTTGGACAATTCAATAGAAATTCCATCTTGTTAGAGGATTTACAAATAGTTGCTAAGCCAACTCTGTTAAAAGATTTAGATCACTGCTACAATGGTTAGAAAGTAACAATGAGATGACCTAATTGTTGATGCAACTAAATTTTTGATTACATATCTCAATTTTGGCTTATATTCTTGATCCTTCTTGATCAAATATATCTTTTCAGCTCCACAAGGATATTTTGCTTATCCTTTTGATTCGCTTCCTCTTAGCATCATTAAATCTTCAATTCTCTTCCATGCATTCACACTTTCTAATCTTCAACTTTACATTATATTTATATCTTCCATTTTGTCAAGTAAGCTAGAATAAAACTTAGAATAATTAATATTCATCTTCTTAGTCAACTAGAACCAACAAACAGATCAATTGAACTTAATATGCCAAAACAAGAAAATCTTTCATTAGCAGACCTTGCTCGATAGACACTAACTTAGAAATGATTTTCCTATGTTAACCAAGTGAACTTGGTCAACACTGCATATACACAAAGTTCCTCCAGTAACCGATCAAGCTTGGTTAACACTGGTTCCATCCAACATTTCCTTCATTAACTGAGTGAGCTCAGTTATTACTCATCTTCTGCAAAATTTTCTTTGGTGCTTGAGTGAACTCTATAGAAACTATATTTTGAAGAAGGTAAACTATGGAATGCTCAGTAGACATAGAAAACTGTCTACAATGCCCGAGTGAGCTTACACTGATTGATAATGATATGACATTTTGTGTAATGTCAAAGATAATACACAATTAATCAATTGTATTCAATAGCCAACCCCCTTATACTCCATGACCATGACCCTAAATGGAGAAGATGAGCAACAAAGAAAGCTTTTCTTTGAAAGCTTTAATCCTACATTCACTGGGTGGAAGGACTTTTTATTTCTTAAATATATGACTACTCATTTCATAAGTGTCTCAAAGGCCTATGGATTTTGGAGACAAGCTCATAGATGAGGGGCCCCACCCTGTGGGTAGTGGACATCTGGTGATGAATTAAGACAAAATTTTAAATAGGAAAACACATGGAGAAAGGAAGTGGTGATGTTAGCAGGTGCCATGTGGTGCCCAATCACATGCTCACGGCGTGAACCATGCAATCAAGATGAAACCATCTGATGGAGAGAATGTAGTTAGTTAGCCGCTGGTCATCGGGTTGTGACATAAAATGCTAGGGTCAAAAAGATGCCACGACCACACAAAATGCCTTATTTCACCCAATTGCTTTGGTTAAGGTAGAGTTAGTGGTTAAGGTCACAAACTCATGAGGAGGTGACTCATGGCAAGGGTAGTGATAGGTGGAAAAGCCAATGAATTAGGAGATGACACATGGTGATAATTGAGCGATCAATAGGAGGTTGACCTGAAATGAGAAAGAGGACAAAATATGAAATAAGGTAGAAAATTGATATTTTATTGATTTTCTTTCAATTTTGAATGTGCAAGCCATACGGGTAAAAAATTTAAATAAACTTGAATTTTTTTTATAGTTTTGACTGTAGACTATTTCAAAAGTTTAATTTTAATCTCAGAGCATGATATGGGGAATGAATTTTCAAATCGACTTCATAGGCACATTTTCAATCATGATCATGAATTTTATGCTATAGTTTAAGAATTGAAGTGGAGACACTATCTTCTTCCTAAAGATTTTTTTTTGTATATTGATCATCAAGCTTTGAAACATTTTAATAATCAAGGAAAATTAAATGAAAGGCATTTGGAATGGGTTAAGTTTTTATAGAGTTGTACATTTGTTTTGAAACACAGGAGTGGAAAGTCTAACATAGATGCAAATTCTCTTAGTAGGAAACAAGTTTTGCTGACAAAAATGCAAATTGAGCTAATTGGTTTCAAAGAACTCAAGAATTTGCATCGAAAGGATCCTAATTTTGATGAGTCTTGGAAATATTGTGCTTTATTAAGTGTTTTGATTTCATAATCCAAGATGGTTTATTGTTTGAGGGAAGTAAGTTGTGTATTCCTAGAAGTTCCATGAGAGAGAACCTCATCAAGGAGAAGCATAGTGGAGGATTGGCTGGACATTTTGGTAAAGATAAAACCATTGCTTTGGTTGTTGAGAATTATTATTGGCCATAGTTTTAGCAAGATGTGAAATTTTTTTTGCAATGTTGTAGAATATGTTAGATGGTGAAAGGAGTGAAACAAAATACAAGGTTATATCAACAATTACCTATACCTGAGAGGCCATGATAAGATGTTAGCATCAATTTCTTTCTTGGTTTACCAAGGACATAGTAGGGCATGATTCCATATTTGTGGTGGTTGATAGATTTTCAAAAATGACACATTTCATTCCTTGCAAGAAGGCTAGTGATGTTGTTCATGTGGCAGACTTATTTTTCAAAGAAGTGGTGAGACTACATGTCCTTCCAAAGAGTATAGTTTCTAATTGAGATACAAAGTTTTTTGGGTATTTCTAGCATAGATTGTGGAGGAAATTGAAAACAAATTTGAAGTTTAATTCATCACATCATCCACAAACTGATGGACAAACTAAAGTATTGAATTAGAGTTTGGCAAATTTGCTAAGCTATTTGGTTGGAGATAAGACAAAAGGTGGGAATTGATTTTACCACAAGAACAATTTACATACAATAATTCTGTAAAAATGAGTACTAGTAAATCACCATTCTAGATTGTACATGGGAATAGTCCTAGAAATTCTTTTGAATTGAGGAAGTTGGATACAAGAGAGATAAGTAGTGTTGAAGCATAATATTTTGCTAAACATTTGAAGAATATTCATAAGGAGGTGAAGTACATTACAAAGATGAATATATAGTATGAGGCTAAGGAAGATATGGAAAATAAGTATAAGGAATTTCATATTAGTGATGAAGTCATGTTTCATTTGAAGAAGGAGAGATTTCTAGTGGGTACATATAATAAGCTAAAAATGAAGAAGTTTGGACTGTGCAAGGTAGTGCAAAATTTGATTCTAGAAATGTTTATGAACTAGAGTTTCCTATTGAACCAAAATATTTCACCAATATTCAACATTTTAGATTTGACAAAATATTATGAGGGAGGTGATGGATATGAAGTTGCAAAAGCTTTATGGATTATTCTAGCATCTACTTCAACTACATAGGAGATTAAGGAGATATTGAATAGTCATATGGGAAGAAGTAAAAAAAACATAACATATGAGGAATATCTGGTCAAATGGAAAGGGAAACTAGTGGAGGATTCATCATGGTAACACTAGAAGAGGTTCACTGTCTTGGTTTTCCTCTAACTACCTAAGATGTGACAAGGTCACTTCTCAACTCATCTAGAGTGTTTGATGTAGGAGCACCCTGGGTGTAAGGGAAATCTTGCATCACCCAAAAATATTTCTATTTCTAGTTTTCCATTTTTTGTGTTTTTTATAAGGGCTATTCTTGTATAGAGTTGATATTTAAGGGAGCTTGCTAGATTTAGTAAGTTGGTATTATGTGCTTAGATTTTTCTAATCTCATATGTGGAGGTTCATCTTAGATATGTCATCCTATCAATTGATTTTTATTGTCATATCATATATATTGGTATGGTCATTGCAGGTTTTTGGTATGAATTTTGGCTATCCAAACTTTAGGTCAAGAAATGAAGGCCTAAATAGCTCTAAAACATGGCAAAACATCATATAACAAATGCTTGCACAATCAACCATTGTAGATTGCTAGTCAAGAATTTTGAAATGAGGTTATAATAGACCATCATGTCAAGAGATTTCTAGTTATGATCTTTAGAAGTGGACCCATCCAAAAATTTAATTTGTAAATTATCTTGAGTCAATCATATGTAATAAAGTTAATGGAATAATACAATATGAGGTTAGTCAGTCTCAAGGGTTAAGGCTTAGTGTATAGAACCTTCCTAAATAGTTAAAAGTACATATATAAGGAAGGCCCAAAGGATATCTAGAGTAGTTCTACATGATAGTCACAACTTTGTCTTGTAGACCGTTGTAAGGAAGGCGACCATGTGGATTTTCACATTGTAATTTTATAATTCCACATTTGTGGCAATAATAAGAAGCCCATTTTTTTCTCTCAATTTGTGTTGTTCTCTATTTCTATTGTTTGTCATGGTATTAAGGGGAGCACCCTTCGTCAAAAACCAAGCCCCCAATAATTATCACTAGTTCAAAGGAAACCAATAGAACACAAAAAGAGAAAGAGAGATGAAGAAATAATGCATAGATTTGAGGATAACCTAGAAATCATAACAAGAGTAAAAGGCTAAATTTCTCTAATCCATACTCAAAATCCATCTTTTCTACTCCATGATCAAAAAGATGAGTATAGTGTATGCCTTCATGTTAAAGAAATTACAAACACCTTAACGTGAGAAATGGCTTTAATAGAAGCAAACATGCATTCACTAAAAATATTTCTGCTATGAGATGCCCCCAAGAGAGAGAACATATCAAGAGAAAGGAAACCATAATAGAAAGAGAGAACACAAAGGGATATACCACTTTGGGGTCACTATGTATACTATCTTAAATTGGAAGCACTCCAATTTAATGAAGGTTTAACACCTATTTAATGTGAGATCATGAATCTCTCTCCCTCTTTCATTTCTTCTTCTCTTTTCTATCCTTTCTCCTGGGTGGAATTGGGGTGGAACCTAATGGATCCTCTTTAAAGATCCTATTTTCATGGTGTTAAGCTCAAGATAGGATCTAGTTCCCCTATGTCCATCATTTTCATCCATCTTTCCACTTGGAATCTACTCCTAGCATCAAAATAGTGTTTCCTTGGAGTCTAGAAATGATTTCTAGATTTTGAGACTTGTTTTGTGGTCCCCAGATTGTCTCCAAGGTTTTTGCACCTAAAAATCAAGGGTACAATGCACCCCTGATTCTTTAGAGGTGCATTTCACCCCTAATGGGCTAATTAGGGGTGTAATACACCCTTGATGAGGCCCTATTTTGGATCCTCTCTTCAGGACCCATGTTATAGGATGTTGGGGTGTTAACTTATAGGATGTTTAACCTATGAGAGTTAGTCCATTTTCATCTCTATATAAAACCTTCCATTTGCTCCACTTTTCATATCACAACATCTAATCATCAAGTACTTAAACATTCATGCATTCAAGCTCTCAAGTGCTCTTACGTCCAAGCTTCAACCCTTCAAGCATTCCTCCATTGAAGATGTAGGATTCAAGCACTCAAGTAGTTGAAGGAGTTTATCTTAAAGACCTTCTTTAATCTATTCAAGATCCTTTGGTGCATCTTGTACTTCCATTCATCTTCATCTTCTTGGTCCACACATATTGGTGAATTAATTACATTGAATTCAATTCAAGAGATCTAGCTTCATAAGGTGAATTTGTATATTTACTATACATTCATGCTATTTCAATTCAAGGTTAATTCCTAAACTAGGGTTTTACCAAGGAAAACCCCCATCAACAACAAAAACCCTTTTTTATTATAGGTTACAGATATAAAATTGATGAATAGGTTGCAAATAAATGCACCCTTTTCAGCTTTCTCAAAACTAGGAAATCATAATTAACATCAAACATAGTCAATCAGGGTCACATTGTTCCCTTGATACAATAGTTTAACCCTCATACCCCAGTTCACCCATGACAGGTTATCCAGAGATTTTTGGGTTTTGTCTGCAGGGCCATTTTTAATCTGAATCTTGAGAATTAGACCTTTTGAATGTCATTTGATAGCCTATTTTTTAGTTTTTTCACAAGGTAGGTCATTTCTCCTCTTTCATTTCAATACACTTTATCATTTGTTTACATATCTTAGTTTTGTATTGCACATCTACTTAGTTTCTCTTCATAGCTCTTTTTACATTAAGGTTTCAAGAACCTTTGTATCCTTTCTCTAACCCTATAACCATTAGATATTTTTTTCCATTAGTTCTCCTTGATCACTCAGTTGGCACTAATCTTCCTAGATCTAGTTACCTTAGAGTTGTGTAAGTGGGATTCCTAATGGACTCAGGGTTTTATATCCTTGATTCACATTTCCACCTTAAAATCTTTGGTGAGCCCAATATTTGATATTTCCTCTTTTTCTTTTGAAGTTTTATTATTTCATTCTATTGTGTGTTCATCTTTCTTTGGTGATTTTATTACCTTATTTGTTAAATTTTAAAGTTAGATTTCTTGGGGTATCTAGATTTACATTGTTTTCATTTGTAGTTGTTAGTACCTAATATGGACATGGTTTTTAAAACTTATAATTTGTATTTTTGAACCACTTTGAACCTTAGTTCAAAGTAGTTTGAAATGGTTCAGTAGTTCAGATGATCCATCCTGCAGGTTCAATACAAGCAAAGTTCAGACTCATGGTTCAAAGAACAAAATGGTCAACTCAAAAAAGTTCACAATTCATGATCAATTTTTGTCAATTTAGTAGTTTCAAAGGTTCAATAGTTTGAATTTCAAGTGCATAGTCTTGAACCACTTTGAACTGAAGTTTGAAGTAGTTCAAACTAGTTCAAAACAATCCAATTTGTTCATGCAAGTTTAATGATCTATTTTGAGAGGTTCACATGTACGATTCAGTGGCTTGGTTTCAATGATTCATTTCCTAGGTTAGAATTGTAGTTTGTTACCCCACACAATTGGAGGCTCTGTGATACAAAGTTCATATTAAGGTCAAGTTCAGAGGTTCAACATTTAGTTCACCGGTTCAGTATGTTCAAAGCACAGGTTCAACCAAAGAGCACTCTAAACAACTATTGGCATCATACATTTAAAATGTATATTGATATTCCATCTAATGTACTCGATGAAGGTTTTGAATGATTTTCTATTGCATGTTAAATGATGAGAACACAACATTAATGAGGCAACAATCAACCATATGCCAATGGGAAAACATGCATGCAAGTGAATAGATTGTACCACTCAGAGCTCGTGGTTGTAGAAGATGAATGCATCTATTTGGAGCCAAGGAAATATATATTTAACATAAATGGACTAACATTTCTATATGTTATCAGATGGGCTGTGTTTTGAATAAAATAAAAATAGATCAAGATTTGTTGAAATAGGATGCTTGTTGTTCTAGAAAAATAGTCTCAATGCGGGGGGCATAACTTCCAATTGCACTGTTAGATTTATCTCAGCTTTGGATATGTTGTTTAGAGGCAAGTTACACACGATCTTACTAGAGAAATCTTCAAAATTATTCCTAGTTTATGAGTTATAGCTAACTGAGTAGAGCATTGTCAAAACTATCAATGGTAGTCACAAAATTATGAAAAAGCCTCATCACTAGCAAATGCCACTTGTCAAGTTAAAGTCACATGTCACTTTAAAAAGATTTTTGATCTTAATATTCTTGGAAATGAAATTTATCCCAAGAAAGAGACAGGAAGCATAAGAGTGATGTTTTATATTATTAACCAAGAATAATGCAAAAATTTGGAAAGTCTTTTTAAACTTTGAAACTGCTCGCAATGAAGGAGGATTTTCAAGAATTAGTTATGAAATTGAAAAGTTATAGGAAAGAACATGTTAAAAAGGCCAGCAAAAGACAACAAAAGGGGGTTCCAATTTCTTTTTTTTCTTCTGGACTGTAGACTATGTGCTACAGCAGGGAGGGAAAATTTTCTAGATTATTCCATTTTCTTGAGAGATTGTGATAGGCAAAACATGGGCTGATTTTCTCCTTCTGAACTATGTGTTAGAGATAGGAATAAAATTTTGATTGCTAATGTAATTTTGAAAAGAGTTCTGATTTTTCTTTAGATAGTGGTTTTGGTTGTAAATGTGTAAAAGAGTCTTTGTGGTCTTTTACATTCAGGGAAGGGAGACTGTAGGTTAATCACATTAGAACTTTGATTATGATGTATTTTCCTTCCACTGATCATGATCATTGCATCATTTTCAGTTTTCTCTGAAATACATTCTAATGTCACTATTTTCTTGTTACACTATCATTTCAAAATATCTTTTAAAGCTTTGATATTTAATTCTCTTAAGAAGGTGAAAGATATATTTTCATTTTCATTATGTAATGCAGCATACGAAAAATGAACCTTGTGTCATCTACTGCTCTTTGATTTTCTTTCCTTCTCAGCTATTAGGTTTTTGCATCTACTCTATGTTTATGGATAGATGTTTGTAATCTTTTCATAATTTTTGGTTAAAAGCATCCATAATTAATTTGTTGTATATCTTACACGGGGAGCTGTACCCAATAAAATTCAGAGGAAGGTTATCAATCCAATGATAACTTGTCCAACTGTTGGTGCTGATTAGTCTTCTCACTTGGGAATTTGGGTTATATTTGCACATATTTTCTTGGAGGACAATCTATTCACTAACAAATTTTTGATGACTCTACTAGGGACCTTGAAAATGAAGATCAGTGTTAATATTTGTTTCCTCAATTTTTTGATTATCTTTGTGTACAAGAGATTGACAACTCTATGTTACAAATTTGTTAAATCCTTGATTTTAGAGTTTTAGACTGTATTATGGTGGCAGTTGCAACTCGGCCATGGGGGGCTCAGATCGGACCATTTTCCCTGGCCTGGTATTCAACCTTACCAAAAAGATCATGGGAATACCTTCCCAAGTTTCATTGAGACAAAACACAAGATCCGACTGATCACATCAAAGCAGTTATTGTTGCATGTGGGATTCTTGGTGTGCAGGAAGAAGATGTGTTCATCAAACTGTTTGTTCAAAGCCTTGTGGGAAAAGTCACAAAATGGTTTCAAAATCTATAAGATGGATGTATCATAACTTGGGATGATCTTAAGGAGAGATTCCTTCAGATATCTCAACCCACAATTGATTCCTATCAATTTTTGGTAAATATTTTTCAAATTTAGATAAAAGAGGGCGAATCTGTCAGGGAGTTTATTGACAAATTTAACTGAAGTGTTGGTAAAATCCCTCTAGTCCACCAACCTAATGAAAGCAATTAGTTATGCTTCTTTATTGCTGCTATGGATGCTAAAGTCAAGTTTTGGTTACAACACCTTGGAGTGCAAAAATTGGTGGATGCACAAAAGGAAACAATAAGGTTGGATGATGCCTTGATTCTTAGTGGTATGAATTCTATAAAGACTCCACCAATGAAAGAATACCTTTGTGCAAAACAACACTACATTGATGAGGAGGCTATAAAGAAGAAGCATGTTCTAGAAGGAACCAAATCCACTCCCAATATTTCTTTTTTTCAAAATCTAACTATTTTTAATGATAAAGATTTCCAAGAACCCTTGTTGGCTGAAGATAATGCTTTAAAGATGATAGGATTCTGTTGCCTGCATATTGAAAATAATAAGGTGTGTTGCTAAATTAGACAAACTAATGAACAGCTTGAATGTATCAGTTGCAAGAACTTGTTGCACATGATTCAAACAAAGGGTCATCAATGGCTACTCTTTTTCCAAAATGTCAAGGTTGTACTTTTGAAGTTGCTAATGTATTCTCTGTTATTGATTCTAATCAGCATGATATGGTGTATCAACAAGAACAAAAACTGATAGATAGTGAAGAAGGGTATGACATTCCTCTCTCTGAATCCTTCTCATTTGAATATATACCGCAGCTAGAGGGATGTTTGCAATCTAAAGTAGTGATGAAGCAAGGAGATCTTTTGAAGATTATGGTGGGTCAAACCATGCAATTTTGATTTTGTTAACAAGAACCGATGATAAAGAAACTTCACAAGTTAAAACATCCATGAATTTTGATGAAGAAAAATTGCGAACTATTGTACAACATTTCATTCCTACCATATTGCAACAAACACAAGTGGAATGGGAGGCATGTTGTTTTTATGACGAAGTTGCTATTCCCAAAAAGAAAGTGTTCCTACAGCAAGTGGTTTTTGAATCCATCTTTGCAGTTGTCATAAGATGTCTACTAATGCTGGTGCATTCTACATATCAGTCACTCTTCTGCATAGGAATGTACTTCTTTGAACTAGTCAATGGGTTTCCATGAGTGAATAAATGCATTCTCAGAGGTATGGGCTGCTAGCCTATCTTTTTGTAAATAAGTTTTTGTTGTGCATAGTGGTAGTTTGAGTAATGTACAAGCTTCGTGCTTGCTAGTAGTTTAGGTGTTTTGGCTTGGTTGCTTTGCCCTACTCCCTGCCACCCTCTCTACAAGTGGCTTCCAGTCTTCTTTTCTTGCTGACTCTATTTACCCAATAGATAAGGCACTTGTCTTTTACCAGAGATTGATGGAGTTCTTTATTTTTGCATCAAAAATAGTCCCACAGTTAGAGCCCCTATTAGTACCCAATATGGACATGGTTTTAAAACTTGTAATTTGTGTTTTTGAACCACTTTGAACCTTATTTCAAAGTAGTTCAAAATGGTTCAGTGGTTCAGATGATCCATCCTGCAAGTTCAATACAAGAAAAGTTCAGACTCATGGTTCAAAGTATAGAATGGTCGACTCAAAAAAGTTCACAATTCATGATCAATTTTTGTCAGTTCAGTAGTTTCAAAGGTTCAATGAGTTTGATGTTTCAAAGGTTCAATAGTTTGAATTTCAAGTGCAGAGTCTTGAACCACTTTGAACTGAAGTTCGAAGCAGTTCAAACTAGTTCAAAATAGTCCAATTTGTTCATGTAGGTTTAATGATCTATTTTGAGAGGTTCACATGTATGATTTAGTGGCTTGGTTTCAATGATTAATTTCCTAGTTTAGAATTGCAGTTTGTTATCCCACAAAATTGGAGGCTCCATGATACAAAGTTCATATTAAGGTCAAGTTCAGAGCTTCAACATTTAGTTCACTAGTTCAATATGTTCAAAGCACAGGTTCAACCAAAGAGCACTTGAAACAACTATTGGCATCATACATTTAAAATGTATATTGATATTCCATCTAATGTACTTGATGAGGGTTTTGAATGCTTTTCTATTGCATGTTAAACAATGAGAACACAACATTAATGAGACAACAATCAACCATATGCCAGTGGAAAAACATGCATGCAAATGAATAGATTATACCACTCAGAGCTTGTGGTTGTAGAAGATGAATGCATCTATTTGGTGCCAAGGAAATATATATTTAACATAAATGGTCTAACATTTATATATGTTATCAGATGGGTTGTGTTTTGAATAAGTAAAAAATAGATCAAGATTTGTTGAAATCGATGCTTGTTGTTCCAGAAAAATAGTCTCAATGCAAGGGGCATAACTTCCAATTGCACCGTTGGATTTAGCTCAGCTTTGGATATGTAATTTAGAGACAAATTAAGCATGATCTAATAGGGGTGATCTTCAAAATTATTCCTAGTTTATGATTTATAGCTGACTGAGTAGAGCATTGTCAAAACTGTCAATGGTAGTCACAAAATTACGATAGAGCCTCATCACCAGCAAATGCCACTTGTCAAGTTAAAGTCACATGTTACTTTAAAAATATTTTTGATCTTAATATTCTTGGAAATGAAATTTATCCCAAGAAAGAGACCGAAAGCATAAGAGTGATGCTTTATTTTATTAACCAAGAATGATGTAAAATTTTGGAAAGTCTTTCTAAACTTTGAAAGTGCCCACAAAGAAGGAGGATTTTCAAGAATCAATTATGAAACTGAAAAGTTACGGGAAAGAACATGTTAAAAAGGCTAGTGAAAGACAACGAAAGGGGGTTCCAATTTCTTTTCCTTCTTTCGAACTGTAGACTGTGTGCTACAACAAGGAGGGAAAATTTTCCAGATTATTCCATTTTCTTGAGAGATTGTGAGAGGCAGAGCATGGGCTGATTTTCTCCTTCTGAACTGTGTGTTAGAGATAGGAATAAGATTTTGATTGTTAATGTAATTTTGAAAAGAGTTTCAATTTTTCTTTAAATAGTGGTTTTGGTTATAAACGTGTAAAAGAGTCTTTGTGGTCTTTTACATTCAGGGAAGGGAGACTAGAGGTTAATCACATCGAAAATTTGATTATGATGTATTTTCCTTCCACTGATCATGATCTTTGCGTCATTTTCAGTTTTCTCTGAAATACATTCTAATGTCATTGTTTTCTTGTTACACTATCATTTCAAAATATCTTTTAAAGCTCTAATTTTTAATTCTCTCAAGAAGGCAGAAGATATATTTTTGTTTTCATTATGTAATGTAGCATATGGCAAATGAACCTTATGTCATCTATTGCTCTTTTCTTTTCTTTCCTTTTTAGCTATTAGGTTTCTACATCTACTCTGTGTTTACGAATAGATGCTTATAATCCTTTCATGCTTTCTAATTAAAAGCATCCATAATTAATTCATTATATATCTTATACAGGGAGCTGTACCTGATAAAATTTAGAGGAAGGTTATCAATCCAATGATAACCTATCCAACTATTAGTGTTGATTTGTCTTCACACTTGGGCATTCAGTGTTATATTTGCATGTATTTTCTTTGAGGACAATCTGTTCACTAACAATACTATATAGATCTCCTTGCCTTTACATATAGATTGCATTTTCTTTCAATGGAGAACCTTCTTTAAGGTTTTCCATTTCATTAATACAATGATAGTCAAATTTGTTCTTTCATTGAGGCTCATCTCATTAATGGTGATTATGATACTACTCTATTAAGTCACAACAATACTACTATTTGGGATGAGACCTTTGAGAGAGATATTTCTTCCTCTTCACATGTGTGTTCTCTTCCACCCTTGGATGATGATGTCTATAGTGCCTCTTATGTTTGCATTCTATACCTTTTGATATTCTAGATTCGAGAGATATTTTGATACTCATGTTGGATGACATCCAAGATGACCTGATGGTCAGAGACTATATTTTGATTTCTAGTATCATAGATGAGAGACACTATGTTTTTCACTTTGATCATATCTGCATGATGATGCTTATTGATGCGACATGATGCTTTATGATAATATTTGGTTATTTTGTATTTAGACATATACTCTATTTATGATAATGATGCACTTATTAGAATCTGGATACTATGATTCATTGCTACATATATTTTCTTCATTCTTTCTTTGAGATGTTTTATGATGTAGTGAGTGATGTAAATGGACTATTTTGATGTAATTAAATGAATGGTTAATTATGTGATTTAATGCATTTATTACTTCAGCTATATTATTATATTCAATTGCAATTGATCATGTTGTTTAGTGTGCATGATTTATATCCCCGATAGTGGCACATGGATTTAGTGATTCAGTTGTTTATACCTAGAAAATGTTGTCCATGTATGGGTGACATATCTTGTTTAATTTTTAATTAAACCCTCCCGTGATTTAATAAATCCAAATTCATTTACATTTGTGATGAGACCTATATTATGTTTGTGCATTTACATATCCACATTTGGTCATGGAAATTATTAAGGAAAATTGTGATTGAATGTTTAAGGGTATTTTGGATTTTGATTTTATTATTTTAATTACTGACAACTTTTCTATAGTTGAATCCATTTAATTGGAATTACCCAATTTTTCTGGGCTAAAGAGGGATTTATTTTAGTGAGCTTTTTATTTTCCTATTTTAATATTTCACTTCTAAAGTGAATATATATCCCAAAAAGGGGATTATTCTTGATTTCTCATTTTTCAAATTAGAAATTTGAGAGAAAAGTCCCAAATCATCTTAAGAAGATATGGGATCATCATGAAATTGATCTCATTGGATCCATCTCAAGGAGACCTTAGTTTGCCTAGATTTTGGTGGCTTTTACAGAGCAATTATTTTATTGCAGGAATTCCTGTTCTATCCCTTTTGGTTGCGAGGTAGGGCTCTTTCATTTTTGAGTTTTTACTTCATTTCCGAGTCTTGTTTCTATTACCAATATGTTAGGAGGTAGAGAACTAGTGTTCCCCTCTATTTCTATATGTTGGCTCTTCCTAGTTGGGTGAGTATGAGTATTTGTTTCTTTGTGGAGTGGGGTTTTGGACCATTATGCTAGCTATTTTTGCACCCAAACTTTGAACCCAAATTCTATTGGATATTTGGGGTTTTTATACCCAATTGGAACTATGGTTTCAAATTCATTGATTTTTGTCCATGTTAGTTTTTGGTCATTTTTTACTTCACTTCGATTTGTGTGCCACCTAGTTTTCTTAGGTGTTTCTTGGCACTGATGTTGGTTGTGGACTTGGATTATCCATGAGGAATCTAATATCACCATAAATGTTTCTTCTTGCATTGGGATTTGTGTTGAATCCATACTCCCAACTATGTGCTCAATTGATTAAATTGATACTAGGTATTTTATTTATTTCTCATCTAGCCCTTGTTGTTTATGATCATCTTGTAGTTGGTGTATGCACATACAAGCATGTGAGCATGCACTTTTCAGGTTCTTGCAAGGCCCAAACTCTCAATTTCTTTCAATTGAGTTATGTTCATTGGGGTTGGGTAGGGAAATCACATTGCCTACAAGCACTCGTCATGTGATGAGCATGGGTATGTAAGGTAGACAAGTTGAGGGGCTTCTCTTGTATACCCTAACTTAGCATGAAAAGGTAAACATAAATAAGTTTCTAATAAGTGGTACCTATTGTGGTTTCACAATGCACACCCCATTTCACCTAGAAATAGGGATCCCCTACTTTATTTTTTAGCTTTCTAGATCCCTAGTCTGGGGTTTGAGTTTGTTTAGGGTTTTTTTCTAGTGTTTTTAGATAATCTAGATCTATGTCTGAAAACCTAAATTCTAGAAGCACATTCTCTTGGAAATGCACAACAAAGCACCTGCGCAATTGTGCACCTCCAAGAGGTGCACTATATCCCAAACCTATAAAGCCTGGGGCCCAGCCTCCTTTCCTTATCATTCTTCCCATTGAGCTCTCGACCACCATACCTCCACACCTCCTGAGGTGCACCACTCCACTTTCTTTGCTCTCCTTCACCTACACACAACACCACCAAACAATAAAGAACATCTAAAACAAGGTGCACACCTTGTGCACCTTGTTTTTCATTAACTAAAAGGAACTTAAAAAGCCTAAACTAATGCAAAGCTTTACTTAGTATAAGGTGTGCAGGTGCGTAGCTATCCAAGGTGCGCACATGTGCACCTTTACTAAGGTTGAAGCATCACTAAGGATAGTAAAGGGTGCACAAAGTGCACATCCTTTTCTTTTTCTTTTTTCTTGCCTTTTTTTTATAAGGGTGCACACCTAGCACACCCCACAAGGTGCACTTGGTGTGCACCCTTATTATTGAAAGCTTTTCTAGGAGAAAGGCACACCTAGCACACCTCTGAGGTGTGCAAGGTACACTCTTGTTTGTCTTCTAGAGGCTTTTTGTTAGGATTTTAGGTTTTTGAACAATTTGTTTAAAATTTAGGGTTTTTGGGTTTTTTTTGTTGTCATTGGGGTTTATGTAAGTTGATTTTTCTTCACTTTCAGACTAATGGATATTGGTTTTGTGCAAATTCAATGTCTTCCTCCTCATCTTCCCTTGCTGCAAAGATGGCCCCGAAACCAACAGTCTTCAAATTTCAAGGTGTTTTGGAAAAATCATATTTTTAGAATGAATATTCATAGATCTAGGAAACTAAGCTTGGCCATATTGGCTTTAATTAATTCATGGTGCTATGAAACAAGCCAAACAAAAGACCCCATATGATATCTCCACTTATTAGATCAGGGCTAGTCAATGCAGTGTCGCACCTGGTGTTAGTATAGTCTTTAGAATTGATCATGGCATTGATAGAGAACTATGTTTTAGAAGAAAGGGTTGTGAAAAGTATAACTAGAGAGATTGCGCTAGATCTAAGACCTAAGAATATAGATAAGGTATTCCATCTTTCAAGAGCAGATTAGTAAATCAGATTGACATATCATTAGGCAAAAAGGTGGTACAAAGAACATGAAGAGGAAGCATAAAAAATCATCCAATCTTAATTTCTCATTGAAAAGACTCCTCTTGGACAGAAAGAAGGAAAAGTAGATATGACAAGGGGCTATATGAAAGATGATATTGGACATTATATAGTGCTCTTAAGTAGGGTTATGTGATTACCAGCAACACGACACCTGAACATATGGATGGTACACTTTATTGAGACCATTAAAACAACAAAGATGCCAATTGATTTGGCTTCGATTCTTAGTGACAATTTGGATGAGCAATTAGTGGTGGTCAAGAACAATCAAAAATTCTATATCACATCCTATTTGGTCTACTTTTTAGTTGCAAGGGCAATAGACTATCTAGGATTTTTCAAAAAGGGCAACATGTAAGATGAAAATGAATGGCCTTATGTGGTATATCCCTAGTTGGTAAGTAAAGAGCTTTTAGAACATAGTAAAGAATACCAAATAGTGAATGATGCCTTCATTTTTGCAATCATTTGGTTCATTGAGGGAGATAATGTGAAAATGATGTTAGATAAGGCAACAACAAAGACTATAGAAATCAACACCTCCTACATCGAATATAAGACATTCACCTATTTGAGGGTAGTGGGTATGACTGTCAATTCCAAAAAGCTTTGTAGGTATCCATGTGACAGACTCATATTGCTAGAGATTGCATGAAAACTCTTGTTTGCATATGAGAGAATAAGGAAGAAACACAAGAAAACCTAGGTATAGCCCATTACTATAGGACCATTTAGTGTGGTCCAAAAAAAGAATATTCTAACTTTTGAGTCTGAGTAGGATTAGTATCCCTTAGAAAAATATAACTCTCCTCATCCCTATTTTGATAACATTGGCAAAGTCCAGTACTTGGCAAGAAAAAAATTCCAACATGAAGATGCCATAAAGGACCATTGGATGAATACAGTGGATGACTATAAAATCTAAATAAGAGATTATTGTAGGATGACTCTCTATTTGGTAGGTAGTGCCTTGAAAATAAGGGTCCCTTTAAAGATAGTACAACAAGATACTAAAGAGGTCCTAGATCCATTATACACTTTGCTTAAGTTTGCATAGGTTAATGCATTATCATATTAGTTTTCATATAGACACCTAGGAGTATGTGTAGTCATATGAGTTGTCTTGTTGACAACATAAGAGTTTGCATAATTATCTGAGTTCTCATGTTGACAACATAGTTGTTTGTACTCTAATTGAGCACATGGTGTCTACAACACCTCTTTACAAGATACATCTATGTAAACTTATCGTCTCATCATCGCACAAACTCCTATCCTCAATGGAGGATAATCCACTCTTGGTGGACATGTGCTTAGTTGTGAGGCTTATCACTTTGCTGACTCCTAGTAATTCTAGATCCCTTTATATATAGACACTTCTAGGGTGTATTTATATGATATTCACTCTCATTAATGTTATTATGATCATACATTATTGGTCCATATCGTGCTAAGTCCTTGAGCTTCTTGATCTTGGTGTCATTTTTACCTAAGGAAAATTCTTACATGGTATTAGAGCTGAGGGAGCTTCATTTCATAGCCATTGGAGACCATTTTTACTTCACCTCTTGGAGGGCCACAATTCAAATCTAGAGTATTTGCAGTTCTTGGGAGCGTCTAAAGCCAATATGGACCTCACCATTGCATCTAGAGCATCAATTCGATGAATTTTGACTATAAATGTGCCTACCTTAGGCCATAGTCAAATATGAGGCAAAATATTTTTGCAAACCAGAACCTAAAGTCCCGATTTGTGAAATTGGTATGATCTCTTTAGATCTATGAAATTAATTTTTTAGATCTGAATATTTTTGCTTTCGTGCAATTTTTTTTTATTTGCATCTGCAAAAAAATTGGCCTTTTAGGCCAGTAAGATAGAATTAGAAAAAAAAATAGTGTCATTCCATTTATCGAAGAGTGGAGGTGGCATCTTAGAAGTTTGTGGAAAGTTCCTTAAATCATGCATTTAATATTTGTTGTGATCCATAAAGCAAATGTAATTTTCTAATTGGGCCACATGGTGGTGCTTAGTTGTATTTAGGTGGAAATTCTAGAAAGTTGTAGATATTGTAGAAGGTTGTAGGTGAAATTTTAGAAGGTTGTGGATATTCTAGAATGTTGTGGATAAATCATGCATTATAAGTGCCTATTTAAAGAAGGCTTATGTTCATTTGTAATCAAGCTTTTCAAGTGTAAGCTCTCCAGGTGAAGCTCTTCGAATGTAATCTCTTGTAAGGAAGTTTGGGAAGTAGAAGCTCTTTGAGTATAAGCTCTTGAAGGATAGGCTCTTCTTGTAGAAGCTCTTAGTGAGCAATCTCTCTTATGTAGAATATTGTTATGAATTTCAAGTATTAATGGATAATTTATGAAGCATTTTGTCATCTCTTTGTCTCCATCTTGTTCTGATATTGGTTGTGCATTTGTAAGGGTGGTTTCGTGCCCTTCATCATAGGCAAACTAGGAAGTCAAACCCTAGTAGCTCATGGCCAAAATATTCCAAATCACTGCCAAAATATTACATATCACAACTGGCATATCACAAATCACAAAAAATCTCCATAACTCTCAGTAGCTTCCTAGCCAATTTGCATTGTGAGGTTTCCAATTTTTATTTGTAGTGGCCCACACCACATAGTGCATGTGGGATTAATCTCCCACACTACTGCCGACCCCTTAACACTCTGTTGGTGCCCAACCCTAACATCCTCCTTCATAGACTGCTGCCACCACCAACATGGCTCCAACATCGACCTAAGCTCCACTGGCCACTTCGCTACTCTTATTGCCCTATCCTTCACTCACTAACCAATCCTCTTTTGATGATGCCAACCTAGATCTCTAACTGCCAAATTAGTGACCTCCTCTGTGACACCATCACAACTCAACATCCCATGTAGCCTCCATGTCATCTACCATGATTGCCAAGTCAACTTTACAGACTTCCATGTAAGCCAACGAGGTTGTTTTTTGCTAACATCATCAACTTGTGATCCTAAAATTGACAACTGTTTGACTGTCACAAGCAGGCCATATTGCACTACTGTGATGATTGTTTGGACGTCAAATTTAACCTAGTATTTTCTTGACGTCATTAGAACAGACCCCTCACCATATGCATTTTTGATTTGACAATCCAACTTTGGGATGCCATATCTCAATCATCTAGACTCCAAATTAGGTGCAATTTTATTTTTTTGGGCTAGAATTTACTGAAATTTTTAGTGGTGTTATTATTATCTGGTTTTGGTGCATGGATTTGTTAGAAAAATTAGTTTTTGGTGACTGTACGTATCTAATCCTATATTTTGTAACTTCAAATGCTCCACACGAGCTCACTTGGACACATTTTTAGGTTTTGTTTCTTTTGAAAGTGCATAATTTTTCATCTACTTTCTAGATCTACAATTAGATTATAGGCTTGTGTGGATAGAAATACCACTTTTAGAAATAGGTCCTTTTTTGCATTGTATTGCTTTGATCAAAATTTAAAATTGTTGTATATCTAAGCTGCATTGCTAAATACCAGATTTGAACTCCAAGACGAGGTTGTAAATAGAAAAATTAGAAGTCCACTTAGGTCCTAAATTGGCAAGTGGCTATTGTAATTGCACTAAATATAAAGTGTCTAAAGCATTTTTTTTTTTTTTTTTTTTGAGGTGTCTCTTGGTGTTGTGTTCTTTTCTTCTTGTTGTTATCTTTCTTTCCTTACATTATGGGAAACATTGAGGTTCAAAAATTAACACCACATAATTATGCCACATGGTCAGTTAAAAAATGGTGTGAATTAATGAATGAAGAAGTTTCTCAATATGTAGATGAATCTCTTCATAAACCCACAGGTGATCAAGTCACTCATAGTGAAATCCATGCTTTGGAATTGGTAGATAGAAAAGCCCTAGGAATCATTAGGTTAGGGGTTGATGATAAGATTCTTTATCAAATCATAAAATATGACACATCCAAGGAAACTTGGGATGCCCTTAAAAAACTATACGAGAAAGTGACTGAGGAGGATGTCTACAAGATTAAAGATGAACTTATCTCCCTAGATCCTAAAAACTTTGATTCCATCCAGGATTTTATCATTAAGGTGAATGAGTTGAGAACAAAACTTAATGATTCTAGCAGTCCCATTAAGGATGAAAGGTTGATTTATCTAATTCAGAATAAGCTTCCATCAAACTACTCCACATTTGTATCTTCTTTCAACACCTCAAAGGCTACCTTAGGGGCTTCTTATAAGAAACTCACTTTTGATGACTATGCCCAATTGTTAGAGGATGAACAAGCTAAGTTGATAACAATGGGGATTCTCAAGTCTTCAAAGTCTAAGGCATTGGTAGCTAACAATGAGAGCTCCAAAAATCCAACTAGTGAAAGTTCAAACAAAGGCAAGGGAAAAAAGAAGAAGTGGAAAGATAACAAACAAGGAGACAAAGAAAAGTCGCCACCTAAATCAAATCAATAACAAGGAAAGTCTTCTTCTAATACCAACAAAAAGGGGGATAATAATTAGGAAAATAAGAAGTGTACCTATTGTAAAGGAATTGGTCATGATGAACATCAATATTATCACAAGAAAATTGATGAATTGAAAAACATCATGAAGAAGCACAATGTTCCATTGCCTAATGCTTAAAAGGAAAAGGGCTCTTCATCTTTAGATTCTAAGAGCAAAAGGCAAGCTTTACTCATGCACACTATCAATCAGGAGGAATGGATTATTGACTCAGGTGCCACACATCACATGGGTGCTTGAAAGAGATATTTTTCTTCAATGACACCTTTAGAGGTACCTCACATCTTTGTAGGGGATGATACTAAAGTAGAAGTTGAAGGAAAAGGTGAAGTTGAGATGGAAAGTTGAGCATTCAAGGATGTTCTCTATGTTCCTAATCTTATCTTTAATGTTCTTTCAATCTACCAAATCACTCACTATGGAGGTGGAAACAAGGTTGAATTTCTTCAAAATTTAGTTGTTGTGAAAAGCATCAAAGATGATTCTATTGTTGCAATAGGTCAAGTTTAACATGATTCAAGGATTTACACTTTCTCTTCCTTTGTGCCTAAATCTAATGCACAAGCCTTATTAATTCATTCAAATACATAAAGCAAACTATGACATGAGATATTTGGACATCTCAACTATAGGTATCTTCAACAGCATAGTAGCAAGCACATGGTTCATGGTCTACCTCAAGTCTAGTTTTTAGATGGTGTTTGTTCAGATTATACACTTAGGAAGCATCCAGAAAAAATATTTGACAAGGGGAAGTCTTGGAGAGCATAAAGTGTCCTTGAACTAGTTCATAGTGATGTAACGAGCCCATTTCCAGTGCCATCATTTGGAAATTCTTGTGATGCACTCACCTTCATTGATGACTATTCTCGCTATACTTGGATATTCTTCATGGCTCATAAGAGTTAAGTGTTTGAAAAAATTCTCACCTTCAAGGCTCACGTAGAAAAGCAATCAAAGAAATCCATCAAGGTTCTTCGAACAAATAATGTAAGGGAGTATGTGAACTCAAGACTTATAGACTTTTGTACGCAAGAGGGAATTGACCTTCAACATTCAGTACCATACACTCCACAATAGAATGGTGTTGTAGAAAGGAAGAACATAACCCTCAAGGAGATGACCACTTTCATGCTACTACGTAAGTCTCTTGATCAAGTTTTTTGGATTGAAGTAATGAATTGTGCAAATTACATCTAGAATAGGAGTCCTCATAAAGCTTTGGATGGTGTAACTCCTTTTGAAGCTTGGACTAGAAGGAAACCTTCTATAAAGCACTTTAGAGTCTTTGGTTGTCTAGCATGGGCATGAATATCTCCACAAAAATGCAAGGCATTGGAACCTCAAAGTAAACCTTGCATCTTTGTTGGTTATGTAAACTCTTATAAAGCCAAATTGATGGATCCTAAGACACTACATTTTCTATGAGAGGAGTGTACACTTTGAAGAAAGTTGTCAAAGCTTTACTTCTTCAACTCCTTCTTCCTCCTTCATTGAAGAGAGTGACAGTGATGATAGTGACTTGGAATATGTTCGTCCATGACCCAAACAGAGGCAAGAAAATTCCTTCTACTTCTACATCTTCTTCCACTAGACCTAAATGGGCTCAATAGACATTGGATGCAGCAGGACCATTGGCAGGGAATCCTTCAAATACTAGGAGGACAAGATCACAGCACAACTCACTCCCTTATGCTTATACTACAGTTGCTTCCAATCCTCAATCATTCAAAGAAGCTTCAAGAATTCTAGAATGGGATAAAGCAATGGAGGAATAATATAATTCTCTTATGAGAAACAACATATGGGCCTTAGTCTCTCTTCGTAAGGGAAGAAAATTGGTTCAGTGTAAGTGGATCTATCGAACCAAGTTTGTAGCAGATGGAAGTGTGGATAAGTATAACACAAGACTTGTTGTAAAAGGTTTCTCTTAGGTGCCTGGTATTGACTACACTGAGACCTTTGCCTCAGTTGAAAAAATGAACTCCATTCATTTGACACCAGTTATAGCTATAGCTTGGAGATGGGTTGTTCATTAGATGGATGTGAAGAGTGCATTCTTGAATGGTGATCTTCATGAAGAGATTTATATGGAGTAGCTACAAGGGTTCATTTAGGATTCTACTTTGGTTTGCAAGTTGAAAAAGTCTATCTATAGATGAAAACAAAGCTTAAAGAGCTTAGTATGCCAAGATGGATTCTTTCCTTCTCTTAGTAGGGTTCACCAGATGTCATTTAGATCTGAATGTCTACATTCTTTAGCAGGATGGTTCTCACTTGGTACTTGTGCTTTATGTTGACAACTTAATCATTACAGGGAGTACAACATCCATCATTGATAGTGTCAAGTCTACTATGTAAGATATATTTTCCATGACCACCTTGGGTTTACTTCATTACTTCCTTGGTATTAAGATACAATAATCTTCATCAGGGATCACATTATCACAACCCAAGTATGCTCTTGAGCTAGTTGCTCGATTTTGCATGAGTGACTACAAGGCTACATCTACTCCATTTCTTTTAGGTGTTAAGTTAGAAGAAAAGTGTTCCACTCCACTTGTTGATGCTACTTTTTATAGACAATTGGTTGGAAGTCTCATCTACTTGACACATACACACCTTGACATATCCTTACTATTTGGCATGGTTTCTCACTTCATGTAAAAGCCACATGAACTTCACTGGAAGGCAGCCAAATGCATCTTGCACTATATCTAGGGTACATATACATATGGGATATGCAATGCAGCTGGTACTAGACTATAGTTAGTGGGTTATATAGACTCAAACTATGCAGGGGATCTTGATTCTCACAAATGCACTTCAAGATACATGTTTCATCTTGGTTCCAGCCCCATTTGTTGGTAGAGTAAAAAGTAGAACACTATTGTTCTTTCATCTACTAATGTTGAGTATCAAGGTGCTATCACTATAGCTATAGAAGCTATTTGGTTATAGCATATTCTAAAGGAGTTTGGTTTTGACATACCTAGACCCACAATTATACATTGTGATAATTAGAGTGCCATTGAAATCTCAAAACATCTAGTGCAACATCAATGCACAAAACACATTGAGGTTCATATGGACTACATTAGAGAGCTTATTAATGAGCAAGTCATTGTATTACAATATTGTCTTATAGAATAGAAGATTGTAGATATCTTCACCAAGCCCTTCACTAAGGTCAAGTATCTTCATTTGCGAGATCTCTTGGGGGTGTAGGATATTTCACCAAGGGGGTCACATGACTCTTCTCTTCTTTATTGTACTTATCTCTCTTTTTTGGGGAGGGTTTTTCCCATGAGGTTTCCCTCTTTCTCCATTTTTAGAGAGATTGCATTGCATTGCATACCTTTGTATGTAAATAATTGCATTTGTACAAGGGTACCTAACATGGCCTAATAGCTGGGACCTATCACACATTTTTCTCTAGATTTTGTGAGCTTAAGTGCATTCCCCTAAGTTGCACTCAAGGGGGGGGTGTTAATGTAAATAAATAATTATTATTACACTTTACTTAAGTTTACTTAGGTCAATGTATTATCATATTAGTTTTCATATAGACACCTAGGAGTATGTGTAGTCATATGAGTTGTCTTGTTGACAACACAAGAGTTTGCATAATCATCTGAGTTGTCATGTTGACAACACAGTTGTTTGTACTCCAATTGAGCACATGGTGTCTACAACATCTCTTTACAAGATACACCTATGTAAACTTACCTCTCATCATCACACAAACTCATGTGCTCAATGGAGGATAATCCACTCTTGGTGGTCATGTGCTTAGTTGTGAGGCTTATCACTTTGGTGACTCCTAGTCATTCTAGATGCCTTTATATATAGGTCCTTCTAGTGTGTATTTATATGGTATTCACTCTCATTATTGTTATTGTGATCATACATTATTGGTCCATATTGTGCTAAGTGCTTGAGCTTCTTGATCTTGGTGTCATTTTTCCCTAAGGCAAATTCTTTGTGTGGTCAATTTTGAAACAACAAGTAGATTAGTTATCTTATCCAAAAAAATTTCAAACCAAAAAAGGCATCTTTGTAAACAAACACATTTATCTTCAACTAAGTGGATTCCAGTAGGTTGCAAGATCTCGTGAAAGCTTGAAGTTGATCCCATATTGACTTTTTAAGGGACAAGTTCAAAAGGATTCCTACAGTTAAGCATCATGCAAAATGACAGCTCAATAATACCTAAATGAATTCATGGGTAATTAAATTTAGATAAGAAAATATTACGTACTTGTATGGCTCATCTGAAGGTATGTGCCCATTTGGTTTATCTAAGGGCCAAGTGTGATGACCTCCTAAGGGAGAGTTTTTGTGTGATTTTTAGCTTGGGCTCCATGATGCCAAGTGATCTACTCTCCACCAAAGTCCCTACATAGTAGACCCATAGAGCGTCTGACTAGGACCTATTGTATTGCATTGTCTCATGATCTTGGTTTTAGTCCTCTATACTTTTTGGCATGAGTGCTAGCCATGGATGACTATATTGTTGGTATTTGAGGTTGGATCACTATCTCCATCAACATGGTGGGAGTAGGCCTACGGGTTCCATGTGGTTGGAAGGTGTAGCTGCCTTTAACACTGCTAGGTGTTGATATGAGATTGTTTTGAAGTGAAGAACTTGTAATGGAACAATCATTATTTTTTCAACGATGTCAAACCTGCTACCTATTGGTGAGATGATTTCCTTTTTGTTTGAAAGCTATCATTTAGTTGATTGATGAAGAGGATTTGAAAAGAGCGCATAACAAGAGCACTTAGAAAAAGGTTGAGTTATTTGGTATATAAAAGAAGCACTAAGACCAAGTAAGACATTGATACTATAGTTTATTGTTTATCTACTTAAGTTCATAATGAAAGATTACTTAAGTTAAGACTGGATGAAGATCAAGTAAGAAAAGTGCATGCCAAGCCTTGTTGAGTAGTCAATGCAAGCCAAATAGAAATCAGTAGAAGTCGACTGAAAATCAAGAGGTGTCGAGCAAAGTAATAAAATAGTGCAAGCTAAGTGAATGTTAGTATATGATGAGTAAAGTTTAGCTGGTGTCGAGTATTAGTAAACTTTAGTGTTTTCCAATGGAACTAGTGTTGGCCGAGTGATAGAGCAATATAGATGCCAAGTGATAGAAAATAGTGTTAAATTGAAGATTTGATGAATCTAAGCCAAATAATTTGATTTCTTGAACTATGTGAAGTGTGTGAAAGATAACTATGATAATATTGTGGCACAAAATTCAAGGTAAACCATTTTGAGGTGAATTCAAGGAAGATTGTAGAGGAGTTTCTAGAGGAACCAAATGGAAAAGTGGCTAGATTCATTGAATCCTACCTAATCCTACCTAAACATAAAATGGACGATTGTGGTTAAGTAGAAAAAGATATAAATTATCTATTTATAGAGATAGCTTGTTAGAAGCAAAGGTTTTCATGTGAGGAAACCTAAGGAAGACAAGGAGTCTAGGGTATTTCTTCATCTAGTGGTCGAATAGAAGAGATTGTAGGTGGCATATAAAGCAAGAAGGCTTAAGGGGATGAATGCTTGAAGGGTGAACAAGCTATCAGATTTGAAGAGTATGAATGCCAAGAAAAATAGAGGACTAAAATAGAGATCTATAATCTACAAGTGAGTTGTAAGTTTTTATCAAATCAAGTCCTACTATTACTTTCTAATAACTATACCAGTGTGGATAAAATATTTTGGATTAAAGTTGACCTAACAATCATTTGTAAATCCTTTAATCGGGTGACATTCTAATGAAATGGTCTAAAGCCCTCTAACAAGGCTCACTCTTAACAAGGTAATTGAAATCCTTTAACCATGTCACATTTAACAGTGTGTATTATAACCTTTAACAAGGTTGACCTTTCATAGGGCATCACTTCAGAAGAGTGAGAATTAGTAGCATATTACTGGTGGTTTGTCCCAAATTTAGTTTCCACATAAAATCCTTATGTCAAATTGTGTGAATATTTTTATGGTATTTCATGTTTACATTTCTGTAAAGTTATTTTGACCTAGGGCAATAATCTACAAAGTTAAAGTATTGTATGATCTAATGGATGCATGCATGTTAAGGTTTTATGGATGTGGGTCTACTAATCATTGAAAAGTTTTATTTGTACATCTAGACCTTGAATAATTGATTCACCCACTCTTAGTTATTCTAAAGAATTCCAACAATTGGTATCAAAGCCATAGTACTTGAGAGGAATAGTTTTAAGGTACTAAGAGCTAAAGATCAAGATGTATAAATAGGAGGTGCCTAGACTAAGAAAGGAAAACTTTCTTGCATGAAAAATTTTGATGAAAATACACTTAGGAGGTCTTAGAGACCATGCAAAATCTACCATCAACACTAAGCATGCTGATCCTACTAGAGCCCTAACTGCTTATGATTTGAAAAAGAAGAAAGAACAAAATTAAGTAATGTTGGAGCTTACCTTGCCCTAAGTTACTTAGAGTTTGATGACATCAAGGATTATGGCTCTATAAAGAAGATGTGGGATGCTTTACACACAATTTATGGAGGGGATAAAATTTTTTTGAGAGCCAAATTTGAAAGTCTGAGAGGGAAGTTTGATGACATGAGAATGCAAGAAGGTCAAAAAACTGTTCAAGCTATAGAATAAAAGATGTTGTTAATGCTATTAGAGGAGCTAATGGTATCATTGATGATGAGACTACAATTAGCAAAGTACTAAGAGCATTGCTACCTATCTATGCTATTAGAGTTTCTACCATACAAGAACTAAGATGTATACCTAGTAGCAATCTATCCCTTGAAGGTTTGATAGGTAGGCTCACTACCTTTGAACTCTCTAATTTTGATAATTTCAAAACTAAAAATGTTGAATCTAATTTCAAAGCTAAATTATTATTAAAGGAATCTAAAGAGAAAATGAAAAAGGTCAAATATATTTCTAGTGATAGTGATACATATGAGGAGGATGTAGAACAACTTGAAGCATTGCTAGTAAGGAGATATAACAGAGGCAAAGGAAAATTCAAAGATAAGATACCTATCATGTGCTTTAATTATAATGAGGTTGGTCATATTGTTGCTAGATGTCTAGAGAAGAAGGATAATAGAAGTGGAGACAAATATAGAAGTAAGAGAGATGAGGACAACAAAGATTATAAAGATAAAGGAAAGAAGTCTTTCTACATTGCTGAAGAGGAAACAAGAGATAGATCTGATGACCATGATGATGAAATAGTATATGTCGCAATAAAGGATGATTCTAATGAGGATGAGGCAACTACACTAGTATCTTATGTGAACAAGAGTGATAGATGGATCAATGGGTTTTCACATCACATGACTGGAGATAAAAATAAGTTCATTACCCTTGATTATTACAACGGAAATAGTGTAAGATTTGTTAATGAAAGGTAAAGGATCAATAAAAATGATAGGAAAGATCATGTGTGACAATGCTTATTATGTAAAAGGACTTAACTATAAGTTTTTGAGTGTGTCACAACTAAATAGGTCAGGTTGCAGAGTTGAGTTTGAGAACAAGAAAGAAAAAATATATGACACTAATGGGAAACTAATTGGGAAAGGTGATTGCCAATAGTGGCATGTTGTGATGGTTAAGTTGTTGATTTTTTATCCTTGCCATCAAGGTTAAAATCTAATGGGGATGGGGTGCCTTATATGTGACCTCATTAGTCCATAGCTCCAGGTCAAAGTGTTTACCCAAAAAAAAAAAATTGGGAAAGGTGATTAGACTAGAGGTAATCTATTCGATCTTGACAAGAATGATGCTACTTGTCTTGTTGTAGAATTTTATGATGTGTGGTTGTAGAACAAGAGTTTATGTCATGTTAACTTTGATTACTTAGTCATCCTCTCACCTTGATCGAGGATATTCCACCTTTTGTGGATGTATGCTTAGTTGTCAACCTTATCTTCTAGCACCTTCCAACTTGTTCTACAAACTTCCTTAAGGCCTTTATATTTAGTCTCTCTCATTGTAAATTCACATCATGCACATAGATATTTCATTTTCCTATTGTCAAATATTTTCTCTTGCTTTGTTGATTTTCTTAAAGCTCTTGTCCTTCAGTTTCTCTTCAGTAAGCTATTTGCATGTAGGTGATCTTGGCACATTGTGAAGTTGGATTTCATCAACTTCTACATGGTATTAGAGCCTCTCTACTACTTCTTGGTTGAAAAACTTTTGAAGCCACAATTTAGAGACACAAACCCTAGTTTGTTTATCCATTTTTCTTCAATCAAGGAGAGAGCAATTTTTTGGAGCACTTTGGGCCCAAACAGACACTGCCATTGAGTTTAGAAGGGCGATTATAGTCAAAAATCATAAAAAACTTTTTGATTTTGGCTTTCGGGAGTCTGGAAAAAAAAATTGGCTCCCTACAAGTAGCCATACAGACTGTATAGAATTTCAGAGCAAATTTTTTTAAAAAAATTTGCTGCTACAATAGCACCCCTGCACCACCCGTCTTTAGCCCCACCATCACCAATGGTGATGCAGCAGTGTTGTTGGGTTCTCCACCTAGGTACCACCTCCACCAATGGCGTTGCCACTTGTCATCGCTCTAATAGTGATGTCACTCACCAATTCCCCTACGTCAACAAATTGGTGTATTACGTTAGCTTTTATGGTGCCATGTCATCATTTCCCAGCATGATGTCATGCTAACAACATCAGCACTATATAGAGCCTACTGATGTCATTTTTCAGTGTGCTGATGTCACTTTCTAGTGTTCTGATGTCAACAATCTAGCCACCAAATTTTTTTCTGGCGACATCCTTCAGACAACCATATGGCCGTGAAATTTTTTGCAATGATTGTATTTTTCTAGTGAGCTAGTCTTTTGGAGTTGTTGTTGGTTTTTTGGCCATAACTTGAGCATACGAAGGTCTTTTTCCAATCCAAAAGAAGTTTCAAAAAGATGACTCGGAGATGGACAAAATCGTGCTAGTTTCATCACATTCTAAGTTTGAGCTATTTTTTTTAGTATCAAAGTAGAGGCTCTATTTTCTCCTTCTCTACATCCAAAATCCAGGTTCTCTTTCATTTTATGTGCTTTCTATAGTTGTTTTTTGTGGTACTTGAGGGATATCTTTATATGTTGTTGGTGGGGGGGGGGAGCATTTTCTTTTCTATAATTCACTTCAGAATAAGACCTGTTTACTTTTGTCTTCTTCTCTCAATGTTGGACCCATCTATGACCTAGCTTATGCCACACAACTATCACACCTAGAAGGCACAAATGACTAGGCTTATCATGTCAAGAGGCTTATGGTCATGTCTAGATGAGAACCAACCTATTTGCACATGCCCTTTTAAGGTTCTTTAGCATAGGAATAAAATAGATGAAGCCATGGGATTGATTGCACTCAATATCTTAGATAGTTTATTGTTTCACTTGGATGGTTTGACCACTCTGTGAGCTTATTAGCTCAAATTTCAGACCTTGTTTGGTATAGTGAATGAGTTCTAGGCACTTTGGCTTGATGCAAAGTTGACTTCATTGTCACCAGCCAACTTTCCTACCATTGAAGACTTCTTGATGAAGTTCAAATCTCTACGTTCAGTTTTGCAAAGATGTGAGAAAAAAAAAATAGATGATGAGTGTATCTTTTTGATACTCTCAAAGTTGTGAGGACAGTATCAGATCTTCTCTTCTACTTTCTACTCCACTATGGATGCCTTCATTTGAGACATTTTGTGATCAGTTAACACGGGAACACGCATAGATACAACAGGTGGACGCCTCTGGCTCTTCCATCCAAGCATTGGTTGCTCAAAATTCTAAGGGGAAATCCAAGAAGAAAGAAAAATCAAAGAAAGATACACCAAAATCTGATCCTAAACCTCCAACTAATCCTCCAGCTAACCCTCCTAAGGGTAAAGATTCTTCGAAGTCTATTGAGTCTACCTCCAAGACCAAGAAGAAATCCAATGAGACCTGTAGTTTTTGTGAAGAGGATGGACATCCTATTTCTAGATGTTGAAAGCATTTGGAGGTTGGATGAAGCCGTGAAGGATCATCATATTTTAGCTCCTCAGTCTTCATCCCCCCCTTTAGGGAAAGGTCATGCTCTTTCTGCTCGACCTGTGACTTCTGGGCCTACTTGGATTCTTGATTCTGGCACCTCTCACCATATGAAAAACACTCCTAAGTTGCTTACTTCACTTTCTCCTTATGCTACCATAAATATTATTATTGGGAACTCATCACAACTTTTAGTTATGGGTTCTGGTTCTATTGCACTAGTTGGGAGCTCTCTTCAAGATGTTTTTTGTGTCCCTGACATTTCAATGAACCTATTGTCTATCTATCAAATTTTCCACTTTGGTTCAGGTAAGATAGTTGAGTTCTCACCACATGATGTTGTTATCTAAGAGTTACATGATTCTAAGATGATTGTGGCTACTGGGAGTGTTGACTCTACATCTCGCCTCTATAGATTTGATGGATTTGAGTCTTCTGATGACACAGGTTCATGTCTTGTTATACATGCAGATTTAGTAAGTAGACTTTAGCATGAACATTTTGGGCATGTCAATTATAGATATCTTTAGCAAATGAGCACACAAACACTTGTTCTTGGGCTTCCCTAGATTTCCTATACAAATGGTGTTTTTTAGGATTGTGCACTTGGCAAGCAACATAGTGATTCTTTTCCACATGATGAGCCACTCGTGCTTTGGTGCCTTTGGAGTTGATTCATAGTGACCTCATATCATTTCCTACTCCTTTTTTGGGTGCCAGATATGTGCTTACATTCATTGATGAATTCTCCAGATGCACATGGGTGTACTTTCACAAGTATAATTCTAATGTCTTTAATTCATTTCGAGTCTTTAAGACATTTGTAGAGAAGTAGTCTAGTCTTTCTATTTGATGAATACACAAGGACAATGGTGGGGAGTACATCAACCAAGCTTTCAAGGATTATTTTTTTTAACATGGTCTTCAACATCAATTTTCAGTGCCCTATACTCCTCAGTAGAATGGTGTGGCCAAGCGATAGAATAGAAAACTTTGAGAGATGGCTAATTGTATGCTTGAGTCTCGGTCCATGGATTCATGTTTTTGGGTACAGGCAGTCAATTGCACAAATTATATTCAGAGTCAGATGCCTCACAAGGTAGTTCAACATATGACTCTTGAGGAGACTTGGTCTCATGTTAATCCTGATGTATTGTCATTCCAAGTTTTTGGGAGTGCAACATGGGCATTTGTACCTGATGCTTAGAGTAAACGAATGGAACGGAAGAGCTGACCACTCATTTTTGTTGGCTACTATGAGGATGTTAAGGCTTATAGGTTGTTTGATCCTGATTCCAAAGAGGTCCTATTTCAATGGAATGCCTAGTTTGATGAGAGCCCTCCCACAGTTCATAGCTCGCCTCTAGCGCCTACTTCACCTCCCACTACTCCCTCCTCTTTTTCATTTTTTTTGTGATCCTCATTTACCTCCCTAGATGCCTAAGCTTGAGCTACAGTTGAGGCTGCAGGATCTCTAGTTGGTGACCCTTCCACTTCCCATCGCACCCATTCTCATACTATGGGTTCCAGTCTTCTCATTCATGCTATTTGTGATGATCCTCGGACATTTTCAAAAGTGATAGGACATTATGGATGGGATAGTGCAATGGAGGAGGAATATTCTTCTTTGATGAAGAATCATACATGGGATCTTTATCTTCTTCCTAAGGGGAGAAAACTAGTGCAATGTAAATGGATCTATTATAATAAGTATGCTGCTGATGGTTTTATTGATAAGCATAAGGCTCATCTTGTTGCAAAGGGTTTTTCACAGGTTGGGGGTATTGACTACACCTAGACATTTGCCCCTATTGCCAAGATGAATTCTATTTGCCTTGTGTTATCCCTCGCAGCTTCACAGGGATGGCCTATTTTATACATGGATGTGAAGAGTGCCTTCCTGCATGGTGATGCCCTGCTTGATATGAGAAGATGGACTTTTTTTAAATTTCTATAGGCTTCACTCATTGCCATTATGATCCCATAGTGTACATTCAGCATCTTGGAGATAAGATCTTGATTCTTGTCCTATATGTTGATGATCTTATCCTCATGGGTAGCTCATCATCTATGCTTTCGAATGTTAAGCATGCATTGATGGACTAGTTTGAGATGACTAATCTTGGTTTACTACACTATTTTCTTGGTCTCCAAATTTTTTAGTCCTCTACTGGGATTTTTGTGTATCGACAGAAGTATGCTCTTGACATACTTTGCCTCTTTGACATGCTTAATTGTAAGCCTTCTCCCACACCTTTTCAGTCGGGTGTCACCTTGTCTACCTCCTACTCTTTGCCTTCCATGGATGTTACTTTGTATCAGCAATTGGTTGGAAACTTGTTGTACCTGACACATACTCTTCCTAATCTCTCCTTTGCAGTTGACCTTGTCTCTCAATTTTCTCAGGACCCTCATGAGAGTCACTGGCAAGTTGCCAAGCATATTTTGAGATACATTCATAGCACAGTTATGTATGACATTCATTACACCATGGGGACTTCACACATTATTGGCTATACTAACTCAGATTAGGCAGGTGATGTTAATGATTGAAATTTTACTTTTGGCTTTGTGTTTTGTCTTGGCTTTGATCCTATCACACAGTTGTGCAAGAAGTAGCATGCTCAAGCACTTTCATCTATAGAGGCTAAGTACTAGGCTACAATACTTACTAGTCAAGAGGCTTTATGGCTTCAACAATTGATGACTAATTTTGGTTTTCCTCTAGATCGTCCCACTATTTTGTGGTGCGATAATTAGAGTGTCATTCACATTTCTTGCAACCCAGTGGAGCATTAGCATACCAATCACATTGAGTTGCATATGCACTTCATCCATCAACTGATCCAGGATGGTATTATCACATTGGAGTACATTCTCACCGATGCACAAGTTGCTGACATCTTCACCAAACCTTTCACATCACCATGATATCTTTAGTTTCAGTCTATGCTTGGGGTTATGGAAGTTGTCTTTGGGGGGACTTGTTGAGGCCTTCCTTCATTTTTTTTTCAGTATGTTTTACCTCTTTTTGGGGGAGGGGTTTTTCCATGAGGTTTTCCCTCTTTCCCCATTTTCAAAGGTTTCATTTCTTTGCATTGTTCTTGGGTACCTAACATGGCCTTGTTGCTGGGACCCATTCTACATTTCATCTTAGTTTTTGTGAGCTTAAGGCATTCCTCTAAGTTGCACTTAAGGTGAGGTGTTAGAGTAAATAATTATTTATTAATTATTTATTCTTTTACTTAATTTTACTTAGGTTAATGCATTTATTTAATAGTTGTAGTTGATGAGTTATTGACAACATGAGAGTTTGTTCCTATCTAGTCCTACTTATCCTCTCACCTTGATCGAGGATATTCCACCTTTTGTGGAGGTATGCTTAGTTGTCAACCTTATCTTCTAGCACTTTCTAGCTTTTTCTACAAGCTTCTTTGAGGCCTTTATATTCAATCTCTCTCATTTTAAATTTACATCATTCACATAGCAATTTCATTTTCCTATTGTGAAATATTTTCTCTTGCTTTATTTATTTGCTTAAAGCTCTTGCTCCTTTGGTTTCTCTTTAGCAAGCTATTTGTATGCAGCTGATCTTAGTGCAATATGAAGTTGGATTTCATCAACTTCTACAATACTTCTATATGAAAAAACTTTACAATTAGGGCACAAAGACTCCTAAAAGTAAGAATACTTAGCTATTTTGCAAATTAACAAGAAAATATAAGCTACATGAAAAAATTCTAGCTATACACTTTAACAATTGCTCCTGATCAAAGCTCTGGCTTCAATTGCTTCTTAACTCTTTTCTATTCAATTCATAAGATACAATTACTAATAACACAAGATAACATGAATCAAAGAAAACTTGGATGAATTATAGACAAAGCTTACAATTCACACAAATAACAATCTCACTTAATCAAAGATAAGTCTCGAATGCTCCTTTGTATTCACTTTCTCTCAAAATAGTGCTTACAAAAACAAAGTTATGCTGGCACAATTTTTCCAAAGCTCTCTTGCATAAAGATAATGATGATTTTACAATGTGAGGGCACTCCTTTATATAGGCATAGTAGTTGAGAAAAATATGGAGAAAAAAGTGGGAGCAACTCAACCAACTTTGACCTAGTCTAACTACAGGAGAAAATATTGGGTTACATGCAACTAAACATGCAACTTGCATTACATGTAATTATGATTTTTCATATAATGCATTATTTACAACTACTAACATGAAATAAAAACAAAACAACAATCTTAGAGATTGTTTCTTAGTACCTTGAATTTGACAATGATGTCACAAACTATGGAAAGATCAGCAATTTCCATGGTCTTTGATATGGCTTCAACTCTCACTGCATTTGCATATGTTGATTACACAACTTTGGAATTTTTTGCTATACTATCTAACAAGTTTTTTGTCAAGGATTTATACAAAAAAAACTTGTTCATCGTAGGTGAACCAAAATCTTCAAAATCTACATCAGCATTGATCCTGTTGGTATATTCTGAATTTAATATCTCTGCTTCACTAAGATTACCAGATTCATCAATAACATGACATCCCATATATTCCAAATCATAGGTAACACTTGTTTCAACTGCTTGACATTCTCCAAAGGCCACTTGCAACTTTATAATCATGTTCCTTAATGTCTCCTCCTTATAACCAATGAGTCCTTTAAAACTGAAGAATGTTTCACATGAAACCAAGGTATCCAAATCAAATTTCACCATTTCATCCCAATCATCAAGGATTTCCTTCAAGTTATCAGCTTCTTGAGTCAAAGAAGAAATTCAAATTTTCTCCATTTCATTCATCTCTTTAACATGCCTAAGAACTAAAATATCTTTATGATGGCTCAAACTCCTTCAGAAATGATTTCCTATAGCCAAGAGTTAGTAGCATCAATCTTTAGACGTTTGAGACATAACAACAACACTCTAAGAAGATTATTTCTGGATAACCTCATTCAAATGAGAGATCTCCTATTTCAACTGATACTTCTTCTCCCAAAGCTCATGATTTCTTTTTGATACATTGGCCAATATATCTTCAACATCTTGCAAAAAACCCAAACATGATTTCTTTCTAACTTCAACCTTAGTAAACTTGTTGTCAGAATGAGTAAGTTCCTTAGCAGATTTATCTACCAAGGGCTCAACAACCTCAACAAATTTAGTTCTATTAGAATTGACCAAAATTCTAGAAACAATCTTATCTTTCAAAGACTTGGATTTAGTTTTCTTAATAAGAAGATTATCAGGAGGAATAACCACTTCCCTTCTCTTTGTTGTTATTTTACTCAACCATGTAGGTAAGCTAAAACTTTCATCTATAGAAGTAGGCATAGTGGAGACCATTGGTATTGATCTAGATTGTATATCCATAGTGACTGAGCAAGACTCAATCTGTACTACTAAAGGCATAGGAACATGTTGAGAAGATTCTGTCATGAAAAGTTCAAATCTTGTCAAAGATGTATCAAGTTGGAAAACTTGACCAATGGTAAGAGTCGAAAAATCTTCAAACACATTCACTAAGTGATCATATTGTTCACGTGTAGGGATGTAAGGAGCAGTAGAAGAAATAGGAAGAGCCATGATATTAACCTTCGAGACTGGAATGGAAGGAGTGAAAATAGTGGAAAATGAATCCACATCATCATCAACCTCATGCAAAAAGGGTTCTTCATGTATAGAAGATGTGCAAGCTTGTGCAAGCTTTGGAAGAGATATAATCATAATTTCCCCTTCTTCATCTAAATCTCCTTTATCAGATTATGTTTCCAATTCTTCTTCTGATTCTACTACTGATTCTCAAATTGACTCAGGAACTTGAGATGATTTTTTTCCTTTTTTTCCCTTCAATTTGAATTTGAGGGAACCCTTGGCATCAAAAGATAAGGCACCATCTCTCCCTATAATCTCCAATTGTGATGTATTGCTAGGAGGACCAAAACTTCCACAATCCAACCCCATCTTAGGATTTACTCTTTAAAGGCCTTTACTTTTCAACCATTTGTTAGTTTTTACTAGGATGGATTGAAATTTTTCTATGATAGATATACCTTCTTTTTGTTTTTGTTAGATAGGAAAAGGAAATTTCTTTTCAAAGCCGACTTGATGAAACTCTAGATCAAGAATGTCGCCATCATCTTTAACTTGGAAATATGAAGAGATTTCTAATATGTTAAGATCAATTATCTATTGAAATATTAATCTACAATAATCCATCTTCATGATGTCAAGTTCTATCCTTATATCTATTCAAATGTCTTCAATGTGATGAACATGAGTGTAGGCTCTTTTCATCTAAGAATTCATCTCTTAATAGTTAAAATCAAATCTATCATTGAACTTATCCAAGGTAATCAATTGCAACTCTATTTCCATATTCTTTGCTTTAGGAATAAAATAATCGAATAATTTCTAATAGCCAAAGGCTTAGCTGAGGTAATGCCAAAACTAGGCCTATGTGAAGCATGTTGATCACTCTGCATGTCCATGAGCTGTCTAGCTAGCTCCATCAAGATGATTAGATCTGCAGCATACCTAGGTAAGGCATACAACTCTCCCTTGAAATATCCAACTCTTAAGTATGTGAAAGTGGGAAACTAAAGAAAAATATAGTCATATTGGTTCACCTTTTCCCATGCTGCATTAGATACTATTTTGATAAACAACTGCTTACCAAACAAGCATCAAAAATATCCAAAGAAGGAATCTTGGATTCTTTTGTAGTGGAATTTACTATTTTTCAAAGTGATTTGGTCATAGTAATCCCAAATAGGAACTTGAAGATGATCTTCTTTGGTAGAAAGACTAGAGAAAGATCCCATGGTAGCAGCGATACAAACTAGATAAGAATTTGTGTAGAAGGGTATTGATGTTCCTACATTACATATCTGATGGCAGAGTATAGTACTGATAAGTTCTCCCCAAAAGATGTTTTTTTATTCTCCATAATTTGAAACATGAACTTATACATCCATGGCTCAAAATCAATAGAATATTTAAGGTCACAAATCTGACTGAGAAGGATGATGAGATCCTTATACTCTTGTTTGAAATTTGATCGATGAACAGTCTTTGCACATCTGGAGAAATTGCTTCTTTTACTATCTAACTAGTAAAGGTTGACATACTTCTGATAATTACTATTTTTCTCATTCTAACTAGCCAATGATGATGTTTTAGTCAAATTAGCGCATTCTAATTTATGCAGAACCTTGAAGATTTGTTCTATAACCTCAGGATCTAGGCTAATGATAACCTTTCCATCAACATCTTTTATATTTTTCATCTTGGGAGTAAACTGTCGTGCACATCCATAAATGAAGTCAAGTTCTATAACTGCCATAGAAAACATAGATACCAAGTGAATGTTGCTTCTCCGAATGTGCTTCATTTCATGACTAGTCGGAGCTTCAACTCTTTGTAGAAAATCAGCCACATCCACATGACCAATCTTTGTGTCTAAAATGTTATCCAAAATAGATATGACTGAAGAAGGAGCTACATGATCCAATTCTTTATCATGTTGATATTTCATTTTTACTTTGGATTTGGATAGCGAGGACATATCTTGTGCTTGCGCTACAACACAAAAATCTCAAAACAGAAATACATCATCAAAAGGAATCTCCATACAAGTGAATTTTGGATCAATAGTGAAGATTCAAAAATGGATTGGAGACTTCACAAATCCATCAAAATGACTTCAAAGAGAAAGCATATGCATATGCAATGGAATGGAAAGCAAAATGGAATAAACAAAAAGCATAACGGAAGTGAGAAAATGGAAAATGAAATGAAATGAAATGGAATGAGAATGTTTGAAGGTGAAATACATGGGAAAGTGTGTAAATGAAAATTGCTGATTTCAAAAGTGACTTAGCATTTTCAAGGCATTATTACATGAAAAATGAGTACATGTAAATGCAACATGTAATAGGAGATGGGGGGTGAAATGAGATGCAAATGTGGGTCAAGATACACTTCACATGTATGTGTAAATGAAGGTCAAGATGGAAAGCATGAAAATGGAAAATGGAAGTGAGATAATGAGTTTTATAGTCACTTTTGGTGAAATGGAGAAGTCAAAGTACATGGGAAGTGAAAATAACATCTTTTTTATTTTTCAAAATATGACTTTTTATCAAAATTAGACCTTTTGAATGCAATTATACATAAGACATTTCGTGTAATTGTGTCATGCAAATGGAAGCAAAAAGTGAGATGGGTGAAAATGGAAGTGGAAAATGGGATTACATGCATATGCGAATGGCAAATGGGATGAAAAACATGTAATCACATTTTTTTGAGTGAGAGATAAAGTGTTGTGACATGGAAATAGAATGTGGAATATGATAATGCTTTTGTATGTAATGAAGCAAAAAAAAGTTCTTGGGAAAGAACTTGTAAATTCTCTAAATGGAGAAAACTAGAAGGCAAGTACAAAACACAAAAAATAAAAGAAACAATGTACCTTTAGAAAATAACTCAAACATGCCAAGATGCAATGGACTTCAAAACTCAAATTGGAAATTGGGACTTGGGAAAGAACCAAAAAAAATGAAAATGAATCAAAACTTCATATTTAAAGGAAAAATGCACTTTCCATGGCAAAAATTTTCACAAATGGAAACCATCAAGTAATTTCATGAGTAAAATTAGCAAGATAAGCATGAATTAAATTGAAAGGAAGAAGACGTCCAGTTACATGAAGATTAAGTGGCAAAAATGAAGGAAAAAGATACTCCAATGTTGAAAAATTCTCCAAAAATGGTAGACTTTTTCCAACTTTGTAAATTTGAATGGGAGAGCATAGCAAACAAGGATTTACTGTTAGAAGATTCCAAAACGTGCCCTAAAAACACTCCAAGATCCAACATTTTTGCAAATGAAAAATCATGGGACATTTTTGGTAAAAAATGTGTTTCACCAAGAAGCTTGGGTAAATTGATTTGGTGTTTAAATACCAAAATGTTAACCAATATGCAATCTAATCATCAAATAAGATCAAATAGATTCATCCTCATGCAAAAATGTTGATAAAAAATGGAGGTATTTGGAGTTTTCTTCAAAAATGTGCCCTAGGATTGAGCTCCCAAAAACAATTTTCAGCATGTTAAATCCATTTTTGATGCAAGGAAACTCATTGCCAAGTAAAAACACCTTCAATGGAGAAGATTTCATGCAAATCCACCAAGTAATTTCTCACAATGAGCAAAATTGTGTTCTTGGGGAGCAAATGCATGTATTTCTTCAAAATCAGACTTTTTGGAGGGCATAACACATTTTAAAACATTCTTTTGATCAAAATTGGACCTTTTGGGGTGCATAGCATGTTTTAAAATATTCAACAAGTTAAAATCAAACCTTTTGAGGTGTCTAGCATGTTTTGAGGTGTCATCAAAATCAGACCTTTTTGGGTCACTTGCCTATTTTAAGTTACATCTCATGTTTTAGCTATTTAGACATAAAAACTTCAATTTTCATATCATAGCATCAAAAAGGTCCACTTATAATGAACTTTTTATGTAATGTCATCAAAAAGGTCCACCAAAGTAAACTTTATATGCAATGGCATGTAAAAAATCCACTTTTCATGGATTTTACATGTTATTACATATAAAATGTCCACTTAGGATGAGCTTTGCTAGGGTTTGTATGGTTTGCATCTGAGCCCTTTCTGCATTACTACCTGTCATTCCACATTTAGTGCAAGAATTTATTTTAGAATATAATGGCATTGGCCCTCTCTAGCCTAGCAATTACTACTAGTGCTAGAGTTGTTGTTGCATGTGAAAATGGCCCTACCAAGCAAACGCCCGCACAAATTTGTGCCCAAAGTTTTCATGAGGTAATTTCTCTCCTAACTTCATTCTAAATATCTCTGCTTTTGAATCTACTTGTCAATGGCTAGAAACCCAAACCCTTATTGGGTATTTTATGGGTCACACTCCATCTGAAAGCATGTTGCGTGAATGGTTATCCAAGGCCTGGTCTCCCTAGGGGATTTCCCTTAAAGGGATTCCAAACCTCACCAAGGGTTTTTTATTGTTTCATTTTGTTAACCCCTCCTAGACTAAGAGTAATTTCAGCCATGGGTCATGGACAGTTCACTCGTCTCTGCTTGTTTTCTAGATATGGTCTCAAGATTTTTGTGTCTCAAATGACTACAAACTTAGGGTTTCAATTTGGGTAGAGTTCCTTGGGTTGCCCATCCCTTGCTGGTCTTTTCTCACTAAAATTGCCAAAACTATGGGCAAAATCATTTGTGTGGAATTGGACAAATTTTTTAATGCTCGTCCTTAGCAAAGGGTCTATGTTGAGGTCGACCTTTCTAGGGACCTTAAAGAGACCATGGAAATTTAGATTGGTGCTACCACCTTTTTGCAAAAGGTTCTTTACTTGAATCTCCCAAATACTTGTTTTTGCTATCAACCTACTAGTCACAAGATCAAGGATTGTCCTCTTCTTGAGCATAATCGCTCTTCAATGCAAGAACCAAAGCTGGCTCCAACTATTAAAAAAGATGAGTGGGTAATGGTTATCAAGAAAGGCAAGGGAACTGCTAAGCCAAACCTTATTTCTCAAGAACCTTGTCATCCCAACCCTAGTGTGGCTCCTCCTGTTCCCTAAGCACCAAAGGATCCTATGGTTGTGATGCTACCCATATCATAAGGGACAACTAATCCAGAGGTACGAGCTACCTAGGTTCATGTGCCTCAAGCAACTTCTATGATTTCCTCTCCATCTCTTTGTCACTCTTGCAGCCCTGAAAGCTGGAATGTAGTTACTATTTATGGGGATAAATGAAGAGCCATCACTTTTGGTGACTCTTCGTTTGAATCCTCTGCTTTCTTGCATAAGAATTTTTCCTTGCTTGAGAAGAAGGAGAATATGCAAGCTAGTTTATGATGAATTTTTTCTCATGCAATGTGCAGGGGCTAACAAACCTCCCTATAAAGTATTATATTCTTGATACCAAGTGTAGGCTTGGAAATATTGATGTTCTATCTTTGCAAGAAGTCAAAGTCTCTGGTTTCCTTCTCAACTCATCTTGTCGTGTGATATGGTCGGATGGTGTTAGTTTTGCTTCTCAGCATGAAGCTGGTCGAGCTGGTGTAGTCACTCTCCTCTCCCCTTAGCTTTTCACTTTTGTTATTTCCCATGGTTCTAACCCCATCTAGAGAGTAGTTTAGATTTTTTTGTCTTTTCAAAATCATTCTTTTGGCATGTTCAATATCTATGCCCCTAATGATGCAATTGAGCGCTCACACTTATGGAGGTGGCTAGTTGATTCTTTTCTACTTGCCCCCTAGTTATTCTATGAGGATTTTAATATGGTTGAGTTGGTTGTTGATAAAGAGGGCATTCTACCTTTCTAATGGTCAGCTGGTGAGTGAGAAGCCTAGTTCTACATGTTGGTCTCATTTTGGTTTTGACATTTGAGTGTCAACACACTTAACCACTTTCTACATTGAAGCTGAGTACACTATGTATGCTAAGCCATAGTATGTACCGAGCATTATATAGGTGCCAAGTGACAGTTGATGCTAAGAAAGTTAGAATGCTTCATATGCCAAGTGAGCCAGAACTATACATGTGCCAAGCAAGACAGAATGTAATAGGTGTTGAGCGAACCAGGATCAAACATGTGCCAAACACCAGTAGTCCAGTATGTGCCGATTAACATAGAATCAGCATATGAGTTTGTGCCTTCACAAACTTAGATGTAAATCATTTTTGGAGCTCACATAGAAGGATTTTGAAGGATAATAAGGATAAGAATGAATCTTTTATATTTCCTATGCAATCAGCATGCAACCAATCAAAAAAATGGAGAAGGCATGCAACCAATGAGAAAAATGCAAGGAATGAGCAAGAATTCAAAATTCAGTATAGATCGTAGATCCATACCTAACCCTAAGTCTATGATGTCTTTATAAGAAGGCTTAGACCCCACGATTTTAAGTGGCTAGATAGAAATTAACGAAGTTTCTAAGCAGATAGCAAAATTGCAAAATAGGGCAAACACCAAGGGCATCACAAACTTAGTGAATTGAGTAGCAATTACACATCCAGTTGATTAGAACAGTACAAGGGATAGGAACAGATATCAAATCAAAAAAAGGTCACATCAAAATGATAAAATCAAGTGCCTAAAATCAACAATTGAAGATTGTAAGCAATCAGGTCAAAGATTTCTAATACTCTCTAGCAATTGTATTAGATAGTGTAAAATCCTATGTTAATAGGTTAGCTTAACAACTATCTTTATAGATCCTTTGAAGAGGTGATTAAATCCTTTAATAGGGTGACACTTCATGTGAAGTGTTTTTAAATACTTTAACCATGTCACTCTTGACATAGTGTAAAGCCTTTAACAGGGTAGGTCTTTCATAGGGCAAACCATCAGAAGTGGTCAAACAATTATTGTTGTAGTGATTTTGTGGGTATCATCCCCACCCTAGTTTTACCTTCTTATTCTTGGAGGGTTTATGGGTTACCAAATTCTTGTGTCATGTGTTTACTTGAATGTGTTTATTTTATGTTCATTTAATATGTTTACATGCATGCAGTTTACTTTTAGTTATTTGTTTTAAAGGATTTGAAAAGGTTAAAGTGTGTTACTTTTGATTCACCCCCCCTCTCAGAAGTACTCTTCCCATTTGAATATTCCAAAAATTGGTATCAGAGCTAAAGGTTCTCACAAAGAGAAACCTAACAACTTAGAGAAAAGATCTAACGATGGAAGTTTTCAAACTTGGGAAGATCATGGACAATCAGGTGATTGATGTGCATCTCACTCTACACAAATTGGAGGAAGCAAGAGAAGAATTGAGAAAGTCCTTAAAAAGAAGGAAGGATATAGCCATAGCTTAAAATGGCATACACTACAAGTAGATTGATACCACACAAGTGTTTTCAAATTGATATTCCAAGGAATTTGATGCAACAATAGTAGAGTTGATAGAGAAAAATAGAGCACAAGCTGAAGAAATCAGAATACTCAAGCTTGGACAAGAGTCACAAGCCATAATGCTTTGTGAAGTGACTAAACAAAAGAAGAAATCCATTGAGGACAAGGCCATGATAGAAGATGAAAAAATAAATCTTACCAATAGACTAGAGGAGAAGACAGTTGAGTTTAAAAGAATCTCAAACATGCGGCTTGACACCTTAAGCCAGATGATGAATCTACATCATGAGCTGAATATGAAGGACATTGAGATTTCTACCTTGAGAATGTGAAATGAACAACTACAGAATGACTTGAAAAGAGAGAAGGAGATAGCAGAAAGCTTCAAAAAACCCAATGAGGCTATCTATTGAAATCACCAAGGGCTAGTAATGATACTTCAGGACTTGGTTACACCTGCACTGAACAAGGAGAATCATCCAAGACTATAGAAGAAAGGAGTAACAAAGGTAAGAGCACTAAACATACTTGTCATTTCTATGGAAAAAAGGGACATACCTCTAATGTATGTAGGAGAAAGGATGGTCATCAGCATGATAAGCCTAAAAATGCAAGCTTTTGTAACAAGTGCAAAAAGCAAGGACATAGAGCACATGAATGCAAAACCAAGACCATGAGGACACCATGATTTGAGGGTCACTGCTATAACTGCAAGAAGTATGGACATAGAGCAGTTGAATGTAGATCAAGGCCTATGTGGACACCTAATTAGCTTGCAAAAGGAAATAACCATGGTCATCACTAGAACTGGGACTATAACACCAAGTATAGTTATCACTACTATCAGGAATATGGACACGTCCCTAAAAATTGCATGAGAAGACATTTTAGAGGCAATTATAGTATATTGTTAAGTCAAACCACATATTTTAGTTGCTTGAAGATTGTTCATATCAGCAGGAGTTGCCCAATAAAGTCAAAGGCACCCAAGTCAGAAGTCAACAAAGGAAATGAGAAGGTAGATGTTGAACAAATCAAAGGGCAAATGAATAAGACTTGGAAGAAGAAAGATGAGTGCAGCACATCAAATGGAGGGATCACTTCACCCAAGAGGTCAAGTGATCACATCTCATCCAACTAAGCAAGAATTGGTGTATGGGACTGATATACAAAGATATATCATACACCAATCCCAAGACAAAGAAGTACTACAAAGAAGAAATCAGCATGAGCAAAGATGCCAAGTCAAAATTTGAAGTTTTTGAAAATACTACCAAATTGTCCTCAGATGCTGAGTAAAGCTCCAGTAGATACCGAGTTGCTAATAGTAACCGAGTTGATAGTTCATGCCGAGTTGAGAAATGTCAATGGAAGCCGAGTGAAGTGGAAATCTAGTGGAAGCCGAGTGAATGAAATCCAATGGAAGATGAGTCATGTTGAAACCTTCAAGTGTCGTGTTTATAGTTGTATGCACTAAGCATTTAATGCTAGGTTTTGAAAGGTATAAGGTCAAATTTTAATCATTTTTATGCCATTCAAACATAGAGCAAAGACAAGAAAAGTGCAAGAGTGATCATACAACAACCTTGAAGCCATTTGCATCGATTTCAACAGCGATTCAACATACATTTTGATGATCTATGGCATTTATCCAGTTCCAAGCTACGTAGTATTGAAGTTTTTAATATATTAAAACCCTAGTTCAGTAATATGGCTTCTAGTTCAAGAAACCCCAAAGGAAAGGAAAGTTATGAGGTCCAGCTAGTCAGTAATGATGTAAAACAACTCAAGTTTAGGCCAATCCCTAAAGTCGCCTATAAAAACAATCTTGTTGGCGCATTGTTTATTATTTCACCAAAATTTGTCATGGTACAAGATGTGAGAAAGTGTTATAACTATAAGATAGGAGTAGTAGGAGACCTTGAAATATTTCAAGCCTATGATGAACTATGTGAAAACAAAATTCTAAAGGATGAGTTCCAAATAGTCAAGAAAAAGGGTTTAACTCATGCCCTAGTTTACCCTATAGGTTTTAAAATAGAATGGATAAGGATTGTTCTAAGAAAAATTCACAATGGTTATTTGTGGTTAGAAATAGGACCAGTGAAGATTACCAAGAGGATAGTGCATAGGGTTATGGTTTTCCCAACCCATCGGCCTAAGACCCTATGCAGTAATTCCAAAGAAGTTATTGAAAGGAATATAGGAGCTAAGTGGAATAAGAGGGGTATGACTATTGATACTATAATAGATCCTCTTCTATATTTTGCTATGAGATTGATATCTCACAAATTCTACCAATCCAGCATATTAAATAGTGTGCCATGTATAGCTTTTGATGTAGCTTATAAACTTGTGAAGAAAGATCATACATATGATCTAGCAGAACTAATGTTGCAAAAAATAAATGAGAACCTAGGAGCAATAAGGAGGTCAAAAGAAGCTCAATGCAAGTTTGGTTTAGTTCTTATGTGCATATTCTTTTATGTCATGGAAGAGTTTCCTTCTATTGGAAAGGTGAATTGGAACCCAAACAAAACTATAATCACACAAATCAACAAGTTCATTGATCAGATGGGTAATAATTTTGAGGCCCAAATGATAAGCTATTTTGAGGATTTTAAGAAATCTATGAAGAAAAGTGTTAGAATACAAGTTTCCCTAGTGGAAAAACATATCAATGACATATGTTTTTTGGTTGACATTGACTATACCTATATCTAGGCAGCAATTCCAAGAGTAAGATGGCTAAGGCCATTGGGATATGAATTAGATATTGATGAAGCCTCAGCAGCAATCACAACATTGCTTGCAGAAGAGATTGAAAAAGAGGCTCCTCATTTTGGTACATATGATGTTGTCAAATTCAAAGTTGAAATAGAATTGAAGACAAAATTTATTATTAAGAGGAAAGATAAATTAGTAAAGAAGATAAAGAATAAATTTGGTGCAAATATTGAAGGAGAAGCAAGTGCTGAAGAAGAAGAAGATGAAGGAGAGAGTGAAGAAGAAGAAGAGCAAGGGCAAGGCCCAATGGAGTTGACCTAGGGCTTAGGAGAAGACAAGGAAGAAGGTGCCGAGGAAGAAGAAGCCAAGGAAGCACCTACACAAGCCAAGAAAAAGAAGAGAAAGACTAAAACTTAGCCTCCAGCTTAGCCAAAACCAAAGAAGGTAACCAAGCCTAACAAGCCAAGCCAGCACCAGCAACAAGAGCTAGCATAAGGGCATCCACACAAAAGGCCAAAGAGGCAACAAAATAGAAGAAGAAGGCTACTAAACATCTTGATGAAGTGCCAAAGAAAAGAAGAAAGTATGTGGCATAGCTAGATACTGATGAGGAGGAGAGAATAGAATTAGAGCATATCAGCCAATTTAGAGTGGTAAGCCATCCTCCCAAATCTTCCATTGATAAGATTTGTGAAAATATTAGGAATGTAGATTTGAATGATTTGAAAAGTCTTGATTTTAATAAGCTAAGTAGAGAAGAGAAAAATAAAATAGAGGAATCAATATATGCCATGATGGTTGAATTTAAGAACACACCTCTAGAGCTAGACAATACCATGCCTACAGAGCTATATGAGATAGTTGAAAACAAATGGCATTATTTTGTAAAAATGGAAAACAAGATCAGAGAATCTACCTTAGCATGAGTGATGCCTGACCTAACAAGAGGTCAAATAACAAAGGCTAATAAAAAACATAGTGGCAAATTTGCACCTAAATATAGAGCCTTCAGCATCCTACAAAATAAGATTGAGGATGTAGTAAATAAATCCACACAATTGTGGAAGACAATCTACAAGATAACTGATGACAAGGATGAAGAAGCAAATAAGGTAGAGGCCAGTGCTGAGGAGAAAATAGAGGAAAATAAAGTGGAAGAGAAGCAAGTAGAAGAGAAGAAGGAGGAATCAAATGAGGAAAAGAAAGGAGAAGAGGAGAAGAAAGAGGAAGAAGATAAGGAAAAAGGTGAGGAGGAAGAGACACTAAAGGGAGAAGATATGGAAAAATCTTAACAGTAGCAAGAAGAAGAATAGAGTGTGCAAGACACACAAATGACACCTCCTAGCCCTCCTCATGTAACCATCACACCTGCAGACACAATAACTATCAAGGATGTTCCTAAAAATTCTGCTCAAAACATCAATCCCCTAATTGCAGAGGATCTCTCCAAGATCCTTTACAATCAACTTTACAAGAAAAGTTATGCACAAACCCTATATTGGTGAGTGTAGATGAGCTATAGAAGGTAGTAGTAGAACCAAAAAGAGACAAGGTGAAACCACAAGAACCACCTTTCACCTATACAGCTACTAGCACTCGTAATTTTAATGCTTCCACCACCATCTCCAACAGTTGCAATAGCAGCAGGTGACACCACACAAAAGCCAAGTGCAAGAGAAGGGAAGTCTAATGAGAAGGAGGATACATCAAAGGAAAAGGAGTAGGTCGCTATACAAACATTGGTAGAACTACCAAAAATAGGCACTCCTACAAAAACCCTTTAAAAGCTGAGCACTAAAGCCATACCTTTGCAAATCTCCACACCAGGCTCAATTTTTACAAAGGTGACCAAGGTACTTCACTATGGAGACCCTAAGTTAGATGAAGACATTGTAATATGTGCCTATGACTCAAAGACTTATCACAATGGAGCAGATTACTGAGATGCAAGATGCATTAAATAGGAGAAAGAGATAGGAAATACTTAGAAAAGAGTATAAACATAAGCAAACACTACATGAGATTAAGGACATCTTTATGGATGCCTTCAGCTTGCAGTCATCGAATGAGTCAAAGCCCATGATGGAACAATTATCTAATATAGTTGACCAGGTGACTAGTGAAGACCAAGATACAAATGTTAAACTGATGGAATGGTCTAAAAGGAAGTTTCAAGGGAAGGTAAATGAGAAAATATCCAATGGTATAGTAGTTGAATAGGTAGAATTGGCCAAGAAAATTGACAAGGTCAAAACTATACTTGAGAACATTTTCTCATTGTACAAAAAGTTGTATGATTTTTCCAACTTCACACAAGAGACAAGTTAGAGGATAATGAGCTTGGAGAGAAATTTGAAGATTTCTAGCATACAATTACCAAGGGATCCAACTCAAAGTGGGAAGCATTTTGCCTAATCGCTTCACACTCAAAAAGAATTAGTTGCACTTACAAGTGAAGAGGCCAATATAAAGGCCAAATTAATGTAGATTCAATCCTCCATAACCCCACATTTGGAGGTCCTCCACAAAGAGAAAGTCATGCTAAAATTATCTTAAAGAAAGATCCTAATATTTCTACATTACATGGGCTTGTACATCTTGTTGCAGAGACTTCCATTCAGCATAAGTCACCAGACATTGCTTTGGAAAACTAGGATGCAACTCTAAAAATGATAATGGAGGTAAATAGCACATTTTTTCTTAAATATGGTGTTACTCCTTAGAACCCTTTGACATAAGTGTCAAAAAGGGGGAGAAATAATAATATGAAAGATATAAAAAAAGGGAGAGAATATTAAGTATTCTAGTAATTACATTCTTTTATTCATTCTTTTGGTGAACAAAAAAGGAAAAGATTGTTAAATGAGCCAAAAAGGGGGAGATAAGTCATAATGTGTAAATAGTATGGGGGAGAAATAATGTTTTGGGGGAGATATGAATAAAAGAAAATAAATAAATCAACACATAGGTATAGATTATATAAACAAGGCAAAGGCAAAGAGTACCAGATACATCAACACAAGAATTTTGGTTGCAAGAATGAAAATGGCACAATTAGCTCAGGGGGAGTTATAAAGGTATATTATTCCTTACAAAATTTTGAACAAATTTTGGAATTTTGTACATATGCAAAGCGGATTGGATAGGGTACTTATAAGGACAAATGAATAATGTTTAGTTAAGTGTTTTTGACAATCATGTCAAAGGGGGAGATTGTTGGTCTTAGTTTGGTTTTCACATTTGAGTGCCAACACACTTAACCACTTTCTACATTGAAGCCGAGTACACTATGTATGTCGAGCCACAGTATGTGCCAAGTGTTATACAAGTGCCAAGTGATATATAGGTGTTGAGTCACAGTTGATGTTGAGAAAGTTAGAACACTTCATATGTCAAGTGAGCCAGAACTATACATGTGTCGAGCAAGACAGAATGTAATAAGTGTCGAGCAAACTAGGATCAAACATGTGCCAACCACCAATAGTATAGTATGTGTCAAGTAACACATAATCAACATATGAGTTTGTGCCTTCAAAAACTCATATGTAAACCATTTTTGGAGCTAAAATAGAAGGATTTTGAAGGATAATAAGGATAAGAATGAATCTTTTATATTTCCTATGCAATTAGCATGCAACCAATTAGAAAAATGGAGAAGGCATGCAACCAATGAGAAAAATGCGAGGAATGAGCAGGAATTCAAAATTCAATATGGATCGTAGATCCATACCTAACCCTAAGTCTATGAAGTCTTTATAAGAAGGCTTGGACCCCATGATTTTAAGTGGCTGAATAGAAATTAAGGAAGTTGCTACGAAGATAGCAAAATTGCAAAACAAGACAAACAACAGGGGCATCACAGACTTAGTGAACTAAGCAGCAATTACACATCTACTTTATTAGAATAGTACAAGGGATACAAACAGATATCAGATCAAGTAAGGATCACATTAGAATGATTAAATCAAGTGCCTAAAATCAACAATTGAAGATTGCAAGCAATCAGATCAAAGATTTCTAATACTCTCTAGCAGTTGTATTAGATAGTGGAAAATCCTATGTTAATAGGTTAGCTTAACAACTATCTTTATAGATCCTTTGAAGAGGTGATTAAATCCTTTAATAGGGTGACACTTCATGTAAAGTGTTTGTAAATCCTTTAACTAGGTCACTATTGACATAATCTAAATCCTTTAACAAGGTAGGTCTTTCACAGGGCAAACCATCAGAAGTGGTCAAACAATTATTGCTGTAGTGATTTTGTGGGTATCATCCCCATCCTAGTTTTACCTTCTTATTCCTAGAGGGTTTCTAGGTTACCAAATTTTGGTGTCATGTGTTTACTTGCATGTGTTTATTTTATGTTCATTTAATATGTTTATATGCATGCAGTTTACTTTCAATTATTTGTTTTAAAGGATTTGAAAAGGTTAAAATGTGTTACTTTTGATTCACCCCCCCTCCTAGAAGTAATCTTCCCATTTGAATATTCCAACACTACATGTGGAACAAGTTGGGTCTTTTTGATCCCAATGTTCATCACCGTTGGACTAATGGTGTCTGGTACACATGGTCCAACTTTCGAGAGGGAGCTGACAGGGTCCTTAAAAGGTTGGATCGTGCTATGATTTTTGCTCAGTCCTTTTTTTATTTTTCTCACACGAGTCTGCTACCTATCACTCTACTCCCTAATATGATATTTTAGATTATTTTCCCATCCACTTCTCTATTACCTGGCATTCTACCCCTCCTCATAACTGTAAAACTCAATTTTACCTTAATACTTCTATGTTGTCCCATTTGCCCACGGTCGCTCATATTTTACAAACTTGAAACCTTGAACATAGGCCCAACTCTTCCTCTTGGTGGATTTAGTGGTGGAATGATGCCATCATCCATACTATGAGGTTTTATTGCATTTATGGGAGGCAATTGGCCACGTACTATAAGAGATCCTATGAAGCCACTATCAAAGATCTTCGTATGGCCACTGAAGCTCTTTCCATGAATATGTTTGATATAGATCTCTAGGTTTGGCTTGCCAAACTTCTCCATTAAAAATAAGTTGCAAACAATTATACTACCTAGGGAGCTCAACGCAAAGCCCACCTTCACTAGTTGGAGGTTCGTGATCAAGCTTCCAAGGAATTCTTTAATGCATTGAGGGCACGCCACTCTGTGATGGGGATCAAATGCATTCACGAGGGTTACCATACCCTCTGTGAGCTTCCTGCCATTCTTCAAGCTTTTTTTTGCCACTATGAAATAGTTTTCACAATGCAGTGTCCCTCGGTGGCTCAGGACCCAGCCTTGCAAGCTTGTTTGGTTGTCACACCTAAAAGACTCGCTCTAGAAAAATATGCATTCTATGAGCAGAAGGTCACTCTAGAGGACCTCAAGGAAGCTATAATCTCCATGGTGGATGATAAAGCCCCTAGTTATGATGGCTTCCCTTGTGAATTTTACAAAGCATTTTGGGATGAGATTGGTCCAGACCTGCATAAGGTTTATATTGAGGCATACAATTCCTGTTCTCAGAAAATCTTATTAACAAAGGGAATATCAAGTTCATACCTAAGGTGGGCAACCATGAAGACATCTGCAATTAGAGGCCTATCACATTGTTGAATGTCTCCTATAAGATCATTGCCAAGGCTCTCTTGTTTAAAATCTATCATCTTCTTCCTTAGATCATTCACCCTGAACAAATGGGTTTTATCAAGTCTCGTTATATCTTGGACAATATGATTGCTATATGGTAAGGGATGGAATGGGCTTATTATTCCAAGCAATAGGCCATCTTTCTCAAAATTGATTTTGCCAAAGCTTATGACAGGATTGAGTGGCCTTTCATTCTTGCCATGCTTTAGGCTCTTGGGTTTGGCCCTACCTTTTTATACTCAGTTCAAATACTTTTTGGAGATGCCTCTACTTGCATCTCCATTAATGGCCATCAATCTTAAGCGTTTGGGCTTTATCGATCAATTTGCCAAGGATGCCCGCTGGCGCCCTCTTTATATGTATTGGCAGCAAAAGGTTTTAGGTATTTTCTCACAAATGCCATCTCCCAAAGAAAGGTCCAAGCTATTTCCCTCCTAGATCCCCCTAATTAGCTTATGAATGGTCATTTTGCAAATGACTCTTTCCTCACTCTCATTGAGGATGAAGAGAATATTGCATCTGATTTACAATGTCTTAACACATTCTGTCCTGTTTTAGGGTCTACCATTCAGTGGCACAAAACCCTTTTTTACAGGCAGTCTTACCTTCCTCATCCTACTTGGCTTAAGCAATATCAATGGAAATGGGTTCAACATGGGGAATTTTTTCAGTTTCTCGATATCCCCTTCACCTTCCAAGCCTCAACTATTGAGCTCTGGAATGTGGTTCTTGCAAGAATAGAGAAGAAGCTAGAGTATTGGATCACCAAACCTCTTTCCCTGGTGTGAAAATTTTACATTTACTCCAAAGTGTTGGATGCCACCCATGTTTATTATTCTTCCTATTGGGGTCATTCAAAGGCCTCGTACCTCAAACTTGAGCACCTTTAATGTGACTTCCTCTCAGCATCAAACACTTTGACTCACCAAGGCTTTCATAGTGTTGCCTGGGATTTCTACTATCTTCCCAAGGAGTCTGGTGGCCTAGGCTTGTTGTCCACCGAGAAGCAAGGTACTTCTTTATGTGCCAAATGGGTGATTCAAGCTCTTTCTAGCAATGAATCCTGGAAGATTTTCTTAAGACATTGCATTTCCTCAGGCTTTCTAGTTCACTGGCCAGCCTAAAAGGGGATTGGGTTTCAAACCCTTCTGGTTACCCCTAAACATATCCAAATTCAGGGTACTTTTATTGCCAAGAGTATTTGGAAAGCCTAGGAAGCAGTTAAGCCCTAGCTTCACTGGGTTGGCAATGGGTTCAAAGATGGGCTCTCCATGAACCAGCATAATCTCTGGTGGTCATCTTTATTTGCTTTCTAAGGTGTTCCCCTAGCTAAGGTTCACGGGGCTAGTGCTCTACATTTTTTTAAACATGGCATAAGGACCCCTAAAGATCTTTTCTCCAGAGTCACTATGAGCTTGCGATTGTGGGAAGACATGAGAGTGCAATTCTGGCTCACTCGTCCAGATTGGTAGACTTTTGATCTTCTAGTTTCTACGATACCTTCACATTTTTTACATAAAGTGAGCATTCAGTGTTCTCACCCTTGGTGGAAGGATTGGAAGTGGTATCCAAACACTTTGGTAACCAACTATAAACCTAGGTTGGGCTACCGATGGCTAGTTCCTCACCTGCCCATGGTTGATGTGCTCAACCAATGTTGGCATTTGCAATCCTTGCATCACACTTGGAGTCATAGTTTTTTCACTGTGTGGCATACCATTACTTAACCCAAAATTGTGCATTTTTCCTAGTGTATTATTTTCCAGGGCTTGCCTTTAGGCCCCTAGCTATAGCACCTGGGAGTTCCTGACCCTTGTTGCCCTTTCTATGGTCAACCAGAGTCCTTTTTGCATATTTTTTGGTTTTGAAGATAGGCTTAGTGTTACTAGTGATGGATCCATGATCTCTTTCTCCCCTTCTACCTAGAACCTTTTTCTTGGCATATGGTTCTTCTGGGTGTGTTCAGATTGGAGGTCTTATTTACCATTTGGAAAGATCACAATGCAGTCATTTATGCTCACAACACACTTGACATTAATGTGGCTATGTACGCTAAAGAATGAATTTATAACAATTTTATGTTGTAGAGTCAAGTATAGAAAAATAAAGTGGCTTTAGAGGTGGCTCACTTATAGGAGCTTTTGGCTCATTGGGGAAATGCCCCCTATACAGTTGTTCATGTTCTGTCAAATTTGGCCTCTAGTGATCATACCCCTCCTCATAGTCATTGTCAAGGACGTAGTAGTTTTTCTCACCGCTCGCACATGCCTCGCTCTCAGTCGCATCATTCTCCTAGTGGTGGTGCTTTTGGTCGATGATGCTCTTCTGGAGGTTCTGGTGGTCGACACCACTCTGCCTCGCCTCCTTGGAGGTCTGGTTTGGGGTGGTCGGCACCGCTCTGCCTTGTCTCCTTAGAGGTCTAGTTCAGGGTGGTCCCCAATGGCTCCTCCTGTTGCTTCTGCTACCAGTTGGCCCTCTGCTCACTCAGACCCCAAGTGGGTGTTTCCTCGACTAGACTTAGCCATTTCTCCTCCCAGGCCTAAGGGAGAGAAAGATGAAGATAATTTTGGTTATGTTGATGACGAATGGGCTCCCCCTAAACCATCTACTCACCCCCACTCTCAGGTAGAGCTCTGATGATAAGGATCCCCTTTCCTTGGATGGCACTACACTGGCACCATGAGGATTTCTTTGTTTTCAATTGTTTTCTAAAAACAATTTTGATGAATAGTTGATTGTTGGCCTATGGCCGTATGAACTCGCAGGGTGATCTTGTTTCCCCTGGCCCCTTTTTTGTGAATATGTACCTTTATTGTATTTTTTTTTAATATAAGGAATTGACTATTCATCAAAAAAAAAAGTCCACTTATGAAGACTTTAAGTTATTTAATTCACTTAAAATTATAAAAATGTTACAAAATGGGTCATAAACAATATTTATTTATCATACTATGAAATATAATACATGAACACCATTTTAAAGTAACATTTAAATAAGCATTTGATTTTTAAAACCAAAAATTAAAATGAAACTATATAGTTATATGGTTACTTTAAGTAAAAAATTAAAAACCAACTCAACTTAAAATTATAACATAAAGTGCACTATAGTCACTTTAAGTTATAAATTTAAAGTAAAAGTAACTTAAAAACATAACAAAAAGTGAATATAATGTTATATTTTTCAAAAATTGAATGTTAATTTGAAAATATAATATCAAATTTTTAATTCATGTTGTTGCACCTAAAATGTCCACTTTTAAGGCACTAAAATGGACATAACTCTTGATTGACAACTCTGATTGACCTCTATGTCAGACCGAATCGAAGGAAAAAATGAAAGGCATGACATGAGAAAAACCAAAGGACTAAAAACAAGCAAACGCAAACTCAAAAGAAAAGAACAGATGATGAAGGCTTCAAAAATCAAGCAAAGGCTCGATAGAAAGAAAAACAAAAAACAAAAAATATTTATGAAGGCCTTCAGTAAATCAATTTGATATTTGAATTGAAATGGATCAATCAATCAACATTAAACAATTAAATTTCAAATTCAATCTTAGAGTGCGAAACTAGCTTGGAAAAGTTTCGTGCTATTACCAACATTTTGTGATGACAAAAAGTAGGATAAAAAATCTATATTTATTTACTAAATAATTTGTTATAGATAATCGAGATAGTTAATAACAATTTAATTCTTTAATTGGTTACTCAACTACATACATCAACGATTGCATATTAATGTTAAGTCACCATATTAGAGGGGGATATTAAAGCTTTCAAATGTTGAAGAAGCTCTGCAGCATGGGGAAGCACTGGAATGGAAACACATAGAAGCATCCCACACAATTTTAGGCTTCAGAGTCTTGCAGAGACGCTGGCATATGAAGAAATTTTGAAATGGCAACACATGGCAACATCTTGTGCCTTGCCATTTGACATAAGGAATGACAATATTTTAATCTTATGTTGGATCTCCATCATCAATCTATGCATGTGCATGTTGAGCTACCCTAAGCACCAGAGATTGGACCCTCTGCCATGTGGTGAAATTCCTGACTTTGGAGCCTTGTGGAGACTTTGCATCATGAAGAAATGTCAAAATGGTGATTTGTGGCAACATCTCATTTGCATGTGTATGAAACTCTAGACCCTGCTAGCTATTGATATGGAGTTTGTGGACCAATCACAAACAAAAAAACTCTATCATCCACAGGTCCACCAGAGCCAACTTCTTGGAAGCACTCAGCATACATGGTGTAATTCCAAACTTTGGAGTCTTGAGAATGCATCGCAACATGAGGAAACACCAGAATGATAATGCATGGAAGCATCTCATGCTTTCAAGGAGATGGGTAGATAACTTGCAAAAATAAGAGAGTTGTTGGATCTCATAGCTGAAGTCAACCCGACCAAGACAAAACCAAGTCATCTCAGTCAATGAAGAAATCGAGCAACATGAAATGTTAGCCACCAACCTACGTGATATGTCAAGCCTCTGCAAAAAATCCAGCCCACTAAAAATCTCTTAGATTGGTTATCAATGTTGGGTTGAATGGGGGTAAAAATAGCCAACATTCTTGGCAAATTAATGGGATGCTTTCCTACTAAGCATAGATCATTGACCTTAAGAAATCCATTGGGCATGGAATCACCAAAAGAAAAAAGCACCATTCCACCTACAACTTCACAAAAAATATGCCTCTACAACTAGAAAAATTACAAAAATTTCTATATTCAAGAAGGAATAGTTGTGCTTGTGTACTTCTTAGAACAAGAAAAACACCTGCTCTACTATGTACAAGTATTTACAATGCAAAAAATCATACAAAGCAATTGACTAGCTTATTGAAGTAGTTGCCCTTTCTTACAAGTTGATTTCTCCTTCCATGCACATGGGTAACTAAAGATAGTAGCAAACATGTTTTTGCACTTTGTAACACCTTCCCAATGGTAAGAAAAAAGAATCTCTCTAGCATTGGGACACTAACCTTTTGAGAAAGACATGTTTTCTCTTTCTTGATATCTTCACCCTCATGCTCTAGAATGAGCACGACCAGGGGAAACTTGCATTACTGCAAAGCTAGATGCCTAATGGGGCATCCTCTTGATGGCACTTGAACTAAGTAGTCAGCCTTGACCACATTGTTTTGTTTTACAAACTTGGTATCTAACTAGTTTGGAAGTGGCTCCTCATTTTGTTGTGAAGAAAAGATCTCCACCTTGTCTTCATGTTTTTCATGAACCACCTCCTCGGTAGCTACTAGTATGGTGTCAATCCTTGAGCATAAATTTGTTATGATGTTAGAAAAATCATCCTCCATATCATAACCTACATTTATCATTTCTTCTTCCTTCTTCACATGCTTGCCTTCCTACTACAACTCATGGTCTTTCTTTTCTTGTTTCTACACTAGGTCTAATCTTTCTTTCTCATCTGAAGCTTGATTAGCTATCTTTGGTCCCTCAAAGATAGGACTTGCCTCATCCTCCTCTATCTCCTTCCACTCTATTGGTAGCTACTCAACATTAAACTACGAAAGTATAGGCACTTGATTATTATAGCAAGGAACGGAAATCTGTGGAGGCTCACACCTTCTGAAGCTAGAAAACTTGCATTTGGGTGGCTCTTCTTTAGATGGATTTTGCAATGTTGATTGTGAGTGGGCCTTTGGCTCTTGTGTGCTACTTTTTAAGATGGGAGAGCTTCTCTATCTAAAGCTAGAAAACTTCCTCCTTGGAGGCTCTTGTTCTTTAGCTACTTGCACTTGAGCAAGCTTGAGCGTTGTCTCTTCTTCTACAATAGCCAATCTTCTTGCAAGATCCTCCTCAAATTTCCTCTATCTTATTTCTTCATTTTTTTGCAACCTGAGGAGGGCTTGGTAAGCCTCACTAAAAATATCAAGGGCCCCAGACATCATGCTACAAACATGAGGATCATTCTTCAACATTTCCCTCTCATTACACAAATCATTAAGCTAGGAAGTCATAATGAGCATAACATAAGCAAAATTCCCACATTCTATATCCTCATAAGGATTATGAGTGTATACAAAAATTATTTATGTCGTCATAAAGCTCTCCTACTTTTGACTTGTGATCACTATAGGGTTCTATGGAAGGCTCAGTACATTGTTCGTTTGATGTTGTAGCAGAAACCAAAATCAAGGAAGAGTATATACATAGGCTTGATTTGTTCTTCCTTTTTTGTTTCTCTTGAAACTCTTGGACTATGATGAACTTGGAAGGGAAAACTTTATAACATTCATGCCCATAAATAACATGATGGTTTAGAGTAAAATCAGCCTCCTAGTGATCTAGGTAATCATGATGATCATAACTAGGCTATGGTTGAGATAGAGGATGGGAGGGTTTAGGAATAGCCTCTTCGTGATATGGGGGAAAATGGGAGGTGTCTCTATAAAGGGGATCCATGATAAATAATTTAAGCAAACATCTTAATAGAAATTCTAAAGGAACATAAAAATCTAAAATCATATCAGCACTTGGTTTGTTGAAACTAAAAGATGCATAGAGTCGCCATGGTGTTGAATGAGTGCCTCCAAAGCTTGATGACATTGAGAAAAACACCCAATTTCCCAATGGATAAAGATCAACTAACCAATCAAAGGACTTATGAAGTTGAATCTGTGTCCTGTCGAGAATGCCAAAAAATGTGGTATGATCAGCAGAGGTTCTGGAAACTAATTTGAATATTTTCATGTATGTCCCACCAAGCATGCCAAAAACTATTGGTATGACAACTGGAGGTTCTGAAAATTAATTTCAATCATTTAATCTATGTCCCACCAGGCGTGCCAAAAAATTTGGATACAAAATTTTGCACCCTTTCTTAAGGCCCTCAAGCAATCTTGTGTAACATGGAAATGACCTCTAAGTATGGAACTTGCACTCTAAGGTTAAATCTCCAGAGAGGTTCGATTTCCTTACTATCAGGGTGCACCTAAAGTACTGCTTGAGAGGAAAAAGGAGAGACAGAAATAGAAAGTAAAATGTTGAAAGGGAAAGGAGGTGATGCATCAAGATAAAGCATGGTTACAATCTCTACCCATGACTGCACAACACATGAATGAAATACCAAAATACGTAGATCTTGACTCTGTTCTATCTCCAAGGAACCACATTTAGGTTTGGAGTTGATTGAAGTGTTGAAAGGAAAGATATTTAACTATGCAACAACTAGTAATAGACTTAACAAAACATATGAATTAATGAAAAATAGAAAAGAAACATTTACAACAATGCAAGATACATGCACAAATAATGAAACCTAAGAAGAGGTAAGAAATAGAGCTATTTCATTAATGGAAGGCAAAAGTTGCAAAGCATAATGTTGCTACAAAATATAGATAGAGAATAACTTGGAAAAAATATTTGCAATTGCCTTTATAGAGTTTAGGCATAACTCTAACATTTACATTGATTTCAAACCCCAACTAGGGTGGATTCAATTTGCAAAGGAGAGCAATAACTGAAGAATCAAAAAGAAATTTGATCTTGAAGTGCAATCTTCCTATGAAGTGAGAGTGAGAAACCCAAATCAATGAACCCATCCATAAAAGAGATCTAATCACCAAAGATTTGATCATTTCATGCATTAAAGAGGCATGAAATGCATTGACATCATGGAAACAAGGCCCAAAAAGTCACTTAGCATTGAAGAACAGACCCTATTGGCATGCCATGACCAAAACTATGTCAAGAGAAAGCAAGACATGTCATCCGCCTATATATTACAAAGTTGACTGCAGGGGGAAATCTGATTTCCCTAAAAACAAATGATGGTCGTTGATGAAGGTCTTCTCTAAATAGATGGCCCAAATGCATCGTGAATCCTCCCCAATGAAGGATTAAAATACAATTTTTGATACAGATCCTTTGTTCAAGATGAATAGCTAAGATTCAATAAGGAAATCCCTAAGATGTGCTAGATCCAATGATTATCATGTAATTCTACACTTTAAAGCCTTGCGAAGACTCTACAGTATGAAGAAATGCTAGAATTGTAATAGTTGGCAGCATCTCACACTTTCGTGAGATGAGAAGACCATCTCACAAAAATATGCAAGTCATTGATGTAGATCCTCTTTATTTCTAGTGGAAAATTGAGATGCAGTGAAGATATTCATCCCAGCGAAAGAAGTAGATAGCATGAAGGGTGATGATCCTCGCCATGAGGTAGAGTTCTAGACATTAGAACCTTGCAAAGACACTATGGAGTAATGAAATGTCAAAATGGTGATGTCAAAATGGTGACACATGGTAGTATGATACAATTCTAGACTTCAAAGCATTGAAGAATCTTTGGAGCATGGGGAAGCATTGGAATGGAGACACATAGCATTATCCCACATAGTTTCAGGTTTTGGAGTCTTGTAGAGACATTGTTGTATGAAGAAACTTGGAAATGGTGACAAATGGCAACATCTTGTCCCTTACCATTTGATGAAACAAACAAAAATCTTTTAATCTTTTGTTGGATATTTCTCATTGATTTTTGCATGTGTATGTTGGGCTGGCCTAAGTGCTAGAGATAGGACCCTTTTCCACATGGCACAATTCTAGACTTCAAAGCCTTGCAGAGACTCTACAACATGAAGAAATGTCAGAATAATGATGTGTGGCAGCATCTCGTCTACATGCATATGAAATTTTGGACCTCACTAGCTACTAATATGGAGTTTTTGGACCAATTGAAGACAACAAGACTCTATCACCAATGGGCCCACTAGAGCCAACTTGTTGGGAGTGCTCATCATATGTGGCACAATTCCAGACTTTGGAGCCTTGAGAAGGCATTGCATCATGAGGAAATGTCAGAATGGAAATGTTTGGAAGCATCTTGTTCTTTCAAGTTGATGGGTAGATAGCTCATGAAAGCATGAGAGCTATTGGATCTCATAGCCATAGTCAACCTGACCAAGAACAAACTAAGTCAGCTCAATCAAAGAAGAAACTGAGCCAACATGAAGTATTAGCCACCAACCTACACTATATGTCAACCCTCTACAAAAATCTAGCCTGCTAAAGATATCTTGGATCAGTTATCAATGCCAAGCTGAATGGGGGCAAAAATAGCCAACAATTATAAAAGGAAAAAAAAAACAATGAGATTTCTTCAAAAATGAGGAGAAAATAAAAAATCTTATATTCTTCTAAGATATATTATATATATATATGATATACATATTTATATATATGAATATTGATCATATATCAATAAATATAAATATTGTGGCATTAAGAAGGGAAGATTGCAGTATTGCCAAGGAGGGGCTTGTGTAAATTTCAAGCAATAAATATTTTTTCCAAAATAAGGTAAGGGTCATAATTTAGTATGCCTTCATGATATAGACTCGAACCTATAAACTTCTAGAATTAGAGAGACAGAAATAGAAATTGCATGCAACTATAACTAATGGCATAAATAAATAAAGCACCTAGAAGAGAACACTAGACACAAAGATTTAATGTGGTTTACCCAATTCCTAGGCTATATCCACCAAATAGTGAGTCCAATATTTTTATCTATTACTTTCAATATTATTACAATCTACAATCCCATGCAACTCAATATCACCATAGGAAGCTACTAAATTATCATACATCATAAAATCTCTAACTCTAAGCCATTTTAGCAATATTTTTTCATTTACAAAATTAGGGCTACAATATGTCATCCAATAGAAAAATTATCTCCTAACCCCTTTTGCAATAGTAAATTCATTTTTGGCTCAGGGGGTGCTACCTCTTGACCCCACCTTGTATCATGATAGGGAGCGCACTTGGGGTGCAACCCTAGGATCCTACCTTGGGTGTTGCCTCTAAACCCCATGAGGGGTGTTTCCCATTGATCCTAGGCATGGAAGTGTTACTCCCAAACTCCCATAGAAAAATCTAGGAGGAAATTGTGTCAAATAGAATAGGGAAATATTAACCTCTAAGTCTAATTAGGCTCCACATAACAACATAAACTTTGAAGGCGTATATCAATAATTGTGTCTAGGAAACTTGGTTAACACCCACTACTTCTATCATGTGTTCAAATATTGATAAGGTTGAACATAAGAGTTAAAGATAAATTTAGGAATATAAGGTTACCAAGGAGGGGTTTGTATAAATCCAAGCTAATGGACAATATCCCAATAGAGGGTAGGGGTTAGTGTTTTATAAGCTTTCGAGATGTAGACTTTGACCTATAAATTTTGAGAGAGTCCATAGCTAGTGTCCAGGAGACTTAACAATGGATAACAAGTGGATAATTTAGCTTGGTAACAATAAATAATCCTATCATGTAGCAGATAATTAATCCATCTCAGATGAGATTCTATTGTTGGACTAAACTATATCATCATGATTAATCGAGCAAAATTGTGAGTAGAGAACTCATGATTTAAGTGAGTGATGAAGTATTTTCATTGATTGGAAATTGGTTAACAAGAATATTTTAAGTGTTACAAGTAAAACCACCAATAGACTGGTATATCAATCTCAATAAAGGAAATAATATAAACATGGAAGTTCAAAGGTTGCGTCCCACTCACCATTGGTGTGATGGAACCAGAGAAATGTCTGAAAGCAACGTGACATGCATGCAGAGAGAAGTGGTGCAATATGATTAAAGTGCACAAGGACTCGGGTCTATAAGTACACATTTAGATGGATAGGTAGACCTATGGATATAGGCATCTATAGATAGGTAGTCATAGGTGTCTTATGACTATGCTCACTATGCGATTCAAATTTTAAATTTATAGTTTGAGAAGGATAACTTATAGGTTTTCTATCTATGAATAGTGAGAGTGATTTAAGTTCACTCAAACTTCATTTTAAAGTTTTCATCATCATTTTCATTGTTGTTATAAGTGCATTGAGGGGATCTTTGTGAAGGAAGACCAGAACAGTTATGAAAATAGAGTAATAGAAAACCAGTGTGCAAGCATAAAAAAGGAGGAAGTGAGCAAAGAAATCTCACCAAGAAGGAGATCAAATTATCTTTGAGGATGTTACACAAAGGATCTACTAGGAAAGGTGTTTCAAGTATTTAGATCTATTTTTAGCCTTTATTTCTAACCATTGCTACTATTTTAAGTCGTTGACATGGAACACCTATAATAAGTCTTTAAAATCCTCTAACAAGGTATCTCTTGAAAAGAGATTAAAATCCTCTAGTGAGGTAGCCTTAATAGGCTATTCTAAATGCAACTCAATGAATACCTTAACACAATTGAAGATCTAAATGAAAAGATAAGAGAATCTTTAGCCAAAAGAAATAAGTTAATGAAGAAGTTAGGAGAAATCCAAGAGCTGATAGAAAATATTGAAGAGAAAAGTGGTTCAGAAGAGTCAAAAGAAGTAATCTCGGAATGCATGTCTAAGAATGAAAAGTTGACCAAAAAAGTCAAGGCAGTGAAAAGGGAACGATAGAATGCACAGTTAGATTGAGTGAAGCACAAGATGAGAAAGGAAAATTCATCCTTGCCAGAGATCAAGGCTACAAGGAACTTAGACTAGCTCAGTATGAAGAAAAAAAGTGCATGACTTGCTAGAACAAAAATAAGATGATATATCTCTCATGCAAGTAGAGCATTGGTACATCACACAAGAAAACAATATCTTTTTGTAATGACAAAATTGAATAGCTAGTCTTGAATGAAGAATCTAAGCAGTTGGAAAAACAATTTTGTCAACTGATGAATGAATTGAAGAAAACAAGAGAAGAAAAGGAAAAGATGAGGAAGTCCAATGAAAGCACAAAGAAGCTAGTAGAGTGACAATATCCTCAAAGGAAGACACTATCTCAACTATTCTAAAATTCAAAGGAATTGACACAACCATGAAAGGAGATTCTTCAAGAGTAATAGACTCAAACTCCAAAAAGGAAAAAAGATAGCAAAGAAAGTTATGTCATCAATAAAACCTACTTTCTTTTGTTGTAGTAAAATAGGACACAATTCAAATATGTGTTATCATAGGACATCAACAATTAGTACTGAAGATGCCTGTAGGGGCTACTAAAACATCTATCACCAATATGGATATAGTGCACATGAGTGCAGAGATCTTGGAAATAATGCAAGAGTATAAGGCTACTATTATCACTACAATAGGTATATTCATAGCATCAAAGATTGTAGATCGAAAGCTTAAACATATCAATTGTTTCCTAAGAGTGAGAGAAAATTTTTCTTTGCCTATAAAAATGATGGCCACATTGCATCCTATTGAAAATGGAAGACAAAACATTGGAGCCATGCAAGATCATGAAACAAAATAAGGACATGCTACATATGTCATAAGACAATTCATGTAGCCAATGATTGTTGGTTAAAGCATAAACCCAAATAATGTCACAATAGAAATAAATGAAAAGACAAGGCCATTGATATAGAGTGAGTTAGCAAGGACTTTGATAATGTGTGGACTAAGAAAAGGTCGAAGGATACTAGAGTAAAAGTTGGAGAAGCAACAAGCTCACCAATGAGTGGTAAGACTTCCCAATAAATTTAAACTAGGTAATCTTAAGAGGGGTTACGTGAGTGAGTTCATTCTTGCACTAGTTGCCACATTCAAAATGGTAAGCCATGAGTAGTGATGCAGTGGAAAGTGGACATGTTGCATCTAAAGAGTGAAGATAGTTGTCTTCAAAATTTGGCCATTAGATAAACCATAAAAAAGTATTTATTACAAAAAGATAGAGGTAGGTAAGAGATGAGCTTACCATTAAGACCTCAAAATTAGTTTTTATTATATCATTCAAAAAAATCCAATTTTGTAATATTGAGATCCAAAGATATTTTGATTGTGAAACCCTAGCTACCAAAAGAGCATTCTTTATGTGGATATGAGTGAGAAAATATTACTCACTTTTCAATCCTAGAATTAATCTAGTGCAACAAATTGTGCAAAATAAGACCATTTTAGAACTAAATCTCACAATGGCATAATATGATGGTTTGTTTGAGATCAAATTGGTCAATGGACAAGAAAAAGAGCCACATGTCTACGAACCAATCTTGCAAAATGCCAATGATAAGGATATGTCAAAAGCCTTATCCTTGTTCCCAAGTATTGTTTTTCTAATCGAAGATGTTGGAAATGATCTCAAAGAAAAGATCACAAATTTTTGAAACACAGAGATCATAATAATGTATAAGAAATCTGGTGATCATGATCAATGAAAATAAAGTTTCAAAGAGTTGGAGGGAAAAACCATAACTCATGCAATAGATATCCCTAAATTCTTCAATGATGAATGGTTGATATCCATGCTCAACAAGCTACACAATGAGTTCATGTGGCTTGATAAGCCCCATAAGATCACAGAGGAAGTAATTGAGAGTTATAGGGTTTAATGGAGTTGGAGAAGATATGACCACTCGTAACACATGTCTGCTACTATGCCAAAGTTAATTGGATACCCTCACAATGGAAGAATGTGCTCTCTTAATGATATCACCAAAGACAAATTGGATACCATCAAAATGGAATATTGTGCTCTCTTAATGATATCACCAAAGAGAAAGTGAAGTTCGCTCCAAGGGTGATTACACACAAGCTTTATCAGTCAAGTTAGATAAAAAAATATGTCTATCAAAGTGGTGTATAGAGCACAATAGGTAATAATAGATTAAACCATACTTAACTTGACTGGGTGGCTACATGGGTACCTGATGGAGAATCTGGGGAATATTGAGAGGGATAGCAAATAGAAATAGAAAGATGATACAAAAATAGGTGAGTGACACCCAAGTATCATTGATGTGACAACAATGGATTCTAGTCCTAAATATGGAGATAAAGAAGGTCAAGGTCAAACCAATCACATTGAGGGAACCAGACAAAGAGAAAAGGAAGGAAGAACTAAAGAAAAAGAAATACATGGTGAAATGGGTGATAATCAAATGCCCACAATGGACATTACTGAAGACAAAAGGGAAGAATAGAAAAAGAGGCTAAGTAGATATAGAGGCAAGAGGAATTCACATCAACTCAATAGGAGAAGACACCAATAGAGCCTTGACCATTAATGACGCATTTCAAAGGATAGAGGAGTGCCAAGAAGCCAAAGAAGGGCAAGAATAAGAGAAAAAGATATTCAAAGGAATCTGGTAGCAAGAAGAAGAGCAAAGGGAAAATAATTCCCAGAATTGGAAGAGATGTCAACATTAGAAGATGAGGGTGAACTCTATGATACTAAAGCATTAGAATTTTTAAAGATGTAAGAACTCGGTGGTAGAGTCAAAGAAATGGAGAAGAAAGTTTTCCAGATGAACTCAAAGAAACTAAAAAAATATGCCAGATTCATAGAAAAGTACAAACGAATGAAGAAAACAATAAGAGGTGTGAATTAGCTAGCACACTAGTAGACACTTGCAACATACTAAAAGGACTTGTAGAAGGGACATCCTACTAAGAGGATAGAAATCCAATTAATCAGATCAAAGATGTCATAGGACATATTCATGAGAAAGTAGAAAAGATTCCAATGCTTGTAGAACACCAAGCTCTAATCAAATCTCTTGAAGAAGAGAAGAAACTAGCTACAAAAAAGAAAGGGGAACTAACGATGCTCAAGGATGAGTTGTCCAAAGCACTGAAAGACATAACCTGAGTCTTTCAAAAACCAAGAATGACATGCTCCTTAATAGGTGAATTGCAGTAGAAGAGAACAAAATCTCAACATGAGTACGATGAATCCACTTAGGCTTTTGATCCAATCTCTAGATTGATCAAAGATCATAATGTAAAGATCCAAGATATATTGTATCTAGTGCATCAATTGCAAGTGGAAGAGGGAGATGAGATATCTAGCTGATGTAATTTCAATGCTTCCTCACCCCAAAAACAAGGGTCATCAATGTACATCTAAAGAAAATGAATACTCAGATAGACATGCCACTAGTAGAAATAGAAGATGCACTCTATAGGAAACTAACAAATCTTAAGAGTGCAATAATGGCACTCAAGACATATAAAAGAGTTGTGGGAGGCTCTATTGAATACAACATGAGAATGATACAAGGACATCATTGAGAAGTTGTAATGAGGGAGAATATATGAGAAGATGAAGATGAATAACAAAGGGGGAGAATATACCCATGAGAGAAAGAACCTATAGGTAATCTGGTGATACCCATTTTTATTGATGCCAAAAAGGGACAGATGTAGATGATGAAAGATGAAGTTGAAAAGTATCTAGAAAGGGAGAGATGAATATGTTAGAAGGAAATAAAGAGGATAATATAAAAGGACGAAATCAGAAAGATGGAGTAGACTCAAAAAGTCTAAGGCCACAGATAGGTAAAAAGGAGGGAAGTGATCTTAAACCTGTTAATTGGCAATGCAAGTCTTGTTAACCTAAAAATTTATATCCAAGTATACAATTTTATCCAACAATGCCAAAGGGGAAGATTGTTGGACTAAACTACATTGGCATGAATAACCATGCAAAATGGTGAGAAGAGAACCCGTGCATTAAGTAAGTGATGAATTATTGGCATTGATTTTTTATTAGTTAATAAGAATAATTGAAGCATTGCAAGTGCAAACACCAGTAGACTGGCATATTAGTCTCAAAAAATGAAAGAATATAGACGTGGAAGTTTGAAGATCATAACCTAGTCACTATCAATGTGATGGAACCGGAGCAAAGTCTAATAGTACCGTGACATGTACGTAGAGAGAAGAAGTGAAATGCAGTTGAAGCACACAAGGAATTGAGTCTACAAGTAGACATGTAGATAGATGGGGAGGCCTACGAGTATAGGAATCTATGGATAGGTAGTCATAGGTGTCTTGTGACTATGCTAACTATATGATTAAGCTTTCAAATTTACAGTTTGAGGAGCATAATTTTTAGGGTTTCTATTTGTGAATAGTGAGATTGATTTAAGTTCACTCAAACTTCATTTTGAAGTTGTTGTTGTCATCATTTTTGTTGTTGTGACTACGTTGAGAAATGATCTTCGAAGGCATACTAGAACTGTTATGAATAGAGAGTAACAATAAACCAATGCACAAGCACGAGGATGAAGTGAACAGAGAAAGTTCACCAAGCTTGATCAAAAGAAGGAGATCAAAGTATCTTCAAAGAGGTTGAGGATCTACCAGGCAAGGTGTGCCAAGTATTTAGATCTATTCTTTAGCTTGCTTTCTAACCATTGCAACTATTTTCAACCTTTGACATTGAAGATTTGTAATAAATCTTCAAAATCGTCTAACAAGGTGTGCCTCAGAAAGAGATTAAAATCCTCTAGCAAGGTAGCCTTGAAAGGCTATTGTAATCCTAATAGATTATATGCATCCCTAACAGGATGTATTCTTAGAAGGAATGGATGTAAGCCTTTAACAGGGCACCCTTTTACTTGTAAGGAAAGGCTAGTGGGTATATAACTCACACCGTGGTTTTCACCCTCCCACCAAGGGTTTCCATATAAAAATATTTACATCATTGACGTATGCATCTTTGTGTAATTATGTGATTTTACTACATATATTTTATCATTTCATTAAAATTAAAGGTGTTAGTGACAAAGTTTGTATATAAGCTAGTTGCATTATCTGGTAGAATTTGTAGAATTGGGTGTATTGGTTAACCCCACTCCACACCCCCACCCCCCCACCACCCCCAACACGCACCCCCCCCCAAACTCACTCTTAGTACTAGTGGGACCAATACCTACTACATCATACTATTCTATTTGCATCATACTCTTCATGAAGTGAAATCAAGTGAAATAATAATGAATCAATGTGATTTATAAACCAAATAATAACATGATTGGTTAATTGGAATTATTATTATGGACACATTTTTGAGATTTATATATATTACAATTGATTAAATAAGTTTCAATCATGACTGACACAAAAAGAGGACATCACAAGTGATATCAGACCTACGATCTTGTCATCCTTATGGTAGAATGATAAAACAAAGAAACATTCTAATGGAATAAAAAAGATATCTAACAATGTGTGTATTATGTCCATTATGTATACTTTGTATCCTCATGCATCTATGCATATACTTTATGTATGATTCATTTAGTAATTTATATTTTTGGTGTAATATATTTTTGGTGTGCTCCATGATGTCAAGATATGAATTTATAGGACACGTTGATCAAAGATCAAAAATAATTTAATTTTCTTATACGAAGAATTATGTCGTAGATCCTACGAACATTCAATTTGCTTGAGAGGAAGCAAATTTGGGAAGGGCGGATTGTCATGTCCCCATTTTAAGATAGAATTTTAATAATAATTAAATAAGATAATATTATTACATAAATAATGATAATAAAATCATGCATTTAAAATAGTATTGATTTTTTTTTTTTAAAGAAATAGTACTAAAATACTATTATGATATATAAAACTAAATAATAATAAAATATGTCCTCAATAAAATAAGATCTAAAATTTTTTAAAATCAAATAATGATAAAATTACAATGGATGAAAAAATAAATTAAACTAGCTACAAGAGATAATATTGTAGAAAGTAAATAATTAAATATATAATATAGGTTAACTAAATTCAATGAAAAGTTAAGAGATGTGTAATAAAGAGACGCAACTCCTTCAAAAAACAATATAAAAGAGATGAGAGTTCAATTCAAAAAGAAGAAGGAAGAGGAGTAAAAGAAGAGAAAAGTAATGTGAAGAAAATAAATCAACGACTTTCTTAAAAGGTATTAATAATATTAAAAGGATGGGAATCTTCAAAATGGTCATATTTGTGAATTGTTGTGACTCTTCAAAAATGTTGTAGTTATTAAATATTATGACTTTTGTGAAAGGGTTGTGACTTTTCGAAAGGAATGTAAGTATGAAGGATTGTGACTTTTCATATGGATTGTAATTATGAAGGGGTGTGATTTTTTGAATGGATTATGATTATAAAGGAGAACATAGATACAATGAGATCTCTTCAAAAGGAAGAGGAAATAAATAATCGTATATTCTAAGATATATTATATCTATATGATATAGATATTTTTATATATGAATATTGATCATATATCGATAAGTATAACTATTTTAGTGTGAAAATTATTGACAATAATGAGATTGCAATATCAACTATAATAGGAAAAACAAAAATATATATTCCATTCCTACTATTATTTGGCTAAAGAATAGTATACTGTTACCAAGGACGAGTTTGTATAAATCCAAGCTAATGAGTCTTATTCTAAGAGGGTAGGGATCAACATTTTGTAAATCTCCATGAAACAAACTTGGGCCTATAAACTTTGAGGGAGTCCAAAACTATTGTAAAGGCAACTTGGATAACATTTATATCCTTCGTCTATAAATCCAAATAATAAAAACAATTGATAATTGAAATGACATATTATGAAGATTACAATTGATTAAACAAGTATCAATTATGATCAACCCACAAAGAGGACATCACAATTGGATCAATTTAGGCCCTTGATCTCAAATTGATCTTAACCCTCTATTCTAATGGAGCAGCTATAAAAGACCAAGCCTCCTTATTTATAGGCCTTTTGATTAGATTGAGGAAATTAACAGTAGAGAGTAAAATAAGAGAGGAAACTCCTTGAAATTATTGTCATAATGTTATCATTTAGTAATTTTTAATTGATTATTTTTCTTTATAATGAATTACTTGTGTTGCTTTGGAGTATTGTATATTTTTCCACATTTCCTCACTTAATAGGAGGATTTAATTTTACTTAAGTTAGAGGATTGCTACAAATGTAATAGCACATCATGTAATTTTTGTATTTTCCAAAGGCAACAATCCCTCTTGCATTTATATTGAAAATGAGCCAAGGAGAGACATGTCCCTTCATTGGACATGTCTATTCATTATTATATTGATAAGAGCCAATTATAACCTATTTAATGCCCTATCTTAATCCATTTTATGCACTTACCTATTCACTTCCTTATTCCATTTCCATTATATTTCATCCCATTTTCCTATTTTACGTTGCATGTGATTTAATATAAATACATAATATCTAATACTATTTTGGGATTAAAATATGGAAAAATTCATTGTTGATTACGTTTTACTAATCTTTATTATCGTAGCATATTGATTTGTGGCACAGATCTTCCTGTTGCTTATGGTTCTTCCTGTTGCCCACTATACATCTTCCTAAAGATCTTTCACCAATACAAAGCTCCATCGAATTTGATATAGACATGTCTGCTGCAAATATCATCTACAATCCATAATATGTGGAGATGATAGCAAGGACACTTATGTCGATGCATGTTAAAAAACCTGTGATCCATATTTATCAATTGGAAACAAACCATGATTCTTTCCACCACAAATTTGTGTTAAAAGGTCTTCTACAACAAGAAGACATCAAGGAGGATAGTGTATGAGTAATCAATGAAATGAATCTGATCAAATATTATTTCGTATTGTTGCTAACAGTGCAAGTTTGACATGGAAATCAAAATCACTCATCTGTAACAAACTGTTTCAAATCTATATTGTTGCAAATCATTTTAGTTGAAGACAACATTGTTGCTGCAAAGCATTACCTATTCTTGGCATGGGATATATTTATGTTCTAAGCCACATATTCTACCTATACCTACAACAAATCACATGGCAGCATATGGAAGTAAGTTTGGCCCATAACAAACCACTATCATTGCTTATAATAAAACCATTTCAAACCCATGGTTCAAAAAATGTAGACACAGGCAATACCATTCTATTGGATCAATAATAAAAATGACCTATTCCTTGCACATAAGAGTTTTTTTTGCTACACATTTGTTATGTACTTCTTTGAACGTATAAAAGAAATAGTATTAATGTTGCATATATATAAGAAGCAAATATATAATGTAGGGGGTGGATAGTCTTATAAAAAATGTAGAATATTGCAAAGGATTTGTAAAGGAGGACGTTGGTATTATATTGTATGAATAAAAGGATGCTCTGCATATCTTTAACAGCATAGAAACAATATTTATTCTATCCACTGTGCAAGCCAGGAGTAAGGGCCCACTCCATGGTGAAACACACTGATGTATTTCATTAGTGTGTGTTTTTTTAGATTTGTACTTCTTAATTAGTCTATCTGGTGTATTCAACATTCATGTTTTTCTTTGATTTCTAGATTAGTAAATTTATATTTTCAAATATTTTATTTAGAGTTAGTATTTATATTTGTATAAATATTAATGTTACTATTATTTATTTTATAAATTGTGACTTTTATTATTTTAATGTTTATCTCTGTTTATGTTGTCACCAGGCAGTGACAGTTCATGTCGCTGGAGTTTATTTAGTTTTTCATAGATTCAATCTGTGTGTTCTAGTTGCATTCATAATCACTTAGATCATAACTATCATCCCTTGATGGCATACTACTCGAACACCTTTCGCAAGCTTATGCTCTCAGATTGACACATATAGACCAGCCGAACTTCATCATAAAATTGTTAATTCTTCTCTTATTATTCACCCCAGTGTTGGCCTATCATATATTATTAATATAATGAAAATTATATATGATTACACACACACACACACACACACACACACATCTTGGTTCATTATATTAAGTTATTCAACATTACATATAATTATATTTTAGATATATTTGTGTGTTAAGTGTATATATATCTTCAATAAAAAACCATTATAGGATTTATCAAACAGAAGCTACAAACAAATCAACACTCCCTCTTAGCTCGAGGCGGGCGAGGGGGGAGGAGATAAACACATGATTTGATAATATCAAGAATGGCATGATCATGTATATCTTTGATTAAAAGATATTCATTACAATTTTATCATCTCGTGATATCAAAATTAATGACCTCAGAATATAAAGCCACATGATATTCACCAAGTTCTCTAAGTAATTGCCTTAGAATATCAAATCACATGATAATCACCAAGTACTCAAATGTTCATAAGGCATGTGTTGATGTATCACTCTATGATACTTAACATATAAACATTAAAATCATGGCTTCTCCATGGATATTAAATCCACCATGATATATATATATACAATACAACTCATAGATATCTATTTGACGATATATATCTCTTAGTTGATTGATTTACAAGATATAATCTATCATGATTTACTTATATATCAACCATATGTCCATTATGATATATAATTATACTACGGTAAGATCATCACCTTACAATAGTAACCATAAACAAACATCAATGAAAGATCGAAACCTTTCATGATGTTTCCACAAAGTCATATAGTAACTCACATGACATCCACTATGAACATTTCCAGAGGGTAGAACAAAGGCTTTCACCTCAAAAAAATTTCTCACAAAGAAGGATGCATTGTATTACATCTCAAGTAGTCGCTGATATTGAGTCTCCCTCTCAATACGAGTGTGGGTTAATAACTCAAAACTTGTCTTCAATAATGTATAAACTTCATCTAGGCAGAAGGATGGAACTTGATCTCATGAATCATAGCTCACTGACTGCTATAGTTTCTTGATCACTAGATAATCAATCTTCACATTGTCTACTCCCTCTGAATTAATATGATCAAGATCCTCAAAAGTGACTGAAGCATATCCTCTATCTTCTCCCTATGTCACAAAAGCATGCCTTGATTTGTAATAGCATGAGTGAATGTACTAAATATGTGGATTTATCTTCAGGCTTGGCAACACTGGACATTAAAGATAACATTGTTCCCTTCTAAAGCTTCAAGTACATGCATCAACCTTCTAGCCTCCTCATCCAAGGTTGCCTCTAATAAAATTTTAGATTCCCTATGAAAGGTACTTCCTCTTCTTGTTGAAGAAATGTTTCAACCATCAACTCAATCCCATGACTACAAGTATCAAGCTCTTTCTCCCTTGAATGCAATCTCTTATAATCCTTGATCCATCTTGAAATCATTTTAGAGAGAAATTTCAAAAAGTTCATAAAACTATCTATCTCAAAAAGGAGATACCAAAGATAGAAGCATGCAAGATTTATTCACCAATTTTATAGCATGCATTAATGACGAAAAAATTCGTAAACATTATTCAAGGGTAATATTTATCTCTAATTGTTAAATGTTACAACCGGTTGACAACTTGTTCCACTAAGTTCAGTCTCCCTTGTCTACTTTGCAGTGACTTTCAACAACGTCAAGCTTCACTCAGGTGTTCTTTTTATATAAGCCCTATTATTTCAAGTTTGTATGCTTCTTATTCAGTGGCTTTGGAATTTATTCTCCCCTATTTACATTCCTTAATGCTCTTGTTCTTAACTCTTAGGTATTCATATTAAATCAAAGCATGATATTTTTTATTAGGTGGCATCTGTTGACCAAGTCTTGTACCTCTCATTCATTTGGGGTTTCCAATTCTAATTTTAATGTTTTTCCCTTCGATGAGTCCCTTTGATCCCTACATTGTATATTACAAATATTTTAAGTCCTCCCCATGCATTAATGATGGTACTTCCTCCTTTTAACCACTTTTCATGTTATTTCCCTGCCAAATTAAATAGGTCTAAGGTCTATGTTTTCTAGAGGATGTCTCTAGCATGTGGTAGATAGTCTAAGTTGCGTGTTTCATATTATCTTATTAATCCTCTTGATATTCGATGTCTAATGATTAATTCCCAATTCCATATCTATTAACTCATTATCGAGGAGTCTTCAATAACTGGTTACTCTTGGGATCCCTTACTATTATTATTTTTTTTGCATAAAATCATATTCCTTTTTTATTTTTCAGAAGGATATTGTTAAGTTTGTAGTTATTGTCAAATTGATATGATCATAAGATACATTATTGATACCAAATCATCATTAGATAAATGTATGTGTACACACACACACACATATATAATTATTTATCTATTGTACATATGGTTACACTAACTAATGATGATTAACTATAGAGACATGTATCTTTATGAGACATGTCTCCTCCTCTCATATTTATGAGTCCTCATATCTACATTTGGAAAATATCTATAACAATGGCAATATAATTACATTTGTAGAAACCGATCCATATTACTTAACATGGTATCAGAGCTTAACTGCAAATATATAAAATAATGATAAAAGAAAGTTTACAAGGACCATCTTTAAATGTAGAAGAACTGATGGGTATATTTAGTGGGAAGGGATTAAATAGGACAAATCTGGGCCTATTGTTCAACCAAAAAAAATCTCTACTTTCCAAAAGACATGTTGTTGTAGATGTCTCATTATTGTGGAAGATAATCAAATTAGAATCATAATGTGCTCAACATCTTCTCTGCCATGAACAGTGGTATCTAAGTGTCAGGTGTCGTAAACTGTCATGAGTTGAGCACTTGGTCTTCTGCAATTTATTATTTTCGAGGTGCTCTACGACGTGGAGCAAGTGGATACTGTCTTGTGACAGAAGCCATTGCTACAAAGTTGAGTAAATAGACAAGAAGCTTGTACCATATGCAAGCAAGGTATGGAGTTGCAAAGGAGTCCTTGTGATGAGCCCCTGCAGTGATCAGATGTTGTTATACTATGGGGGTACTGGTACGCCAAACCAAGTGTTTGACAATATACCTCTGCAAGAAGATTATCCACGGTACCCTAATATTAAGACCAGATTGCATGAGAACTGTTTGACAAAATGTGTGGTATTGTATCTGCTTTGGTTTATTCAAATACAACTTAGTATTATTTATTCATATACTGTTTAGTATTATTTTGAATCATATACCCCCCACCAAATCCAGCAACATTACAGTAGATAGTTGACCACTTGACATTATTAGAGAAGGATAATGCAACTCTGAAAGTCAAAAACAACGGGCATTAAAAAAGATATCAACTCCATTATTGAAGACTTAAGGGATATTGGAAACCTCAAGGACAAGCAAACAGAGCTTTTTTATAAACAAACATCTCTCTTGACTAAAATAGAGCAGCAAATTAAATCTTGGGCCTCCACTTGCAAAAACTCCAACGCTACACCTTTTCCTGATGTTGAAAAATTGTCCAAGAGAAGTTGGCAAAAGAGTGAGTTAGGCACTTCAGGGAACTCAACCTTCAGATTAGAGGACTTCCTTCATCCTTCATTGATCTTCTCCCCACAGGCTACTCATTTCTCAACTAGCAACTGGGTATTTTTTATATTACATTAGATAGAGCATGGTTTGGACATGATAGCACCCTTTTTCTTAGGTTTCTCTCACTGGTTGATCAACTACAAGCTCTCAAGGCAAAGAAGAAGCTCTTCCTTCTTCCTGCAAAGATATTTCTTGATGAGGACCTCACAAAATCAAAAGTAGCTTAACTAAAGCACTCTAGGATTCTCATGGTAGAAGCAAGGAGTAATGAAAAATGGGCAGTAATAAGGAATCTAAAAGTAGTTATTCATGACTCACCTCCCAAGGTTTGGGATACGAGACATACCCAAGCCATATGATGGTCTGAGCACCAACAGTTGGGCAAGTCTAAGCACTCCATTGGCCCTCTAATTTTCAACTGTTGGAATGGCAATAGCTCCCTGTGGTCTTTGCCAAGCTTACTTCATGATGCAGTTTGGAATGTTGATTTGTTGGTTGTTATCGAGACTCAAGGGAGTCCTGCTTGGCCCCTTTTAGGTTATATAGGGTATCAATGGCTTTCAGTTTGCAGGGAGGAGGTCTACGCTTCAGGTGGTGTGCATGGTTTTGGTGGGGTTTCTTGTTTGATTAGAGATTATTTTTTCAGTACTACCACTTTGGTTCCTTTTGACATTCATGCCAAATTTATGTGAATCTGGGTTGGAGCCACCAGTCGTTGTGAGAGAGATCACTTCATTGTTGTATGTTACTTTCTGCTAACTTCTTCACCTTACACCATTCATAGTGTTGAGGATGGGAACCCTTTTACATACCTATTTGAGAGCATCTCCAAGTTTGGGGCTATGGGTGACATCATCATCTTAGGAGATTTTAATGCTTAGACTAAAGATCTTTAAAACCCCCAGTATGACTGTGGGTCCAACTTGATTTGTACTACTGAGAGGGATCCTACTAGTATGGGGCTTCAACGTTTGTCCCAAGATCACAGTGGACCTCTAACTTGCTATGGTCGCCACCTTCTCCAGCTCTATGAGTCCTCTGACCTGGTGACTCTGAATGGCCTCTCTTACTTTCCAGGTTCTAATCTTTTTACATGTTGGCTTCATAGTGGGGGTGCGAGCGTGGTTGATTATATCCTCATTGTTGCTTCTTTCCTCCCCTCCATCCAAAACTTTACTATCTCTCATCTTCCCTTGGTTGATCATGCCCTACTTAACCTTTTGGTTCATGTTTCTTCCCACCCTCTACCACCCACCTCTTGTCACCCTGCCTAGATTCGCCCCCAAACCTGTTTCTATTTTGAGGGTAGTGATCAAGACTTCTTCATTTTTCATTTGAGAAGATTCCTTTGCCCCGCTAGCTTCATGGATCATAGTTAGGTGTCCACCATGTTTCACTCACTAGCTACTACGATTTGGGAGTCAACTCTCCTCTCTATCCCCCAACACTTGATTCCTAGCACTCCCAAATCTATTCAACGGAATACTTGTCCCATGAACCAGTGGTTTGATGATGCCTGTAAAACTTTCCATCACTCCTTGCACTTGGCTTTTGATACTCATTCCCCTACTTTCACCAGTTACTACTCTCTTACAAATGCTTTCTTCGCCATAAGAAACAATTATTTATTGCTTAATAAGGCAGATCCCTCCATGACACACTTATTTAGTAGCCCAAGTTGTTTTGGCGCATCACGTTCCCCCCGCATAACCAACCTCAGTCCACCCCCGACCTTCACCTCCTTGCCTCCCATGTCTCCACATTGTATGACATCATGGGTCAGCTTGCTCCCCTTCCCAACCCACTCCCCCATTGTCACTTGTTCTCCACCTCCAACATTTATGAGGCCATTAGACTAATGAGATGCAGCAGGGCGGCTGATTAGGAGGGTTTTCAGGCTGAGCTCTTCAAGCTCGGTACCATGATCTTGGGCCTTTATCTCTCTACACTCTTTAATAGAGTGGTTTGTTTTGGTTTTCCAAACTTATGATCAAGACACGTTATTCACCCAATCCATAAGTTTGGGCTAGCCTCCAATCCCACAAACTATAGGACCATCATGATTGGGCATACATTTGCCAAACTTTATGCTACAACATTGAATTCTATCTTATCCAGTGAGCTTGATAGGAGGAATTGCAGTGCTAAGGATCAAGCAAGATTTAGGGCAGACTACCGGACCATGGTTCATATCTTTACACTATGGGATATTATCAAGGAGGCTTGACACCACTTGAAGAAAGTCTACTGCTATTTTGTGGATTTTTTTAAGGCTTTTGATTCCATCCCTAGAGCGGCCCTTTTTTAGAGACTGAGAGATATTGGTATTTCTGAGATCTTATTAACGACTATCATGAAGTTATATGAGACAATGATTGGTAGACTCAGGACCATAGAGGGCCTCTCCAACCCTATCCGGAGCACCATTGGGCTGAAGCAGGGTTGCCCCATCTTGCCCACCTTGTTCGGGATCTACATTGATGAGCTTGAGGCTTTTCTCAGTGACTCCTCGCTTCCGGGGGATGGTTGTCATCTACACTAGGTATTGATCTCCATCCTTCTCTTTGTTGATGATGTGGTTCTTCTTGCCTCTTCTCCTGAGGATCTTTAAAGGCTTTTGGATAGACTTGCATCTTTTGGCGACATGAGACAGTTGGTCGTGGTCTTCAATGGTCTAAAGACCTCACATCTCCATTTTCACTTTCAGGGCCGAGAAGTTGAGATTACATCATCTTACACACACCTTGGGGCTAATTTTTCTAGATCTCATTTCAGTTTAAGACTAGTCATTCAGCCTCGGATCAGTAAAGGCTTGGTTTCCCTTACCATGCTCAAGAGACAGTTCTTCAAACACCACTTTCAAGATACATCATCTAAGCTATCCCTCCTAGATTCCTTAGTAAGACCCACAATGCTCTATGGTTCGGTGGTTTGGGGTCCTTCCCTTTTAGACTCAGATTAGGCCATGATCGAGCATACCCAGACTCTGCTTCTCCATCAGATTATCAAATGTCATAGATCTACTCCCCACAGTATTATTTTGGATGAGTTGGACCTCACCCATTCAAGCTTGCAGCCATTTTTGACCTGATCTAGTTTCTCCACTGTCTTCGTGGCTTTGCAGAGTTAGCTGAAGGCCAACATAGATACCCTTACTTAACCTATTGCTCCTCAGTTGCTATTGCAAACTCCAATCCAGCCACTAGAGCCCGTTGTTGGTATGCTCAGGCTACTATCCTGCTGAGTTTAGTTGGGATCGATATTGTCGTCTCCCTCCCTACCAATTCTCATTGGACAATCTTGCTCATCTACTCCCCTCTCGGAAGGAGTTGAACAGGTATGTTAGACTTGACATTTATAGGAAGTATATCATACCAACTTGGGCAGATCCTCCAGGGGGACTACATCTAAGGATGGCTTTCTACATCGAGCACTTCTTAGATATTCAAGATGGGATTATTGTACACCCTGAGAACTTACACAGATACTAGACACCCACCTGTGTATCTCCCTTGGGTCCTTCAGGGTGGGCTCACACAAACTCAGGATCTAGGTTGATCACCATATTGCTAGAGAGGTTCGGGTGTGTAGACTTTGTACCTTAGTAGAGGCAGAATCTGAGGTCCATTTCCTTTTTAGATGCCCCATATACTAGGAGATTAGAGGGAGATTTTATTTGTCTATTTAGAGATTGCAGATCCCTCTCAGATATTTTCAGGTGCACAGATTAGTGTTGCATTGCACTCTATCTATGTGAGTCCTTACAGCTTCATGACCATACTTTACAGCTATCATTCCCAGGAGTCATACCTAGGCACAGCTTATTACGACCTTATTCTCTCCCTTAGCTTCGGCTCGGGGTGTGAAGCAACCGTACAGCTTCCCTAACACAGGCCATTCTAGATCTATGAGACCCCACAAGGGACTTCCTCACTAGAAACACTCCTCTCGTAGCACTCAGCTTCATCACAAGGCCTCTAGTAGCCGCATAGATCAATCATTGTTTGACTTTTTCCCTATGAGGATAGATACCTATTATTTTCCTTGATGTCTCCTGCTTTCTTCTTCTTTTGTTGTACTTGTTCTTTTTTGGACACCGTTTGGTGCTCCGTTTGTCTGCTTTCTTCTTGGTGTACGTTTCCAGTCCCATAGACCCATGTTGTGGTCTTTTGTTGGACATTAATAAAATTATCTTATCTCTATCAACTATAAAGTGGACCACTAGTCGAGTTAGGTATGATGCCTCAATGTCATTGACCAAAGATCATGTGTTACTATGAGTGGTAGATGACGATGCCACTGAGATCACTAAAGTTGCATATGAGAGAAATGATGCCCGCATAGCAAATAAGATAGGTAGTGGACTGCATAAGTAACCAATGAGTCCTCTATTATTGAGACTTGGTTGAATCTATCACTATTAAGATGTATTTTTCATACTTTATCAATAATTTGGCTTGTGAAATACTCTTGATGATTTTTAAATAAACTAAAGTTTTTATTGTGTTGCACATTTACATCATTTGGAAATATTGAAGCCAATGGATATTTTCAAGAAGAGATTCTTACTTAAGGAGTTGTGATGTTCTGAGTCTGTGGTTATCGTAAGAATACCAAAATTCATATAATTAATTGCCTCGATCCTTGCATATTCTTCTTTTAGAGAGATGACATTATATATGAAGTATTTGGAACAACTATGATCAAATCTGAGTAGTCTAAGTAGTGTAGTTAATCTTGTTGAGAAAATCATAGTGGCTAAACATTGATATATTTACCCAAGTTTGGGAGATTTAATATTTCCACAAATTGATAGATGATGAAAATTTTCTATAACCCTAAATTGGGCATTGCATTTGGCAATCTACATCAAGTCTTGGATGCAACAATTTCAACACCATTCCAAGTCTATTCATTGCTCTCAATTTGTACTTGAAAACAATTTTTTTGCAAAGGATTTAATGCTCAGTGATTACTTGAGAGGATTCAATGTGCAAATTAATGCCCAAACTCCTGAAGCTTAGGTGCTTGGTCAACAAAGTCGGTTGCCATTATTCCCTTTACCTATGGTAGAATTCATCCGAATCTTAAATGATATTATAAACCCTAGTGGATATTTGAATCAAATCATCCAATATTGTATCTCAAAGATTCACCAATTGCGTCACTTCATATGGAAGAGAGAACAGAAGCACATTTTACAAATATGAAAAGAATCGACAACACAAAATGTGTGTAGAGAATCTTTGTGCAAATATTGAAGGAAAATTCTATATGTCATCTTTACAAAAAGGAAGTCAAGTAGTAGAAGATCAATTGGAGAGAAAAGTTGTTCTGATTATGCATGACTTCAAAAGATGAGTGTGCTTCATAGATTTTAATGAGCAAATGAGATAAGGCGTCATTGAAGACGATCAAATATTTATATTTTGCATCCAAGTAGGCATCACAACAAACTTGAAGGAAGAATATAAATAGAAGGTGAATCTAGGCATAGAATGAAATGATAAGAGGAATCAATGAAACATAGGTAGATCCTATTAATCAGATGCTACATTACATGGTAGCAGATATGAAGGCAAGCAATCAACGAACGGTAAAAATAATATACAACCAGTGTTTAAGAATAGGGAGAAGAAGCGAATATAATTAGACATGTTTAAGAGGGATAAGATAATTTACATATAACAGATATATATATAACCTAAAATATCAAGTCTGTTGAACAAGGAAGTCAAATTGGAAATACGCTAGATCCTTGAAGACATGACAAACGCCAACATGAGGCTCTATTATGAAGTCATGACGATAACGAATAGAAGGTAACTAGTGGAAGGTGACGATCTTATCAATAGTAGACCTATCTCCTAACACCAAAATGTGTTGGAGCAAGTGTTATCATGGTTCTTCAGGCTGGATTTTGTCGAACACCTTGATAACCAACTTATCATGGTTCTTCGGGCTGGATTTTGCCAAACACCATGAAAGTTGTTATGGGTCTTCGAGCTAGATCTTGTCGAATACCATAACTTAAATTTATTTAGACCACACTTAAGGTGGTGTTTAAACTTATATTGAAGTTATAGAAAAAACTTAATTTCCCTCTTTGCTAAAAGAAGTGTTGAGAAATTTAGCCTCACTACGAATCGTAGCCAATTACATATATAACATATATAATATATATGTGTGTTGATGGATTTATGTTTATAATCCTAAATGTCATTCTAGGAATATAATACTAAGAGGATATCTCTTCGTATATTGAAGAACATAATATGTTCTATATCAATCATTCCTTACTAAGAGGGAGTGTTAAGTTTGTAATTACTATCAGATTGATATGATCATAAGATTCATTCTTAATAGTAAATCATCATTAGATAAATATTCTTTTATATTTACATATATATATATATATATATATATATATATATATATATATATATATATATATATATATATATATATATATATATATATATAATTATTTATAAATTATACATATGGTTACACTAACTAATTATGATTTACTATAGAGACATGTCTCCTCTTGTCATATTTATGAGTCCTCAAATCTGCATTTGAAAAATATCTATAAAAATGGCAATATAATTACATTTGCTAAAACCAATCCATGTTACTTAACAAGTATATTGCTAGATTCCCTTCTAACATTATTTTTTAAGTGTTATAGTTAGCCACTTTGAAGTCCCTATTGTACATGATGTTTATTTTGTAGAAGTCATTGTATTCAATATTACTTAGTAAACATATATATCACAAAATACCCTTTATATGGGATCATCCGCTTGCATGTTGAATATTGAGATTTTGCCCCTTTTTTTCTCTGTGTATGGGGAATTTTTGTTATAGGAATGGACATTTTATAAGTCTCACATCCAAGATGCTCGAGTACTAATTTACTTTATTCTTGCTAGCTCAGAATGTTGACTTTCTCCCCCTACCACGATACAAGCTGTAATAAGACATGTATGAAATTATATTATGCCTATGTTATATGAAAATGTTTTCTACTCAAGTCCTCATTTTCAATATTCGCCTTCTATGGTCATGACTGATTGTATAAGAAAAATGTTATTGGCTTGACTACTCATTCTTTTTATTTATTTAGTTCTCCTATTCCCCTTTCCTCTTAAATGGTTAAGAAGTTCCTGACGAACTACCCATTGGTTGATTGCCCAATCATTATTAGATACAACACCCATCGTATTCCTCTACCTAATGATATAAACACGTAGTTTTGTCTGCTGACCGAAAATTGTTTTATTGATTCTGAATCTCATCTTCCTCTATGTTCCTTCTCCCTATTGTATTACTCCGCCGCTATTCTTTATTTTTTTATTGCAAAAAATATATATCAATTTGGTCATTATTATTCTTCTTTTGGTAGCTTTCCATGTACTTTTCCTTTCTTACATTTGTAGTATGGCTCTAATCCCATGTTAAAGTTGGAAGATTGCAACAAATGTAATAGCACTACTTGTAAATTTTGTGTTCTCCAAAGACGACAATCTCTCTTGCATTTATCATGAGAATGACCCAAGGAGGGACATGTCCCATGATGTCTATTCACTATTAAGTGATGAATATAATGACACTTATTTGAGTGTGTTTGTGTGAACACGTGTTTTACTTCTTGGATCATTATATTAATTTCTTCAACTTTATATATATGTATGTTCAATAATTTTGTCTCACAAGTTTTATCCAACAAAAGCTACAAAGACATCAACACATTTATTAGATATTGTATTCAGCTGAGTGAAATATATTTTGGATGCATCTTTGGTTAACTCGCTATATTTATTAATTTCAATTATTGATTGCACATTGTACGCATTGATGGATGGCATTAATGGAAATGTAGTAGTTTAAAAATCTTGCATTTACCTTATGAGATCACACTAGTTTGATTGATGTCGATGGCTAAACCAAGTCTAGTAAAGTCACAAAGATGTACATAATTTCTTGCATTCTAGGAATAGAATAGCCTTCTAAACCCTTTCCTTCTGTAGATTATTCGGTTAGATGAACAATCAAAGTTCTTTGTGATAACCAACATTTCACATCACAAAACTGAGTGAAAGTCCAAAATAAGAAAGAACCTTGAGATTGTCACATCTGATCACACAATTCATATATATTGTTTAGCATATGAGCATCCTTCTCAAGCAAAGAGTTAAAAATTTGGTATTTCATTCCATAATACCAAGTATTTGAATTTATATGTTGTAGTGAACAAAACTCAGAGCGACAGAACCCATGTAGATGAGCCATGGAAAGAACTGCATGTTGCAAAGGTTTTATTTTGGAGCATAAGACATGCTTTAAAAATATATAAATAAATAAACTGATTGTACACATCATCTTGAAATCACAAGGAAGAACAGACCTTTCAAGCAAACTTGATATGCAACCACTCAAAGTAAGGTGAATTACATTTGACAGGTTTTACTTATGTTGAAATAGAGTAAGAAATAACAAACGTGATGATACATATGCACTTGGCCTATATAATTAACAACAACGATAATTGTAAATAACATCAATTACACTTGCTTACTAAAATCTGAGATTCAACTAAACTGATACATGGGACTTTTTGCACCTTTTATCTTTATAGTTCTGTGAAGGAATATCATGTGGAGGTTCCCACATTCCCTTGTACAATGCATATTGGTGTTAAAAATAGCTTGTTTTATGCAGTTACTTATACAATACAATGTGCTAACCAGAAAGGCTCCACATTCAGAACTTTATAAAGATCGAAATATAAATAGAAGAGACCCAATTTTTAAAAACATTTAGAAGATTAGGAAGGGGTGTGATGCGCCAAAATACATATACTGCATCCTGCAACACCAGCAGCTTTAGCAGGAATGTAACAGAAACAACATAAACCCGAGGATTTATTTATTTCCTCATCTAGAATCTAGATCACTGGCAATAGTTCTTGTATACCCAACCGTAATGATACAAATGTTTTCTTTGTGCCTCGTTAGCAAATGAATAGGTCCCTCCATACAATAGACAGATATAAGAGTACTGTATGAAGCCTGTAAGAGAACTGCTGGAGGATACCTACATTAGGTGTTTAGACATATATTCGTCATTAAGAGCCTCGGGAATTTTTGTGCCAACACATTCCATCAATAAATAGAAAGTAAGAAACTAGCCTAACGGGCAAACTTAATGCTTTTTCATCTGATGATAATTTCTTCAAAATCAGTCTCTTATTTCAGGTCAAAAAAATGAGGCAACAATAAAAAAAACATAAGATACAAATACAGCGGCAGTTATATAAGCCAAGGAGGACTGGAATTAAATTTGCCAGTTCAACTGAGAGACATTTGTAGAAGACATTAGCCAACTGTCATGGAACTTTATGGGGTTTGGTGATATGCGTCCATCTTCAAAATCCTTGTCCCGAAAAATCTCCCGATAAAGCTATTTGGCAGCCAATATACGAACTGTAACATTTCTGCAGTAAAGCATAATCAAACTTAGATAACAAGAGATGATTAACCACTATCAAAAAACTATATATTTAATGAACTCAATTGTAGCTTGAAATGATAATGGCAGAAGAAATGTTACAACCTTAACTGTTCTCCAATAAATAGCTGATTATGTTGTTGGACGAGTCATGGTAGTTGAACCTCGACCAAGTGGTATGAAGCCTTGGTGATCATCATCTGCATCGGAACAACAAAATCAGAGAATACTCTTTTCTCTTCTCTCTCTCTCTCTGAATCAGACTTGAATTGAATAATATGAGCTAGGATTGCTTTGAATATAATAAATAAGGAAATTGATTCAGATCTCTAAAACTCCAAATTAAATTTAAATGGAGTATTGTCTTCTAGAATTTCTTAAACCAGATAATTTAATTTGAACAAGTTCCACCGACAAAGAAAATCGAAAAATTAAAAAACACTTTTCCCCAACCGTGGATATTTATGTCATTTGTATTAGAAAATAAATAAATGCAGAGACCAGCATTTGGATACAGAAACAGGTGTGCCATCTACACTAAAAACCAAGTCTATCCAACTCATGGTAGCATTACCACTTCGACAAATCTATGATCAACACCAACAAATCATGACCAACCACATGTTTTGTGTTGTTTGTTAAATTTCCCCAAACTGAAAAATCTATGATCTATCTCTCTCTCAACATACTGGAAATAGGCTGGGCATTCTTTGCATTCTTTCTATTGGGTTGGGTCTCTCTCTCCATCTCTCTTTACATACTGGGAATAGGCTAGGCATTCTTTGCAATCTTTCTATTGGGTTAGAATTAGGCAGCTCAAAATCTTACATGTATTAGATGCCTTTTCATGAGATTTAGAATTTAAAAAATTGCTGCTCCTAAAGAACAAGCAATGCTTCATGACAGAATGACAGAGAAATTAAGCATTGACCATGTATGCTTTTAACCATAGAAGCAAAAATCGATTTGGGAAAAAACCAACAAACCAAAAGAGGAGGATTTTTTGAAAATATCCGGAAAACATTGGATTAAATCAGGAAAAAATTGGATTTGTGAAAAAGGGTAAAACCTTGAAGTCAAACAGCATATATATTAAATTAAGGGGCATTTCCACATCATAGATATGTTGAGAGCAATTAAATATATAGTTTAACTAGTAGATTGTACATAATAGATTTTCATCATTTATAATTTTATATAGATATTGCTGATTTCATTGCACAAAACATACCACAATAGCATAAAAGATAGCTAGATGGAGACAGTTGTCAAATTTCAATTAAAATATAGTTTGTGACTTTGTACGAAGTCAACCTATAAACTAAGTACAAAGTTACAAAAACTCAAAAGTAGGCATGTGTGCTAGGCCCTGTTGATTAAATCGAACAAAAATTGGCACTTGTTAGTGATAAACTAGTCAATTTTATCCAGGAACACAAGGTCTAAAGGACACATGAGGAGAGACTTTCACATCTACAAAATTATAAGCAGAAAATTCAAAATTTCACTAATTGCATTTCCTGAGCTCTTACTAGTAGGACATCCTTAGAAGGTCTGAAGAAAAGGTAAATCACAGAATAGGATATTAAAAAACCCCTAGTTGTGGCAAAATTAAAATATAGATTTGTAGATTTCCTGAAATGTTATGGGTGCTAACTCAGGCCCATTCCAAGAGAAGAATGAGAGCTTAAGTTGGCTAATTAACAATCCTCTCTTATCCTGCATTTATCTTCTAGAGGCTTAATAAATTTTTATAACTCCTATAGGCAAAAGGCTTTAATGTAACTAATGTTATCCTCTTTTATTTAACTATAGTTACGAAACTCGCAAGATGTCATAATTGACATATTTCTGATGTTGATGTGCAAAATTATTAACTCACTGTATAAGTTATTATTGCATAACAGATGTGTATTTACAGAAAAACAAAACATAATAAAATTTAATAAAAAAACAAATCCAAAAATATATATAACAAAAACAAAAATTTACAGCTAATATCTGCCATTTTTTAAGCTTGTAGATACTATAGATTAACTCTATAACAAAAACAAAAAATTATTGAGAAAAATTAATTCCCAACTCCGCATAATTTTGATTGGAGTCTGGAGTCGATGGACTTTTCTCTCACTACAAATGCAAACAAGAAGCTGAAAGCAACTGAACTAGCAGATGGACTCTCACATAAACAACAAACAAACAATTTTATCCCTCTATGGCTCCCACAACAACCAAATGATATAATCTTTGGCAAACGACTCCCATGGAAAAAAAATGATTTAATCCTTGTGTACAATAGATTCCCAAGACAACTGCAGATATATCATTCAGAGGTCGGGCGGCGACGTTAAATAGAAAAAGAAAACTTTCATTTGGTGTTGTTTAGGTTTTCCTGGCAGCAAATTTGTGCACATCTTCAAACAATTAATTGCAATTTTGTTATGATTAAATGCAATTTTATCCTCATTAAACAAGACTTTTGAGTGTAATAATTGTCGACTATGTTGACCAATTTCAGGCGTTTTTTTTTGGGGGGGGGGAGGGGGGGATCGGGAGCGAATCTGATTCAGGAATAATCACAATTAATCACGGTTTTTTGGAGATTTTCACTTCACTGCTTTTTGAACTCAAGGCAAAAAGTAAAATGGTGTTTAATAATAGTCGAGCAAATTATTATAAGAAGCTTTTTACAATGTCTAACCTCTGATTTTACCCAGGCGTGCTATACTTGACATGAAACAACAAAATTAATTTTTTCTCTATTTTTATCAGTATTACATTTTTTTTAATTATTGGGTTTCTGGCAGGCCTCTTGAATGTAGAATTATAGTTTAAAAAAATTGTTTTGTAATTATTCTTTTTATGATAATGTGAACAATCCTTCCTACCTACCTGCTTTCCCCGACTCTTTCTCATGATGATAGATAGAATTGAAGAATTTCTATTGTTCCTTTATATGCAATAAACAAATCATCATACTTGGACAAATAATATTAACAAGTGGAAATTAACATTAGTGAATGCATCTACTATTGTTTAGGTTTTAGTGTTAATGTTTAGTGCGTATTCGGCAGACGCAGACTTCTAGAGTACTTGGCAAGCCCAAAATTTGCAACTACACAAAAAATCGGTATATACTCGGTAACTAAACAAATACTGAAAATTTAAATCTCAAGGAACATATTATTTTTGGCAAATTGAAGTACAAAACATATTAAATTAAAAATTGAAATCTTAAAGGAGAAAATGAATGGTTTCAAAATTAAAAATTGACATCATGAAACATATTAACCAGCATATTATGTGTCAGCATTTCCACCCATGTTAATCATGTGTCTATAAAAACTTTGAGGGTTATACTTGTGAAAACTCGTCCAGCCAAAAAAATAGAGGACTCGGCAACTTGGAGAGTACTTGCAAACTATGGTTTGGTGCTTTAATTGTGTTCTGTGAGGAGTCCGGACACATCCCAGACCCTCAAACTCACATCCACATCCCTGTGCCTAACAATGCTTTGGTGATGGCAGAGTAGTAGGGGACATCCCTTAGCCATCCTCAAGAAATTTACAAATACTGGTAACGTATTGGAAATGGAGGTTAATAAGAGGAAACATCTAGGAGAGATCTGCCCATCCTCAAGATGGCCAAGGATGTTTAACCATCTCAAGGACAGCTAGAAATCCCTCATGTCAAAATAACAATTCACAGTGTTTATTAATTTAATATAAAACCAACCCAAATGTAACAGTATTGATATTCTGAAGTGCAATACTCTCCATGAATATTTTATCATTCTATCTCCTACATTCAAATGTTGAGCAGTGATACATTTAAATCTTAATTTGTAGCAAATGCAAAAGAATAATCTTCAGCCATAACTAAGAAAACTGTTTCTTTTTTATTTAGTTTGTGTTCGTTGGGTTACACAAAATATTCTATCTCTTAAACATCATTGATTTAAAATTGGTAGAAGAACTGATGACTGTCACAATATTTCATTATTTATAAACAAGTAATTGCAAATGGAGACTTCTCCTTATATAGAGAATAACTGAGAAGAACATAGAAACTTTCTAAAAAGGTTAAGGAAAGTTTTTGTGTTATCTAAAAACTAACTAATGAACTAAATGTCTAAATGATCATTAATATAATATTAAATACTTTATTACCCTCCTTTAATGGTTACTTTACTAAATACCTTGAAGAAGACACAAAGTCTTTTGGTCACAAATACAAAGAAGGTTGCCCCCTTTTCATCAGAACATTCTGCTGCTACTGAGACCCTCCTTGGATCTGCAAAATGTGAATGACCAAGAATCTGTCCAACCTGACGTTGGATAACAAAGCTATCCCTCTAATATCAACTGCTGAAACCTAAATCCACAGTTTTGTGGAAAATTTGGCAAACTCTCCAAACATGACTTTGTCAAAAACCACAAAACATATTTGCAAATGTTCACTCCGGCAACTCTAGGTGTGACCCAAAATAGACTGCAAGAAACTATGATTTTTTGGGAGAAAATCGGCAAACCTTGAAACTGAATGTACAAAGCACCAGTTTTTTCAGAAAAAAATGGTTAGAAACCTAAAACAGGAAAACCTGGGGTAATTTTTTTAATAAAATTTAGAAATCCTCGCTAAAACCAAAACTACTGAACACAATTTTTGAGGTGAAAAAACAATCAAAACCAAACACAATTTTTAAAGATTAAAAATCAATTGTTTACTCACTACGGAGTATCTAGTTTTATGCACAAAGTAAACAGAGATTCAAACAAAACATGAATAAACAACAGTTCAGCTCTAACACATTGCATATAATATTGGCAGAAAAATGTATTCTTTAGTCCATGAAATGTTTGTGCAAAGTGTAACCCATTCCCTGTGCCAATTTTACATATATAAAGCACCTGATGGTTGGTAGAGCATAGCAACCGTCAATTCCTACAACTGTCCAAGAACGCAAAGTATTATTATCAATGATTAAATTATGGCTAACATCAGCCGCCCCACCAACCCCCCCCTGGGCCGGAAAATGTAGTTGTCTTTCAAATGGCAAAAGTACTACGAAGAGAGATGAGAAAATGTCCTTGGAGTAGTGGATGATGTTGGTCACACATGTTGCTGCCAAAGGAGCCTAAGGTCACGGTCCGCTATCATCTACTTCTACCTGGCCACTCTCATCAATCTAAGTGCATCCATCAAATCCTTCTTCATGCATTCCAATTCCCTTGTGGTGGCTCCTAGTCGTGTCTCTGCTGCTGACTACTCCTTCCCAACTCTTGCTACCTTCTCTTCAGCTAGTTCGTTATCCAAGGTAGTGATAACTCTCTTGCTCTACCAATCTCTCTTGAATGGATCTCTCATCCTAGGGCCAATGCACATCTTCTTCCACCATTTGGGTGACTAGGATGCCTACTAGAGCTGAAAGGATGTCTCACAAAATTGTATAAGATGCCCATCATGTCAGCTGCCCTCTAGAATATGAGGTTTGCCCCACTCCATCATCTGGGGTGGTCTCCATCCATATGGGATCACCCTCGGGCTATAAGTTGCTCTCCAAATTCCTACTAACATAATCCCCTTCATAAACTTGAGGAGCCTCAATACCTCTTCTATGATTGGTCACATGTCCAATTGTTTAGTGAGTTCTACCACCCCACGTATTGTAACCACCCCTTCCATTCCGCTAGATACATTGGTTGGATGCGAGGGCATCCCATTGTATAGTTTGGAATCTCTATGGAAACCTCCTCTTGAGTGACCTTCGGCCCAGCATATCCTATTACCCCTGCTTCCTATAGGGAAACATTCCCTTGTTAAGTGTGCCCTTCCTCTATCTCAATGAGCTCCCTCTGCACTACTAGTGGTGCCTCCTCTATCTACTTTTGCTCAATTTCAGTCTCTTTTGTGTGTTGGACCATCACCAATATGGGTGATGGTGATGGGATATCCCCAACCCTAATTTCAAACCTCACCAGGAGATTGTCCATCTCAGTATCATCTCCATCCCCCCAAGCACCTGTACTATGTCCCTTCCTGGCACGTCTCTTCCTTTTGGATCTCCTCTATCTTGGTGTACCAATGTGGTATCCTACTCTCCCAGATCCCTATATGCTTCCTCAACCCTAGTACCCAGTGCCTCATTTGTAGGGGCCATACCTTCTATTGTGGGGATCAATCCTTTGGTCATAGGGGACGATCCTTCAGTCATAGGGGTTGAACCCTTGACCATAGGAACTACAATCTCCATCATGTGGTTCACATTTTTGAAGGAAGGTGCTACACCAATGTTACTGAAGTGGCCCTCATGGCGACCACCATATGCATTTGTTAGACTACTAGTGCAATCCTCTGGTGAGGTGATCTACAACAACCATTCCTCCCTCACTCTCCCCTCCAACTACTTTGCCATCCCCTCTAATGACTTCCCCTCTAGTCATGTCCTCTTCGTCAACACTACCTCCTCTATATGGTGCCATGCAAAACCCTTCCTTCACTAAGCTCTCGCTCTTAAAGGAAGAGATTGCCAATATATCCTCTTCCTCCTGACTACCCTCATTCCCTTCCTCCATACTTCTTGTCATCTCTTACCTAGTTCTCTTCCAAAGAGGTTTTGTTTTGCCCACAACCATGAGAGTGTCGAGATGCATCCAGTAATACATGGTTGTTTTGTACAACTCCACTCTAACTAGTATGAAGTTCCTCCACACGTCTAGTGGCACCTATATCATCAAGGCTTCGAAAAATAATGCAATAGCATGGTGTGGCATCTAGTAAATTTTATGTTTGAGATGAAAGGACTCTCATGCATTCTAATAGCACCTGTCCCCGATTGTATACTCTTTTATTCATGAGGCCATTCATCAACCTAGCCATTCATCTTGCAATATCAAACACCCCATTAGATCTTGTAAGCTTCCTCTTGACCAAATCCATAAACATTCCACTCAATAGAAACAAATAAAGGATATCTTCAGTCCGCTATTGTCATTATTGCTCCACAAGTTGTCCCATTCTAGTTGGAAGAGGTTAGTCCTACAGACCAACTCAATCAATAGTTTCTCTTTCAAGGATATTTTAGATGAGAGTTTCATTGCAAAATAACTCTTAGAAGGGGATGCCACACTTTTCTAAAAACTCTTTTGGTGAAAATGAAACCACCAATGTGTGGTTGAAATATCATATTGTAGACTTGTGGGAATGACAATCATATCCTGCAACTATAGACCACAATAATGGTTCAAAATCCCCAAGATTAAATACAAGCATTATGATTCTTTTGTCTACCTCCACCTTTTGTAGAGGGTCCTTCAAGTAGTGGTTGCTCTAAGTTCTTTCCCACCATGTCCTACACTCACTATCAATCACACTCTTGAATGTAAGTGTTCATAGTTACTGGCTCATTCTTTTGCACCATACCCCGTATCTTCTTACTAGTTGTAGTGGGCAGACCTGCTTAATGCCTTTTTCTTGTCAAGTTCAACTTTACACTTGATTTTGTAACTTCCCATACCTGGGTCAGCAGAATTGTCCTTCATCATAGCTTAAGCAATCCCTCTCCTTCCATACACCTCTTCTTTGTGACCATATTGTCTCGTCTTTTCCTTGGTGCACTACATTCTTCCCTCCCTAGCATTGTACAATGCATTTACCCCGCACTCCTCTAGCATATGATTGTAGGTGTCATATGATTTCTTGTTGAACTCATACGGGTTGTAAGGTGGCATTTTCTTAAGTGGCTCCATGGTGGTATCCACTATGTTTGAGTTGTACGATGATAAGTGCCCTTCTATGTACAGGTCATACGGCGATGGTTAGTGTCACACGGCTATACTTCCGTATGGCTTACTTTGATTGCCCCCTCCATTTGGTTTGATCATACAACTCCCATAGGATGATGCTTTCCTAGCCATATAGTGGCAATATCATATGATAAAGGTGACAATCCTTGACTATCGTATAGTGGTCCTAGCTTCTCCCACATATGACCTTGCCTCCACACCGTTGTATGACTATTGTCCATATGACCCTGCTTAGGTTACAACTCCCACCTTCTAGTACAACTGAAATCCATATGATATTATCTAGTAGCTTTTCTCTTAGGTTTTCCCTCCACGCATCTTCCTTCTTGCCTTTGCAAAATGATTTGGTCTATGGGCAATATATGGATACTCTTTAAGGGTTAGGTTTTTAATAAAACATCTTGTATTTATAAGAAAGATTATTGTTTTATTTTTCTGTAGCAGCCTCTTTTATTTTTCCCATCTTCCTTCACTTTTATTTCCCTTGTCTTCTATAATTTTATCTAATATTAGCCTTTTAACCACTATTTCTCTCCATTTATTTGCCCATTTCTTTTCTTCATTCCCATCTTGTTGACTTTTAATTTTTTATGTTTCTTGATTCTTAAGGTTTTGCAAAATGACTTACCTTGAAAATTTTCTTCTTGTGGTCCCTTGCATCCCTCTTTTGCCTTTGAATGTTTCCCTTTAATTTTTTCATTTTGCTGCGGCTAAATGTTCTTAATTTTTCCAGACTATGGCTTATTTTCTCCCTTGTTCCAATTTTTCGCTTCTTCCATAATTTTGTCGTTTTCTTACCTCAGTCTATGCTTTATCCACTACAAAACTTGACTTCAGATGCATGTTGGCACATGCAAGTCCCTAGGGTCATCTTCTAACGCTTGTTTTCACAAGTCCTCATATATTCAAAGTCAAACGTTTTTTCGACTAAGGGTGTTGGTCCCACACCCTTGTAAGTGATGCCCATATATTAGCCATCATATTTAAGTACGATACTACTACGTTCACCATCAAGGATCCAACTACATTTGATATTACTTTCCACAGTGCATTATAGGTGGGCTATTATGGGGCTTCACTTCTTTCAGCAACACACGTTTGGACAATGTGATCAATGTATCCATCTCCTTCTGCAATTAATAGAATATCTTCTTTTACAACCATCTTTGGGCACACTCAAGAGTAAGACCATACTCTCAAGGTCAATTTCCTCCTCCAAATTCACTTCTCAAACTTCTCCATCACTACTTGCTTCATCTTGCATTTTTCTCTAGCCTCCTCATTAATATCATAAGCTACATAGCTTTCTCATCTTCCCTCATAGGGTTCCTTCCACCTCCAATAGCCATTTATTCTCACCCATAATATTGATGGGCCAAACAGTGGGCTTGTAAAATATTTGTGTACCTAAGTGACAACACCACCCTCAACATGTTTCCTTGCCAGTCACTCATGTGGTACCATCATGGGTTTGGCCCAGTCCAACTCTGGTATATATGGATCCTCTATGATAATTGGATCTTCTTTAATCTCTTCATTGTTCTATTGTGCAATCTCCTCTAGTTGCATATCCCAGCATATTGATTGCTATTTTAGCCTCTCTCTCTTCATAAATTTTAAGTTTTGAGTCATTCACTAGATCTCTAATATGATTATTGTCCAATGTAAATAGTTTAATTGCACCAATCAATCCCACTTCCTTGACTTTATATAGTCCCGTCCAACGAACTCAAGACTTCTCATGTCAAAGTTTATTACAACTATTGTACTTGATTACGAGATGTCCCGACCAAAAGTTCATCCATCAGAGATGTTTGTCATGCCAAAACTTTCGACTCTGTTGGACCGCCTTTGTCGCCCTCTATGTCATCATACCTATTCATCCAACTTCATGAGAGCAAACAATCATTCCTTCAAACTCTCACCATCCACAAGCAAGTTTTCTACTACAATTCTCAAGCTCACTACGGTGTACTCTGCCAGTACCACTAACTATTGACCATACAATAGCTAGAAGGGTATGTGTCATATCATCACCTTGTATGTGGTATGGTACGGCCATAGTATGACAAGAAGCCTCTCTCCCCAATCTTCTTGTTCCACTTTGCATGCCATGTACATAATTGACACCAAAATTTTGTTTGTCAAGTTGTGGAGTATCCTAAACTCAATTGTCAGGGTCTAGATTACTTGGTTCACAAAATGCACCCCTTGGTCACTTGTGAGTTGAATTGGTATCCTGAATCGAGTCACAATTTGTTTGCACAAGAATTTGCCACACTAAGGGGGGTGTTGTTTGGTAGTGTCCTTGCCTCTACCAATTTCTTGAGGTACTTTGTGGCCACTACAATGTACCAACACTAGTGCATGTTGCATACCTTTAGTGGTCCCACAAAATGAAGACCCCATCTCTTGAACAATTTATGTGGCTGCAAGGGAAACAAGGGCATGAAACCTCATTTTAATGGTTTGCCTAACCTTTGGCAAGTATTGCAACCTAGTACCAACTCTCTATTATCCATATGCAAGGTCGGCGAGCACAGTACTTCTAGTAGTACTTTGTCTATCATGGCATCCAGCCCCATGTGACCTCCAACCAGTCCTTTATGCGATTCCTTTAAGATTCTAGTATCTCTTCCTGTATTATAAATTTTCAAAAAACTCAATCCAACCCCATCTTATACAATTGCTTGTTGATGAGTTGGGAGGTCTTACTTTTTACGGCTAGTTTGCTCCTTTCACTTAGTGGCATGTCCCAAGGGAACATGGAAGTAGATAGGTATTGGTCAATGTTTTCATGCCAAGGGTTAAGGCCGCAATCTTGAATAGGTGCGCATTTAGAAAGTCCTCATTCCTCGTAGTGCCTTGCCTAATTTGATCCTCAAGAGTTGGTCTACAATAACATGGTTCTTCCCTATCCATACCACAATATTCAAAGTAAGCTCTTGGAGTAAGAGTAAACCCCTGCTCACCCTTCCCTATATGAATGGTTTGTTTACCAGATACAACATTGCTTGATGATCCACATAGAAAGTAAAGAATGTGGCTAGTAGATAATGTTAGAATATTTGTATGAAGTATACTATGCAAGTGCTCCCCCCTCTGTTGCATTGTAATTTCACTTGGCCCTTGAAAGCAACCGGTTGACAAAGAATATGGGATGGTCCAACCCCCTTGCACTGGCTCATGCCAACCTTTGAAGTATCCACGTGCATATTGAATTCCTTGCCATAATTGGGATATTCCAAAATGGGTACACTTACCAGCCTAGACTTGAGTTCTTTGAAGGCCTCTCATTCTGCTCCTCATACAAACAAATCACCCTTCCTCATCAACCCGTCTAATGGAAATGATATCTAAGCAAACCCTTTGATGAACCATCAATAGTAGCCCACATGTCTGAGAAAGGATTTTATCCTAGAAACATCCCTTGGACTTTCCATTTGGATGATGACCCCTATCTCGTTTAGGTTGATCTTCAATCCCTTCTTGTGTACTATGACCCAACAATTTACTCTCAGGTACCATTAACCGGCACTTCTTCGGGTTGATCACTAACCCTACTCTCTAACATCTTTACATGCACTCCTTTAATGTCCTGAGATAAATCACCTTCCCATTGTATATGGACCAATCGTCAAGAAAGGTCTGAAGTTGCCACCCACATTTTGTCAAATATATGTAGTATTATTCTTTGAAATGTGGCGGAGGCATTACACTCCCTTCCATGTCAAACTCCCTGCCTTCAAATTCTGAAGTTTGATACCAATCCATGGTTGACTGCCTGATTCTACAAATTATGTACTTCTTTCCATCACTCTCAATAGCGAGTGTGTTCTAGTTGTGGTATGCTTTCATTGTGATCAACCAACCCTTCCAAGGAGGGCATGTTCCACATTCTCCAACAAAATGACCATGAAGTCAAGAAAAATTGTTGGGTAACAATGATTACCTTTTGGGCCATGAATGTTCTGATTGGTTTGATGGCATGTTCGACGATACCTAACAAATAAAAGATTAGCAACTAGATTGTCGGCATGTTGAGGGCTTTCCATGTATCCTCAAATAGTATATATATGCTAGAGCCTTTGTCCATGATAGTATTTGTTAGTCTCCATCTCATTATTTCCATTTCTACCATTGTTGATTTCCTCTCAACGCCTACAAACAACACAGATCTGTGGTGGGACCATCTTTATGTTCCTTCATCGGCTTTCCATTAACCTGGTTGTTTGTGTTGTTACAAACTATGTTGGTAATGACCACCTTCAATTATGGCATGGTCTCCAAAATGTCTGACATCTGAACAAAATGATGGCTTGCAACATCTGTTTGACGATGTTCCTTTCGGAATTCAATCGTTGGTTAGTGTCAGCAACGTCATGTGGTGTTCTTTGTTCCTCCTCCATTGTCCATTCAATATCAGCCTTGGCTTTCCCCAAGCTCTCCTTATCTATATAGGGATCAAGGTATGTCACTTTCTTGGCTTGTAGCTTGGTGATTACCAACACCTTCACCTTTGGGTTTTCTATTCTCAACATGTTTACCCCTTTTTGTTTTAGGTAGTCACTCTCCTCATTGTTACCTAGACCACACCATTTGTGCGGCAAACATCCACCTCATTGCTCACTTTGACAATCTCATGTAAAGTGACCCCTCGTTACATCTCTTAACAATGGATCATGGATTCACCCTTGCATCATATTGGACCCCAAAATACAAATATTATCAAAATACAAATATTATCATTTATTTTATTTAACGATGAGGACATTACACCTGGTTGGCAAGATACTCTACTACCTCATCGGGGAGTGGTAGGTTTCTAGCAATCTCTTCTCACTCTCGCCTCATACATTGTGCTATGTGCTCCTTGTTGGTGGACCTCCGCCTCTCACAACACTTGAATTGACACTTTGTCTTTTGCTTTGTGGCGGGCTTTGAGATTCCTCAACTATTCTCTACTATTGACGTCGCCTCTCACTTTGTTCCTTGGTTTGAAGAGATCTTCTCACAAATGCTTCTCCTTCTCTATTCTCTCTCTCCTAATACATCTTCTTTTGTCTATGTTTGGCATAAGAAGCATTAATTATTGGAGTTGTCGAAGGTACAACATCTATTTGTGTCCTTGTACTTATGTGGTATCTATTGTGTGTTGTTCCCATTGCTTCTCCTCTAACCATTCTTGGAATCCAATCAAGTTGTAAGCCAACAACCTTGGAAGGCTTCCCAAAAGATCATATGCTAGAGTGTGCACTATGAGTTTCACACGAACCATGTTAGCCAAGACCTCTCTCTTGAGCCTTCTGCTACACGTACTAATCAAGTAAAACTTCCCATATATGAACCAAGTCCTCCATTAACTAGTCTTCTCGGGTCTCTTCCTTGTGTCTGCAATATCATTGTCAATATTGATCGAAAGTGTAACCTATTATCCTACCATCTCAATTGTTTGCCTTTCCTTAAACCTCTAGGTCTAATGAGGCAATGATGCCAAAATGTTTACTTCATACCAGCTATCTAGTTTTATGCACACAATAAACATAGGTTCAAACAGGACATGAATAGACAATAGTTTAGTATTAACATATTGCATATAATATTGGCAAAAAGATGTATCCTTTATTCCATATAATGTCAATGCAAAGTGTAACCCACTCTCAATGCAAGTCTTCAATACATCATGCACCTGACGGTTGGTTGAGCATACCAACTATTGGTTCCTAGACTTGTCTGAGAACCCATTCGTAATTGCATTAACATCATAACCCAAAAAGTAAAATATTATTATTGACTAAACTGTCTTAACAAATACCCTTTTACAAAAAGATTTTTGAAGCAAAAAGTTGCACAAAACCCTTAATAAGTTTTTACGGAAAAATTTACAAAACCATTTTCATAATTTTGAGAACTTATGAAAAATCAAAAAAACTTTTTTAGGAGAAAAGATAAGATAAGATAATAATATTAATGTCCAACAAAAAACCACATGGCTTTATGGGACTGAGCATACAAACAAAAGAGCCGCCCAAAGCAGGAGCACCAAACGGTGATTGAGAAGAAGAATAAAACAAGATACAAGACCAAAAAAACCAAGGTAAGGACTAAGGGTCCTTCCTTGGTACAAAGAAATCAGTCACAGAAGGGTATAACCGTGAATGATCCAAAGTCTTAGATCCTTTCTGAGAGCTACTGTATGAATGTTGCTGCCTGGAAAGACTGGTGCAGTGTCAAACCAATCTGGAGCGAGTGGTATTGGATGGCCTTTTTGTTCCCCGTGGTGAAGACAGGGGGGAGAAAAAGGTGGTGATAAGCTGATCAGAGCACTAACTTTTTAGGACAAATTATAAAAACCAACACAAAAACCTTCACACAGCAAAACATTAGACATTGCATGGTAAAATACCTGCAAAAATGGTCAAACTTCATCATGCAGTAAAATAAGTAAACACTTTGCACATAAAACAGCTTAGCACATCCAAGTACATGCAACCCACGAAATCTACAAAATTTGCTCAAAACAAGAAATCATGCAACCAAAACCTTTGACTAGGCTCACGATTTTTGGTAAAAACTTTTTAAATCCACCAATGAATTTGTAAAGTTTCTTTTTTCATTTTACAAAACAAATAATAAATTCTATGTAAAAAAAGGTCATGAATTTTTCTTTAAAAATTAACTAATATTATAGAAGCCCATTGACCCACTTTGATACCATGTTACAATATTTCATTATTCATAAACAAGTAATTACAAACTGAGATGATGCCTTCTTACATCAAATAACTAAGAATGAAATAGAAACTTTCTAAAGGTTAACAAGAAAGTTCTATGTTATCCGAGAACTAACTAATGAACAAAATATGCCTAAATGATAATTAATATAATGTTAAACACTTTATTAATGATGATGTGAATGAGATTGTTAGTGAAGTAAATAAAATGGACATTAAAGAGTGTTAAAGGTTCTCATTCTTCTGAAATTCCAAACACGGGCTCTACTAGAACTCCAATAGACCATTTTGCACGACTTCCATTCCTCTTAAAACAATTGCAGAAAGCACTTTCAACCCCAGAATACCTTTGTTGCAATTTGCCATCAATTTAAGCACTTATTAGGGTGAAAAGTAAAGAGGCAGCAACAATTTATTGTGTTATAGTTGCAAAACCAATTATCATGAGAGCTATAGTAGGGTTGGACACCATTCCTTGTGTGAGAGTAGACATGGGGTTAGAGTCGTAAAGGCTGAAGTTTAACATTGGAATCATGGATTCATATGGCAAAGTTGGAAAGACTGAATAAGACACTAGAACTACTAAGAAACATTCATCCAGACTTCCAATTTATGAAAGAGTATTGAAATATTATTGAATATATCAAGTGGAGTGAGTTTGTGATAGAAGGAAGAGGAGGCACTTAAATTGTGGGTGAAAGACATTAAATGGGTGGGCTTATTGAATTTGCCAAAAAACTTGAGCATGTAGATGGGTCCAATTGCCAAAAAAAAATTATGCATGTGCCACCCTCATTTCATTTGGCAAGGGCTCCTTATTTCCAAGGTGTGTTGAGAGAAGCATTAACAGTTGGAACCTCTCATATTCCCCCATAAAGAACACAGGTTACGTAGTTCCCTTCTCAATAGTCAATATTTAAACATGAACATATTGATTGAGCAGATCAGATAACCATGGCTTACAAGTGGTTTTCACATTATCACAGACAGATGAATTAATATTCAGCATTGGCTACTCAATATTATCATTACATGTCCTATCGGTTCATTCTTTCCTGGACCTATTGTTTGCTGTAGCTAATGATTTTTTTCGGAGCACATATGGATGTTAATCACAAGTTTGGCCATTTTTTAAAAGGCCATAGAGAAAGCTGAATCTCCCAATATTGTGCAAGCTGTAATAATTCAACTCATATTAACAAGTTAGCTGGTTTGATGGATGAGAGTGTTTATATACATATTTTTAGCACACCCCATTGTGTGCATGTTTTGAAAGACATTTGCAAAATAGAATGATTGAGACAGCAATATCCAAAACAAACAGACATTCTAATGTTTTCATATAACCATCAAAGTTCACTTGCATTATTCTGATCTTATTTAAAGAAAAGATTCTTCAAACCAGTTCATAATAGACAAGCTAGCTATTTTGCTACAGAGGGCACTGAAGCTGCAAGCTGCTCTACAATCCATGCTGGTTTGTGGAGACTTAAAAAGTGGGCTGAATGAAAGGCTAAAGAATGCTTGACGACACTTGATGCTTCAATATTAGGTATGAGATTTTTAATTAGATATGTTCTTAGGAATCGACCTTCTACTTTGCTTTTATTAGTTTATCTTTAATGTCAAATTTTAAGTTTAATATTGTTCATATCTTATAATATTTTGAATATTGATTGTCAATAAGTTTGTTTTCGTATCACTGCTTGTGAAGGTAATCAAGTATATTGATATAAACTCTCCTCGTCTTGAAGAGATTTATGAGACTTTTGATAGCATACTTGATCAAGTGAGGTAATTAGTTCATGACTACTGCTCAGAATAGAGTTCAGTACCATAGATTTAGGCCATGTAAATGTACTTTTATAGTAGTCATAATTCATTCTCGCATCATATTAATAAGAATCATACACAATATAAAGTTTATTTGCTTAGTTACCGGGTTCGCACCTCCAACCCCACACACTTACACAGGGTAGGGGTACGCCCGATTGCGCATAGGGTACACACTATGTACACAAAAAAATTATTTAAAGAAAAAAAAACATTTTTCAGGCTCAAAAAAATACCATAAAAAACAACCCTTGGACCATAAATTCACCCTAAACAAATCACATTCACTGATTGATGAAGATAGAAGAGTCGGAAAGACAATTATTATTTTAGCTCATCAATTTCATAATTCTAATGATTTTCATTTGAATTGTGACTTTGAACAAATATAATGTATATTATATTGATATTGCATAATATTGAAATTCTTAACTATCAATTGGCATTTTGGCATCGATCGGTGATGAAGTATCATACAATCAAGTGTATTTAGTTGTACAATTCTGTATATATCTTTTAAGAATATTGGGTATATGTGTGCATGTATATATATTGCCCAAACCCATGTACCCAAGGGCAAAACATTTTGCCCATACCCACGTATTGTGCCCTCGTACCCATACCCGTGCCTTAACCCGTACTAGCAACTTGGCTCATTTAATAGCCTTTGATATCAGTAGTACTGGATTGCATGCCAACAATTGGAACTTGTTTGTCCTTGTGTCTGGCAGGTGCATCATGATGATCCTTACTACGTGATCCACGATAATGTAAAGAAAACACTTACAGATTACTGGGCCAGGACAGCTCAGACATCATAGAGTAGTCTTAAGAAATGAGGTACAAGTATAACCACTACTTTTTTTCAAGCCTGGACACAATAATAAAGAGCCTATAGATCACATGAAATTACGTGAGAACTCTGATAATGGTTCTCTTCCTGTTGATTCTTCCTGCACATTTACTTCTTGCGTTGGCTTGGTTATTATGATCACTTGGACCACCTATGATCATCAATTCTTCCATACTACTTTATTGTTAAAAATTGGGCACATAGTTAACAAATAACAGTTAAAAACATAAACGGTGCACTTCAAATATAATGGTTTTAATTTTTAGTGTAAAGTCCATTGCCTACAGTTAATAGAAAGACAACCACCTAAGAAGCATTAAGATATGACACAATTTAGGTTGGACCCTAGAAAGGTAACCAAATGGTCAATGCAATTTAGCATTACGATACTATTTCGTGTATTTTATACTGCATTATAACATTTTTCTATTTTCTTCCGTCACAAGTGAGCTTCATAACTGTTGAACATCTATGAGTACAGTGAAAAATCACAGGATATTTTTCCAGGTCAACAGTAAAATGATTATCTGCATTTTTTAATGAACTCATAAAAAGCAGATTACTGATTACACATTAATGTACCTGCACGAATATTTAAAATTTGCACAGAATCAAAGAGAAGGCATGTGGAAATTATAGGGGTACAAAGTTAAACTTATCTTAAGCAATAAAAACTACAAAAGAAATCTGTCAATGCAATGCAAGAAATTTGAAACTCTGAGGCCCATCAAGCTGTTGTCCCCTGATAGAATAGAGCACAAATTTGAACAAAGACTCATGTTGAAGATACGGCAGACACACCCTTCCTCCCCATCCTGTGTGAAGCAGCTAGCATGTTAATGGGACTTGGTACAAACAAATAGTTGACTTTTCATGACTCAGTCATGTAATTCAAATGCAAAGAGAGGTTTGGCTTCTCAGCTAAGAAAAGAATCCTAAGAAGTAGGGCAGAAGCTTTCTTCCTGAAAATTATGCAGCCCTTCGGCATTATTTAATAAGTATGGAACTTTAAAAACAGCAATGAACTCTATATCTGGCATTTGCAAACATAACCTGAATTGCAACATTGTTTGTAGAGAAGATGTGTTTACAAAATTATTTCCCTGAAATTTCAGTTTTACAAAAGTTAGAAGGTACCTCCTTCATCCTCCATTTCTACCCCAGCTGTATCTTCACCAACTTGAGATCCCGCTACTCCAATACAGGTGAATAATGAATCATCGTCCACATTCAAGTAGCTATATGTGTGGTACACATCATCTATGGTTGTACTTTCATAATAAGAAGCAAGATCTCTGATACATGAAATATCCTGATTGAAAATGATATGAAATTAGCCATCAAAGGAAAATTGTTCCATTTAATCATACATTTGTAATGGACTATAAAGAGAACTTTTCAAATTTTCATTTTTTTCCCTTTAGTTTGCCTAGTATCCAGGATATGGTTATTGTTAAAGCTAGGTTCACGTAACATACATGAGATGATCATATAGTAACTGTCAAACATGAGAAAGATATGAAGCACTGCGTAGATACAGATATAATTGTAGGATATTTTCAGAGGATATTTATTATCAAAATAATCCATCATAATTATATTGTTATTTACAGCATTTGAAAAGCTGAAGTAAGTGACTAGCCTTCAGAACCAAAAAGCCATGTTGCTTGTGAATAGATTGCAAGTGTAATATAATTCCAATGGAAAGTAAAATAATAATGACAATTAAATTAGGTATTAACTTTACTGCCAATCTTATAAATAAGCACAAAAAAAAAATCTTGACCAGAACTCTTTAGTTACATTCTTGGAAAAAAATGGCTGTGCACATAATCTCTGTTGAGTAAAATTAATCATGTTGAGTGAGTAAAATTAATGATGTTGACTGAACAAAATTAATGAGAAGATACTATAATTCAATGTATTTATAAGGTGGAACAAATATGTAGTGTCTATCTATTCTCTTGTTATAGACAAACATAATATGGCATGAAAAAGCACCCATGCGATTCTAGAAAGATGCTTCCTGTTAGGAGCCAGATGCTGCATACTAAACTAACTTAGGCAATAAAATCTAAGCCTGCACTTTTGAGCTTTTGTGAATTATTCCCCAGGAGGTTCAAACTATTTACCTAGTCAAGGCCTATATTTATGTTCTAGCCATTGATGTGAGACATTTCATACTTTTTCTTCATTCACATTTGGGTGTTGCTTTTCTCCAGCAGTCATTGGGCCTTCCTTAGTGCCATTTAGTTTCCTCACAAATGATAGTGACAAATTTTAAGTTTATTTAATCTGTACTAAAAACACTGTTTTCTCTGTATTGCCTTGCTAGACTATAAGGCATTTTTTAAATCCCTCATATGCAAATTTTACTAATTTGCACCAAAGGAACTGCATTCTCAGTCGAGGATGCCAATATTTGCAAATGTTTTATGTAAATGCAAGTTCATGGAGTGACATTCTAAATTGCAATAGAGCATGAACGCATCCCAATTGATACAATACGCTAAAGATGGTTTTTAAACTGCAGAAATTAATTTATTATAATATGAGTCAGGTGATTGATCTAACTTTTCATATTGTATCTCCAGAGCAGATAAATTGTTTATTCTTAAGCATATCAGTATCCTAAGTTACCTTGCACAAGATTATTTTATGTTGCAGGCATATGTAAATTTTCTCACTTTAGTCACACAAATACACTCCCTATGTCGATTGCATATCATTAAGTAACTATTGTATGAACACTACCATGACAGTTTGATGTTAACCATGGTATAATTATTTAAAATAGTGTAACTGGGTATCACTGTGCCTAACAGCTGTCATAGTGTTCACTAAATTTAATTAATGAAGTTTGAAATCAAGTGAAATCTAAGAAAACCTACAATCTATATTACTTTGCCCTAAAATTTGTATGGAAAAGGGCTTAGGGTTTCTCTATCTGGTGCAGGCTCAAATGTAGAACTGAAACATCCTTGAGTTCATCTGAGGTTCAGCCTCAGCTTCCCTGATTGTATTCCACATTTCAGCAGCCCTGATAAATTAACATTTGTTATTGTCATCTACAATGCAAGTGATAGTAAGTGAGATAAGCGGAAGGTGGATCTGCAATAGAATAAAGCCATGGACATTCCAGAGCAAGTCACGAGATCCAAGTTCCAACCATGGGGGATCCGAGGCACAGATTTTTTTTCCCACTGTAGAGGGATGGGAAGCATTACTTTTAAAACGCTGTTAGATTCACTGTCCCATACATACCGCCCCAGGCATGGATTAGTGTTTTAAGTGACACCTTAATTTGGAGGCTTATAAGATATATGACACCCAAAAAAAAAAAAAAAAAAAAAATCCCACTGTAGAGGGAAGGGAATCATTACTTTTAAAACGCTGTTAGATTCACTGTCCCATACATACCGCCCCAGGCATGGATTAGTATTTTAAGTGACATCTTAATGTGGAGGCTTATAAGATATATGACACTAAAAAAATTACAACACATAAGATGTAATCTTAATTTAGTTGTCCTGCATTTCTTAGTATATAGTTTGCTATGATAAAAGTGTCTCAGCTATATTTATTTTTATTTTTTAACATTACTCTCTCTCTCTCTCTCTCTCTCTCTCCCTCCCTCCCTCCCTATGTGTACTATGTTAACCCAGGTTTCCCCGGGTTTCCAGGATGGGAGTGTTACAAGATTCAAGAAGAGTTGGCAAATTAACGGATTTCCGGATGATTCATTTACTAACAGAGGAACAAATGTGTTCCTTATAAAGAATTACAAGGACGTTGTTTCTTTTAGAAACAACATAGACTGAAGACGGAATTAGAAACAAAACTAGAGACAGGATAGGAAACATTCCTATCTGGACTGAAGAAAAAAGAGGCGGGATAGGAACCATTCCTATCTAGACTGAAAGACAGACTACGGACAAGTAGTTGACTATTATAGAAAGTATAAGATATTATCTTAATACCCTCCCTTAATGGTATGACTCAAAATAGGTTGCATTTACAAAACTTCGTTTTTGTGGAAAAAACAGTAAAACCCAGAATCTCAAGCAACCTTGCGTATTACAGACAACTTGAAAATGATTTTTGAGGAGAAAATCAACAAACCCATAAAAAAACAGAAACAGATTCAGAAGGCGAAAAATGCAGCTTCGCCTTGATCAGGAAGCTCGACAACTTGTGCTGTTGGCTGGGAAGCATTTTGCCTTGCTTGGGCAGCCAAACGTTTCTCGCACTCAAATTTCATATGGCCGAACTTGTGATAGTAATTACACTGTACATTTTGCTTCGTAGAGCCATCCAAGGATTGAGCAAAAGGTTGATGCTAGGAAGGCTGAGAAGACTGATGGTTGCCAATGTTCTGTTGAAAGGATTTTGCAGCAAAGGCTTGCTCAGTGGAGGTGGAACTGGAGCTGCTACCAAACTGTTGTTTCCACCGATCTTGCTGAAGCAACAGGGTGCAGAGATCAGTGAACTTTAGATCAACACCAGTAGATGTGATGTTGAGAGTCTCCATAAAATGCTCATAGGATTTTGGTAAACTCCGAAGAGTGATTACCACAATATCCTCTTCCTCCATCTTGCGACCGATGGCAAGTAACTGATCACGGATTTCCTGAATCCGATTCAGGTGTGCCTGGAGCGAGGTGCGCTCATCCATGACAATAGAAAACAGAGTGTTTTTCAGAAAGAAGGCTCTGCTCTTGTCAGAAGTCTCATGAAGACCTTTTAGATGTGTCCAAATTTCGGCAGCTGTCTTGCCGGATGGAATCTGAGAAAGCTGGTCATCAGCTACGGATAGTTTGAGAAGCATTACTGCCTCTCGATTGTTCAGATCCCATGTATCTTGATCAGGACCCGGAGAAGTCGGACGCTGCGTAACACCCAGAACAAGTCGAGCGGTGTTGCGATATTCGAAGATTGCGATGATGCGCTACTTCCAGGTTCCATAATTGCGACCATTGAATTTGGAATTATGTTCGAGCAGAATATTTGTCAAAGATGCCATGGCACGTTTTTCAATGAAAACTGTGAAAATCTGTGAAGGCACGTTCTTCGAGGCAAAAATACGAAAGACTCAAAAGAATCAGAGAATGACCCAGAAGAGGGCTCGAAAAACCCAGAAAGAATCTGCTGTCGTTTTCTGGATCTGCTGGCTTGAAAATTGAGGCACAAAAATCAAGGCACCCAGAAAAAACGGACAACAACCCAATTGAGCTCTCGAAAAACCTAACAAGAATTTGCAAACAAAATATTTTTTCGACCCCAAAAATTAGGGTTTCGAAAAAAAACGGCCCTGACTGAAAAAAGCTTGAAAAAACTTCAGATTTCTTGATAAAAATGGTGGTTTTCAGTCGACTAAAGCTGGTCACGGCAGTATGGAGGTCAGAAAACCGACGCCTTGAGGTCAGGCACAAGAAAAAACGACCATGAAAAATGCAGATGACTGATTTCCAAAATCCGAGTCGTCTAAAGAAAAACGCAGAGCCGTTTTTGGTGTAAAATCACTGACGATTTTCCAGAAAAACTGCACTTTTCCCCTGCGAAAAATACTGTGTGAAGATCCAGACAGATGCAAATCGTGCGGGATGCAGAATTTTTTTTTTTTTTTTTTTTTCAAACCTGGCCGAAAACTATTACAGTTGCGATTTTTGAAAAACTCAACAAAAAAAAAACCTAGTCGAAAATCTGAGGTTTTTAGAAAGCAAGAATCACAGAATAATTTTGAAAATTGGCTCTGATAATTTCGGAAAAGAAATTATAATTTTCGAAAAAATTAAGAACTATGCTCCGATACCATGTTACATGATTCAAGAAGAGTTGGCAGATTAACGAATTTCCAGATGATTCATTTATTAACAAAGGAACAAATGTGTTCCTTGTAAAGAATTACAAGGACGAAGAAACAACGTAGACTGAAGACGGAATTAGAAACAAAACTAGAGACAGGATAGGAAACATTCCTATCTGGACTGAAGAAAAAAGAGGCGGGATAGGAAACATTCCTATCTAGACTGAAAGATGGACTACAAACAAGTAGTTGACTATTATAGAAAGTATAAGATATTATCTTAATAGGGAGTTGGGGGACAGGAAATAGGAAATGGATTTCTGGGATGGATGTTTTATGTCCCACAGCAAAGGACGCCAATGTGGACAGCCATATAAAAAAGGGGAGATTTTAAAACTATATAAATCAATTTTAAATATTTGTATGAAAACATGGATACAGCATGCTTATATAATTATTAAACCTTCACATATAACATTTGTGTTAAATGATTTAAATTGGGAGCACCCCTGAGTGGAAATCAAACAAATTATCAAAATTCAAACATTAATTTTATGGGACAGCCATAGGATGAGTTTTTGAAAGTTTCCAAGTTTATGAGACAGGTCAAATTATGCTAGAAATGTGTCCCCAAGTAACACTCTGTGTGTGTGTGTGTGTGTGTGTGTGTGTGTGTGTGTACGTGCACGTGTATGTGCATGTGTATAAATGTAATATGTATGTACATTATATTTTCTATTTATATATTTGCAAATATTATTTTTCCTATTGTAGAATATTTGAACTCAAAACCATCTACAAGCGCCCAAAAGGAACTACCAACAACCATGAAAAACACAGAAAAACACAAAGCTGTGCTTAGATAAAATAGGACCCTCCATATAGCATTCAACCTGACAACTCCCTGATCACAAAGCCATCCCTTGCTATGTATGAAGTCCCCTTAGCAACACCATTAAAGAGTATGTATGTGTGTGCGCATGCCTGGCCATGCATGCATGTGTGCATGGGTATATGAGTGTGTGCATGCATGCATGTGCAAACGTAATTCAGCACCAGAAGGTGTGTTACCATATCCAAAGTTATAAAATACAGCCCAGAAATAGGCCCATATATCGATATGTTGATACAGCATCCATATTGCATCTGGGAGTACCAAATCTAGTATCTGATACATAGAATACAAGTATCTAGACAAGAGAATTGACGGATAGCAAAATATGTCATAACTAGGACTAAAATGTTTATTTGAATGGTCAAATTGAGCATTAAACAAGTTTCACCTCAGAAGGATGTTTCATTTAAGCAACTAAATGGTGTTTAACATCTAATACAAAATATATATTTTTCAAGCACAAATATTGATACCATACCTTCTTTCGAACAGAAGGAGATTGCAAGTGTGTAAGCAGTCCCAACCAATAAGGATTTGATTTAATATCAGACTCATGCCTCATCAACAAGGTTCTTTTTGCCTGCAGAATACATTTGCAGCCAATTTGTCAAAACTGAATAAACTCGCCATCAAAGGCTAAAAGAAATTAAGATGAAGAAGGGCAATGCCAAAAAATTTAACCAGAGGGAATGAAACCACTTGCAAAATTAAGGTAAGATGTGTGTCAGCATAAAAGTTTCATTTTGGGTGGCACATTTTCCTCTATTTATCATATAAGAATATTAAAGTCACAAGATCAATTATTTACCAAATCCATTAAATTAAATTCAAGACTGCCAAAAGATCTATTAATGACACTCAACAATCAATTATCACTATTAAATTATTAATAGTCCCAACCATGCTGCAACCAAGCTAACCCTCAAAACCTAAAATATTGTTTTTAATCATTGAACTGAAATTTAAGTAATCAGCAGTAACTGAACTATCTAGCTATTGCTTTAAATGAAAATACTCGAATGAACACCCATTTGCAACTATAAGGCCAGTAAGCTGCAAACCAAGCTAACACTGAAAACCTAAATTATTGTTTTTAATCATTGAACTGAAATTTAAGTAATCGGCAGTAACTGAACTATCTAGCTATTGCTTTATATGAAAATCCTCGAATGAACACCCATTCACAACTATAAGACCAGCAGTTTTCCTTAATAAATGTTCAATCACAATGGATACTGAATGTTTATCAAGAAACATTGATGCAAGAAATGAGATACAATTTCTTTTAATAGTTTTCTTAAGAAATATTGCCAAAATCAAATCCTTCCAATGATATAAATTAATGATTAGAATTCACAACAATCGCTTTAAGTTCTTATGTTGCCTATCAAAGATTCTAAGTGATCTATATAAGAGAGTCACCATCAGCTAGGAGGCAACAACACGTATCAATTCCATCAAATTGAACAATAATTACACCTAACCTTGGCAATTGAGACGTGACTTATGTATTCTCAGCTATATAGGTCATCACGACTTCTGCCAGGTACCAAGTACAGTAGCTACTTCCCACATTATCACAGCAGAGCACATGGGTATACATCCACTTGTTTTGTTCCTCGGTATTAACACTTGCACTATTACAACAATTAGACTGTCCATGACAAATTAAAGTAGGTTGCCCATACTCAATGGCTGGTTTGGTATAGCAAACCCTTTTCTTGAACTATGAAGAGGTGACAGAATTGAGCATTTAAACCATTTTTAAAGGCAGATGGTTTTTCATAGCAACAGAGCCCCTACTCTCACATGTGGTTGGACAACTCTTCAGTTGTGGGAAATGCATCTACCCTAGATGTGGGTATTTCTGTAGCACATCCTTAAGGGTCGCAAATTGTTGTGGCAGCTCACAGAGCTCCCCACCAGAAGGGTTTGAAACAAACACATTTAATAAATGGCTGAAGGCATCTGCGCCTTTAGTGTCATGCTCAAGTAAATAAAAGCTGTCATTGTTATCCAACATTAACTTTTATCCAATACACACTCAACAACTCACCAAATAATTTGCACCTCATTTCAATTCATGGGTGCTAATTCTCCTCGTTATAGTGAATGTCCACATTTATGAAATACTTATGTTTCAACTTTCAAGATACTACAATGAAAAATAAACTTAATCGATCCCAATGCTGAGTAGTACCTTTAATATTGACAAATGACAACTATTGACATTTTTGGCTGAAACAAACTTGTTATAAATGAGGAATTCAGCTTCTTGTTCCAGTTGCAATCCACCATTTCCCCGCATGTGTTCATTTTTTAAAACCACAAATATGGCCTCAAAGGGAATTCTTGAATTCTCCCTGAAACACATTGTTTTCCATGCAGTCTGGCTATCTATTTATGAATTCTTCCATTGATTTTCAATTTTTAACCTCTACACTTTAGCTTCTTTGGCCATTTAGTGGACATAAATATTTGACCTTTCCCTAACTATGATAGTTAAATATCTCTCTCTAACCTTCTTAGTTGTTTCCTTACTTCACCTGGTAATAACTTTTATTTAGTTTCAACAGTCACTGCAAACCCATTGTTTGTTCTACACTTCAGATCATTTTCAGTTTATCTATACAGTGTCTCCCTTCTCTCTTCATCCCTATCCTTTCTTCCATTTAATTTGTTTAAGATTTTCTATATGATTATTATCGAACCACAATACAGCTTACTGCACTTGCACCTTATTATTTCATTTACTTCCTTAAGTTCATTAATTCTGCCACAACACATTCTTATCCTTTCTTCCTTTTTAATCATCCTTTTGCATCTCTGGGATTTCCATAAATTTAATTTCAAATCAACTAAAGAGAGGAAGGTAAGAAAAAACACACCCTATCCAACTCTCTCTGAGTTATCCTACTACCTTGCACACCTCTAAGAACATTTTTGCATGCATCCACAGCTTTGTAAACCTGAAAGATACAATTCCTACCATTGATCAGTTCAAATTAAGAAAATTGAGGTAGAGAACAATAAACAGGAATAAATATTGTTACAAAGTAAATAGGATACACACCTTGGCTGGAGTTGAAGTTACAGAAATGACAAACCATCCAAACTTGAGTCTATCATAAAGGTTAAGTTCAAATGAAACATCATAAGTCAAGCCTAAAGAATCTCGGACAGTTGTAAAAAGCCTGCCAATCAAAGAGAAACATTAAGAAATCAAGATTATTCCGGATGATTAGGCATGTTCATATACAACTTACACATTTATTTGCAGATTTGCATGAAGCTGCATTTCCCACCACATTAAAGTATTTTTTTCTAGTATAAATATGTTAATTGATTAACCATTAGAACATCAAGCAATATAAAAAAGCTTGAAGCATAGATTATTGACATTTTTGTAACATTTTAAATGCTCCTACATAAGAACAAAGGTGTTCAATGTCTCTCCTAGAAGATGTCCACGAAGGTAAAATATGTTCACCTTGAATTAATTATCTCTGCAAGGAGTGTAAGTGTCACACAACAATACAAGGGGTGACTATTTTTTTTCTTCCAAAATAATTTTCCATTAGCATCTTTTATCACTTCCATTTCATTAGATGCAAGTGCCTGTGCCTGTTCCTCTGCATTGCAAAAAATGATTTCAAGTGAGATTTGAAGTTCTCCATTAAGCAATTTTTTATATTTTATTTTGTGGCTACAAGGGAAACAAAAAATTATATTTATATGAGTCAGTGAACAGATACCACCCATAAGATAAATGAACAGTTCGATGTTCTGTTTTGTTCAATCTTTCTTGACAAAATTGAAAATAGAAGACGCACAAGAAATGTAAGGAATTGTCATCATTTAAAACTAGGAGACAAACAGAAATAAGAAGGCTCGTTAAGACAAATCAAATATGTTACAGGTTTATCTCAAATTGGTAAAAGTCCAAATAACTATTTGTTGATTAACTGCAACAGTACCAATTGCAATAATATAATATTTAAGAAAAGTACATATAGATTGACTGTACAACACAGTAAATGTTCTATTGGGGGTAGTGTCTTAATTCCAACTAATATAGATCAGGGAGGATAATATCGGAAAGTAGTCAGACATGACGGCATGGATGTTGTCATTTATGGCAACACTATCAGAAGGTAAGTTCTCATGGACATAAGTATAGTTTTGGTTTTGTTTGAATGAGAAAATTGCCTAATTATAATTCAGGAATACTGTCAGCAGAGGCATTGTTTTAGTCAGCGAGTTTCACTGGATAAGTATTAATGACCACAATTTTGTATTATAATAGAATGGAGTCTGTATATGATGTAATTATGTTCACTGGTGTTAATTTATCAGTTGGCATATGTTTTGGAAGGATTATATGAAGACGGGTCTACATTGCAGAGTCCTGGGTATGAGGTAGAGATTGGGCATTTTGGCCTAAGGAATTGAATCGCCTTGTCAATTCTCAATTACTTGGCAATGTACGGATGACATCCTGGATGTTAACCCTTAGCAAGTTTTAGTAATAAGTTTTGAGTGTTGAGTGTTTACACATTTCATCATCAGGCTGAATGAACAAGCATAATCACAAGGGTATATAATAAGGGCATCTTGATAATGCAAAGTATGCTATTCTATGGTATTATGTTGATATTTTGATGGTTAGATGCAATCAGTTGTTGCATGGGCAGAATCAGATGCGAACTATACAAAGGATTAACCAGATATAACAGATATCAGAACAGTCATTTTGGTATTGTATCTATTACTTGTTTTTAGATCTATATCTTTGCATGAGCAGTGAGCTCCATTGTATTACAACTCCTAATAGGGTTGAGGCCTCTAACAAGGACTTGTGTACTAAACGTAAGCAATGACTCCTGACAAGGTAAATCTCCTAACAAAGAACTTTCAGATTAGTGCATTGTTGTGGGTATCATCCCCACCGGAGTTTTCCCTTGGCCAGGGATTTCTTGAATACAAATCATGGTGTTATGAGTTTCTTGGTGTTGTACACTTTACTTTTCAGTTTATTCGTTTGTGCATGCATATGATTAAGTAATAAAATATATAGTTGGGTTAAATGTGCTGGAATACTAATTCACCTCCCATTCCCTAGCCCTCAGTATTCTCTATTTCTAACAGATAATCCTCAAATCAGACCCCTTACCTTACTATGAGAATTCTATTCATACAGCCCAACATCTGTCAATTAGACCAGGCATGCTGGTACTTAATACTAATTATTAATAACTACCCAAAGCTAACTATTAAAACTTAGCTCACAAAATAAGTTGACTACACAAATGCTGACAAATTATAACAAATTGTTAATATGCTAACTAAACTGTCCACACAAAACAAAGAGTATGATTACTAGCCAACAACAAATAGACATATCAAGATGCTTTATTATAATAATCCAAACCCGGGAAATAAAATAAGACTCAGCAAAAGAACAAACACAAAGAGTGAATGATGTTAAACCAAGCTACAAGTTCAACCTCCACTGTTATGTCAGTGACAGTCTGTGTTCATATAAAAAAGTGGGAAGATAATACATGAATCACACTGATTGCATCTCATTACATATTCATTCACTTTCGTACATTTTATTTAACCAATTAGAGAGAGCACGTAATAGCTAGTAGATGGAAATCCCCATCACCCAAACTAGCAGACTAAATGACAGCTATAGTCTCATGTTCAAACAAAATACAGTAAATAACAAAGAGGAACCTGGAGTTGACATAAATTCTTAATATGCTAACTAAACTGTCCACACAAAACAAAGAGTACGATTCCTAGCCAACAAAAAATAGACATATCAAGATGCTTTATTATAATAATCCAAACCTGGGAAATAAAAGAAGACTAAGCAAAAGAACAAACACAGAGAGTGAATTATGTTAAACCAAGCTACAAGTTCAACCTCCACTGTTATGTTGGTGACAATCTGTGCTAATATAAAAAAGTGGGAAGATAATACATGAATCACGCTGATTGCATCTCATTACATATTCATTCACTTTCATACATTTTATTTAACCAATTAGAGAGAGCACGTAATAGCTAGTAGATGGAAATCCCCATCACCCAAACAAGCAGACTGGATGACAGATATAGTCTCATGTTCAAACAAAATACATTAAATAAGAAAGAGGAACCTGCAGTTGACGTCTGGGCCTGCGGCCTTCCTACTCCTCTACGGTGCTGCTTGAGGCATTCTCATACCCGTAATTCATGATGCTTGCAGAACACGTGGCCATCAGCTATGCCCATCGGGTACCGTGTTAGTGCTGGTTACCGCAGTGATCAGAAATGCTGATTATACCCTGCTGTGCATTCACCCCACTGTAATGTGACTGGTGTTAAATGCTGTTAAAACCTCCCGCCTGGTGTTGGTGTTATTCACAGCCCACAATCTCTGCTATACCATGCACAGGTGTTAACCGCTACTGTCCTCTTACCGATAGTGACCTGACCTCCTCGGTTTAGTCTCTATGTTTATACTGATATCACCATTTGCTGCTTCCAATGCCGAACACTTCCCAGTTCGTTGGAGACTGAACATACGGCTTTCCAGACAGTATCAAGAACGTACAAGTGCTTCTACTGCTAACCGATTTACTTGTGACTGTAGGCTCAACTGAACAATGTAGTACACTGCAAATTACATACCTGAACCTGGGTGCAATCTTCCAAGAGATACTGGGGCTACGTCCAGTCTCCCATTTTTTCTTAAGGGATTCCATCCCTAAGAAAATCCAGTCACATTTAAGCAACCAATTTCATCTTTCAACATGTTGGTATCTTTCATGGTAACAATCCCAAGAACGCCCATTGCTTTTATAACCTCAATATGAGGGAGAGCACAAACAACTAGGCAATGTGGGATAAAAACCATTTTTGTCTTTTAGTCACTTAAGTTACTTTTGTTATAAAAATGACTTTAAGTCATAAAGTAACTTTATAAAATAAAGTGACTTAACTATAGAAAAGCTCCTCAAACTTTAATATTTCTCCGAACGAAACCAAATAAATTCTTGTGACTAGTTGGCATCCTCTAGAGTAATGTCGTTAGCCTATCCGGATGGGAAGATAGACCAACAAGGCGCTAGAAAGGCCTAGCGCAGAGAAGGGGACATTACAGTCCTCCCTTCCCGAGATTGCTTGCCCTCGAGCAATCTAAATGTTGGATGCTACAGGATTTATTCACCGTCCCAGGTGGCATCCTCATAAGACAAATCCTTCCAGCGAACTGAATACTCCCTGCTAGATCTTATGCAGCTTCCTCTCTCTGATCTCAATCAGCTCGGCTGGAACCAAAACCAGTTTCCCTTCCGCATCAAGTGGAGGCAATCCAACAGAAGGCACTATATGCTGACCAACTGCCTTCTTGAGGCAAGACACATGAAAAATATTATGGATCCTGCTGTCACCTGACAATTCCAACTCATAAGCAACCTCACCAACCCTCCTAGTAATACGATAGGGGCCATTAAATCTAGGCTGAAGCTTTTCGGATCCACTCTTCTTCAAGGAATTATGCCTGTAAGATTGGAGGCAAAGATAAACCATGTCACCTAACTCAAAACTCCGCTCGATTCGGTGGCGATCAGCATACATCTTCTACTAATTATGAGCTTGCAAGATGTTCAATCAAAGAGATCTGAGAATGTCCTGGCTGTCCTGTATCCAATCTCCAGCTAGCGGTGCTCTGTTGTCCTGTAGGGCCAGAACTACGAATGATAATGGCTCGCTGCCATACAGAGCTTGAAATGGTGTCATTCGGATGGACATGTATAGGAGTTGTAGCAATACTCCCCTAAATACAATCATTTAACCCAGACTCTCTGTTGCCTTGCTACATAGTTCTGAAGATAACCCTCCACCCATTTACTTACCATCTCAGCCTGCACGTCCGTTTGTGGCTGGTAACTCATGTTGGGTGTCAATTTTGTACTTGCCAATCTGAATAACTCCTACCAAAAAGTGCCGAGAGATTTGCTATCCCTGTCGCTTATAATGGTCCAAGGTAGGCCATGTAGATGAAAAACCTCTCATAAAAACAACACGACTACTTGAGAGGTCGACCAGTCTGCCACTATAGCATAGAAATGAGCAAACTTCGTCAATCTGTCCACCACTACAAAAATGGAATCTTTGCCTTGAACTCTCGGAAGTCCTATAATAAAGTCCATGGATTTACCCTCCCATTTTTGTGCTGGAATAGGAAGAGGCTATAATAATTTGGCTAGGAACTCGTCCTCTGACTTGTTTTGCTGACAAGTCTAGCATTCTCTGACATGTTGAAGGACATCATCCTTGAGGCCCTTCCATGAAAACCTTTCTATGACTTGCCTATAGGTTTTCAAGAATTCTAGGTTTCTGGCCGTTGGCGCATCATGAAGGGCATTCATAATTTTTACCTTGAGCTTAGACTCGGGCATGAGGTAGATCCTATCCTTATAAAAAATCATATCATCAATTATCTTGTACCTGTTGTCCTGGAGTTGCCCATCCATGATTTGACAAGCTTGAGTATTCTTAGAATACTCAACCAATAATAGGGACTTCCAATCTATTGATATCTTTAAAATGGAACAACACTCTACTACTAGAGGTCTCCCGGAAAGAGCATCAACGACTATATTGTTCTTACCCTTGACATACTCAATATCAAAATAATAGGCCTAAATCTTGCTGACCCACTTTTGTTGTCTTTCATTCAAATCCTTCTATTCTAAGAAATATTGCAAGCTGTTGTGGTCCGTCTTAACCGTGAATTTGCTACCCACCAAGTACTGTCTAAACTTGGTTAAGGCATGCATAATGGCTACCATCTCCTTGTCATAGGTGGAGTACAATCTCTCACTGTCCTTCAACTTCCGGCTCTCATAAGCTATCAGATGCCTATCCTACATTAGAACTGCGCCAATTCCGTTTCCTGAAGCATCACACTCTAAGACAAAGGGGCAAGAGAAGTCGGGAAGTACTAGAACCGGGCATGTGCTCATCATCTTCTTGAGTCTATCAAAGACTACCTCTGCATCATTCGTCCACCTAAATGCCACTTTTCTATGTGAGATCGGTGAGGGGAGTTGTTGTCTGAGAGAAGCCTCTAGTGAACCTCCTGTAATAAGAGCAAAGAACAAGGAAACCCCTCAAATCTGATACATTCCTCAGAGGTAGTCAATCTAGGATTGCTTGTATCTTTTCCTAGTGTACCTTAACCCCATTTGCACCAATCACGTTTCCAAGGTAAAGAATCTCAGTCAATCCGAACTCACATTTAGATTCCTTCACAAACAATGAATACTTCCCCATAATGTTAAGCACCTCATTCAAGTGTTGCAAATGGTCCTCCCAAATCCTGCTAAAAATCAAGCTATCATCAAAGAACACCAACACACTCTTGCGCAATTACTTTTTTTAAATATGGTTCATGCATGACTGAAATGTGGCAGGCGCATTAGTGAGCCCAAATGGCATCACCAAAAACTCAGAGTGTCCATAGGGGCATTTGAAAGTTGTATTATGCGCGTCCTCCTCTCGAACACATATTTGATGGTATCTAGATCGAAGATCTATCTTCGAGAAATAGACTACCCCCATGTAGTTCATCTAATAACTCATCAATGCAAAGAATAGGGTACCTATTCTTAATGGTCCTCTTGTTGAGAGCACGGTAATCAATACACATGCGAAGAGTACCATCCTTCTTCACCCAAACTACCGAAGAAGCAAAAGGGTTGGAGCTAGGTCTAATGTGTCCCATGTCTAAGAGTTCCTTAATCGTCCTTTCTATTTCCTCTTTATAGTGCCTAGGGTGATGATAAGGAGAGGTAATGACAGCCTTGGTGCCCTCCTCCAACTCGATGATATGCTGAAACCCTCTATCTGGGGAAATACCCGAGGGTGCATCTACTACCCTGAACCTAATGTAGCCTTAGAGGAGATGAAACAATGTGCCACCCACTCCATGTCATCATGCCTCATAATCGCCTCCATCTTGTGAGCTGAAATCACTCTGGGTTCACCCTTTGGCACGGCCTTCAGAATCACCTGTTGACCCTCATGTAAGAACTCCAGCTACATCTTACCATGATCAACTGTATACCTGTCGATAGTCTGTAACCACTACCTACCCAACATGGCGTCTAACCCATCCAAATCATCAACATAAAAATCTACCTCTAGAAGATAGTCATCAAAGTAAATTGAAAGCCCTGGCACTTTTCCTATGCACCTTAATCTATCACCCCCTGCTACCTTAACTTCGAACTCAAGTATATCATCAACCTGTAACCTTCCCTTTGATACTCAGCGTGTGCTTATGAAATTATGTGTTGCACCTATATCTAAGAGGCACACAATATGCTGCCCTCTAACTACGCCCTTCAAACGAATGGGGTGAACAGTGGGATCACTAGAAAGGGAAGCTATAATAGGGGACTATCCAGGAGTGGATTCCTTCTTCCTCTCTTTAGGAGGTTGCTCCTCGCTTCCTTCCTCATCACTGTCATCAACATCACTGTCTCCCTACTACTCATCCTCCTCTTTCGAAAGAACCTTGACATAATGTATTTTATCCTTACCAAGGCACCTGTGATATGGTGTTCACGGCTCCCTACAAGTGAAGCATAGCTTCTTACTCCTCAATTCATCTCGTGTATCAAAGTCCAACCTTGGGGGGAAGTCTTATTATGATTCTTTTTCTTCTAGATCGAAGTGGACCCCCTATAAGGTTTCATAGGAGGTTGTAGTATTGAAGAAGGCGAGTCCAGATCATGTGCGACCTTAATAGCATCATCCAAGGTGTCCGGTTTAAGGACCTTGACCAAACCCCTAAATCTGTCATGTAAACCTTCTATGAACAACATGACCTTACACTTTTCTGTCATATCTGGAACCATAACAGAGATCCACTAAAACTCATCAATGAAATCATCTAAAGATCCACCTTGTTACAACTACGCCAAATCCCTGTAGTGGACCACAATATCCTTCCTATCAAAACGAGGGTTCAGCTTAGAGCTGAAAGTCTTGTAAGATGTGATGAGACCGTGATCCTGGGTGACTAACCCTTGATGCCACCAATCATATGTTGCTCCCTTTAAATGCATTGTGGCAAATCTAATGGCTTCCATTTCCGACATGGGTTTTAAGTGTCAGGTAGATGTTTAACTTGTGAATTCAAGCTCTAGCAAACGTCTTACTACTGCCATCAAAAACGAGGAGGCATAACTTGTTTATGGCATGCTTCAAGTCTCTATTATGTGCCCTAGGCCTCCTATCCTACTCTATCCTTTCTGCCTCCGTTTTTTATTCATGTATTGAATAAAGGTCAAATTCTGCTTAACTGGACCAGGGAACAAATCCCACTCATTGTACATAGCCATAACATTACCCGGAAGTAAGCCTATTGCCGCAGGTTGGGCTATCTCTTCCTCAACATTATTCTCAGTGAAAATGAACATCAATAGCATTGTCAATATTTAGTGTGGGGACCCTAGCAGCCCGCGCTGATCCTACCACCCTACCACCTCCACTGTGATGACTCGGTGCTCTCCTGTTTATCGAGGCTAGTTGTTGCATAATACCTGTAAGCTGTTGAAGTGCAATAGCGATATTATTATGTTCATCTCTAATAGCACGCAACGTTTCCCTCACTTCCCATTCCTGATCATTAGCATCTTGAGCCATTTGAGTGACATGTACCTGTTCAACCTGTCCAACCTATTCAACCTGTATGCTTGTCTCAAGGGTTAGCTCCTCATCAGCTGTTTAACTGTCCTCAATATCAATCTGGTCTGAAGATCCTGTCCGTTCAGGTCAAATGTGTCGAAAATTGTATGGCTCTCTATTCATGCCTAGTTTGACATTTTTCCTATTTTATCCAGCCTTTAATTCCAATAGTTTACCCACTAGTTGGCAAGTCATGTGCCTCTAATACCACTATAATAATCCAAACCCGGGAAATAAAAGAAGACTAAGCAAAAGAACAAACACAAAGAGTGAGTGTTGTTAAACCAAGCTACAAGTTCAACCTCCACTGTTATGTCGGTAACAGTTTGTGCTAATATAAAAGTGGGAGGATAATACATGAATCACGCTGATTGCATTTCATTACATATTCATTCACTTTCGTACATTTTATTTAACCAATTAGAGAGAGCACGTAATAGCTAGTAGATGGAAATCCCCATCACCCAAACTAGCAAACTGGACAACAAATATAGTCACATGTTCAAACAAAATACAGTAAATAAGAAAGAGGAACCTAAAGTTGATGTCTGGGCCTATGGCCTTCCTACTCCTCTACGGTGTTGCTTGAGGCATTCTCACACCCGTTAGTCGTGATGCTTGTAGAACGCGTGGCCATCAACTATGCCCATCGGGTGTCGTGTTAGTGTTGGTTAACGCAATGATCAGAAATGTTGATTATACCCTACTGTGCGTTCACCCCACTATAACATGACTGGTGGTAAATATTGTTAAAACCTTACACTTAGTGTTAGTGTTATTCGCAGCCCACAATCTTTGCTATACTACGCACGGGTGTTGACCGCTTTTGTCCTCTTACCAATAGTGACCCGACCTCCTCGGTTTAGTCTCTGTGTTTATACTGATATCACCATTTGTTGCTTCCAGTGCCGCACAATTCCCACATCCTTAGACATTAGAGACTGAACATACAACTTTCTAGCTAGGAGCAAGAACATACAAGTGCTTCTACTACTATCTAATTTACTCTTGACTGTAGGCTCGATTGAACAATGTAGTACACTGCAAATTACATACCTAAACCTGGGTACAATCTTCCAAGAGAACCCTGGGGCTACTTCCAGTCTCCCAATTTTTTCTTTAGGAGTTTCGTCCATAAGAAAATCCAGTCACATTTAAGCAACCAATTTCATCTTTCAATATGGCAGTATCTTTCATGGTGACAATCCCAAGAAAGCCCACTGCTTTTATAACCTCGATATGAGGGAGAGCACAAACAACAAGGCAATGTGAGATAAAAACCATTTTCGTCTTTTAGTCACTTGAGTTACTTTTGTTATATAAATGACTTTAATTCATAAAGTAACTTTATAAATCCACTTTATCAAATAAAGTGATTTAACTATAGAAAAGCTCCTCGAACTTTAATATTTCCCTGAATGAAACCAAATAAAGTCTGTGACTAGCTGGCATCCTCTAGATCAATGTTGTTAGCCTATCCGGATGGGAAGATAGACCAACAAGGTGCCAGAAAGGCCTAGCGCAGAGAAGGGGACATTACATTTATACAAGGCAATCAGCCAAATTCTTGAGCTGCCAGCTAAAAAGGATATTCTTGTAACATTTTTGGGATTTTTTGTCAAAACTAGAACTTTCCCCAATAAAAAATAAATTTAAAGTTTAAGCCTTAGTAATGTTTGCCACTCAGCCAGCTTCGAATCAGTAATTGTTTAAGCTTACCAGGTTTAATTTATCATTACCCATTGTACTTGAGCACTAGCACACCCAATTTGACGTTCATTCTTCATAAGTGCTTGTCTTGCCTGTGTTTCCTTCGTTGTAGCATCATTTTGATTTCCCAATCTATCATTATCCATTAGTCTCACTACTTCCTAACCACACATCAGCTGCAAAGGACTTTATTGAATGTGTTGCCCATCACAATTAAGCTAAGTTACCAGATTCTCTCTAGAAACCCTCACAGTTTGGTTTGATTTTTTGCAAAGTTTGGTCCTTGTCAAATTCACCCCAAACTCACCTGCAAACCACAAATTTGCTGCAAATTCTATCAGAGAAATCCAGGCGGAATTTGGGGCGAATTTGCTGCCCAATGCCAAACCCAGGCTGAATTTGGTCTCAAAACAGGCTTTTTAACCTTTTTAAAGTGTTTTTTTGCCCAATTTGGTCTACTCAACCCTCTCAACCATAAAAGTGACTACTAAAAATGCCAAGAAGGATGGTTTATATGTCACGTGTACCTATATGAATGAAAAAAAAACTTCCTTATAGAGGAAATCCAAATTGACAATTATAAAGGAATTTCTTTAAAAAAGCTATGATATCTTTAAACCAAGCTTAAAATTTGAATCTTAACCTTTGATCTAGCTTGTTAGAAATCCTCTAACCAATACAAAATAAAAACTTCAGATAACTATCTTATTTTTTTATTATTCCTTTCATTCTCAAACTGTCCCCTTGATATGGAGATAATAAAATAAGTTCAATGCATGTGACCAAGCAAGTGTATCATGTTATATGTATGGCTAAATGATGCAATTAATATCCTATTGAATTGAAACATAGATGTGGTGGTGTACTTTGCTATGTTGCTTTACTATTAGCATAGTGGCGTATAGACTTATTTGTTGTTGCATATGTACACACGTACATTTTGTTTTTTTAAATATGTTCTTGGACGGATGAACCCCAACCCACCCCCAAAAAAATTGAACGAATTTTCAATGCGTATCTCAAACCCAAATCCAAACCCACAACTTAGTAATTAAGCAATCACTTTGAAAATGTTTACCTTAATCCCATAGGTTTTTTAATAATCGATATATCATACAAGTACTTTGTTTATGTTCTCTGCTTGACCATTAGCCCTTAGCTAATATAGACTCAAAGGGGAGTTTTAAAAAAAATAGAATTTTACTTTCATAAGCCAAATCACATGATTCACCAAGTGCCCAACTCAATGACTTGTGGTGTGGGATTGAAAAGCAGATTTGATAACTATGTGCGAATCATTAGACTAATTTGTACCCTAAACATTGTTATCTAGCAAGGAACTTTTGGTTCACTTGTTCGTGTATTCGGGGACAGCCATAACATTCTTCCAAGTGTACATTTTTCTTATTTTCAATGGACCAATAGATTCTAGTCTTCACTCTTTGAATAACTCCTACAGTTGAGATGTGTTAGTTTTATAGGATCTCTGATAGAAAGAATATCAGATTATATCAGACTTTACTTACTTCTTATTGTTTGTGTGTAGCAGGGTTGTACCTTCAGAATGCTCCAATGTGCTTTGTCTGGAATACTGAATGCTGAAAAGAATGTATTTGATAATCTGCAATATTACTCTGCGGTACTGGGACTGCAAGTATGTTATGTATTGATATTGCCTTATCCACCGAAGAGAGCAAATACTTATATAAGATGAAGGGTTATTTCCCCGTAGGTGGCCACGTAGAGTCATGCCCCTACGTGGTCACAACCGTTAGTCAGCATAAATAACTGGCAGTTAATCACGCCAAATAAAACATGTTCGATAATACTTAATATGTATATCAATTGCAACATAAATGGAGCCCGATCCCTGATCGGAGATAACAATGTTATAATGATAGTAACCTGATGAGAATTGGCAACAGCAGTAATATCAATAATGACAGTAACCCGATGTCAATCGGCAACAGCAGTAAGAGAGGCCTGATCTGAATCATGTCTTGTGTAACTTATATACATACATACATATATGTATATGTATATGTATATCAGAGCATAATAGATTCAGATACTCAGTATTACTTTGACTGATGCTAAACTTTCAACAAGATGGTCGTGAACACATGAAATCTCTCGTCAATGGTATATAACATTTTAACCTATTTCTTTGTCTCAAAGAACGTTTGGCCATTGTAGACCTAGAAGTATTTTCCTTATCATGGCATTAATTCCTATGTGGCCACTTGCTACACCTTTGTGTGTTTCAAGTATGTTCCTTCTTCACAGATTACTCATCTTCATAGTACATAAATAAGTCCAGTTGTATACAACCATTGACTAATTGCTATGTCCTTCTCTTCGATGCCTATCTCTTTTGCATGCCTCTATAGAACAAAAATGCAGATAAGTACTCTACAATGTTCCCATTCCATGATGATAATAGAGCAATCTAGAACAAGCTTTTTAAAAGTCTTCACTTGTACCTATTGGTGCCCGTGCAATATCCCTAGTATTTTGTAAAAACCAAGGAACCCTCAATGTTTTTCCTCTTGAACCTTTAGTTTTGCATAACAGCCCCTAGCATCAAGAGTCAAGACCTCTAATGTGACTTTTGTGCTTCTCATTTAGTTTTGTTTCCTAAGTTTCCCCAATCATATATTGATATTATTGACATTTTGTCTTCGATATTTGGAGTTCATCCTTTAAGAAGTAGCATCAAAGTTGATCAAACTAAAAATTCAGTTGGTGAATCAATTTATAATGTTCAAGTCTTAGACAGCCTTGATGTACACAAATATTCCAAAAGTGAGGAATTTATAAGTAAAATAGTTAAGTTATGCTTGAAGAATTATATGGAGTCTTCATATAATTTTGCAATTTGAAGACTATAATACTACTACACACGTTTACATCCCCACTTTCCTTGGTGTTTGTGTTCTTCATTCTCCTCACAATTTGCAACTTATGAAACTACTTCGGACTTCTCCTCCCTGTCTGATACCTTTGCAAAACCCTCCGCTACACGTATACTTTACAAACTACAAAACTACTTTCACGTTTCTACACGATTGATTTCCTTATCCTTTATAGAACCGTCTTCCCTGCTTGAAATTAGCAAACTTATTATGAAACTGCATTGCACATCTGCATCTCATTTTCCTTAGTCTTCCAAAACTCTTTCTCCACACTTCAAGTTTGCAGATGGCAAAACTACTCAGCACATCTGCAAACTTTGCACAACTCCTTGATCAATGTGTAGTTTGCAAAACTACCAACTACGCTCATCTCTGCAATTCTGCAAACATACATTGTAGACTTTCTTGCTTATTCAACAATCTTGCAAACTGCTTCCAAATTTTCAGATCCCGCATTTTTCCACCTTCTTTGTTTGTGGAATTTTCTCTTCTTGCAACCTACTAACCTCCATGCAATCCCACCCTGTATATCTACTCTTCTCCACAATCTTGTCTTGCGGACTTGCAGGTCCTTTTTCCACCTTTGCAAACTGCACTTCTGCACCTAGCTTTCCAACTTCCACCATTTGCCAACAGTATCTCTGTGACCAATCTCTGCTTGCCACATATCCACACACTCGTCCACTTAATACTACAATAAACAGGCTTTCCATGTGATTAAAATTGACAACTAATTCATTGAAGCAATAACATCTCTATGCTTGATTAGGGCATTGTCAATGGCAATTTTCCCCATCCAAGTGCCATTTTCACCCAGCCACATGTGCCATCTCAAATTTTAGGGGAATAATTCAAACTGATGGTTTTGAAGATTCTGGCACACACCATAATGTACATCCATCCAATCACAGCGGAAGTTGTCTGGTATTCTGTACTTATTATGCCAAAAACGCTCATTCTTGCATCCAGAAATATGAAAGACGATAAGGGATTAGCCATTAAAATGATTTATGTACACTCGCCGGCATGGAATATTAAGATTTATAAGAGCAACCCTTGTGCTAATTGGATAAGGTGACCGCAACACATTGTTCTGTTGGTTGTTGATGCAGGCAAAGGATGAATAACTAAGGCCAAAGGCACACCCAACTATCCAAGCCACCCTGTAAGAGTTAACACAGTGGAAGAAAACACGAGGAACAACACCAAGGAAAGAGAGAACAAGGATATATTTATTGATTCATCAAATATTCAGCATACATGCTCAGCTGTAAGGCCTTCTGGGTTACGGCCAATTACAAATGTACAACTTCCAGATCTCCAAATCAGCTTTTTAAATCCACATATCTCTTTTTCTTTTGACCTCTCCCCAAAAATCTGCCCTAACCCTAAACCTAAACACCCTACTTATACTTGCCAAAATGGCTTACGGATAATTCTAGAACATAGAGAAACCACAAGTCGGCCCTCATCAAATATAATTAACTATACCAAAATTAAATGTGAGCAAAGTCGGCCCAATTGAAACTAGGTAGAATGAACTAATGTGTAGGATTACAAAGAAACTCAGGATGCTCCTGCATCAGAGACAACCAGGGTTGGGAAAAAATGATTCTCCTGAATCATGCAAGTGTCACAACTTGAGTTGAATCCAACTCAGGCTGAGAAATCCATGTAGCATCTTCAACTGGTCTATTCTTCCACTTCACCAAATATTCATAGTAATCTTTTCCTCCTGTGCTCTTACCAACTCTTTGATCCAATATCTGTTCAACCTCTTCAATTTGTTTCTTAGGATAATCATCAGGTACAACAATTTCATCCTCTGACTCATGATACTTATACAAATCAGCAATATTGAATATAGGAGATATATCCATGTCATCAGGTAACTCAACTTCATAAGCATTACCACTATCAAACTTCTTCAAGATCTTACAAGGTCCAAATTTCTTCATCTTCAGTTTACTGTATGTTCTAGCTGGGGAATCTTCTTTTCTTCAAATGAACCATCACCTCATCACCAACTTGAAAATCATGGTGTCTTCTAGACTGATCAGCATTCTCTTTATGCTTCTGATTACTTTGTTCCAATCTCAACTTCACTTCCTTATGCAAAGACTCCATAAAATCAGCAAATTCTTCTCGTGCAGCGCTTCTCTTTTCTTCACCAACAACATCTCTCAAATCTGATATGCCTCTAGGATGCATTCCAGTAACAATCTCAAAAGGTGTCTTCCCTGTACTCCTATTCACAGAGTTGTTATATGCAAATTCAGCTTGTGCCAATACCATCTCCCAATTACTTGGCTTATTTCCAACCAAACATCTTAGCAAATTACCCAAGCTTCTATTCACAACCTTTGTCTGTCCATATGTTTGTGGATGGAATGTAGAACTAAACTTCAACTCACTACCCATCTTCTTTCACAAAATCTTCCAAAAATATCCAACAAACTTACTGTCTCTGTCAGAAATAATACTTCTTGGTAATCCATGCAATCTCACAATCTCTTTAAAAAAAAGTTCAGCAACATGCCCAGCATCTGATGTCTTCTTACATGGTATAAAATGAGTCATCTTAGAAAATCTGTCCACTACCACAAATATGGAATCATACCCTTTCATTGTCTTAGGCAATCGAAGAACAAAATCCATACTAATGTCAGTCCAAGGTTTCTCAGGAACAATAATAGGTGTATACAAACCAGTATTTTGACTCACTCCTTTTGCAACTTGACAAACTCCACAAGTCTTTACAAATTTTTGAACATCCTTATACATTTGTGGCCAATAATATTTTTCTTTCAGCAAACCCAATGTCTTATCAATTCCAAAATGTCCAGCTAATCCACCACTATGATTTTCCTTAATTAGATTCAACCTCATAGAACTTCTAGGAATACACAACTGAATGCCTTTGAACAACATACCTTCTTGAATGAAATACTCATCATACTTACTTATGTGATCTGTCAGATTTGGTGCTCTGCACTCTCTCCATGCCTCAGAAAAATCAGGATCAGCATCGTATAACTCTTTCATCTCATCAAAACCAAGAACTTCAACCTTCATTTCAGTCAACAAAGAACATCTTCTACTCAATGCATCAGCAACTTTGTTAGTAACTCCACTCTTATGCTTAATCACAAATGTAAAACTCTGCAAATATTCAACCCACTTCATATGTCTTTGATTCAATTTATGTTGACTTCCCACATATTGTAAAGCTTTATGATCAGTATACAACACAAACTCCTTAGGCATCAAATAATGTCTCCACTTCTTCAATGCTTGAACAATAGCATAAAACTCTTGATCATACACAGAATATTTCCTTCTAGCATCATTCAACTTTCCACTAAAGAAAGCAACAGGCTTACCTTCTTGACTTAATACAACTCCTATTGCATTACCACTTGCATCACATTCAACTTGAAATACTTTGTTGAAATTAGGCAAAGCCAATACCGGTAATTCTGCAACCTTTTGTTTCACAGTCTCAAAACTCTTATCAGCTCCATGTGTCCACTTGAATTCCTTTTTATCTCCCCTCATTGTCTCAGTCATAGCATTGCAAACAACACTGAAACTCTTTATAAACTTTCTATAAAAACTAGCTAAACCATGAAATGATCTTACCTCACTCACATTCTCAGGTGTAGGCCATTCCAAAATTGCTTTAACCTTCTCAGGATCCATCTTCAAACCATTAGCTGAAATCACAAATCCCAGATACACAATCTCCTCTTGCATAAAAGAACACTTTTTCAGATTAATCAGCAACTTTTCCTCTTTCAACCTCTGCAATACTTGTCTAATATGCTCAAGATGTTCTTCCTTAGTCTTACTAAATATCAGAATATCATCCAAATAAACAATCACAAATTTACCCTAAAATCTTTTCAAAACTTCATTCATTAACCTCATGAAAGTACTAAGTGCATTAGTCAAACCAAAAGACATAACCAACCATTCATACAAACCATCTTTTGTCTTGAAAGCAGTCTTCCATTCATCACCTTCTCTGATTCTGATCTATTGATAACCACTCTTCAAATCAATCTTGGTAAAATAATTTGCTCCACTTAAACAATCCATTATGTCATCCATCCTTGGCATAGGAAACCTATATTTCACTGTTATCTTGTTAATGGCTCTGGAATCAGTACACATTCTCCATTCTCCATTCTTTTTAGGTGCTAATACAGCAGGTACAGCACATGGACTCAAGCTTTCTCTGATCAAACCTTTCTGCAACAACTCATGCACTTGTCTGTTAAGTTCTTCATTCTCTGTAGGTGTCAATCTATATGGTGCTTTGTTTGGCAAACTTGCTCCAGGAATCAAATCCATACAATGACTTATACTTCTTACTGGAGGTAATCCATCAAGAAGATCATCAGGAATAATGTCTTTATATTTATTGAGCAATTCTGCAATTTCTTCTGGCACTTGGTTAGCATTATTCTCTTGCACTTGGCCTTCATTGACAAAACTTGGATTTCTTGAAATTATGGCAAAACAAACCTGATTCTTCTTCACTTCCTTTTCAAATTGTTTCCCATTAACCATACAAATCTTTACAGTAGTACAATTAACCTCATCTGGAACTTCAATCAAAGGCAACAATATTTGTTTCTTCCCATTCACCCAAAGAGTATATTGATTCAATATTTTATCATGTATAGCATGTCTATCATATTGCCAAAGTCTACCCAACAAATTATGACAACAATCCATGGGCATAATATCACACAAAACTTCATCAACATAATGTCCAATTTTAAATTTCACAAGGCATTGCTCACTTACCAATATCTTATGCTCATCTTTGATCCATGAAACATGATAAGGTTTGGGATGTTTCAACCTCTCTAACTGCAACTTGGTAACCAGCTCTTCTAATGCCAAATTTGTAGAACTCTCACTATCAATGATCACTTTGCAACATTTTCCAGCCATCTTACATCTTGTCTTGAAAAGACTTCTCCTTAAAACAGGTTCCTCATCACTTTTATTACATAAGATTCTTCTCACCATCAAATTTTCTCCAACCTCAGGTCCACTTGATGAACTTTCAATGTCTTCTTGAATCACAGCATTTCTATTATTCTCTCCACTTTCAGAGGATCTACATTCAAAAGATCTATGCCCTTCTTTGCCACATCTAAAATAATTACCATGAAATCCACTTCTAGAATAGGAATTACCTCTTCCTCGGTAACAATTAGTGCCTCCTTGGTAAGAATTACCACCTTTCCATTCAGTCTTGCCTTTATCATCACTCTTCCATTCAGATTTGACTTTATCTTGCATAGAATCGTCAGATCTACTACTTTCTCCATAAGATCTACCTCTACCTCTTTGGAATCTACCACCTCTACCTCTTTGTCTTTGTTCATGCTTCTTTGTCAAGATCTCCTCAGCCTTCAAAGCATATTGGTATGCTTCTTCCACACTTTCCAACTTCACAAAACTTATCTCATCTTGAATTCCAGATCTCAATCGATTAATGTACCTTGCAATTTTCTCAACATCATCATCCACATGTCCAGATCTGATGTCCAATCTATAGAATTCCTCAGTATATTCTTTCACAGTCATGTCCCTTTGTTTCAAATTTTGCATCTTTCTCAATAAGCTAACTTGGTAATCAGCAGGAAGGAATTTGTTCTTTACCTTGTTCACCATCTTTGGCCAAGTTCTTATCTTCTCCTTTCCTCTCCTTTGTCTATCAGTTTGCAAGTGCTCCCACCATAATGATGCATGACCTTTTAGCCTAGTGACTGCAATCTTCACCTTTCTATTATCAGGAGTGTTTTCATACTCAAAGAACTTCTCCATATTAGAGATCCAATCTAGCACAGTATTTCTATCCAATTTCCCATCATAAGGAACAACTTCTACAACAGGCTTTGAATTTGCCCTAGACAATAATCGCAACAATCTTTCCTCATCTCGATCTTCTTCAGGTTCTAGATTATGGTTTGGTGCTGCTGCTTCATCATCACTTACATCTTCATGATGCGCTCCTCTACTCTAGGCTGTCTCCACAGCATCTAATCTGGCTGCAATTTGTCTTAACTGATCCAATATAGCGTTATCAACATTATTTCCTCTACCACGAACCATCTTTACAAATCAGGTTCCTGCAAGATCGTAACCCTCTGCAAGTTATAGGTCAAATCCACAAATCTGCCACCTTACAACCAGATCCAAATCAAGGTTCTACACGATCCAATCTCCACAAGGATGAACTTCGGGCTCTGATACCAACTGATGCAGGCAAAGGATGAATAACTAGGGCCAAAGGCACACCCAGCTATCCAAGCCACCCTGCAAAAGTTAACACAATGGAAGAAAACACGAGGAACAACACCAAGGAAAGAGAGAACAAGGATATATTTATTGATTCATCAAATATTCAGCATACATGCCCAGCTGTAAGGCCTTCTGAGTTACGGCCAATTACAAATGCACAACTTCCAGATCTCCAAATCAGCTTTTTAAATCCACATATCTCTTTTTCTTTTGAACTCTCCCCAAAAATCTGCCCTAACCCTAAACCTAAACACCCTACTTATACTTGCCAAAATGGCTTACGGATAATTCTAGATAATAGAGAAACCACAAGTCGGCCCTCATCAAATATAATTAACTATACCAAAATCAAATGTGAGCAAAGTCGGCCCAATTGGAACTAGGCAGAATGAACTAATGTACAGGATTACAAAGAAACCCAAGATGCTCCTGCATCAGTTGTAGTCAACATACAATGTCTATTATTATGAATTGTTCATTTGCCATTCTCAGGTAGTTATGAGCATCAATTGGTTGACAGTTGTGTTCCTCTTGGCAGCTGTTGGCTCCTCTAAACATATTGTGTATCATCAAGAAAAGTAGTACAATGCCGTCAGATCAACTCCAATCCAGGGCTGATCATCTTGGGTCTTCACCTGAAATAATTTCATGTGTGAATAAAGATATATATTACTACAGACCTGCTAAGTCTCTATTATTACTTCATGTATTTAATTTATCAGATATAGGAGCAAACATTGGTTTAGTACTTGTGAAGTTAGGAGGCTCAAATGAACTGTCATGTATATAATCAGATATTTGCAAGGAGAGATCTATGAGGAGCGAATCTCATGACTGGTACCTGCATAATCTGATTTTGGAAGCAATTGTGCTCTCCTGTATCATCAATATTCTACTAAACCTATGTAATTTCAACCAAATGCAACTTTATCTGAGAGATTTCTGATATTTTAGCAATGGTTGTCAGTGTTTTTTAAAGTTTCATCCCTTCAATAAGCACAATCATCTTTATTTATTTTTCTTTTTTGGCAGCACAATCATCTTTTTTTTCTTTTTTTTGGGGCAGCACAACCATTTTTTTGGCTGTCCCACAGAGGATGGGGAACATAAACAACAATTGGGTACAGTTATCTTCATGAGAATACATAAGCCAATAAACTATAAGGCATTAAATAGTCATCTTCAGAAGAACAGAATGCCTTCAACCACATAATTACCTGTCAGAGAAATAGGTACTGGTTCAATGACGTCATTTAAATCGCGACCATCAATAGTAAAACCCCAGCGATTTGGAGTTGGGCCAGCGATATATGCACATGCTCTTTCATCAGTATCCTTCAAGAAAACCTATCACCACACAAAATTTGGTGAGTATGAGAACTCATGAAACTTTTCATCTCAATTACTTAGCTTCTATAATGACCAAAGTCAGCAGGCATCAGAAATATAAAAAATAACATGAACAGCAATTACAATAGATGACAATAAGTCCCTGACAACTATTATACACTTTAAAAACAACATTTTCCTGATCATAAAATATTATTGTTAGCAATGCTTTGACAAGGAATATCAAAGACATCCTACTATGTTATAGCTGATCATAGAAGCAACAAAAGGAAAATACTGCGGCTAGCCACAGACGAGTTTCTCATCAAACTGGTTTTTCACTAAAAACTTTACACTGTTTCCAAAAATGTGCCGAAACAAGCAGTTTGTAGGCCATGCCAGTCTGAACCGGTAGGTCAGTTTTTCATATTGACAGGTATTTCCAATCAAAAGCTTGCACTTGTTTGCAAGGTACATTTTTTAAGAATTTGAGACTTGGTTAGAGTGCTTCACTCGTTCACCCCATCTCGTATCACAACAGAGAACACACAAGAGGAGCTTCCTCTGGACATTGTATGCTGCTGCCCCACTGTGGTTTTAAAAAGAAGCATTGAAAAAAAAGGAGAGAAAAATCATTTCGCTCGCTCCCTCCACTCCATTTCACCCTCAGAAAATAAAAATTATTTTTTGTTGGCCAATAAATTTTTTAATAGCTAAAGCTTCATGCTTCCCAAAGAAAATAAAAATTATTTATGTTGGCCAAAAGCTCCATCGCCCCCTCAGAAAATAAAAAGTAAAAATAAAAATTCGGCAAAGGTACAAACTTTCCCTTTGTTCTCCATTTTTGTAAAGAGAGTTGAAAAATGTGAAATAAATGTTCTTTAACCCCTTTATTGGCGTGACAATCACATGGTATGATTTAAATGCTTTCCTCAAATGCTATGGTTTTCTAAGTTTTTTTGCTACTGACCTGAATTTAAACCTCAGTTTACAACATGTATCTCTTTAGTAAGTTTTTATGAAGACATTACCAGTTTTATATCACTTCGTTTTCTACCTGTTGGCTTTGCAGATCTGTATGAGAAGCTTGAAATGTAATAGGAAATTCATCAGCATCTTTGAAGTCACTTTTACGAGCTGTTACAGTCCCCAAATAATCCAGTACACAACCTTCAATATCCTCCTCTGTAAAATCTCCAACAATGCTAACCTAAAGCCACCAAAAGACAATAAACACTAATATCAACTGCACATGGAATATCAAAACATGCAAGAAACTCCTTTGAACACCATTTCATTCATTTGTTTTCAGTGCAAGGATTTTTTATGAACTAAATCAATACAGGGAAAGAAATGTTTATCCTCATGTGCTATGTAGAGAGCCAATGGGCAGCCTGATCACATACTATACCTCCATATTATCAGTTACAAACTGCTTCACCACAGCATCCTTCACTACAGGCAAGCTCAGCTGCTGAATTGTTTGTGGCGATGGTTCAACAAAGCGTTCATCCCCTTTCAACATGGCACGCATAATTCTATGAGCAGTAGCTCGCTCTAGACTTTTTGGCATGGCACGATAATGCGACAGGTACAGCTGTGTTGCCCTGTCGAATGCATCTTCCAGCCAAACATTGTGCTGCATAGACACAAAGTACAAAAATTTCTTAGGTGAAAATTACAGAATACTTGACCTCAAAATTTCCAAAACCAAATTAAGATAGGTTTTTCATACATCCTTTCCTTAGTATAGAACACAACTTGCTAGTTTAATGGAATATTATATCAACCCATTTGGAAGCAACAAACAATATTAGAATCATTACATATGTATTAATTCAGTAACCCTCTTCTTAGTTTAAAATGTTATTATCACCCACAAAAGGCCTGATATGAAGAATATTTGAAAGAACAAAAAACAAAAATACAGTTTATTACTATTTTTTTTCAAATTTTGCTTGCCAGAACACTAAAATTGATCCATAACAAATTACTAGAAAACCGAAATTGATATAATACAGTCTAAATAAATAAATAAAATGAACAAATTTGGAAAATAGATAATAAATTGAAAACAATAATTGATATGCCTTGCTGCTATTGAAAATAAATAAACTAAATGGACTTATAGAAAGCTACGCACCAAACAAGTACGAAACTCAAAATTGATGATAGTAAGGTTTAAATAATACCTCAATCACCATATGAAGTAGTTGAAAAGCTGCACGCATTCCACCATCCCTTAGATTGAAATGAAACTCCATACAGATAAATTCCTCAGTAGATTCTAGAGCACAGTTAATAAGGTGGTTGACACAGAACAATTCCACCTACATGGCCACATAATAGTTCCAAATATTATGGCTTTTAATTTGCAAAGTAAAGTCACAGAAATCTACATATGAGGCCCCCTCTGCTACTATGCTAGCACACAAACATGATTTGGCCTAAGACATGCACAACAGATTTCTGTTTCTAAGAATAATTTTCTTAATAATCCATACCTACAGTACTTAACATTTTATGATTATCATATAGACCATTGTGCCCACTTTACAATAACAAACCCTTTTACTGAAAACATACAAATAATGCTTGACTTCACTTATAGCATAGTTCCTTCACAATCTTAATCTAATTAATGAAAACTTGATTCTGGTAACCAGACAATTCCTTAGCTGATTTATTTGTATTCATCACGTGCTTTTTGTTTCACATTCCCACATTCAAGAGGTTTCTCCATCTTCTGAAACCAAAAAATGAGTTCCACAGGTTCAAAGAAAGCATTAACTAGTCGCCAGGCAACAAAAATGTGCTTGTTTGCCTCAAATCTTCTGGTGTTTCCAACTCTGGAAATTGGAGATATTTTTCTATTTAATTATTCTAATAAGCAAGAAGGGAACATAATCTTTTCACATGAGTACCATATTCACAAATTCAGAAACAGCTGATTTAATTGTTAATTATGTTTCACCCATGAAAATATAAATCCTCTCTAGTCTATATCACATGAGTACTTTCTACAGTCTAAAAGATATACTTGATTATGATTCCTACTATCAAGAAAATATAATTCAAAGTGAAAGAAAAAATGGTAACTTGAAAAATCTAATGCTAGTTTCCGTAGTAGCTAGGCTCTCATGATTGCATATTGCTACTACAGTCCAAGCTTATCCTTACAGTTGGGCGCAAAAAGACTAACAGTTCAACTCAAATCCAACATAGATAACCCTGTAAATTGGCACGTAAGTATAAGACAAGGATCAACTTTCTTCAAAAGAACTGATTTAATTCTAGATGTCAAATAAAAACAATAATAAATGACAAATCTTTTTTCATGACAGACAGCTAGATCAGCCTTTGCATATATCCCTCCATGTAAACAATCCATCCATGATCAACCAAAAAGATGAAATTCTGATATTATTCTAGATAATTGATATTGTAATCAGACCATTGCCTCAAGACGCCATCCATGTGAATCTTCTGAATAGCAAAATATGATGGACTGAATACACATATAATGCCAAAAGCCTAAACAAGAACAAAAACTAAATCATATTAAGCATCCCCCAATCGCCAGTTTGTTTGTGGTAATGTTATACCTGTTCCCTTGAAAACCCATCAACTCTTCCACTTTCGCTGAGAGTGCGAACCCCTACAATAACTGCACCTCGGGTATCAGGAGTTTCTTTAGCTCTTCCTCCACTGACAACTAGCCTCAGAACGCCCCCTTTAGCTTCATTCTGGGAAACCTTTATTTTTTGAAACATCCAGCACACACAGTTTAGAAAATGTATAATATATAAAAAATTATTAAAATTAAAGTTTAGCTCTATGCTGCCAGAATATAAATACCTTGTAATTTATGCGAATGCCATTTGAAAGTTGGCATTGTACTATCCCTGTGTCCTTATCAACAAGCTTCACTACAGTACCATCCTCATCGATTGGAACAAAAGATGGCTTTCGTTCTAACCACAAATGTTCCAGCTGTGATGTTGATATGAGTTCCTTAGGCACCTCCAGCTGAAGGGCCATCAAAAGTATTGTGCAATTAATGAAAACCAATTATTCCATCAAAATCAAACTCCCAGTCATTCACAGTATAAGAAAATAAAAATATTTCCAGATGTGAAAATTTAATAGAGATATTAAATCCAAAAAATATGCCCATTATTTCTCATTTTTCTAAGATCCTAACCTATTAGTGGCTCTTTTATTTTATAGAACTTCAGACTGAAAAATAATTTAGAATTCTACTTCTCAAGAAGAATACACAGAGCACATCCAAGCTACTCTTTAATACGTGCAATGTCTTACTATACAACTTACTTTATGAAAATAGTGAGATTCCTTTTTGCAGGAGAGAGATGTTTGAAATGCATAAAAAGTTTAAGTACAAAGGTCAACAGATTTAAAATTCAAATACAAGAACTATTTTGTAATTTGTAATAGTGAAGTGAAAAAACCTCTAACAGAGATAGAATTTCCACATTGATTGTAACCATGGTAACTACATTCAAATTGTTCACTTATCCAAAATGCGTACCATAATTTCCCTTTCAATACTTGTGAAGATTGAATAGAGAGAGCATAAACAATTCCCAACTTTCAAAACTAACTTCTTACTGTGCTCAAATTTGTGACAAGTTCAGCACATGAATTTTATGCAAAAGAAAGATGACAACACAAACAGAACCTGTAATTCCTGTCCCATCCAATGTAATGTCCCAACTTTAGCAGTCGACCAAGTGTGTGCGCGTTAGCCTAGTTCTACATGGTCCCGAGGGCTAACGAAGGGTTTTAAAGGATCTTAGAGTGTTTTGGCCTAGTCATCTCCGGTTTGGGCCAAAACGGAGTTGATTTACTCAGTCTCAGGCATACTATTTTAGTAAGTCAACAGGACCCAGGGGAAGCTAGTTTTGGTGATTGGATTTGATACTCCTCAGCGAAAGCTTTCCAATGAGCTATCACTCGTGTTGTTCGGAATCCAATAGCTAATATATTTGTATGCCTGCAGTATTATTAAAGTAACATTTAATTTAGTTGTAAAATATTAAAGCGTTACTTTAATATAAAATTTTATGGGACTGTGTACAAATCAAAGGGGGCGCCTAAGGGAGACAAGTGATTATTTTAATATGTTTTATATTCCACATCTTTTATCCCACATTGCTCATGTGAGTTGAATCGACCCTTGGAGAAAGAATAAAAGGGAGTATTAGTGGCTTCATTCGGCAGGTTGAATATGAGAATAAAATTGATGTGTGAGTTGCAGATCTGTTCTCGGCATTAGAGGACATCTATCCTCTCTTGTGACATTCTAGACGTCATTCCCTTGGGGTTTGGCCTTTGGAATTCATTGCTATCAGCTTCATTAACAGCCAGATTGGGCGCATTTCCAACTACAAGCAGATTGGATGTTTGTTCATATCATTCCCGTTTCTTGTCCGATGCTTATGTCATTCTGAAGGGATGATTTTATGAAGGTCTTGGACTGATTGAAGGCAGATTTTACTGTAGCAGCACTGTAGCACAGCACTATTTATGCTACTGTAGCATGACACTATTCACATCATTGTAGCACAGTACTATTCATATTACTGTAGCAGCAAGATGGGAAGTCATTACTAGAACATTATGTTATAATGCTGGAGTAATTGGTGAGTTGAAAAGTCTGCTATGCATTTGATTTTATTAGTTTGAAAATTAATATTATTTCAACAGTAGTTCAATCTTCAGTTTGCATATTATTATAAATTCCTTCTTATTCATGTTATGTGGTTTCAAATCTATAGAAAGACAAAAACAAACAAACATTTTATTTCCGGAGCCATAAAGGGGTTTAAAGTTTAAACATTTAACGGAGAAATTAAGTTGGATGCAAATTATTTGACTAAATTCCTATCAGCAGATGGTTCAGTTTTTGGGCATTTCTAGGGTGCCCATTACATCTGATCTCCTTCAAATTTGTCTCTGGAATTACATCATAAACTCATGTGTAACAAATTTATTTTTACCTTTCTCCTCTCTAACAAATTCATTTTACAAAAGATGGCCTCAAAAATAAGCTATAACAGTGTAGACTGCTTTTGAAGAGAGGACAGTCAAGCCATTCTACTATAACTTTCTGGCACCAAAAATAAAGTGTTCAACTCACAGCATTTCTTATGATAAAAGGCTAAAAGCCAAAAACCTTGATTACGTTAATGAACATTCAAAGATGACAAATCAAAGTCAGTGGTTTCTTATTTCTGGGGACATGATTAAACTAGAAATATGTACTTCATTGTATGCATACAATTAAGCTGTCTGAAATAATCTTTATGAAATTAATTAAGATTGGAACATGGCAATCTTCTACAGCACGCACACAATGATTCTAACAATATTCTTTAAGGGGACTCACAATAGCCAGCAACCAGAATATAACAGGCATAAAAGGATTTGTAAAGTTATTAGTAATAGTGCTGAGATTCCAATCCTCAATAACAAGAAAGTAAGATATTTTACGGCCCAAGACAACTGTGAAATCTGGATTTTTCTAAAACAAACTGGTAAAAACTTATATGAGAATAGTGAAGTCATTATCAAATCCGAGAAGTACAGCCAGTCCAAAAAAGTGGCTACTGGCTAGATTTGAACCAGATCCAATCAGATATAATAACAATGGTAAATTGCTATTAGATTGCAAAATTAAAATATAGGTATAGCATAATCAGAAAAATGCATTCCAGGAGTTTTCAAGCAACATTTGATTTACACGATGAGAAAATAGAGGTCTATTAAGCTGTAGTATAATTCGTTGATAACACAAGCCTGTCAATGTTACTGAACCAGATTGATGCAGGAAATAAATAGATATAAATAACTGAATCTTGTTGCACTTTTCAACAATATTTCATGATATACATACCCAGACTTTGGGTCATAACAAATCTGTAAAAATTCAAGATAAGCTTCGTGTTATCATTAGATTGACATTAAGAGAGGGCATTAAAATAATCCAAAGAATGTTGTACAAAAGATATGACACCATTGTTTCTAAAACACAGTCTCTACTCTAGAAAATAATGTCAAAATGAAAGGTCGAGGCAAACTAAAATCGGTACAGCTTTATGTCACTAAGTTGCTACAGGAAAAGAGGTCAAATAATCATACCTCTGGCTCCGGTTCTATAGGTCCTTTCAGGCCTTCATTAATAGCAGTAGTTATCTCCTCTGGAAATATCCGAAATTCAACATCTCCACTACCGTCTTTGTGCACTGTCTTTGGTACACAAGCAACAATTGCTGCAGGAAGAGGTGCAGTAGGTTTCCCAAAATCTGCAATATACTCCAAGACTTTCGCTCCAGCAGAATTGACCTGCACAAAAATGCTAGGTGTCAGAAGCCCCAAACATAGCTTAGATTTATACACTCTTAAAAAATATCAGTTTTGTTACATAATAATATCATAAATATGAAACTCCCACAAAAAAGAAGAAACCATACAGATCCATAACACTGCAATCCAAGAATTGCTAAAATCACAAAAATACACTAGAAATAATCTGCCTACAAGAAAGGGTCTTCCAATTCTAAGAATATACTGATGTCTGTTCTGCGATAACAAGCATAACAATACCATAATCATGCAACTCATCAGCTGATTTTTTTTTTAATATTCTATCTAATGCTCAAATGGAAGCTTCAATTACAACAACTAACAATTATTCTAACAATCCAATTTCTTTCATTAGACACAAGATCATTTTGTAGTAGGGAAATCCAACTGTAAGTAGCAAAGTAATATTGCAGAGAAACAAGGGTTCTAGTCTCCATGACATTTTAACAAACTAAAATTCATGGGTTCAACAAATGGTTCAAGGCAAGTGTGGACCTGTGTTTTTAATAGCCCTTGCCCAGCCTTTTGAAACTAATCCAACCTGTGACCCTTAGAGAGCATTAATAGAACATCATACAAGGTAATCTTATGATGTTGGATAAAAGTGTGGCTTGTGGCTTCTTACCTGCTTAGGAAAGTATTATATGGCACTAATTATTAACATGTGCCCATCTTGATCTTACAAACCTTGGGAGCTTGCAAAGTCAAGTCCCCATATGGAGAAAGGCCACGGAGTTTCAAGCCATTGGGGAAGTTTTCTCTTCTCAACTAATCATCAATGAAATACACAAGTAGTATTGTTAGTATTTCTAAATATGAAAGCTCTTGAAAGCTCTTTAGGATTGATATTCTTTTTTTTTTTAAAGATTGGGATTTAATTAAATCAACAAATTGGATTTCCAAAATGCAGAAAAATAAAGGGGGGGAAGAGTTTAACCCCTGAATTGTGGAATATAATTATTTTGATTTCATTTATGTTCATATCGCTGATTGCATTGCATTGTGCAATGCAAGCTACATAGTGCATTAATGATATTTAGATACTAAAAGTTATCAAAATTTCAATTACAAACTATTTTATAGAACAGAAGAGGAAGAAAAATCGATTGTCATATGTAACATCGCATTAGGCTTTCAATCTTTTGGTATGAGTAGTTGTTTCTCACATTAACAAGGGACTTTACAATTAGTTTTTTAAGAAGTATCAACAGTATGTATTAAAATGAGAGTAATTATTTATTACAATATCCATTAAGTTAAGGTTATGAAAGATCCAATGCCATTTAATGTACGCCGTCTCATTATATTTCTAGTTGACCAACAACTCTTAAATCTTCCTTTATCAAAGTTTTAATAGTTTTTGTTAAGAAGGTTGCATTTTCCTATAGCAAAGGTTGATGATTTTATTACCAGAATTGCATGGACACAGATATGCATATGGTATCCAATACAAATAGATGGGGATGGGGAGACAGGTTTTAGGAGGGACAAATTTTGATGACAGGGACACCAAGGACTTAAATATGGGAACAAGGGTGCAGTGTGGAGAAACAGCAAGCATAATATATGTAATAATAATAACAAATATCCATATCATAAACATAATTTATATAACTTATAACCATATAATATAGATTCTAATGTTGAGAAAGTGACATGTGAGAGAAAAAGGAAAGCATTTGAACGAGAGTTCAAATTATTTAGGGATGATAATGACATCCTCATGAAAAATCTACAATATCAAACAAGGTAAACATAGAAACATTTGAACTTATAATATGAGGCTTAAGGAGTAATTCAATCAATTAAAAAGGAAACTAACAGATAGATAATAAAAATAATGGTTTATTTAAGGGTTGATGCCCTTACGTTGGAAGGAAATAGATGGCTCCTCCGTCATCATATGAGAAGGCATACAATCAGTTCGTGGACATAGATTCTAATGTTGAGAAAGTAACATGGGAGAGAAAAAGGAAAGCGTTTGAATTAGAGTTCAAATTATTTAGGGATGAAAATGACATCCTCATGAAAATCTATGATATCAAACAAGTTAAACATAGAAACATTTGAGCTAATAATATGAGGCTTAAGGAGTAATTCAATCAATTAAAAAAGAAACTAACAGATACATGATAAAAATAATGGTTTATTTAAGAGTTGATGCCCTTACATTGGAAGAAAATGTAGATGACTCCTCCGTCATCATATGAGAAGGCATACAATCGGTTCGTGGACATTGAAAGTGGAAGTAAAATAGCATGTGTTTAAAGAATAGAAAAGTCAATTTTGATTCAAGTGACAATGAACTTGAGTTACTATAGGCCCTCCAAAGAAACATGCGGAAAATGATGAGAGAACTGAAGGACACCAAAGAAGGTAAAGAAAATTGGTGTGTTGATTGTAAACTAAAAAATCACACCAAGAAATTGTCCTAAAAACTATTGTATGATATATGCTAAGTTGTGGCTGATTCAATTAAAAAGTTTCTGTACAATTTGACAAGAGAACACATACTTTTTAACACAAGAAAAGCAGTCCACTTGATAAAAACCACAGTTAACAAAAGCACATATCCAACTAGTTATCAGAATCAAATAAAGCGAGGGCAGAGTCAAATACAGTACAGTTCCAAAAATTGTCCATCCATACAATGTTGACAACAAAGTGAATGGGTACACTTTGCAAAGGGCTTCCACAAGACCCAACACAAAATGGGACTGCCTAGCAAATGTTGCAGACATAGTGACCCTGATAATGTAGTTGTAATGAAGTATTGGCTATTACTGAGCCCAAGCACAAGTAGAGAAGGTTAGACACCCAGACCTACATACTAAAAAAATGATAGTTTATATAGTACCGTGTTGAAGCATGACATGCTATGGCTAAGAAACATCACAACTCAGCTGCAGATGTAGCAGTAAATCAATTGAAATCCAATTAAGTTATTACATGGCATACACTTCAAACCACCATGGTAGATTAAAATAAAGTAGTGTACTTATTTCAAAGTATTCCTAAACTTCGGAAAGCTATAACTCCTTGCTGTGGAAATTATCTCCTACTTATCAATTGATGAGCTTAAGGGGCTTTCTAATTAATGGTTCATAAGGCACAACACTTGGTGAAGGTTTTGCAAATGGGGTAGCAAGCTTTGGGTTTAACCATAGAGGAAACTTCGTAGTTAAGTGCGCTTAGGCTGGAGTAGTACTGGGATGGGTGACCTCCCAGGAAGTCCCGGTGCTTCACCCCTGTGAGCATCACCTAGATCCAATGAGTGCTAAGTGTTCCATTTATTCTCATGAGAGATGGATTCATGCTGAATCACTACTCATGAAACATGGGTCAATGAGTTTGACTCAAAATCACACAGTTAAATCCTAATAGCAATATCACAAGCTATAACTCACTGAGATGGGACAATGCATGCTATCGCCCATTAAGAATCTAGAAATAATGAGCAACCCTAACTAAACATCCATCATCAAGAAACCAAGTGATGAAAATTAGCAATGGTTCACATGGAGATCCTTGGAACGAATCTCATTAGCACAATTATTGACAGCATGTCTAACATTAATGTACTTCTAGAAGACACTTGGAAAAGTCTTGGTGAGCCAACTAGTTGGTAGGAATAGATCAACAAGGATCAAAGTGCTTGGAATCTTTTTTTGGGCAAACAATAATCATTCAAATTTAGGCATTTCTACTTAACTTTATTGTTATTTCATAAGAGAAGAACTTAGTCTCCATTGAAAACAAAGGCCATATTTATATAATTGATCTCAAGAATCAAACAATAAGTAAGGAAGCAACTTCCTTAGATTCGTCAAACTTTAACTAGAAAAGAGCGGATAGATAAGCCAAAGACAACTGAAGATCACAAAATTGATGAAGGCATGACTCAAAGTAATGAGCTTAAAAAGATTATAAATTTTGAGCCAACAAATACTTGTGCTTATGCATGGTACAAGGGATACTATTCAGATTGTCTAATTTGAAATGACACTGGACAACAAAGAGGATCAAACAGGACTTTATAGGAAATTAACAAAAAATAGAAAAGTGTACTTTGATTATTTATGGACATTAATATAATATCCTTGTTTCTTTCTAATATTTCCTCTACTTTTATAGCTTGCCACAATTATTACTTTATCTGCGAGACTTCTATAAAGTATCATAAGTGTTCATCATATGTCTAGGGAATCCAATGTGAATTCTGGACACTTGAAGAAAGTGTGTATATGGTGTAAAAGGCCAGTCAAAATTTATAGTCATACAGAATCGTCTTCAATTTAAAAAAGTGTTTCAAACATTTGCCACAATGCATACCTTTTAGAATCGGCAATTAAAAATAGTTACCTTCAAGGCCATGCAATCAAACTAAACACTAGCAGCAACTAGAAAGTGATTATATTTTCAAATTTAAAATTATATACTAGCTCGTTAGAAAATAAGACAGTTTTCAAATTTAAGATTATATACTAGCTCAGAAGAAAATAAGACAGTTATATGATTCATACATCTTCAAGTGTTACTGTCTCTGCAACTGCAAGAAGACTTTCATGACCTTGCTTTTGATCCATTACAGTATGGCCTAATGCATCACTTTCCATAATAAAGTCCAGATTATCAACAGATGGGACATTATCTATCATTGCTGCCAAGTGTTCACTGTCCTTTATAAGAGCGCTCATGTATCTGGTAAGTTCCCCTTTTGTGACCCCAAACTCTTTCAGCCTTCGAACCTAAACCAAATGCAAATGAAAAAATTTAAATACTTGATGCAAACAAAAATAGGTTACAATCAATGATTCAAGATACTGATAAACATTAACAAATCTAGGAAGTTGCCATTTTGATACAATCTTAAGTAGACCACTTTCTATCTCAAATCACAAGTATCATTCAAAAACCTGCTAAAAGGTTTCAGTACACACCTCCTGAACTGCAACTTTCACAGCATCTTTCCAATTTCTAGGCTCTGCATGCACTGTGAGTGTGCTTACCGTACAACCTTCCCTCCCTGAGTCACTGTGGTCTAATTCAATTGCAGTAAAAGGAGGATTGGAACTCTGTTTAACAAAACCATCAGAATAGAGGACGTGAATGGGAAAAATTTAATCAATAAAATAAAATAAAAAGCATGCGTATGTTAAAAGCCAACCAAATAGCAAAAACATAATGCTGCATTAACACTAGAATTTTACAGAACAAGATTGTAAGGGTAGCTGATCATAGGTACAACAGACACTATTTGCAAGAAATTGCCAGATTGAATAGAACCCACTGATTCTTACAGTCATTATAACTTTAATTCATACATTAATTAGAAAACTGAAAATAAAATATGTTAGTGCATTACATGAACAAACCCCATAAACATGTTTTACTCATGAAGAAAGTACATTACCTTATATCTACTGTTGATGCGGAAATGCAATGTTGAAAGGAAAATTCTCTTCATCAACACATCCCTCAAATCACCATATGATTGCACCTTTGACACAGGAATCTGCACAAAAAGAAGGTAAAATTAAGAAACATTTAACAGAGCAGTTCTCATTTTCTTCACTAAGCAATAGCTATGATGAAAATAATAACAAAAGAACTATTGGCTGTAGGACATTTATCATTGGTGGTAGGCTTAGAGCAGGCCACATTTTCCTCACCTACGTAATACTCATAATGTAAATAATAATAAAGAAATTCCAGCCATAGGATATTTATCCTTGGTGGTAGACATAGAATGTTCCAGAATGAATAAAGTAATAAAATAGAATCTCAGATGTAATTTTTATACTAAGAAGCTTTGATACCAATTCTCTCTTCCTCATGCCGGATGCTAATGCTGATGCCTCTGGAAGCATGAATGTGTTTGGCTTCTTCCCAGACGCTCGCAGGAAGCGCATCCTAGGCCTGTGGATGCACTGCAGCACATCCACCAAGCATCCACAGGCCCAGGATGCGCTTCCTGCAAGCATCTGGGAAGCATTCAAGATGAACCCACAGTCAAAAGGCCATTCCCACACCAAAAATCACTTAAATGTCTATTTCAGCATGTGCTCTTTTGTTTTGTTTTTTTAAAGCTCTTTTTCTGCTCCTTTTTGCTCCTAAACTCTTGATTGATCAACATTGTCATGAACTAAGTTTTGATTTTGTAATTCAAATTGCACTGGAATCTCGAATCTTGAACTTATGTAATTTACTAATTAGTTATTTCAAATTGTATATTTGTCATTTTGTGCTTGTGAAGTTTGAAGTCGAATCAATGTGCACAGATGAGACAGTAACTGTGGTGCAAGATCCAAAACCAGAAAATCAAAAGAAAAAGGAGCATTAAATGATGTGATAGAAAGCTGAAGCTCAAAAAGGAACTGAAACTCTGCTGGTCCCAGGACTATGCAACATCCCGACTCAGACAATAAGGCTTAACAGTGCACTGGCTATCCTTTCCTTGGACTACCTAATAGGAAGAAGACTTAGAGCATCATTGGGCATGTGTCAAAGTCTCTGGCTAGTTCTCTATTCCATTCTTAAGTTGTGGGCACTAATAATTAAGCTACTTAAGTGATCTTAAGTTGTAGGCATATCTTTTTATGCAAGCTAAATTACTCTTAGCCTAAGAACTTAATATTTCCCACTTCTGAGTTTAATGACTTAAGGGACATGTACTTAAGTGGTTTTTATTAAACATGTGCCAAAAGGGTCGGGGGCATTGGAAACAAGTTGCCTATGGTTCATTGTTGAGGGTTTAATTTAACGCATATGAATAGGCTTGCAATGAAACCATGGCTGACTTTGAGTGATTTTTATTAAACATGCGCCAAAAGGGTCTGGGGCATTGGAAATAAATTGCCTATGGCTCATTGTTGAGGGTTTTATTTAACACATATGAGTGGGCTTGCAATGAAACTATGGCTGAGTTTGAATCATTCTTTTGGGAGTTGCTATATAGCATTCTAGGGTTCCCTGAAGCTCATAATGTAATCAAACGATCTCCATTGCTGTTGTCATTTCTTGGCTGGAGGTTTAGTGGTCCTAGTTAAAAAGAGACATATGGGATCCTACTAGTTGGGAAGGTATATTACAGTAGAGGAGCTTCATGTTGAACTTAGCTTCAGGCGGCTTACATATCCTATTCACAATGATGTCTCGAATAATACGAAGTATTATTTGAGAAATAAATAAATTGATTATTTAAACTATATATATATATATATATATATATATCCCTCTTATACATAGATTATATAAATCATTTAATGTCTTAGATAAGCTATGATTTCACATCTCTAATAATTAACATGAACAATCAAATCTAAACATTAATATCATACTGGCTATGATTATTATAATAGAGATTAACATTAATCTAAATCAAGAATATCCTCCATTGTTCCAGCTCCTGATGATCACTGTTTCTAATATTGGTTGAGAACATGTATCATTTTTTATATCAATCAAATGTTAATAAAGCCATTATGCGATTACCAGCTTTAACATTAGTCAACATAATGACAAATCAGATTAATTTATCATTATAAGTCGATGGTATTACACAAACTATATCAGTCTTTACTATTAACAAACTGTAGTTAAACATTAAAAATAACCGATCAATATATTACCAATCGGGTGCAATTCTTGAGACATGCCGTTTGTAGCCTCAACCACCAATATAGGTATATATATTAAGTCACCCATATCATCGACAACACATTCATTGGAACACATTACATGCTTCGATACAAATATTACTTTGCAATATAAAGCATTCGGCAAAGGCAGATATACTGATTGGTACATAAGATCAAAGGAAGATAATCTAAATCAATACTTGCTGTCAGGGAATAATCAATAACCACAGACAAAGCAGAATAATAGTCAAACACATACACAAGGCTTGATCAATAGTCTCATACCAGAGCATTCAAACACTCGCATAAAGATAAGTTGATATATTTCTTCTACAAATTATCAATTTTTCTAAGAAAGATAATTAATTACCTTACTCTTGTCTGCAAATAAATAATCAGAGATCATCTTTCTGCATGAGCAATTAATTTTAAATTGCTATTAGTCTGAAATTTTAACACTTCATCTGTGATGCCCTTACACGTCATTTTCAGAGCTCTATTTCCTCATCAAGTTTGGCGGCCACTGTCAAGGTGTGATTCAAAATTATCAGGATAGGATTTGGAGAATCTACAGCAATATATCTGACATTGTTGATCATCATTGAACCTAACAAATAAATCAACAAGTGGAATGTCATTGTGAGACCTAGTGTTGATTTTTTGAAGGTTTTGCAAAGGTGGCTAAGGATTTGAAGATATTTCTGATGTTTTTTAGCATAAATCTGTATATTGTTGACCATATTCATCTCAGAAAAATAAAATAAAAATTAAGGTAAATTATTTCTAAAAGTTCTGGGCAGATTTAGTGTGCTTTCTGTAACTTTTTCATACCTAGAAATATTCCGAAATTTATTTAAATTGGCAAAAAAATACAAAAAAATTCTGAGTCTATATCTGAGTTTGTTGAAGAGCTCTTAATCTGCAAATAAAATTTCAGAATTTTCTCTTGCATATTTTTGTAGATATTGTTGTTTTCCCTTTATTTCTATTTGGGGACATTACAAAGTAGTGGGATTCAATAAAGATAATGCATTAGTGACATTTACTTGTAAATCAAATGGGAAAATTTAAATTTTAAAAAGTAAATGACATGTTTGCAAATACAGTGGGAAAATCTGCCACAGAGTAGTTCAACTTTCAACCATGGTTCAACTTCAAATTATTGCCAAGAAGTGGCTGATATACCAACGTCTAGCGAGATTTTCAGTGCAGCGAGAAAACTCAAGGTTTCGCACCAGAATCTTGGCTGAGAAAATGGCAATATATCGCTGAAAGATCGCCATCTTACCACAATAACTTACTGTTTTCCCACAGGCGGCGACTATCAAAACGGAACGCCCAGAAACATATGTCATTTCATTTTTTTTTCATTCTAAAGCACTTGGAAGAGAGGAGAAGGGTTGTGGAGGAGATAAATAGTGCTTAGGAGCTTTCTAGATCAATTGCAAGTGGATTTGAAGCAGATTGGAAGCTCTTTTCATTTCCGCAAGTGGCTAAACTGGCCTTGAGGTCAGACGTTTCCCATTAAGAATCATTTATTATTTTCAAATCAGCGTTATTAGTTTGAAGTTTGAACTTTGGATTGTGATAAACCAATGGCCATAATGAAATAATGTGGATTGTGACCAGGTATCCCAGTCAACTTTGATGAAGAAACAGCAGCGGATGAGGGCATAGTGGGCTCTCTTCTTGGCCCACAGATCTGCACACGTACCATCCACTCATCTTCCACTTCCACTAGCTCTAGTAGACCACAGAAATCTTCTCTTGATGATTTTTTGTGCACAGAAACATAGCCCATCACAGGAGGATACTAGATGAAACAATAATGTGCATCGGCAAGTTGACATTCAATGTGCCGATGATTTTTTAACGTCGCCTTCAATGTTGCAGCAAGTCCATATTTTCTGAATCTTGTGACTGGTGGTACGGTAGCAGGGAAGGGCTACAAGCCACCTCCTCCTACAAACTTGAGTGGGAGGTTGGTTTGCTTGTTTCAAATTTTAATACTTTTATAGATTTACAATTTACTTATTTTTGTTGAATGTAATTTTTTTTTTATCAAAGTTTTGTACTTAATGTCATTTTTTATTTTGTACTTGTAGATTGTTCAAAGATGTTGTTTCTAAGGCTAAACATGTGGTTGAAGAACAAAAATTAAAATGGAAACAGTATGTCTGCACCATACTTTTAGATGAATGGACGGATGGAAGAAACCCTACCATCATCAATTTTTTGGTTTCTTGCAAGGATCAAATAGTATTTCTTAAATCCTGGGATGCCTCAAACAAGGTAAAAACAAATAAAACTTTAGCTCTAATGCTAGAGAATGTTGTGATTGAGGTTGGAGCCTGGTAAGATTTGTGGATCTCTGATAGATAAAACAATTACAAAATAAATGCTTGCAGAGAATATCTTACTTGAATAGTGCTGAATGTATTTACTTCTTCTTTGGCAGCGATCACAGTTTATCTTCCCTCTTTGAACTGTATACTGTAATGACTGAAGTGATATATAACTGATGTAACAATATCAACAAAGTGCAATGTTCATACAATGATTATTTATTAACTGCAAGTACTGGAATGTCGTAGATTGATTCCTTTCCCTGCGGCCAGAATGCACATATATATATGATCAGAATAGATGACTCCAAAGAGTCATGTCTCTACATGGCCCAAGGGCCACGCAGAGGCATGCCTCTTCGGAGGCATGTTTAATAATAACAATAACAAACAACCTTTGATTAGTATGTGCCCGATAACAAGAATATAATGTGGCACGATAAAATGAGTATCTCCCGATATCATAAAGGAGCCCGATCACAATAAAAGGCTGTCGATAATCAATAAAACTTGATCACAGTATTTTAAGAGACTATCGATAATCCATATCATAATACTACAAGGACATAAGCATATATATATGTATATGTATATTAATGTATATATATATGCTTACATTCATGTAGTTTATAGAATCAGCAGTAATTATCAATATATCAAATAACCCATGTTTTGCTTCTTCTGACGCTAAAACATTAACACTCCCTCTTTAGCAAGGGAGAAGTAAAACATCAATAAGTCAGAATCATCATGATCTCTACTTGCACTTAAGCAATGTCTAGAGATGTCCATGATACACATATAATCTCTACTTGAACTTGAGCAATGTCTAGAGATGCCCATATAATCTCTACTTGCACTTAAGCAATGTCTAGAGATGCTCATATAATACACACACAGGTTTATTATTTACAAGATCGTCACCTTGTAAATAATTTCCTTCAAATGACTATGTCCATGAAAGATCGTCACCTTTCACTACACATCAAATGCTACTAAGTAACCAATAGAAGCATAAACTCGAATGAGATAAACATTTTATTTCAAAAATTTATCATTACAATTAATCAAACCAAGTTTTCCTCTGAAGTATTTCAGCTTCACTTTAGCAAAAGGCTTGGTAAGGATATCAACTGTTTGCTCATTTGTACATATGTATTCTAATTGAATAACTCCTCGATTCACCATTTCTCTGATGTAATGAAATGGAATTTCAATATGTTTGGAGCGGTTGTGAAACACTGGATTAGAAGAAAGTTTAATACAACTTTGATTATCACAATAAATCACAGTTGGCTTCAAATGTCTTTTGAAGAGATCTGATAGCAACTTTCATAGCCATACTGCTTCTCTAGCACCCAAGGAAGATGCAATGTACTCAGCTTCGGTGGAACTCAATACTACTGAAGTTTGTTTCCGACTAGACCAATAAATCATACCAGATCCAAGACTGAAACAATATCCTAAAGTACTCTTCCTCTCAACAAAGTTTCCAGCCCAATCAGAATCTGAACATCCAAGAAATTCAATGTTGACTTTGTCATGTTTGATTCTCATTCCAATAGTGCCCTTTAGATATCTCAATATGTATTTAGCTGCATGTAGATGTATCTTCTTAGGTGCACACATAAACTGACTCAAGGCATGAGCAGCATAGCATATGTCAGGACGAGTATTTACCAAATACATTAGGGATCCAATAATATGTCTATAGTAAGTAGGATCTGCAAGTTCAAATTTGTTCATATCATCTTTCAATTTGTGTAGATTTATTTCCATAGGAGTAGCAACTGGTTTACATTCCATCATCCCAAATTTGGTTAAAATATCAATTGTATACTTTCCCTGATTTAATATAATACAATTGTCTTGTTGCCAAACTTCTAATCCTAGAAAGTAGAGAAGTAACCCTAAGTCTTTCATTTCAAATTCTATTGTGAGTTCTTGCTTACACTTCTTTATGAGATGTTCCTCACCTGTTATTAGCAAATCATCAACATATAATACAAGGATAATCATATCATTGCCATCAATTTTGAAATTCAAATTTGGGTCAGCTTCATTTTTGAAATATCCCAACTTCAATAGATGGTTATCTATTCTTTCATACCCAGCTCTGGGAGCCTGTTTGAGTCCATAAAGTGCTTTCTTTAATTTAAAAACATGAGTTTTGCTGTCATGAGTATTGAACCGTTCTAATTGTTCAATATAGACTTCTTCTTCAATCTTGCCATTGAGAAATGTTGTTTTAACATCCATCTGATGTACCTTCCATCCTTTGGATGCTGCAATTGCTAGGATTGTTCTAACTAAAGTGTACTTGGCAACAGGGGCAAATGTTTCTTCATAGTCAATGCCTTCTTTCTAAGAGAACCCTCGGGCTACAAATCTTACTTTGTATTTTTCAATACTACCATCTGAAGCATGTTTGATTTTGAATAACCATTTGGAAGAGACAACTGATTTGTTCTTAGGTCTTGGTACAACATCCCACACGTCATTCTTTAATATAGAGTTATATTCCTCAATCATTGCGTCCTTCCATGATTGATGTGAGAGCTTCTTTGACATTAGCAGGTTCAGATTTTATGAGTTCAGATAACAATGCAAAATAACATGATTGGTTTCTAGTTCTTTTGCTTTCCTGAATTACTTCATCTGGTTCAACCTAATTTTCTTCTAACATTTTCTTAACCCAAATAGGTCACTTTTTATTATTGCTGATGTTTCCAGACTCTCTATTATTAGACATGGAAGAGAGATCAGAATCATCCTCCCTCTCAATTTTTGTAGGTTGATCTTCTTCATAAATGGATTCATCACTATTACTAGAAATTTTAAAGGCTTTGTCTTCTTCAAATATTACATCTCTGCTAATTTCAATTGTTCTTTGCCTACGAATGTTGTAATGTCCCCTTTTTCTGGGATATTATAATTCTATGTGTTGGCTCGCTTCGCCTAAGTTTCAGGGGCAAAAACGTTCTTTACAGGGTTCAATTCGAGTTTTGGCCTAGGCATTTCCAGTTTCAGACCCATCGGAGCAATTTTGGCAAGTTGTCTGGATACTTACTATTTTTAGTAAGTAAACAGAGCACAGTATTTTCGGTACCTCAGTGTTGGTTTAGAAGCGTCTCGCCAAGAGCTTTTCGACAAACTATTGCATGTGATTATTTGAGTTCATTTGGTCAGCTATTTTAATGCCTGATGATTATATGGTTTCCTGACTAAGTGACTATTGAAGTCATTTAATTTGTCACTTTATTTTAAAAAGTTACTATTTTCACTTAAGTGACTAAAGGACAAAAAAAGTGTTTTATCCCACATTGCTTAAAAGAGTGTAGATCACATTGAGAAAATTGATAAAGGTACAACAATGCTCCACATGAGAGGATATGAAGATTATAATATTTAAAGCAAATATTAATCTAGGAGCTAGAAACAGTTGCTAGTTATCTCATCAAGGACGCAAACTCTTGAAGGATCTTTGAAAGTTGGACACAAACCTAGCCTTCTTACAGGTTTTATTTATAATTCCAATCTGACTATTATTTCTATGTATAAGATTGGATTACTTGGATTGTTGCATGTTATTGTATTGCTGTTATATAATATAGTAACATATTTTGGCGGATTGTTGTGTTAACTCCTGATTTTTATATGTACCTTTCTGATTATTGGAGAAATAAAACAAGTTTTCTAAGTTTCTTTGTATGCAAATCTGTGGGCTACAAGTCGTCTAAGGTTCTGAAATTTGTATCGAATATAGGTTTCCTGTTCGGATTTAAATCAGCACTTTTTATCACAATTTTTGGTAAAATATCCTGAAAGGGATATTACAATGGTATCAGAGCCTAAGGTCTTGCTAGCCTGTGAGGTTCGATAGCAGTGACTGTGGTATTTATAAACAGCTTGGTTATCGGTTTTGCAAAAGTTAAAGTTTGAGCAATATCTCTTCATATCTAGTGAGTGGAGAAATTCATTCTTCATTCCTAACATTAAGACTGGAAGATTGTATGCAGAGAATGGGAACTGGATATGCCGTACAATGTGGAGTATAGCCCAGACATACTTGGTGGAGTGTGCAGATCATCACGTACTCCCAGTGGTTATTAGGGAACAGGCAGGATTTAATACAGATTCTGGGCATTTTACAATGGACAGAGATTGAAGGGCACAGTCATAGGACAGAGAAATATATTGGTTGATTGCTGGGTCGAATACATTCTCTCTCCAATCGGATTTGTACATTACTTCTAATCTTGAGCTGGAAGTTTTTTATGGGAGTGATACGTGGGTTTGGAAGTGAAGGTCTTTACCCGCAGGGATCTCAAAAGACAACCCAGGTAGCAAACGTGGGACTTGCAGGTGGTCTAGGCACGAGTGAGAACCCAATACTGCGACTGGGTTACAACCCGCGTGTGAGGTCGACCCCATTGTGACTCACGACATTGTATGAGGTTTCAAAAGGCATCTAGTAAGACTACGAAGACAGGTCGAGCAGTAAGGTTAAGCTCAATTGGATATGAGCAGCAGTAGGTCACGTCCAGGTGGTTCGAGGTAGAAGGCAGCTGGAGTATTCACGACCATCCTTAGTCGGGCTGCAGTCGTTCTCGGCTTAATCGCGTCTACCATGGATAGACTAACAGCAGGGAAGTGTTCATACGGCTGAGACAGTGTTAACAGAAGACATTTTGCAATACCCATGGGTTGAGTTTTATATTCTTTCCTTGGTCGGGTTTCATTAGTTACGAGCTGGAAAGGTGAAACAAGGGCAAGTGACGTTCAAGACCATCCAACTCAGACCACAGCTTATTGACAGACGCAGTCTTAGCCCAGAGATTCTCATTGTCCGAGTCCAGTAGGGTAGAGTGTTCTGAGTGTGGAAACACGCATTCCAACTACAACATCCATCATAAAAACAATGTGAGCAGCTTTCCTGTTTGCCGCGATAACCAGAAGGATATAGTGGAGAGAGGCATGGCGTGTAGCAAGGCAGTCATTGCCAGTCGGTCTACAAATGGCATTCTGGGTGAAACATATTGACACCACAATACTGAACGTGAACGGTCTGTCCAACTCACCCTTGAAAATCTATTTCAAATTTGACTTATGTAATAATCAAGTTAAGTGCAGAGTATTAATTTGAGTAAAGTCTACATTCAGACTCAAACTATTGAAAATGAGTTAGTTCCTTGGTATCAAGAGTGTTATATTCTGGTATTTCATTTCCAGCACTAGTTAAACCATTCACTTAATACCAAACTTGTGTTGCTGCCAACTGTTTGGTTAAATACCTCAACTGTAACTAGTCTTACAAGGAGATAATTTTTGATATATGCCAAACTGTTTGATAGCTTCTAGCATAATACTAAAATCTATTGTAAGTAAACAACATTCTCCCATCTTAGATGTATTTGCAGTTTTCCATCCGGTATTACAGTGGTATTGGAGTACATCAGATTTCAAGAAAACTGTTTGACAAATTTCTTCCTAGTTGGACACAGCATTTTAACAAAAAAAAAAAGTGTACAAACCTGGCTTGGTTCTTTGTCACTTTGGAGGTTCCAAAAACAGGAAAAAGCTCCAGACAACATAAAGGAATTTCCAAAATCACTGTGTTGAGCCAAAATAATATTCAGGCATAAATTGAGTGTCGTCAATTTTAAATTGGATGCTACCTAACAACAGTCAAGGGCCTGTTTCGAACTGCGTCAGTACTTGCGGGTTCAAACTTCACCCGCGGTTGAAGTCTTAACTTCACTTCTAGCAAGGTCGTCACAACTGTTGGACTCCCTGCGGTGACAGTTCAATAGCTATTTCATGCAAGCAGTAGTTCTTTAATCAATGGCACAGTCAGTATTGGACATCTTCAGGCACATGAAAAGCTACATGGCAGAGGAAGTGGGACAAGACTTCCAACTCGATATTAAAACTGAAGTAAGGAGACTGTACGATAATTATAACAAATTCCCGTGAAAGCTTCAAAAAGAATTTTCTTTCATTGATTACGTGGACTTTCAGCTAGGGCTGCAAAACAAGACGGATATGATAATAAATAAATGCTATGATTTGGTTCGAGAGCTCCTTTCAGAGGACAAGTACAAAAATTTACATAAGGAAGCCATTGATCAACTTGATAATAGTACTAAAAAGAAAAAGGAACAAGAGGTCCCTATAGTATCTAGAAGCCTCTATGATGAATTCTCAGCAGTTAGTGACCATCATACAGCTGACCTTATGGAGGGCAAAAATCAAACCTTAGAAAACAAATCAAAAAATTCATTTGATGACGATGAATCCCAAGATCATGATGTGGATGGACACGCAACCACCTTGGAAGTGGAAGAGTGTGAAGATATTGTTATATCAGCAGCCTCTACCTCGTCAGTTGAGCCATCCTATGAGGTGCATAGCAACAAAACCCTAGATATTGAAGGGTGCCTAGATGATAGCATACACGATGTTGTTTATCATATGGTGAGTGACATTGATTCAACCTCATATCACAGTACGGATGACAAATTGGAAGATTTGTGTGGAATTGTTTCGTCGCAAGGGGATTATCATTTAGCAAGCCAATTTAAGGTTAATGATAGGATGGTTTCCACAACCGTTAAGCATTTTGATGTTGCTTGTCAAATGTTGGCCACCTATGGTTGGAGTACTCCTTTGACAGATGAGCATGGTGATAGTGTTTTTTCCCTTGCAGAGATACGTGCACTCTGAGAAGCGATTGGAATAATGAAACAAAATTACCTACAACTACTTGCCGATAGAGATTTTCTTTTTGAGTGGGATCGCATTTGTTATGTTGCATTGCAGGGAAATGAGGAGAAGGTTGATAAGCTCACTCATGAGCTTGAGGTGACTATGGACTCTTTGCAGAGTGCCCAATTGGCCCTTCAAGAGTCACAATTACAAATTGAGAAGCTTACAGAGTAGTTGAGTTTGGCACAGTCTCCACCAACTACAGATATAGTACAGTTACATACAAAGGCAATTGATAAGAATTTTATATCCATGGGTTGTAGTAGGGATGTGGTTACATCTATCACAGATATTTGAGCTGGGACAAGTACCTTGGTGGAGAATAGTAAAGAACCACTAGTTGTATCGAGTTCTCCTAAGGTTAGTGTCGTGACAGTTGATACAGGACAATTTACTGGTAGCTCTTGTGTCACAATGGTGGATTCTCCTAAGAGTTGTGTGGTAGTACACGACACTACTCCGTCATCCACACAGGGCATTCACCGAGTGTCATCCGATTGGGAGTATAGCTCTCATGTTGATTTGTTTCCATCTCTTGGAAGTAAATCTGTCACTTCATTCCATGCAGCTGATTTTGGATGCCGGCTTGTTGATTTTCGGAGTCAGAGGGATCAGCTGCTTCATTCAAGTGTTTTTAGTGATGAGCCATTGACAGAGGTTGGAGCATTTTACTGCGAATACACAATGAGGAGTACTCATCATTCTTCTTTTGACTCATGCACGGAGGACTTGATGATGCATCGGTGTGGGTGGGTTCCAGAAATATATCATCCTTTGTGGGATGGGTATACACCATCTTCAGAAGGTGGGATTAGCAGATGCAAGCATCCAACTCAGCTGTTTGTGGGGGATTACTTGCAAGGAAAGCTATCAGTTATACATCATGCTGATATGTATCCAACATGGTTTGCTACTTCTATGTCACAAAATTCTCTTATGGGTACATGGTTACAGGACGACTATGGTGTCAATTGGCATGATGGTTTGGTTAGTTATCACATCCATGGGAGTTTAGTGGGAGCTTTAGAGAGATGTTGTGTTATAGACGCTACCAGGTATTTTTACCTCTATATGGCGAATGGATGTGGGGTTCGATTGTTTTGGGATCCAGGTGGCGACAGGTTTGACACGATGTATTGGTTGATCGGGGATCCAGGTGTTAATAGTATCTTACATCTAGTGGATTATGCTGTGACTATGATCTGTGTGTTTCAGCTTTTTGACACATCAGAGTTCTAGGGATTAGGATTACTCCGTTTCCACCAGGGTGATATAGTGGTGGAGTCAGATTGGTTGGATCTGCCATTGTCATCGGTACAGATATTGTCGGAGTGGTACAGTGGTGCAAATATTGCAAGAGTTGGTTAGAGGTATCTCAGATAGTGCACGAGTTCTCACTTGGGATCCAAGGGGAGCATCCTTATGTATTGCCTTTCATCGGAAAGCTAGGAGGAGAGTTTGGATGTTATCATCTTGTGGTCGATATTGGCATATTGTCATGCTCCCATTTTCACTTGACAGTAGAGATTCGCAGGGTCACTCATGGAGTGAGACATTCATTCTGACTGAAGGTATTGGTACACAGGGCCGCAACAGATGGCAGTTGGTGACCCTCAATGGTGAGCCTTGGGATCCTAGCATTCAGTTATTTGGCACATCAATTCCTCTTGTACTGCTTCGCCATTTGGGATTTGAGGTGATGCATGCCGAGTTACATCGACTGAGGAGTAGAATTACCTTCTCAAGGCGAGTATGGGATCCTAGTATTTGGTTTTTGCAGGTATGAGCGGATTGCTTGAGGGCAAGCAATCTTTGAGAAGGGATACTTTGTAATGTCCCCTTTTTTTGAGACATTATAATTCTGTGCGCCGGCTCGCTTCGACTAGGTTTTAGGGGCGGCAAGGTTCTTTACAGGGTTTAGTTCGAGGTTTGGCCTAGGCATTTCCAATTTCAAACCCATCGGAACAATTTTGGCAAGTTGTCTATATACTTACTATTTTTAGTAAGTAAACAAAGCACAGTATTTTCGGTACCTCAGTGTTGGTTTGAAAGAGTCTCGCCGAGAGCTTTCCGAGAAGCAATTGCATGCAATTATTTGAGTTCATTTGATCAACTATTTTAATGCCTCATGATTATATGATTTCCTGAGTAAGTGACTATTAAAGTCATTTAATTTGTCACTTTACTTTCAAAAGTTACTATGTTCACTTAAGTGACTAAAGGACAAAAAAGGAGCTTTATCCCACATTGCTTAAAAGAGCGTGCATCACATTGGGAAAAGTGATAAAGGTAAAACAATGCTCCACATGAGAGGATATGAAGATTATAATATTCAAAGCAAATACTAATCTGGGCACTGGAAACAGTTGCTGGTTATCTCTTCGAGGACACAAACCCTTGAAGGATCTTTGAAGGTTGGACGCAAACCTAGCCTTCTTACAGGTTTTATTTATAATTCCAATCTGACTATTATTTATGTGTATAAGATTGGATTACTTGGATTGTTGCATGTTATTGTATTGCTGTTATATAATACTGTAGCATATTTTGGCGGATTGTTGTGTTAACTCCTGATTTATATATGTACCTTTCTAATTATTGGAGAAATAAAACAAGTTTTCTAAGTTTCTTTGTATGCAAATCTGCGGGCTACAAGTCGTTTAAGATTCTGAAATTTGTATCAAATATTGGTTTCTTGTTAAGATTTAAATCTGCACTTTTTATCACGGTTTTTGGTAAAATATCCTGAAAGTGATATTACAAATGTAGATCCTGTACCCTTTTGTAGATTCGCTATATCCAATGAATATTCCCTTCTTCCCGGAAGGCTCTAATTTTGTTCTTTTCTCTTTTGGTATGTGAATATAAACTGGACATCCAAATATTCTCAGGCGACTTATATCTGGTTTAACGCCTATGAATACTTCCTCTGGGGTGGTATTCTCTAACATGGAGTGAGGGCATCGATTTCAAATGTAGACAGCTATATTAGATGCTCCAGCCCAAAATGAATAATGAAGATTTTGATCATGTAAAATAGCTCTGGCTGATTCAACTACAGATCTATTTTTCCTTTCAGCTATTCCATTCTGTTGAGGATTATAAGGTACAGAAAACTCCCTCTTAATCCCAACAGAAATGCAGAAGTTTTTAAAGATATCAGATATGTATTCACCCCCATTGTCTGACCTTAGAGTCTTGATCTTTTGACCTGACTGGTTTTCAACTAAGGCTTTGAATTCTTTGAATTTGGATAAGACTTCAGATGACTCCTCTTGCTTTAAAAAGTTCATCCAAGTTCTCCTAGAGTAATCATCAATAAAGATTATATAGAAAAGACACCCATTAAGAGAGGGGACTGACATAGGGCCACAGAGATCTGTGTGAATAAGTTCAAGAATAGATTTGGATTTATGATCACTTTTAGGGAAGGAATGTTTAGTATTTTTACCTAATGCACATCCCTTACAAATACTTAAATGATCAGCTTTCAGATTAGGTAGGCCTTTTACAATTTTCCCTATAGATGATAAAGCCCGATAATTAAGATGACCTAATCTCCTATGCCAGATTTCAGAGGAATTTGATTGACCATTATTAATGGTTAAGTCTAGATTAGGGTTTTGATTATTACAAAGCTTATAAAGACTCCCATCTTTAACTCCAATGGAGATGGCTTTCTTAATAGTTGAGTTCTTGGGCCAAGATAGAACTCTATCTTCTTGAAATGCAATTATGTATCCTTGATCAGCAAGTCTGGGGACAGAGACAAGGTTTCTCTTGATTCCTAGTACAATACTGTCAGAATTCTACTATACTTTCAGTCCTAGGAAGTAATGAAGGAGTCCCAAGTCTTTCATCTCGAATTCTCTAATTAGATCTTTCTTCAATGGATCTATGAGATGATCATCACCTATAATTAGTAAATCATCAACATACAGTATCAGAATACCATATCATCTTTATCTCTTTTATAATATAAATTTGGATCAGCTTCATTTTTGGAGAATCCTAAGCCGGTGAGATACTTATCAATTCTTTCATAGCAAGCCCTTGGAGCCTGCTTAAGCCCATCGAGAGCTTTCTTGAGCCTGCAAACAAAAACGTTAAGATCATGAGTTTCAAATCCTTCAAGTTGCTCCAAATATACTTCTAATGTTTCTAGTGTGGTTGCTTGAAAGGCGCTTGAAAAAGCTTGTAACCCTCATGTTGTTGCTTGAATGAGCACAAGATTTGTAAATGATTTCAATATAAAAATTCCTAAGAGTTGCTTGAAAAGAGGTTTGAATCCGATATTTGCTGAGAAAACATCTTTTTGCCTCGCCAATAAGTGGCAGAGAATGAGATGTTGAACTATGGTTTCAACAAATAATGGATGATAGTAAAAAGGCTGACTAACATTAAAAACTGAATTACATTAAGCAGTTCAAACAAGGCACACAAAACAACAAAACATCAATGAATTTTAGTCCCAAAAACAAGGATCCCAAGAATATATTGAACTCTATAACCAAAGAATCTGGGACCACATACATATGTTACCCAAGCCAATTGAAGAAATAATATTTGGTAACATAAGAGGGAAAGGATTTAGACAAGGGTTAAGACCTGACCGAGCACAAGCATACAAAGGAACTTCAAAATATATGAAGGTTCTGCACTGCAACGATATAATAAGAATGTCTAAAAAATTATGCAAGATAAAAAACAGAGAGAAAATGAAGAGAACTCAGAAATCTGCCATCTGCAGGGCATGAAGAATATGAATGTCAAATGCAACAGTATTTGATTGTCAATGCAAATCACACATGACATCTCGAACTTCTCATTCAATTTAAAAACAAAATGAGACATGGATAACAATGTATGTTGGCACAAGTTGCACCAGGCACCTACTAATGGGGGTGGGGGGCTGGGGGAAAAAACATATAATCAGAGATTAGCCACAGTAATAACAAAGATTCACGAGCACATATAGCAAGGGACCTGAAATGGAACCCAGCACACATCAGAAAATGTAGTAAATGGAGAATATTTGCAAGTGAATCTCCTACAGTCCACAGCAATCCCAGGAAATAGGCACCAGCTGTGGTCAAGGAGCTTTATTAAATGAAGTGTGTGGATAAACAAAGTCTGCGAATATGGTAGAAATAGACAATCATAGTCATTAATTTTCAATGTTACACTAGTACTGGGGTGCGTTGGGATGGCGGGATGTCAGAACGAGTTTTTGGGACAAGGGAAAATGGGCCTCATTTTTGGGACTGCGGGGGGACGGCCAAGGCACGGTAGCAAGGGGAGGATGGGGCAAGGAGGAGTGTTGTATAGTATACATATAGAACTTGAAATACTTGTTATAAAATGATGTTTTAGTAGAACATACCAAATTAAAATACTTGAACATAGCCACATTGCAACATGAACTAGAACTATTGAACATTCAACATAGTAACATATTACATACCCAATAGTAACATTCAAAAAATAAAAGTCAAATAGAAATCCAAATCCCCATACTAGCGGCAGCATGGTTGCAGAATGGCAGAGATGAGGGTACTTGGGTATGTGAGTACCCAATGCGGGAATGTCTTGAGGACGGGTACTCTGAGGTTTGGGAGGGGGGTGCGAGTCCCCGTGTAACACTGTTAATTTTATTATATCAGCATTACTAGAGCAGTAAACATGAAAAAAAATGGATATGGCCATAGAAAACTAATTAATATAAGAAGCAACGCAGCCACTAAAATAAGTCAAAACTTCTTCCCTGACAGAAAGAATCACTAAATAGACTATAATATCCCCGTCATAAAATAGATTATTAATCAAACTATTGTTAATGGGCCAAGTGATTTAATATATCTTGGACCCATTTTTGTTTTGTTTTTGTAGTTTGTGTTGCCATCGGCTATCTTTGTACACCCTCGGAAAGTTTTCCCCGACAGGTATTTAAACACGGCTTGTAGATAATCATTAGGTATGCAATTTGGATTATTATTTTTGTACTGCGAATTTCAATTGGGATTCTTTGTAGTTCGCCATTTCAGAAGTGAAAGATATTCCGTACTTGGCTATTTTCAGTTTCAGTGGGTGTCGTCAAAATATATTGTGTAGCCGACAAGGTGTGTGTCAGGATGTATCCCGTCGGTATAGGCTCCTTCAGGAAGGTTCTTGTTGTAGCCGACGAGCCCTTCAATAATTGTCATGTAGCCGACAGACCCCTTCGGAAAGGTTCCTCGAGATGTATATATACACCCTCCAGGTAATCATTGTAATCATCTTATCGAGCATAATGTAATGTCTTTGGCATATGCGAATAATACAAGGAGTTTTGTTGTTCTTATCTATTGCCTGTATACATTAATTTCTTTACCCCAGTACAGTAAACATTTGGCACAGTTGTCGGGGAATGAAGATTAATGCCAAACCAGCTTAACAAGGATCGAAATCAGATAAAGGGAAAAGATGGAATACGTACTGCGCAAGAAAATTTAATCTTGGCACAACAAGCCGAACGTAGAAGGAGGTTTCAGAAGATTGCCGACGAACCGCGAAGCGCTGAAGAATTGTTGGAAGCAACTCGACAGCGGGTGGAATTGGTGGAGAAGCTAGGAAAGAGTTTTTGAGCCTGTATTCGCCGAGGGAAGAGAATCCAGACGGAAGGGAATCGACTCGCACGGCTCGGAGTGCTGAGGGAGCACAAGCGTGGAGTGAACTCTTCGTCCACGATATACTTCCAAAACGGACAAATTCGCTTAACGGAGACCCTTCTTCACCAAAAAGCACAGCTGCCAGAATATAGAGCGTTGGTGCCAAAGTACAAAGCGTTGGTGCCGAAATACAAAGCATTGGTGCCGGAATACAGAACGTCGATGTTGCAATGCCAAACAGCACCCCTACACATCTAGTAATAATGGCAGGACCAAAAGAAAAGTTGCTGAAATTTGATGGTGATGGAGCAGCCGATCCGATCCGACATTGTAAAACATGCGAAACGATTTGGAGAGCGAATGGCATAACAAATACAAACGAATGGGTCCAGCAGTTTCTGGCCACCCTACGGGGTGTTGCAATTGACTGGTTCGCCGATACAGATTCCCAGAAGTTAAAACAATTGGGACAATATCAAAAAGGAGTTCATTACAAAATTTCAACTGTTGTGCGATGACTACAAAATTGTAGCGGAGATATACAATACAAAACAAGGGAAAAATGAAACAATCTGAGTCTATGCTAGGAAATTAAAAGACTTGATAAATAAAATAGAAAATAAGCCGGATGATAGGTTGCAAAAAAGATGGTTCGTTGAAGGCCTACGCCCAAAATTGAGAAAGAATATGAAGATTGTGCCGCCGTCGTCGTACATAGAAGCATACAATCGAGCAATGAACTTAGAAAGCGAGAAAAAGACAAAAAAGAAGAAGAAGAGTAGCTCGTCCGATTCAGATAACAATGCATCTTCACAAGAGGAGAGCAGCGATGACGAAAAGGGCAGTAAGAAGGTCTGAGCCCTCCAAAAGGATATGATCCGGATGATGAAAGAATTTAAGAACATGCAGAAGGAGACCAAGGGAAATGAGCTATGGTGCACAGAGTGCAAGAAAGAAGGCCATATGAAGGGATCCTGTCTGAAGGACCAATTCTGCAAGATTTGCCAGATCATGGGACATTCCACAAAGGAATGCCCTTTCAATATGAAAACAAGAGGTCCTCAACAAGTGTTCATGACACAGGAGGCTTCCGCATCAGAAGGGAGCGGGAACACGAGTACGGAGGGTGCCACGTCGGGAGGGTACAGAAATAATCGCCGAGGACAAAACAACAACAATGGCAACAATAATGGCAGCAGGAGTCGAATTCAATATGATGCAAACGACCGACCCATAGTTCAATGCCGAGCATGTAATTTGTGGGGCCACTTTGCCCGTGAGTGTACAACGGCAAACACACCGAAATTATTATGTAGATGGTGCGGACCGGTGATCATGAAGATGCCAAGGGCCCGAAGTCAGGAGTAAATTTGATCACCATCCGGACAGATGAAGAGGAGGTTCTGGCCATCACACGGAAGCAAGCGAAAGTGTACCCTGACTCGACAGAAGAAAAGAAGAGACTGGAGGAAGTGCGAGCAGAAATCTAGAAAGCAATGCAGGCAGAGAAAGCACACCTGAAGGACAGTACGAGTACCTCCGCACAGAACTAAGCAGAACAGAACATCGTACGGCAAATATTACAAACCGAGGTACCCGTCAAAATAAATGATTTGCTGCTCACTATGCCTCAACTCCGTACAGCACTCACAAACATTGCTCCAACTGCTAAGTTACCAGAGCAAGGAAGGGAGAAAGAAGGTGGGGCAAGTGCAGAAAATCCGATGCTACTAGCCCTCTCATCTGGACAGCATCTGGCAGTCGTCGAAATGGGAATTCTCGGGATTGTTTTGACAGACACGATTGTGGACAGAGGGTTCGGTATCAATGTGTTACCAGAAGATACCTGGAAGAGGTTCGGGTAGCCGACATTGTGGCCTCCTACATTCCAGTTGTTAACGGCAGACCAGCACAAGATCAAACCTTTGGGAGTTCTGATAGCACAACCGGTGACGATTGGAACACAGCCATTTCTATTTGACTTAGTCGTGATCCCGCTAAAGAGGAAAGGATACGATGCCATTCTAATCCGGGGGTAGCTCATTCAAGCCAAAGTTAAACACGACTGGAAGAAAAACACCCTATCATTTGAAAGCAAAGGGTGGAAATACATCATTGATTTACACACCCAGATGGTCGAGGAAGAAGCTTTGTCATCAGATTCTGAAAAAGAAGAGGATGAAGGGAGGCAGCATATGGAACCAGATCAGGAGGGAGTCCTATGGTTGGAAGGAGACAACGATTTGGATTCAATGAACAATCATTACCACTGGCAGATGGAGGACTATGAACTATTTCAGAGTTACAACGTACTGACAATAGAGGAAGAATACAGCGATGATGGATTTCCAAGAGAGTTCACGGAAGTAAAAGAGGGGGATGCGCCGCTCGATTAAACACCTGCCCATGCATTCAGTGAGGGGAAGCCCATCAAGTACAACGAAGCCACACTGCAAACAATGAATTTGGGAGATGAGGTCGAACCAAGGAACATACTGGTAGGAGATAACTGAGATCCAGTACTAAAAACAACGGCATTCAAGATTTTTTTGGAATATAAAGATGTATTCGCATGGACATACAAAGATCTGAAAGGAGTGCCGCCCGAATTGTGTGTGCATCGCATCCTGCTGGTCCAAGGAGCAGTACTCGTACGGAAGCGACCCTACAGGATGAATAAGAACTATGCAGCATGGGTTACAAAAGAGATCAACCAGATGCTGGAAGCCGGTATTATTTTCAAGGTGCAAACAAGTGAATGAGTGTCACCCATAGTAATCTCACTGAAGGACACCACCTAGATCCGGATGTGCGTTGATTTCAGATGCCTTAATGCAGTCACAATTAAGGATCCCTTCCTAATCCCATTTACAGACAGTATATTGGAAGAAGTTGCAGGACATGAAATTTATTCCTTTATGGACGGGTTCTCTGAATACAATTAGCTTTCAATAACAGAGGAGGACAAATTGAAGACGAGATTTGTCGTAGAAGATGGGGTGTACGCATATAACCGGATGCCATTCAGCCTGTGCAATGCGCCTGCTACATTCCAGAGGATCATACTACACATCTTTGACAAAATGTCCATTGGAAACTTCAAGGCATTCCTGGATGATTGGTCGGTATTCAACGCTGAGGACAAACATCCAGCGGCACTGGGTGAATGTATGGAGACATGTCGACGGGCGTGCCTAGCCCTACATCCGAAGAAGTGCAAATTCATGGTCCTACAAGGAAGGTTGCTCAGACACATAGTCTGTAAGGAAGGATTGAAGACAGATACGGATAAAGTCTGAGTCATATTGGAGATGCAGCCATCCACCAATGTAACAGAGGTAAAGTCTTTCCTCGAACACATAAGTTATTATAGAGGGTTCATCAAAAATTTTGCCAAGGTATTGTACCCGCTGGACAGGTTAACAAGCAAAGGAGAATCATTCAGATGGGAGAAAGAACAGGATGAGGCATTTGAAGGGCTCAAGGTACGATTGGCTACAGCTCCCATCTTGGTGTGTCTAAATTGGAACAAAGAGTTTCATGTTCATGTTGACGCGTCCAACTATGCAATCGAAGCAACCTTGGCGTAGACAGGGAGCCACGAATTGGATCACCCGATATACTTTGCAAGCCGACTGTTATCAAAAGCTGAGCAGAACTACAGTACAACAGAACAGGAAGCATTGGGAATGGTCTACACCGTGTAGAAGTTCCGTCATTACTTGCTGGCGATGCTGTTCGTGTTCTATGTCGACCATCAAGCTCTATTATATATGATCAATAAACCTGTCATTCAAGGCAGAATCAGCAAGTGGTTGCTTCTATTGCAGGAATTCACTTTCAAAATCATTGTACGGCCTGGGAAAAAACATGTCAGCTCAGACCATCTTTCGAGAATCAAAACGGGGGAACCGGCAGACGGAGTGAACAACAACTTTCTTGATGCGTAGTTGTTTCAGATTGCAGTACTGTCGAAATGGTACACGAGCATTGGAGAATACCCTTCGACAGCCAGTTCCCAAGTGAAATGCCACCAAATGAAAGGCGCAAATTGATAATCAGGAGCCGTACCTTTCAGTTGATCAACGGATTACTCTACAAGATGGGGCCTAATTACATCCTGCAACGGTGTGTGTTAGAGGAAGAAATACCACGAGTGTTAAAGGAAGCACATGAGGTCTAGTGGGCAGACACATGGGACCTGATACTACAGCACGGAAGATATTGCTGGCAGGACTATGGTGGCCAACGGTGTACAACGACGCACGGGAATGGGTCATTGAGTGTGACACTTGCCAACGGACCGAGAAGCCACTAAAGAGGGACTTCATGCCACTTAACCCCTGGCACGAGGAACTCTTTGAAAGGTGGGGATTGGACTTCATCGGACCCCTGAAGGCGAGCACAACCAGAAGATGCAGATACATTGTCGTAGTGACGGAGTACCTGACCAAGTGGGTGGAGGCACGCGCACTACCAGATAATTCGGTGATAAGCACAGCAAGATTTATCTATGAGAAAATCATTACTAGGTACAGAATCCCATTGCAGTTAACAAGTGATAGGGGTGGATATTTTGTAAACCATGTTATCCGATTGCTCACCACTGAATTCAAGATTTATCATTCATTATTGAGCCCGTACTACCCGAGAGCAAATGGACAGGCCGAGGCAACAAACAAAACCCTGGTATCAATTATCTACAAGTCTTGTGCAGTTGAAGGAGAACACTAGGAAGAAAAATTACCCTTTGGGCTTACCGCACGGCGTACAAGGTGACAATAGGGCACACACCATTCCAATTAATGTTCGGATAGGAGGCAGTAGTACCAGCGGAATTCATGATACCAAGCCTGAGAATAGCGCTGGAAAATAAGTTAGGCAACATGGAAAGTTTAAGGGAGCAGCTGCATAATTTGAACAAGCTCGAGGAGAAGCGATTATTGCCGCAATGGGCGATGAATGTGACACAAAATAGGCGCAAAGCATGGCATGATAAGCACTTGAAACTAAACAGGTTTCTACCCGAACAGTGCGTGTTGAAGTACGACGGCCGGAATGAGATCAAACCAGGCAAGTTCAAAGTTAAGTGAGTCGGGCCATTTCAAATTTGGGAAGCAGGCGATAATGGAGCAATCAAGCTATGGACACTGGATGGACAGGAAGTTCCGAACACAGTGAACAGGTGTAAGTTGAAAATTTATTGCGTGCCAGCTAAGCCGCCATCACAAAATACCAGGAAGCAATAAAACAAATAATTTACCAAAAAAAAGGGGGGAAAAATAAATAAATAAATAATAAACACCATACGGTCAAGTGACCATACGGCGTCATGAGGAGACTGTACGGCTTCATGAGGAGCAATGCATACCATACGGTGTTTTTAGTGTCACTGTACGACACTTTAAAATGCTACCGTGCGGCCATCTTGGGAAGCAACACGACCGTACGACATCAAGCAGATTAAGGAGGACCGAACGAAATATGGGATTAAGGAGCACCATACAGTATTGTGAAGGGATGCCATACATCATGTTCCCACATTTCTTTCACTATTTTCGTGTAACCGTACGGCCTATAGTACGGGACCCATAGTACGGCATTTTCATAAGAAGCAAAGTCATAAGTGCGAAAAGTACGACATCTAGGATATGGAGAGTACTGTACGGCATCGTCCAACAATAGGATATATTCATTTCATCACCGTACGGTTCACTGTGAAACACAGGAAGAGAGCATGTGAGTAACGAATATCGTGCGGACTGGATTGAAGAATTCGCCAGTATGTAAGCACCGTTTAGCAAGCAAAAAACAAAGAAGTACCATCATCCATACCATACATCGTACGGTGAACAAGGACACAATATAAGAGTGCTATTAGAACACTCTTAAGATAAAGCTCCATATGATACTAGGAGTAGTAAGTTATAAAATCAATGATATCATTTAAAGTGCCTAGTTGGAGGCGTATGGGGAAGGAATTTAGTTGTTACCATTGCGTGAGTATCTGGAAGGCAAGTAGAGGAGCGCAACCGTACAGCGTCCAGAAACAGATACAAGAGTAAGGATAAAGGGCTAGCGTCCATATAAAGGTCAGGAGGGGAAATTTTGCAGCCGTACGAAATAAGTAACTGACCTAACGGCAATATATTCAGCAAACTGATAAAGCCGTATTACGTATGCAATCAGCCGGAAAGAGGGCTTGGAAGAAGCAACTTGATTAGGATTCAGCTATGAGTCAGGATGTGTAGGCAGGACCTTTTGAAGCACGGCCAAGTGAAGAGTACAAGGGCAAGCAAAGGGCCAAAGTACAAAATCAGCCAGAGGTACAGATAACGCCGCAGAATGTAGCATTCGAAGGGTTGAATGGGTTGGACTGCAAGAAGTGGTGGAATGAAAATCCGGATACACACCTCATCAAAGCAAGCATCTGAAAGGCACAGGTGGAGTGGGTAATCTGAATGCTAGTTTTCTGTATCCAAGACCTTGAAGGTGTATTGCATCCCATGATTGAGGCATATGACAGGCACTCTCGGAAGAATTCAGTTCCATATTTGGGGTACGACGTGGTGGTTTCATTTCGGCCAGCCGACTTTACCAGAGTATTCGGCATACCAAGAGTGGCACGAGGAAAGAAAATTGACAATAAGCCCAAAAAGATGGACAAGGAGAGGAAGTTGCAGCTGGTACAGTTAGTGTGCAACGACCAAGTACAACAGCAGAAAGATGCCCTTATTGGCACTTTGAGGGGAAGAGGGTTGGGGAAATCTCACATCAGAGAAGGCCATTGGAAGTGCCTCATGGACGTGGTAAAGAGTAGACTGACAGGATCAAGCAAGGCGTCGGACATTTTATTTCCGTTGGTCAGTATGATGAACAAACTCATGAATGGGAAGGTGTATGACTGGGCTTCTCTTTTGGCCATGCGCATGGATGAGTTCATGACATTGCAGCATAAAACATTTTACATACTGCATTATGCCATTGGACTCTTTCTGGAGGCAACTGCGAGGACGATACCCCAAGACAAGTTGGAAATACAGCCAAGTCCCGCAGTACTTGGCGAGCCTCCAATAATGCAATGGAAGCATTTACACTCACCTGCAAGGTAGAAGGGCGTTGGTCAGAAAAGGGTGTGATAGGAGATGGATGAATCAGGCAACACAAATAGTGGCCGACAAGATACATCTTGTGAGGAGGGCGAGTCAGAGGATATGGAGGTCGAGCAGGATGAGGAGAAAGATGATGAGGAAGTTGGGGTGATTTCATCGACCCCACTTCGCTTTCCGCGACAATTGCCGGCTGCACCAGTAACTACCACGCCATCCATTCCGTCATTTTCAGCTCCGCATATGCACACCATGGCAAATGTTCAGATTCCAAGGTTCGGACAGGTTTAGCATCCAGTGGTGATGACCCTAGTCACTCTTAATCCTAGACCACGGACAGTAGTAGCAGGATCAATTCCACATTCAGTGCCTCTCCAACCTTCAGTAAGTCGTAGGACAGCATCACCAGCAGGTATGCCTACGAGTACGCAACCTACGAGATCACAACCTCAACTAGCGGTTCAGCAACCGACTCCTGTACTTGTAGTTGCGAGTTTTCCTTAGCCATCTCCTATAGCAAAGCCGGAAGCCACGAAGGGAGGAGTCAGTCAGGGAGGCGCGCAAGCGCAGGTCCATCTAGAGGTGATTGGGACAGATGTAGTAGTCAAGATAGCCAACACTCTGATGGATGAGGCAATGGAGCAGGATGTTGATTTGAGCATACCGAAAGCGGAACCCCAGGTGCCAACAGTGGAACAAATGAGCTCAGCGAGTAAGGCGAGTGAGTACCTGAGGCAACAACTACTTGCCCCTATTGCCAGAGGTCCCTCCATCCAGTCTCCCATGAGAGAGGACCTACAGTTGTAGGCCATTTAGTCAAACTGCAAGGTAGTCGAGGTACCGGCATCACTAGGGGTAGAGGATCAGAGTGCAACAACAATGGAGAAAGTAGATGGGAGGGGTGCAGGTGACAGACCCTCTACCACTAGCGAAAGAGAAGGATAAGGATGTTCATTCATGCCTTGCTGACATCACACAGCGAAGCAAGTCCATGGAAGAGTTGGTGCTCACAGAGAGAAGACGGGCAGAGGCTGGGCAAGAAGCTCGAGAGACGACCGAGAAGGCTCTGGAGGAGATGGTCGACCGACTTGCCACCCAGCAAATTGCTTGGGAAGCAGAGCGGACAGCCCTGTTAGCACAATTTGAGGAAAGTGCACAAGGGAAGCAACAAGCAGAACAGCAACTAGCAGCAGCAGAACAGCAACTAGCAGCAGCGGAACAGCAGTTGGTAGCAGCACTACAAGAGACGGACTTAGCGAAGAAGGCTTATGATCAGAAAGAAATTGAGTGCCAGGAGGTCACTTTGATGCTGAAAGAAGTAGTGGAGGAGAACTCTCAAATCAGGGCTGATTTGAAGGTCCAGACGGATCAAGTTTATTAGCTTCGACGTAGTCGATCTTCACAATCAGAGACACAACCTTCTGGTTCATGATGTCTATGTTGTTTTTATGAATAAATGTAATTAGTTGTTTGAGTTTTGTTGTGTTGTCATCCGGAGATGACTTTTCTTTTTTGGGTGGGGGGGATGTCGTCGAAATATAGTGTAACCGACAAGGTGTCTGTCAGGATGTATCCCGTTAGTATAGGCTCCTTCGGGAAGGTTCTTGTTGTAGCCAACGGGCCCTTCGGTAATTGTCATGTAGCCGATAGACCCCTTTGGGAAGGTTCTTTGGGATGTATATATACACCCTCCAGGTAATCATTGTAATCATCTTATCGAGCATAATGTAATGTCTTTGGCATATGCGAATAATACAAGGAGTTCTGTTGTTCTTATCTATTGCCTATATACATTAATTTCTTTACCCCAGTACGGTAAACAGTGGGATTCAACCCTCACCCTGTTCTGTCACCTGTAACACCGCTCAAGATTTGGCAAGTCGAAGCTTCATTCTTGTTGCAAGCTATTTATTATCTGATATATATATATTTTGTGTTCTGGTTACTTCAAGTTGGCAATATCTGTGTGTTGGTTTCGTTTCCCTCTGACATCAGACCATCTCCATACCTCCCTCCATTGTCTGTACAGCCTTCTATCTCAATCCGTACTTCCATCCATTCACATCTCTAGCAACTTCATCATTGTCAACCTCTGTTTCCCTCCACCGTACAGCCTTATTTGTTTACATCTTCCATCCCCCACCGTACGGCCTCCCATCCCCCATTCGTACCTCCCTATATCATCCATACGATCTTCCTTGCTAATTGTACGGCCATTTCTAGACTCCGTACAACCATTCCTAAGCACCGTACAAACATCCTTCCCCTTGCTCCACTGTACTACATACCGTACAACTTATATTCCCTTGGTAACCGTCCAGTATCTTCTCAAGTCCGTATCACTATCCAACCCACTGTATGGCCCTTGCAATAATGCCATCATGTGAATTTTCCTCTAGCGGACAGAAGATCATTTTAGAGTAACCATGGGACACGAGGTCATTACATGGATGAGAGACTGTGAAGGAAAAACATATAGAAAAATGATGACTTTGATTAGGGTAAACGAGCAAGCAACATATTGGTTGTGATACTGATGAAGCGAAAAGTGTGATTATCTCAATAAAATCAACTAATAATTACAATAGAAGATGTTTCAAAGCAATATAATGCAAGTGAAGGCCTTACAGGATTTGTATTGGGAAACAATTTCTATTAAAATACAATAAATAAAATGAAGATATATAGTAAATTCTAATGTTCTGCTAGATTGGTTGTTAATAAAGCACTAAGCGTAAGCAAGCTCTCCGACTCAAACTGACAAGTTGAGCAGAATCAAGGGAGTTCTCCACTCTAACTCGAAACACCCACTCCTACAATAACAAGTACTTTGAAACAAAATTGTTCCACGTGCAAATGATCAAGAAATGCTACAATTGTTACATGCTGTTGAAATTCAAAAATGGAGAAATAGAAATGACTGCAACTAGCCAAAAAATACTCAACTGACACCTAAGACAACCAAAAAACTCCTACAAAACAAACTCACCCTTTCCTAAACTAACAATGAAAATGGGACCCATTTTTAAATTTGTGATGGAATGTTTTTGGAAACCATATATAAGACAGATTGGGACTGTCAGTGTCTACTGTCACATAAACAGTAAAGCTTATGTTGAAAGTATGAAGGTATTTGGAGACAATCACATTCCATGTCTAGCCACAAGAACAACTACTCACAATCTAATAAATCTCTGTTGGATAAAATCCATGATACAAAATTGTTGAGCAACACAATGCCTACCAGCACCAATGACCAGATGCATGATTAATTGAATGAAGGTGTAGGTAAGCATATCGAAAAAAATGGAATGGTGACAATTGACAACCCATTGTTGCTTCGTACAAGAAGAACTTGCAGGCAAAATCAATAAGGAACATTTTAGCAAGCTGGCCAACTGCCACAACTGGAAAAATACAGCAATTCAATCTGAAACGTCATCGACCATAGTTACTCAAAATTTGAATTCATTATCTGGTATAGCTGGTTGCATTCACTCTTACATTGTCAACAGCTAGAACCAAATAACACAATACAATAGCTAATCATGTCACTAATGGTAAAAAGAACATGGCAAAAGGACTTGCAGCAGCAGCCACATTGAGACCAGTTAGACTTACTGAAGATATACCTATAGCCAAGCATTATGTCATTAAAGAAACTTTTGTTTGGTGCACTTCAGCTACTTATAAACCTGTAAATTAGGTATTCAGTAAGCTCAAATTTAAGACATAGCTTATTTGTCTTTATCTATGTTTCTGCTCAAGATACACTTTGATTGAATACTTACATGGAGACATTCCAGTCATTTGATCACCTAGTTTTAAGCAGCCATATAACTCTTGCATTTCTTTAATAGATGTTTACACTTCGGGTAGACTGGTATCGCATTGATTGACCCAGATACTCAGGATGTGGTGGGGGAAATATTTGCGGTTGCTGTAATAACAGGGGAGGGCGGGTCCTTCAAAAGTGGTAGAGGCACCTTTGGCTAGTGGTAGGCATGCCCTTACAATAGTAGGGGGATCAATTATAGAGCAGATGGATCAAAATTACCGGTACTTGGATCTCAGTGGAACAGCGGCCAGCAGCCGCGTACAGCCAGCAAACATCTATTCAATCAATAAGATTCAATTGTGAGCCACCTTTCTTAAGCTTGTGTAAGGTGGGTTCAACCAATACAGCTCTTTAATTTGGATCGCTCTGATAGCATATAGTTGGAAGGGGAAGTGGCTCGTTGAATAGAATAGTGTCTCTATGAGCCGCCCCTGGCAAGAGAGGAAAGGGCGGGCTTCCCCTTGGGCTGGTTTTCTACCTTTATCTTCTCCTGTCTCGTAATGCTTTATCTCCCCCCGTGGCCCTACCCCCGTGCAGCCGAATAGGCCAGGTTCATCAGAATGAATAGGGTTAGTGCATGATGGATCCATTAGGTCAGTCCTCATCTTTTGCAAGCATTAGAGTAAGGGTGAGGTTTGACTACTACTACTGATTAATTTTTCATGTGTGTAAATGCCAAAATACTAGGCATATGTCAAGTAGTGCTGCTCATTTTCACAATTTTGGCCTTGAAAGGATTCACAACTGATAGCTGACCAAAGTAAATTTCAAATTATTCCTAAAAATAAACTTCATAAATGATTTGCATCATAACAATAAATGACAGATTCCTGTCAAATAGCTTTCCTCCAATTGTGTGAATAAAACCAAACGAAAGCATAAATTTCTGTTTCTGAAGCAATTTCAGTTGCATTTAAAAGAATTGAAAATGTAGTTATGGAAAAGCTTGATTAACCTATTCTGTCCATCCACATAAACAAGGTAAACGTCCTAAGACAAGTTGAGGTTTATGCAAGGAAAAATTAAAATGCCGAACTTAAGAATTTCCTACAAATGATAATACATTTTATATATTTGTGGATGAATAATTAACAAAAGAAAAGCACCCTGATTTTAGAAACGGAAAGACATGCATAATATAAAGCTTTCATTTTGTACTGTTCTTGTATTTATTTTTATTTGCAAATTGCTTGCATGTGGCAAATTGAGAATGAGAATTCAAATTTCCCTGAATATAATTAAGGAAGTTATAAGTGACTTGCAATAGTTTCCAGCTCTTATATAGAATTACAGTTCACCCAGAAATATTGCTGTTGCTTCTAAGCATATAAATTATATGAAACTTGAGAACAATTATGTTACTTAATCCAAAGACAGACCAGAATATAAACAACAATCACACAACTACTCTCATTAATCACCTTGCAGAATAAATGGATAGAAAAATTTTGAAGCAACTCGTGCTGAAAAATATATGGCTTCTTCAATTCCTCCCCAGCTCCAGGTAAAGACCATTTATGCTTGACAGGTGGTCTTATTGCGTGCCTTTCTTTTTTCAACTGTTTAGATTGTTGTGCTCCTAATGGAGGTGGTGTTTCACCAATAGCAGCACCAGCCAATGCACTTGGTAGTTTGGGTGCAAGAAAGCTTGCCATTGTACCAAATGCATTTGGTGGATGTGTTACAGAGAAATCACTTCCAGAAGGGGTTCGCCCAAATACAGCCTGTACATCACAAACAATGTGCAAGGAAAATAAATGGGTTCAGAAAAAATAATGTGTCATTCAAATGAAGCTACATGGAAACCCTTTTAACTGCATGTATAACATAATATACAAGTTTATAGTTGTATAAGAGTTGACCAGTAATAAGCAAAGTCCTAAATTATACAGCAATAAATGACAACAAATGTGATTGTTGGAACATACATCAATGTGATAAACTGTCTTAGGAACGCTATCTATATCTCCCACAATATATAGAGTTGCATTTGCAGGAAAATACCAACGTTCATGAAACCTTTTAATTGCTTCTACATCCCATTTTTTAATTTGCTCCTCTAATCCAATTGGAAATCTGCTCCCTAACTTGTTTTCTGAATGTAGTTGTTGCAACAACTGATCACAGAAAAATTTATAGTTAGATGGAGGTCCAAGTTGATAAGTGCATATACATGTCATAATTTATTTAGAAAACCTGCATTTCCAAAGTTTATTTATCATAAAGAAGAGAGCCTCAGCAAAGGTAGATTTCAATCAAAAGATCTGATCGGCTTGATTGTACAAAGTCAAACAGAATTTTAAAATGTCAACAAGACATCAGAGAAAGGGGTAACTGAAACTAACCTGACAGTCAACCCTGTATTCTATGGTATTCATCATTTGGAGCTCAGAAAGAACAGCTCGCCGTTCCTTTTCAACCCGAGAAGAAAGAAATTTTGGCTGGAAAGCAATCTGAATTGTATAACAGTGAAAGCATTAGAAAATCACTGATAAAATGCAAAACTCATACTTTAAGTCCTCCAAGAATGAATCTAGCGTGACTTTGATAACATGTACAATTTAAACACAGATGTCGAGATCTCGATCCCTGTCAATGGCACCAAACATTTACTGCTAAATGAATAAACAAATACTTACTGTGGAGCAAACTAATTACATACACATGAATGTTTTGAAAAGGAGTTGCAAAGTAATTCAACACAGTTCCAAAATGATATCAAAATTGTTTTATTTATTCATAAATGCTCTTATAAAAAAACTGAAACAAAGAAACCATTCCAACATCTGGTCCCTTTTTCTAAGAGCAAAGGTTCTACATAAACTCCTTGATAATTGACAATAAGATAAGTTAAATTTATTAATGTCCAACTAGAGACCAACAAGGGTCTAAGGGACTGGGAACAGTACAAAAGATATTATGATACCCATCAGTGATAACCATCAGAGACTACTGGAATCTATTTCTTATAACTATCACAAACCAACAATGCATTATGATACCCATCAGTGATAACCAAAACATAACTAATACAACTTATCCTATCTACAAGAACAATTTCCGTTGCACTGTTGAGAACTATAAAGAATATGTACAGTTCCTCTATTTGACAAATGGGAATTGGAACCAAAACTAAAAAATGATTCTATTCAGTTCTTTCTCAAAATCAACTGGGGAGAGCAAATAATGGGCCATCAACTTCAATCTTAAATGATACATCATATAGAACTATAAGTGAAAAAAGACTGCAAGTAATGGGATATGAAAAAATCTACTATGATTGATAATTTACAAGTGACTTAGGTAAGCATAGCTAAAGAACGTTGGACCAAAGCTTATTATCTTCCCAACACAGATAAACATCTATACACACAGATCATGCATTCAGAAGGGAGTAAAACTCCTTTGCTCGTGAATGATGCAGCACTACACCAATTTTGTATCATCACTTACCTACACAGGATAATATTCTTTCACATCTAAAGAAATTAAATGCTCTCCATCTTCAAAATATCATCAATGGAAGACTGATGATATTGAATGGATAGAGTAGCAGCTTTTGCAAATAACAAAGTAACTCCTACTAAAATTAAAATGCCATTCAAGCAAAGCTTTGTTTTTCTCACAAACTATGTAGTTAAGTTGTTCACTGGATGAATATCAGTGCATATGGTTTTATCATGATGAAGTTGAAAATCCAACCTATGCACTTGTTAACCTTTAACCATAACCTTGCATTGAAAGCATAGCTTTATAGTTAACTTCAAAAAAATTGCACTTCCGAGCAATGAAAGCCAAGGACCCATCCCTAAACGTAAGCCCAATCGTTCCCAAGAGGAGGACATCAAGACAATATTCTCATGTTTCCCCACCACCACCTCGTTGACGACAAAACACGAAGACATCTCGACATTCTCGGAATAGCAATGGGGACACATAGGCATCCGTCAACCATTTTGAGGATGTTTGTGTGTTCTATGGCGGACAAATTTTAAGATGGGTCAACCTAAACACTCCCTTGCACATGGCTTCTTATGCATTGAATCCGAGGTGCTACATGCCTAGGCCTGCTGGAGTTACACCGATTTAGAATGATGATGTGAGGAAGGGATCTTTTGATACATTGATAGGATGTATAATGGTGAAACTGTTGGCAAGACTCTTAGGGATTATTCAGCTACAACAACAGCAGATATAAAATCTATAGCGCAAGAGGACCCCATTTTGTGGTGGAACTATCATTGACAGAAATCAGCAACTACCACACTAGCCATTCATCTACTAGCTCAGATTTCTAGTTCTTCAGCTTTAAAGAGGAATTAATCTACTTACAACTTCATCCACTCTCCTAAGAGAAACATACTTAACTCTAGGAGAGTAGAGAGGCTAGTGGTTGTACATAGTGCCTTGCATATCACTAACCAAATGACACATGTACAAGGAGAGCCCAGCAACACGATGGGATGTAAAGCCACATGACCCATCATTGTTTGATGTGGATAAGGATGCAAGGGCTTCAAATGTAGGGCTCATTGGTGTTTGTTTGGTGGATCTTGACCATGAGGAGTCCAGTGGTTCTAGTAATGATGAGTTGTCCTTGAGGGATGATTAGAGGCCTCCCTTTACTAGATGTTGACATTTTGTACTTCGCTATCATTCTATTCATTGTAATCATCTTGATGATATTTTTGATAGAATAGAAATCTTCCATTTGTTGATTCAACAATTTAAAATTTCATTGAGTATTCTAATTTCTAATTAGAAATTCTATATTCAAAACATCTTATTATTCTAATTTGGAATTTACAATTTTTCTATTTTACTTCTTAATAGTCATACACATCTTAACTGGCATTTTAAGTTCTGTATGCATAGTATATAGTGTGCATATTGTATATACAGCACAACCCCCTTCCCCCCACCATCACCCCAACATCAAGATTCTTTATCCCCCATCTCAGAAACCTGTCCCCAATAGGTGGGCTATCTATGCTTTCAACTATACTTCAGTGGCTTTCAAATTGACTTACAAATTTGAAATGTTTAGTCTCCAACATCACCATGCATCTATGAACTTTTAGAGGTTATAAAACTAGTCAAACCAACCTTTCCTAAATAATGTGAAGTTGACATATGTTTATTATGTGAAAAATGTATAAAAAATTGTAAATTGTCTACCATTACAACTATATTTCTATCTTTCACATCTCCACAATGATGAAAAGCACAGAGCGTGATTCCTATTTGGCAGATGTCTTCTCTACAAAAACACTTCAAGCCTCGCGCATATAACTGAATTGGGGCATTATCACATGTGTAACTTATGATTCATGACCATGGTGGCCTAGAATCATAACTCAGAAGACTATTACTACTACAGGATTCGGACCCAACTCAAACTCGGCAAGCTGATTCTTGACATGGACTCAAACAAGGCAAAAACTTAGCAAAGACTCGGCAAATTGAAAAATCTAAGAAATTCAAATATCTTTAAGGGTTTATAACTTGTTTCATGTATTGTTTAATAAATAAACCGTAAAGACACAATAATCTCACCAAATAGAAGCTATTCTGAACAAGTTTACATTCATCACATAAGTATAAATGCAAATTTTAAGGAAATAAGTTAATAAGACATTATTAATATAAATAGTTAACATAATCAGGTTTCCACAAACCATTAGTAATGTGAGCAATGTTTCTGGATTAGATTGTGTGAGTTTTTTTAGCATCAACGTTTCGGATCATACTACATGATCCATCATCAGGATGAGAGAGCATCAGAATCTCATCCTGATGATGGATCATGTAGTATGATCCGAAACGTTGATGCTAAAAAAACTCACACAATCTAATCCAGAAACATTGCTCACAATATAAATAGTGTCAAAAGCCTACAAAATTCACGGAATATGAAATCCGTGGCATCAAAAGTTCAAAACATATATCAAAATAAAAGCTATACCCTAAAAAATATAAGGCTCAAAGGAGCGCATATCAATTATCTCAACCCTGCAACCTCCTCCATTTGTGTGCCTAAAATAGGTCTTGGTTGATATTGCAGCCATGAAACCTGCCTATGTCGCAGGCTTAGCCTTAGCGATGCATGTTTCAAAGAAGCTGGAAACATCAAGATGCTATTGAAGATATGCAAGCAAGATGCTAGAATAATTTTATCTTCAAGCTACAAAATGCCAATGGAAATACAAGAATATAGTCATTTTTGTTCCACAGCTTTTTTAGGATAAATTCCATTAAATTATGAAAATGCAGCCCAAATAATAAATGAGAGTTGACATCCTAGTCTCATGCTCATGGCACAAGCCTTTATCAATGTTGTCCATTTTGGTAAAAGCATGGCCAATATTAAACATCCCAAAAGAGATCACAAATAGTCTCCAAGAAAAATTCCCATCCATAAAATTAACTTATTATTTTTGTGCCCGATAATGTGTTAATAATTTGTCGACATGTGAGTAGTTGTTAGGAGTTGGTTGTAAGCGGTTGCCAATACCTGTGCTCTATTTAAAAACCATTAGGCACTTCAAATATAATTCTCGTAGTCACTGTGTAACATCCCTGGTTGGAATATTTGCGGGAATCCATCAACTTTTCAAACTAAACTCTAACCCAATGCAAATTATTAATGGCTAACCAACCAAATTACTAATATTTTGTCATAGATGTTAAAGATTGATGCTCAAGGTCATATGAACTTTGAGGATTAATCAAAGTAATAGGTAGCTATTGCATTGAATGTTATATTCATCAGCTACTTGGTTTTCTGCTTGGGTTGCTTAAGCTACTCGGTTGACTGGTTGAGCTACTTCGTTGAAATTGCTTGGTTGTCAAGTTGAGCTACATGGTTGCGTGCTTGTGCTGCTTAGTTTTCTGCTTGAACTGGTTGGTTCTCTGGTTAAGCTGCTTGTTTGTCTACTTCATTTCCAAGTCATTTAGCCCCGACACCTGCCATGTCACCGAAATATTCCAAAGGGTCGACTTTTTCAAAAAATTATATGGCAGCTTTACAGGTGGGATGGCAAGTTTATAAATGGCTTCATATATATATACATATACTCCAAGCTCTCAATCTATACTTCATGTTCTGGGGAGAAGAAGTCTTTATTTCTCTTTTGCAGCAGTTGTTTTTTTATGTATGCGAATGGGGTTGATAGAGATAGGCATTATTAGGTCTTGCGGAGCAGTCGGTGCTGTATATAATAAAAATGATTTTAATTGGTTGTCATTTGTGATGTTCCATTGTCTCATGTGGTCTTCCTCTGTAGTCTACTGGTAGTTAAATTGAGCAAGTAATTGGATTGTGCAATGGTTTTCTAAACGGATCAATGCCTAGTTTTGTTAAATTTTTCTGGCCAGTTCTTTTTGAATCGTGAAGTATTTTTATAAGGTAATATAAATAACAATTTATAATGGGTGAGAATTCACCAGTGTTGTAACTGCTAGCCAACTTCATGTTTGGCATCAGGATTTTGATGCACCTTTGCTTTTATATTTAGCAGTATCAATTCCAGCAAACATATATAAAATGTATGGTTTGTGCATGATAATGGACAAAGAAACACTCATATCCATATGTTCTTTCTATTGCACATATGTCAGCAGTCTCTATTCGCATAGCAAGTTGGATAGCATTGGGTTGAGCTTGTTAAGGAGGCGACGTTTTTTGAGTTGAACAAGTATTGAACCGAGTTGGTAACGGGTCGAACAGATGGTTGAGTTTGATATTCTTAAAATATTTTTAGCATATTAGATTCTTGCTATATTTAACTCCATTATTTGAAAACCTTAGTTAATGGTCATTTAGGCTTTATTATTAGCTCTCTTAATCTTATCTATTTTTAGACATTGTCTTTATTTTGACAACTTTGTTTTTTAGTTCACGCTTTTTATAGCATTTGTAAACTATTTATTTGAGCGTATTTTTAATACAGTCAATTCTGTTTTTTTAAATTTCATGGTATCAAAGGATCTGAATGCAAAGCAACTACGACCTTTTACTCATTTGCACTAGTTTGGAGGGTTTGGCAGTTATTCTCGGTGCATCTTTTTCTACAGAGAAGGGCGGCTTACTTATCCATCATCAGCTTTGTTTTTCCTGTGATGATTTCTGGGCAGCAGTTTTGCAGCTTCTGGGAGAGTTAGTCGCAGAGTCAAAAGCAGGCTTAACTCTCTTGCTGCAGACCATTCTGAAGAATGGGACAACCTTCTTTGATTTTTTTTTGGGCCACTCCTGGTCATCGACATTTTGTAGAACTAGGGAGGGTCTCAGTAGCAGCGGAATGTTCTAAAGGATTTGTAACTACAAGACATGTAATGTCTTCTACAAGGTAGTTGATAGAATCACAATTAAGGGAGGTATTAGAATATTTTTAGTATCTTAAGCTCTTATTATATTTAGCCCATTATTCTAGAACCTTAGTTAATGGTCATTTATGCTTTACTACTAGTTCTCTTAATCTGATCAATTTTTAACTGTTGTCCTTATTTACAAAACTTTGTTTTTTAGTTAATGCTTTCTATAGCATTTGTACACTCTATGTAGAATGGTTGTAGTTTACTCAATATGAATCCAATGATCTCAATACAAACAGATGAAACCATTGCCATTCATAAGCATACCAAATAATTACAAGGGAAAATAGTATTCTTATTGATTACAAAAAATAACAAGTACATCATTCATGTTCCAATGTTCTTAAATAGTGCTCAGTTGGTTAGGGCAACCAAGTGACACATCCCTTTGCTACCTAACTACCCCAAACCCATTACTATCTTTTATTACATTATTGTTTTATTACGCCCTACATTGTTCCAACCAAAAAAAGTTGTCTTCCAAATGACTACCCAACTATTAACCGAATGAAAACTAGACTTCAAGATGTAGGGTGGGAAGACGTCCCTGAAGTGGATGTGTGTTGCCGCAGAAGTTGTAGCTCTCATTCTACTGCCATCTGCTTAGCTTGGACTCTTGCAGCAATCGTGAGGCTTCCATCCTATCCTTTTCCACTGAAGCCAACTTCTATCCCGGGCCCACTCCTCTTTCATCTTCTTTGTCAACTCCTTTTCTTGTTGGAGTTCCAAGAATGTCCCCATAAACACCTCCACTAAGCAACTGCATGAGAGTTGGTTGTTCCATAATTGTAGGTATGGTACTTCTGGCCTTCCATATCTCTATTGCCTCAATGTGTCATGTTCCACTTTGCATGAGTAAGCTCCAAACTGTATGGAAATCTTCCTTCATAAATTTCACAAGGACCTCCACTACTCTGACTATGGTGTACAGTGCTGCCCCTTAGCCTGCTTTATGATTTCCCTGGTGGTTTTTTCCATCTCCTATAAGCCTTTGAGGAGATTTTAAGCTTTTTCCTCCAATGAAGGTATCTCGCTCTCAACTTCTTCCATCTTGTCTTCTTCTTCTACCTCCAATAGGGTTGTGAAGGTGGGGATACATCCTTGCCACTCATCTCGAACTTTTCCAACAATCTATCCACCTCATCTAACACTTTATCTTCAACATGTGTTACTTCTTTTTCAATTCTGGCCCCTTCCATTTGCTTCCCACTACTGTTGGGCATCCCCTGCACTCCTTTCTTCCCTACTGAGGTTACTATCAATGCAATCGGCTAAGCTATCTCAATTCCCTTTTGTGTGTTGAGTTTGATAGTATGTAGAGCCTTCTTCTACAGCCGAAGATCTAACACCTTAGTCTGGTTCATCTATTCTAGTGTTACCAAATTCACCACTCCCCAATCTAGAAATACACTGCCACCAAGTTGTGTTGTGCCCTATCCCATTGGCTCTATACAAGTTCCTTTAATACCTTGTGCCCTACTATTGTCCCATTCTTCCCTTGTCTCAATCGTATTGGTCTTTGATTCTGTAGCCAATTCTCCCCATACGGTCATGTCCAACTTCTATATATGTTTGTCCAGTCTCTTCTTGTCTGGCATCTGCTTTCATACGTCACATTTCTCCTGAATGGTGCCCTCCTCCTTTTGTACACCAAATTTCTTTCGTATGGCCATACACTGATTCGACTTTCATACGGATGTGAGTGCTTCCGTATGGTCATGTGCTAGTTCGACTTCCTCTTCCTTGCTTCGCATTCGCACATCGTACACCTTACAACAATCTCCTTACTCTGCTTGATTTCGTACAACATAAGTACAGTAATCCTCTTCCTTCCTCTTGTACGCATACTTATTTCCACATTGACCTTTCAACACTTTGCTTCCTTGGTGTCGTACCCCTTCTTTCTATTTATAAAAGGGATCATCTTCTATCGCACTTGTCTACTTGTGTCCCGTACGACACCCTTGCCATTGTCTGCTTTATTCACTCCCGTTTTACTCTATTTCTCCCATCTTGCCTTAATTAATAATCTGCATTTGGCCCTTTTTCCTTGTTTCTTAATTCTATTTTCCCTTTTAAGTAGAGTTCTTTCCCTCCTTGCCTATCCATTATTTCTAATAAATTAATATCAAAAGTCTCTTCTTTTCTTATAAAGTTTCCACTTTTGTTCATTCACGGAGTTCTTCAAATAACTATTGTCCCATGTTGACAACTCTTTCTGAATTTTTGTCTCCTAAATCTGTAGCATGTTACAATGTAGCATATTACACTCTGGTTTAAAAACGTCGTAATCCCCCATCTGCCAATGGAACAATCCATTGAGGGAGTTTGTTTCATCTTCAGAATGATTTCCCAACCTTAATATGCCTTCATCATCTGGCTCTACCCCTTCACCCTTGTCCCATTTTTCTCCTTCCCATTCTTAGTTTGAGGCCAGCTCTTGGCTCACTGTTTGGTTTCTAAGGTCAACTACATACTTTCGTCCATCCACTTCAATGGAAAGAGTATTCTTTTCCAATTGTGATTTTCCTTGGCTGTAACCAACCATCCTCTCCCTAACAGTGCATCATACCCTTTCTTTTCCAAGGTAATTACTACAAAGTCTAGGAAGAACTGTTGTGTGTCAATAACTACTTTGTGTCCCATCAGTGTCCCAATGGGCTTGATTCAATGCTGATCTACTCCTACCAACTAGAACGTGGGTGGCCAGAGAGAGCTTTTCTAGGGCCAAGTTTCTTTAGGGAGGACATTAACACCTAAACCTCCATCCACAATAGTATTTGTCAACTTACATCCCATTATCTTTGTTTCCACCACAACAGGTGTTCTTCCTCCCCCTATATTGAATAAACTATTAGTGTCCTTCCATACTTTTGCTTCCTCCTTCCCTTCCTCCTTGGGACTTTTACGTTATGTTATAGCCATCCTTAGCTAAGGTAATGAATCCAACAAATCGGCAACCCTTACTAGTACAGTGGCCTCTAATACTTGTTGGGCAATGTCAATTTCAAATACTGACCTTAGGGCAAGGGGTTTGGGGGTATTCACTTGTCCTTCCTTTGCCACGGCGCCCTAGACGTCTCTCCTAGCTTCCTTAGAACTCTCTTTCTGTGTGTCGCATCACGGTATGTGAGTTTCCTGGCTTGGATCCTTGTGATGGCTAGGACTTCATTGGGTAATTCTAAAACCTCTAGCATGTTCACGCTTTTCTGCCTAGGATAGTTGGCATCCAAGCGGTTACCAAGTTTTCACCACTTACAAAGAATTCCTTCTTTTTGTCCTCCGCTTTGACAATCCCTAGCAAAATGCCCCCATTCATTGCACCTTCTGCATTGCATCATGGGACATCCCCTACTGTCATACTAGATTCAGTTCCGAGGTGTATTGTTATTGCTTCCCCTTTTGATATTCCAATATCCACTAGGTGATACATCCATGTTTGTGTTTCATGGGAGTGTGTGGAAGGTGGGGTAAGAAAACCTGAGTGCTTTGTGCCTTTAGGTTATAAGGACCTTCCTTGACCAAGTGTCCTAACACCTAACATATATCACAAAATGCTTCTCTTGGACAAATGGTTGTGGTGTGTCGTTTCTCACAGTTAGTACACCATAATCCCTTCCCCTCTTTTTGTCCTTCCTCGTTGGACGCCATTTCTTTCATCATCCTCATCATATCCTTTCATAGTGCTTGGATGGTTTTAGATTCATCTTCGCTTCCTTTTGGACTCTCTCTCTCACTTTTGTGCTTCCTCTCTTTTGAGGTTTTACTTTCACTTTCTATATCCATAGCATGAATGTAGGCATCCGCGAAAGATGATGGTGTTACTACTTTCATTTTTCTATGTAAGAATGAAGTTAGCCCCTCAATAAACCATCTTTTCTTTAACCCTTCTACTAGTTTATTTTCCAATTCCCCAATCAATTCTTTCATCCTCCTACTGTAGGCTCTTACAAATTCATTCTTCCCTTGTCTTGTATTGTATATTTTTGTTACTATCTCGTTCTTGTCCCGTAAGAGTCTAAATTCTTCCTCAAAGGTTGTGCAGAAATCCTTCCATGTATCTTTCTTCCCAGCCTCCAAATCCATGTATCAGTCAATGGTGATGCCCCTTAGGGTGGACATAAATGCCTTTAACCACTTGTTCACATTGTTCTCTCAATTAGCCTGCCATATGGTTATGCACATTTTACAATGTCGTGTTGGATCCTTTGAGCCTTCTCCTATGAATCTAGGACGTTTTTGTTTCCATCCTGGTTCTCCCACTTCCCTCTTTATGGGATAGTGTTCCCTCTTCACTAGACAGTGTTCCCTCCTAACAGGATTACTCCTTGAGTACTAGTTCCTATCAGGATAGTGTTCCCTCCTAACAGAAGTAGTACTCCTTGAGTACTTGGCCCACAACCTGACGGGACAGTGGTCCCTTCTGACGGGACAGTGGTCCCTTCTGACGGGATTACTCCTTGAGTACCAGTTCCTGTCGAGATAGTGTTCCCTCCTAACGATGGTATTCCTTGATTACTTGGTTCACCTCTTGATGGGACAGTGTTCCCTCCTGACGAGGCAATGTTACCTCTACTAGGACAATGTTCCGACCTGACGGGATAATGTTCACTCCTAGCAGGATTACTCTTTGAGTACTGGTTCCTATCAGGATAGTGGTCCCTCCTAACGTGAGTACTCCTTGAGTACTTGGCCCAGCTACTCCTTCTCCCTATAGTTCTCCCTCTACTTGACTAGAGCTTTGTTCTTGGGTAGGACAATGCTCTCTATGTGTTGGGGTTTTCGAGTCTATCCACCCCTCCTTTCCCGGTCCTTTTGAGATTGTCAAATTGGCTATTCCCCTTATAGAGTTCAATATTTACAATCAAATTTTCTTCTGTTTGGTTTGGCACTTGAGTTTGATTAATAACCCCTCTCAGACGGCAACGCCTTTCTTCCTACTCCCTAGTACGTTGGATCTATCGTAGGTCAGTTTCCCCTTCCGTTTCTTCTTCTGCTACTCACCTTAGATCCTTATTTGAGATTAGGGGCATGAATTGTTTTATTGCCTAGTTGCCCTCCTTGGATTTTTCCCGCTCCTCAAATTCACATGTGCTTCTTTCGACAAACTGTTGGAGTACTTGTTTCCTCCTCTGCTCCCTTTGTACTTCAACTCTTTCTTCCTCCACTCGTACCATGTTCCCTACTAGTAACCGAGGTATTTGTCCAAGAAGCTCCTATACTATTGATGGAACCGAAAGTTTGTCCTGTACCATGCTCTTTGTAACCGCTATCTTGGGCTTCCCTTTGCATATATTGGTCAATTGGATTTGTAAACTGTTTGTGACTTGCAATAGGAAAGGTCTGCCCATTACTCCATCCCGTTTATCATATGGCCTCGAGGCTCAAACTTGGGAAACAATGCCAAAATGTAGAATGGTTACTATACACTCAATACGAATTCAATGATCTCAATACCAACATAAGAGACCATTACCAATCATAAGCATGTCGAATAATTGAGAGGTAAAATAGTATTCTGTATTGATTACCAAAAATAATAAGTATATCATTCATGTTCCAATGTTCTTAAATAGTGCTCAATTGGTTAGGGAGACCAACTGAGACATCCCCTTGCTACCTAACTATCCCCAACCCATTACCATCTTTAATTACATTATTGTTTTATTGCATCCTACACTCTTTTTATTTTACTATATTTTAAATACAATTAATTCCATTTTCTAAAGTTTCACTTATTGAGTCAAGCATTTATTGAATTGAGCAGGACAATGCAAGTCCAATCGTTTATGGAAATCATTTTGAAGTCACGAATTGTTTCAAGGTGTATCATGTAATTCTTACATGGTGTTTTTGAGTTTGTTCTAAGGAGCATTATCAAGTTTTGCTTGAGTTGGAGCTCAAGCTGAAGTTGATGCTTCAGGTGTTTGCAGTTGGTGCTCTTTGTGAGTTAGTTCTCACTTATGCTATCTAGGTTGGTGTCTATTTTGTGAATAAATGTTATTTAAGTGTTGTGTTTTTTTACCCGAAAAGGTTCCCATTTGAAAATCGATTGTTTTCCTTGATATTTGCTCTAGACTCAAATTCTTTGTTTTATGTGGTTTCATGGCTTTAATATTTTTGACTCATCTGCAGTTGAAACATACAACTGAACTGAACCATCTTCAATTAGCTTCCAAATGAAGTGATAATAAAGTTCAACATGCTTGGTTCTCTTGTGGAAGACCATATTCTTGGCCAATTTGAGCACCCCCTAATTGTCAGAGTAATGGGGACTAGGATCTACACGTTTGAAAGCATCCTCCAAAGCCAAACTGCCTCGCAAGTTGCTTTAACTGTTCCTATATACTCAACTTTTGTCGAGATAAGAGTCACAGCCTATTGCTTCTTACGGGTCTAGTTGACTGCACCATAGTTGAAAATAGCCCAATCATATCGCGCATAGCACGATATACCACAAGATAGAAATGCCAAAGATTTAATTGGCCGACATATTGGACACAATATAAATACTTTCTCGCAGCATGCACTGTGTCAAAAAATCGTGATAATATCAGTCCCAGTCAGCAAAAAATACAAAAACCCCTGCCCCGTCAGTGGAAAAAATAGAACGCCAACGCTCGCCCAAAAACACTATAAAAAACAAATAAAATGTCAAATAGAAAGTTGTTTTTAGGGTTGGTTGTCACTTGTTTGGCACCGTTTTTATGCATTATCGTTGTCATTTGCAAACAGCTACCGCAGATGTCTTTTTGCGGGCAATTTCTCAGACTTTTTTCAGAGTTTTTAACTTTTGCAGCCATAGACCAAAGGAAGAGACCATTTAGAGACATCTTTTTGGAGGCAATTCAAACTTCAAAGTCAGAAACATGCAGCCATTCAGAGATCAGATGTAGGTAATATAATATCTATTAGAGTTAGGTTATTAAAAAAAATTATACATTGAAAAGTATAACAGTTATATATAGATATAGTATATTTTCATTTTGTATATTTGTTACTGTCCAATGTCCGTTATGTTGAATTTTAACAGATATATATAATATTATTAATAATAATATATTGTTTTATCATTACGTTATATAATAATCTATACTGTTAATGTTAACTGTCCATTATACTATTATATAATAATATATGTTATTAACTTACTATATATATTCATATTGTATATTTCCAGAATATACAGAATTCTCTGTATATAGTAGACTCTAGTAAGTAGTGACTACATAATATTAAAATATATAAAATGTAAGTTTGTATCACATTTTCTCCATTTTTATGTAAATTTCATATATATTTCATATATGTAAATTTCAATTATGATATAGCTGCATATTTTCTCACTTTCTGTATAAATTTACATCAAATATATATAAATTTATATTTTTTAAACTTCTGAATGGATGTGTATAATCAGATCTTGTACAAGATATTTTCTTTTGAATCAAAAACTTATTTAAAATACAATAATATAGAAATATCTTGGATCAAAACTTATGTGATGATTTTTGAGAAATACAATAATATAAAATACTTAGAGAATGGTCGAGGGTAGAACTGGTGATGATTTTTGGAAATATGAGACACCAAGAGCAAAAAGAGGAAATGTCAAATGTAACCATTGTCGTAAGTAGACGAGTGGGGGCATAACTCGACTAAAATATCAAATTGGAAAGAAATAAGGCCATGATATCACACCATGTGACATCTATCTTGAAGAGGCTATAACAAGCCTTAATGCATATGAGTAAAAGAAGATAGCAAAAAAGTGGACAACAAATGCTATGGCTGCCCCAATGGGAGATTTTAGTTCTACAGGGTCGCAAATAGGTGCAAAGGCTTCTTCATCCATTGGGCCACGGATACAAGGATCATCATCCAAGAATGTGAGCGGCCATCTTTCAGACTTTTGGGTTCCACGTAACATTCTTGGTGCTCAAACTGGATTGAAAGGCACTCCATGGAACAAAGAGATGCATGAGAAGACAAGGCTAGCAGTTGTGGTTTTGGTTTTACAATGATCTTCCCTTCAATGCTTTATGTAGTCCATATGGGATTAAGTGGTCACTTCCATTTCTATGTCTAGTAAGGCGTTCAAGGCTCCAACTCGTTACGAGGTGAGTAAGTCGCTGTTAGACGATGAGGTAAAAAACCATTCATCAACTATTATATCCGATGGGTGGACAAATGGCATGAATAAGACGCCCATCAACTTTGTAGTTGCTTCAGGGGGACAGTATTTCTAAAATCAGTTGATGTCTCTGATCAAGTGAAGAATGCGGAAATTTGTGCAACATATTGGATGAGGTGGTAGTGGAAGTGGGAGTACCTAATGTAATCTAGATTGTGACTAATAATGGAACTTCATATGTGGCAGCCAATAGACTTTTCATGGAGAGGCATCCCACATTATTTTGGAGCCCTTGTGCTACCCGTTGTCTTGACTTGCTCCTTGAGGACATAGGGACACTAAGTTGGGTGGAGATGGTTGAAGATGGAAGGAATATTGCAAAGTACATCTACAATCACACGTAGGTCCAGAATCTTATGAGAGAGCACACTGGTGGTAAGGATCTTGTGCGAGCAAGGGTAACACACTTTCCTACTAATTTTCTCAACTTGCAAAGCATATTGGAAACATTGTTAGACCTAAGGTGTATGTTTCTGAGTAAGAAATGGCTCGAGAGTCCTTATTCCAAGAATCCCGATGCAGAGAAGATTGTGAAAGTTGTGCTTGATACTAGATTTGGCAAGCTAATGGAAGGGATCCTCAACGTAAGTTTTCAAGTTTTGATTGATGATTTATTATTTAATTTTCAAATATTGCAATTTTCTGATTTTTGTATAAGTTCTTATCTCTAGGAGTCATTCCCGTTGGTGAAGGTTCTACAAATTGTGGATGGGGATAAAAACCCCATGGGTTAACTATATGAGGCCATGGATAAGGTCAAAGAGACCATTGAGCACTTATATAGGTCAAATGAGACCACATATATACCCATATCGAACCTTATCGATTGTAGGTGGAACCGACACCTCCACCAGCATATCAAGGAGATGCAGAGGTTCAAGTTGGCCTAGACACATGTATACAAAGATTGGTTGTTGACTTGGACCTTCGAGACCTCATGCTTGATGAGTTACAGAGCTACAGGAGGGAAGAGGGGTCATTGTTTTATTTTCCTGATTGCAAACGTAGGAGATACACCCTCCAGCTAGGTAACAACGTATACATGTTTTATTTTATTAGACCATTGATTTCGCTCATTAGTTTATTGGAACCTTGAGCACATTTTAAATGGCTTTTTTATCCTTTAAAATTTGTGGTGGGAAGATTATGGCGCCACAACACCTAATCTTCAAAAGCTTCCCATTCAAATATTTTCACAGCCCTATAGCGAGCAAAATCGGTGCACTTTTGACAACATACACACAAAGAAGCACAATAGATTGACTCAAAAGTGCTTGAATGACTTGGTTTATGTGCGATACAATCTTCGATTCCACACAAAGTGGGTGTGACGGAAAGCTCCATATGAAGCACGTGGCTTGGATGACATTGATTCATATGTAGCAGATTGGATAGCTCCTCCTGATGGTGATGATGTGGATGTGCATGGAGATCATTTGTTGATTGATAAGCAACTAGCTGAGTTTGCGACGGAGGCAGATGATTGGGATGTAGCAGTGGCAGTACATGAGGATGAGTGTCATCGATAAATATTGTGTAGCTGACAGGTTGATGTCGTCGGTAAATATTGTGTAGCCGACAGGTTGATGTCGTAGATAAAGATTGTGTAGCTGACAAGTAGATTAGCATTGTCATGTAGCCAACGGACCCCTTCAAGACGGTTCGGCGGGAAGTATTTATACCCCATCTGAGATCATTGTAAATCATTGAAAGTATTATGTAATCTCTTGGCATATGCGAATAATAAAAGGAGTATTGTTGTTGCTGCTCTTGTCTATTGTCTGTGTGCATTAATCTATTTACCCATGCCATAAACATTCGGCGCCGTTGCCCGATGGACTTGGAACAAAGGCGGAGGAATGAAGACTAATGCCAAATCAGTTAAACAAAAATAAGAATAAGCTGAAGGACAAAGATGAAATCTGCACAGCTCAAGGAAATTTAATTTTGGCGCAGCAGGCCGAATGTAGACGGAGGTTTCAGAAGATTGTCAACGGACACCGAAGCGCTGAGGAATTGTTGGATGAGATTCGCCAGTGGGTGAAATTGGTGGAAGAAGCAAGGGAAGAATTTTTGAACTTGTATTCACCGAGGGAAGAGAATCCAGACGGAAGGGAATTAACTCGCATAGCTTGCAGTGTTGAGGGAGCACAAGCATGGAGTGAACTCTTCGTCCGTGATATGCTTCCAGAAGGAACAACTTCAAAAGATCCTTCTTCACCAAAGTTCGCTGTTGTTGCAAATAAGACACCTGTACAAAACAGCGACGGTGTGGGAGTGCAAAGCCACAGTGTGGGAGTGCAAAGCGTCGGTGTGGGACTGCAGAGCGCCAATGTGGGACTGCAAAATAGCGCCAGCGTGGGAGGACCGAACAGCTCCCGTGTACAAAATCAAGTAGTAATGGCGGGACCAAAGGGAAAGATGCCTAAGTTTGATGGTGATGGTACGATCGATCCAATCCGACACTATAAAACATGCGAAACGATTTGGAGGGCGAATGGCATAACAGATACAAACGAATGGGTCCGACAATTTCCGGCAACCCTACGAGGTGTCGCAGTTGATTGATTTGCCGATACGAATCCCCAAAAGTTAACCAATTGGGACAACATTAAAAAGTAGTTTATCACGAAATTCCAATTGCTGCGCGACGACAATGAGATCGTAGCGGAGATATACAACACAAAGCAGGGGGAGAATGAAACTGTCCGAGACTACGCCAGGAAATTAAAAGACTTAATAAACAAAATGGAAAATAAGCCGGCAGATGGACTGCAAAAAAGATGGTTCATTGAAGGCCTACAACCAAAGTTGCAGAAGAAGATGAAGATTGTGTCACCACCGTCATACACTGAAGCATACAATCGGGTGATGAACTTGGAAAGTGAGCAGAAAACAAAGAAGAAGAAGAAGAGTAGCTCATCCGAGTTAGACGACAATGCATCTTTGAAAGAAGAGAGCAGCGATGATGAAAATAGCAGCAAGAACGTTCGAGCTCTCCAAAAGGACATGATCCGAATGATGAAGGAATTTAAGAACATGCAAAAAGAAACAAAGAGAAGCGAGCTATGGTGCACAGAATGTAAGGCAGAAAGTCACACAAAGGGATCCTATCCAAAGAACCAGTTTTGCGAGATCTACTAGATAATGGGACATTCCACAAAAGAATGCCCCTTCAATATGAAAACAAGAGGACTTCAACAACTGCTCCTGACATAGGTAGCTTCCACGTCAGGAGGGAATGGAAACACAAACATTGATGGTGCCACTTCGAGGGGGTACAGAAATAATAGCTGCGGGCAAAACAACAACAATGCGAACAATAATAATGGCAGCCGAAGTCGAATTCAATACGATGCAAACGGTCGGCCGATGGTTCAATGCCGAGCATGTAATTTGTGGGGCCACTTTGCCTGTTGTACTTTGTGGGGCCACTTTGCCTGAGACTGTACAACAACAAACATACCAATATTATTATGCAAATGGTGCAGACCCAGCGATCATGAAGATACTAAGTGCCCAAAATCAGGAGTAAATTTGATTGGCATCAAGACGAACAAGGAGGAGGTTTTGGCAATTACACGGTGGCAAGCAAAATTGTACCTCGATCCCACAGAAGGAAAGAGGAAATTGGAGGAAGCATGGGCAAAAATTGAGAAAGCAACACACGCAGAGACATCTCAGTTGAAGGACACCACTGGCACCTCAGCAAGGAACTACGTGGAACAGAACATCATGCGGCAGATACTGCAAACTAAGGTACCCGTCAAAATAAGCGATTTGTTGCTCATAATGCCTCAACTCCGATCGGCACTCACAAACTTCGCACCAACTGCTAAGTTACTAGGAGAACCAGGAAGAGGGAAGGAAATTGCCGCAGGTGGAGAAGACCCAATACTGCTAGCCCTCACATCCAGACAGCATTCGACGGTCATCGAGATGGGGATTCTCGAAAATGTGCTGACAGACACAATTGTCGACGGAGGGTCCGACGTGAATGTTTTACTCGAGGATACCTGTAAGAGATTGGGACAGCCGACGTTGTGGCCACCTACATTCCAGTTGCTGATAGCGGACCAACACAGCATTAAACCTCTTAGCGTCCTGATGGCGCAACCGGTGACGATTGGCACACAACCATTTCTGCTCGAATTCGTCATTATCCCGCTGAAGAGAAAAGGATACGACGCCATTTTGGGCCACAAATGGCTTATTCAAGCCAAAGTTAAACACAACAAAGGGCGAAAATTCGTCATTGATTTACACACCCAAATGGTGGGGGAAGAAGCTTTGTCATTAGATTCTGAGGAAGAGGATGAAGGGAAGCAGCGGGTGGAACCAGATCAGGAGGGCGTCCTACGACTAGGAGGATCAATGGACGATGATCTAGACTCAGTAAACGGCCTTTTCCACTAGCAAATGAAGGATTATGAGCTCTTTCTGAGCTCTAATATGTTAAGGGTCGACAAAGGTGACAAAGAAGAGGGAAGTGAATGTTCGAAGGAATACAAAGAAGCGGAAGAAGGAAAGGCAGTTACTGCTAAAGCTGAGAGGAAGAACATGTAGTATGAACCCAGAAAAAGGAAAGATACCACCATCCAAAACACAGTGAACAAACCGCACAAAAAGAAAAGAATACCCCAGACCACAAAATTAGTGGAAAGGTGTCGGCAGCAAAGAAAACACATTGTATGGTCTGCACAAGAAACAAAGAGGAAGGGTTTAATAAAAACTTCATCAGTACAAAGTGAAGGTTCTAAAATCAAGAATACAGCTATTGACGGCAAGGAATGGCAGCGGATGGAATTCATGGTACGCGACATGGAAAGCCTGAGGGAAAGGTTGCATAATCTGAACAAGCTTGAGGAGAAGCGGCTATTGGCACAATGGGCCACGGAGGTGACACAGAACAGACGCAAAGCATGGCATGATAAACACCTAAAACTCAACAAATTTCAGCCGGGGCAGTTGGTGTTGAAGTATAACGGATGAAATGAGATCAAACCAGGAAAGTTTAAAGTCAAATGGGTCGGGCCATACCAAATCCGCGAAGTTGGTGACAATGGAGCAATAAAATTGGGGACTTTAGATGGACAAGAAGTATCTCAGGCAGTCAATGGTTTGAAGCTAAAGATGTACCATGCTAGGAAGACTCCCTTGTCGTCACGGAATGAAGAAGTCAGAATGATTCCTTCATCGTCACAGAATGACGAAGTCCGAAGGGAGAATTGAGTTTGTTGTATTTTTGCTCAAAAAATAATAATAATAATTGAGAAACAAAAAAAAAAGAGAGAAGAGAGAAGAAAAGTGAGGCATCCGCGGACACCTCCCGCGGGTGGCTATTTTTTAATTCCCCGCGGACGTTCTATTGTGTGGGTTATCCCTTGTATCCCCGTGGACTCACTCTTCTCCGCGGAGCTTGCTCTACCACAGGCAATTAAAGATTTCATTTTTGCGGCAATTAGGACTTCATTCTGCGGGCATTGAAGGACATCCTCGTCGAGCGCCAACATCCTCTTCTCCGCAGCGTAAGAACTGCTTCCACGGCGGCGACAACATCTTTCTGCGGGTGCATAAGACTTCTTCCCGCAAGCGCATAAGACTTCATTCCGCAGGCGCCTCTTCATTCTTCACGTGCAACAACATTGAAGGAGTTCGCGAGCATACAAAGACCATTTCTCCGCGTGCTTTAATTCCCCTTCGCGCGAGTGTTTGAATTTCCTCTCTACAAGTGTGAGGACTCCTTTATGCGGACAAACTTGTTTTCTTTTCCTGTCTAAGCTTCTTTCCACTGCAATATTTTTCTTGCACGGGCCCGGGCTTGGAGCTATGAGTGCGAATTCCATTGATGTTACCAAATATCGAATTGGGAAGTCACGGCATTTGGCGAATTTTGGTGGAAGTTATGTCTCCAGAGATGAGTGAGGATTATTGGGCAACTGAGACTAAATTTGAGTACAAGAAAGAAATAAGCAATAGAAAAATATATATTCACGCATATTCTCTGTAGATAGAGAAACAGAACAAATGAAAGAGGCACAACAACGAACGAGCAGAGGAAGGAGCCAAAAAAAAATTGACAAATCAAAAATGTTCAGAATGAATAATGTATGATGCCGAAGGCAAGGGAAAGGCATGAACTGGTAGAAAACGCAAGTGGTTGGCAAACAGAGTGTGGGATCGGAAGAAAATCACTAAAATGGTGTGTTCCATGGAGTTTTGTGTGGCTTTGGGAGTGCTAATTTGGTCTTGGCAGCGGCCCTGCTGGGGGCGATGCCCCGTAGACCCCCAGTCGGTGCGGTTATCAGTCATGGGAAGTGTGACCAGTTGATAAGACCCGGAGCTGCTGCAGGCATAGTGTGCCAGAGGTGGAGAGAGCACTAGAGAAAGCCTTTCGAGGGGGATGTTACGCTTTGAGGCACTTGCAGTAGGTGTTCGACGTGAAGCTGTCTTGGTGGATGCATAGAGAGCTCGAGAGGAGCTAATCATCAAGTTGAAGGCAATACAACGACAATTGGCTTAGGGTACCCAGGAGTTGGAAGCAGAGAAAGCAGCACAGGTGGCTATTAAGCTCAGCTTGATTAAGGAGAGAATATTGTGTTAGCAAAGGCTACAAATGCAATGCAGGTTGGAGACTAGTTTGGTGTAGGCACGGGATGAATGTGAAAGTGATGTGACAGAAACTGATCTATCTTGTTGTAGTTAGTCAGTTAATGTATTTTGTTTATCGGATATTTTGTCATTGTCATCCGGAGGCGACTTTTTGTCGGTAAATATTGTGTAGCCGACGGGTTGATGTCGTCGGTAAATATTGTGTAGCCCACAAGTTGATGTCATCGGTAAAGATTGTGTAGCTGAGGGGTAGATTAGCATTGTCATGTAGCCGACAGACCCCTTCGGGAAGGTTCAGCGAGAAGTATTTATACCCCATCTAAGATCATTGTAAATCATTGGAAGTATTATGTAATCTCTTAGCATATGCGAATAATAAAAGGAGTACTACTGTTGCTGCTCTTGTCTATTGTCTGTGTGCATTAATCTATTTACCCATGCAGTAAACAATGAGAAACGTGAGCGTAGTCAGGCACATTGAAAGACCTATTGAGGATGTTCCAACTACTTCAGCAACACCTACCGAGCAGCAACTATCTCTTTTGAGCTTTACTCGTAGATGCAATTTATGACTTCTACTTCTAGTTTGGATCAACACTGAAACTTAATATGTATTCAAAAGTTGTAGTTTAATGGAGTTTGATATGCACTGAACTCATGTTTATTTAGATGTACATGGTTTTTGGTAAATACTTCTATGTTAATATGCTAAGTTGTAATTGACAAATTGCATTTATATCAAAACTTTGATTAACGTATGGTGGATATCTCAAATCAGTATACATCCAACAAATTTTAGTGTAAATGTGTGTTTTTCAGATTATTATAAGAAATTATATATTTTCAAATGTTTTATATAAGTGTTGATTTATTTGAGAAGTTTTTGGCGATTTGGAGATCTAAAATTTTTCCAAGTCAGCCAAGATATTACTAAGACTTAGATTTTCAACTATAGATTGCATCAGATCCCAAACTCAAAAAATATCTAATTGTTGATTTTTTGTCATCAACACAACCTGCCTAATTTCAGTCTGTCAAACCAATAAGTCTAGGATCGTGACTTTTGTTGTACTAAAGACCAAAGTCACAAGAGCCCTTTACATAATGCAGCATACACTTCATTGCTACCTAATGATCAACCTAGGGAGTTCTCATAAAGCGTGAAATGTAGCCTACTACAAAACTAAGATTAGGCCTCGTAGTAATAAGGTAGTTGAGACTTCCCACCAATTGCCTAAATGTTGATTCGTTCACCATAGGTGAATCTCATTTCGTTGTCAACTTCAACCCTTTCCCTATGGGTGTGGATGCAAATTTCTAGTCTTGCATCTAACACTTGTCCAGTAGATCGCAAGCTTACTTAGATTGAGATAAGAAGATACTACCTTCAGTTTGCCCAAAATTAAGACTTTAACAATAGTGAAAAAGTCCTGAGACTATCATGTCAAAGGATTGACATGAAATTTCAAAGGTGTCAAACTACCAATTATAATCACGTCTCAACAAAGACAACAACAAGAATATCACCACTTGTGTTTTCGACATAGAGAATAGAACTAGATGGACTCCACTGAAAGCCATTATCTGTACCATACTTATTGATTTTGATGTATCAAGCCCGAGGACCTTGTTTCAACCATAGAGTGCTTTCACCAATCTACACACTTGATGTTCTTTTCGAGCAACCTTATACCCTCTAGGCAACGTTACATAGACACCTTCAAGCAACTCATTCTTGAGCAATGCACTGTTAGCATCCATCTAATGGACTTCCCAACCATACTGAGCTGCTAAGGCAAGGACAAGCCATACAATATTCATTTTGGTTGCAGGAGCAAAAGTTTCCTCGTATTCAATGCCTTCCATTTTTGAGAAACCCCTAGCAATGAGACGATCTTTGTACTTGTCAAGGGTTTTGTCAGCTTTGTACTTAACTTTATAAACCCATTTGTAGCTGATCAAAATCTACCCTAGAGGAAGATCAGAAAGAACCCAAGTGTCACTCTTCAGAATACTATAGATTTCAACTTCCATAGCCTTTTCCCTCTTAGAAATCCCTTTATCATCAGAATATGTTTAACAATCAAGAAAACTATGAATATTGGCCATGGGAGCAAAGTTGATCGTATTTCGCTAATGCCTCTTTTTCTAGAAGATCTACCCTCGATGAGCATATTTGGACGAAGATCATTGATGGTTTTAGCTCACCACTCAAGCCAAAGAGTAGAAGAGCCAACATCAAAATCGGGAGGAACAACCAGGAACGCGATCTAGATCACGTTCAACATGAGGAGCATCATCTGGACAAAATTCAGGTACTGAATCATCAAACTTAGACTCTACCTCATCCCTCCCATCAAGTGAGCCAAACAAAAGACAAACACGCAAATTGGTACCCTTTAAAGGTTGATGCTCAGAATTCTGCACAGACAAGGAAAGAAGAAAAGGCTCTTGTTCTTCATCAAAGATAACATCATAATTGAAGATAAGACGATTTGTGTCAACAATGAATCAATCATTAAGCCTTGTACTTGTCAGTACCCCATAAACATAAGTTTATGAATTTTGGAATCTAGCTTAGACAGCTTCACACCTAGAATCCAAACATAAGTTAAAGAACCAAAGACTTTCAGATGACAAATTATAGGTTTGCGAACAATCCAGGCTTCCTTAGGAGTCTTCCCTTTAACAGTCTGTGTAGGAGACCAATTAAGGAGATAGACTGTAGCGAACACGGCTTCTACCCAAAATTTCTTAGGAATATTCTTATGATCCAAAATTGACCTAGTCATTTTATTTTTAGTGTGGTTTTGATGTTCAACAATGTTGTTTTGCTAAGAAGTGTAAGGTATGTATCACACAAGTTGGAGAAAGCAGGTAAGCCAAGAACTAAATCCTCCTAAACAAGCTAACCAAGATAGTGAATGTTCAGGTAGTCATATTGTTGATCCCAGAGACTATTGATGGAAGATGATTTAGTTGCAAAGGCATCTTCAAGAGAACCACCCGTATACATTAAGTTTGAACAAAACATGATCCTTTATGCTAATAGCCATAGTAGTTTGAGTCCCATGATCAACAATGAAACACTTGTGACAACTAAATAGCACGTCAAGTTGAGGAGAATGCTGCATAATATGGCTCATGGAGTGAAGGTTTTGTTTCATACCAAGAATGTAGTATACATTGAGGAAAATGAGATTTCCTTCCACTAGACTATATCTATATGTTGCCCTTGCCAACAACAGTATACTCTACTCCAACAATTACTGAATTAGTGAAAGGTGAGAAGTTTTTGAACCAATCACACAACTAAGTAAATTTTTGAGAAGCACCAAAATCTATGTACTAAGCAAAAGATTTCACATGATTTGCAAGATGTTTAGCCATGAAAGCATAACATAGATATTCTTTTTGCTCTAAGTGTTCCGCGACATTGGCTTTCAATTGAGACCTTCCATGCTTTCATTGTTCAGAAGCAATCGAGTTCCAACAATCCTTTATCAAGTGACCAAATTTGTGGTAGAGTAACACTTAATAGTTTTCTTCTTCTTTGGGCTATCCTAAGATTGACTATGGCCTTGATGTTGAGATGATTAAGATTTCCCTTTATCCTTGTAAAATGATTTGGCTGCAAATTCTTGTTCTTGCAAGATGTTTAGCCATGAAAGCATAACATACATATTCTTTTTGCTCTACGTGTTCCGCGACATTGGCTTTCAATTGAGACCTTCCATGCTTTCATTGTTCAGAAGCAATCAGGTTCCAACAATCCTTTATCAAGTGACCAAATTTGTGGTAGAGTAACACTTAATAGTTTTCTTCTTCTTTGGGCTATCCTAAGATTGACTATGGCCTTGATGTTGAGATGATTAAGATTTCCCTTTATCCTTGTAAAATGATTTGGCTGCAAATTCTTGTTCTAGCTGATCTCAAATTTCCTTAATCTTCATCAAACGCTTGTCAAATGGCACTTGTGGCAGTTGATCATCAATAACTAAACGTTTGGTAAGCATGACCACTTCTCAATTGCGCTCGTCAAACTTATCATGATCTTGTGTAGCTATACCAAAACAAGCTCATCGATGCAACAATATTCAAAGATACTAAACATCTGATGCTTCCATGAGTTGTCGTTGAATTGCTAACTACCTTCCAACATTAGGTTAGTCAAAGAGCACATTTTGCACACTTTCTAAGGCATAGACCACAAGAAATGCTAAAAAGGCAAAAAATTGATTACAAAATCTAAGGCACACGTTGCAATGCAAAAATAGTGGCAAGTGCAGACACTATTTTCAAGATGTATGAAGTGTGAGTGGCACAAATCTCAAGGTACAAGATTTCAACAAACCAAAAAAAATTGAGAGGCCCAAAACAACTTTGTATAAAACACACAAATAATCTAAAGGTTAAAATTTATTCCAACTAAAATATTTTTTTGGAAAACCTAGCCAATTGAAAGTCATAACCCTAGATTGAAAAAAAAATCACAAGCTAAAACCACAGACACATCTTGAGACAAATCTTGAGTTCAAAAAATGTTTGCAAGAAAAGAAGTCATTATCTGCAAAACATCAATCGTCACAAACAAAACATTGGTCACAATTTACAAAGGATTTTTGTAGCTTGAGATGGCTCAAAAAAAACACAAACACCAAATTTTTCTCAAACGCATCTTGTAGAGACCAAATAAATCTCATCAGGCATAGAGAGCCAAACAAACAACAAAAATCGTCTCATTTCAAATTCACAAATAAAATCACACGAACGACTAGGAAAAACACGAGCAAATTCAGCATGCAAACAAAGCCAAAGTTGTTAGGCTGAAAATATCTTCGAAAAGCACACAATCTAACCCTACTAAAAAAATTTGAAAATCCCAAGCATGGGAAAAACTACTAGACCCTTGTAAGGTTAGAAACTCAATTTTCAAAAAGCTTGAAAACTTTCATTCAAAAAATTTTGTGGGGAACTTTTTTTTCGTTTTTGTAATGACCTTGCCTGGCTCTCTTCTGAAGTAATTATTAATTTCTGAATTCGCTTGCTAAAAATCTTGTGTTTCACTTTTAATAAAAATTAACTTGTTGAATTTTGTCCAGAATTGAATAATAAAGATAACAATTTATTTTAAAATTCAACACTTTGCTGGAAATGATCACAATTATCAAATTTATTCTAATTTCAATTGTCATATAACACAACAATTAAATATATTAAATGAGTAACTTTTTCTTTTGAATTAAGAACCCAGCTGGAATGAGACTCAGACCTCCATGAATGCGCGCTAACTGTTAAGAGTTCACACAACCCTCCCACATGTGCGTGGGCTGCCAGGAAGAAAAAAAACGCAACCTCTAATGCTAGTCACGCAGCCATTAAAAAGTGACGCAGCTCTTTCAAATCTGATATGCAGCCCAAAATTACTGAATCTTCTCCAAAATTGAAAAAAACGCAGCACCTTGAGTCCTCACCAATTTCCAAAATTATATTGCAGCCTCTGTAATAGCAGCAATTTAATAGTTCTCTTCAAATTTGGTATACAACAGCACCAAATTTGCAGCCACAGAATCAGAATAGTATTCTGAGAATTCCGTTTGCAAAATTCATCATCAATCAGTGATGATTCAAATTGCGAAGAGAGGAATCAGTCCTGAAACCCTAGCCATTTCTCACAGCCAAGAAAATAAATTTTCATCAAATGAACAATGGATATCTTAGAATGAGCTCTCAAGTCCCTTTTTATTCTTTCTTGTGAGAGCTCAAACACAATTCTTACCAATGTGGGATAAAAAGATATACTTTTCTTTTTAATAATTCATTTACTCCAATACTTTAAATTAATACTTTGGCTTAGGCTTCCACTAATTAATTAAATAAATGGCCCCTTCCCATGATGATTCAACCCTCAACTTAAGTGAAATTATAAAGTTAAATTATAACTTTATAATAAGCCATTTAATGATTTAATAATAATTTGGCCACCAAAATAATAATAACTCCCAAAATACTTATCCTTTTAATATGTCGTCTGAAATAGGAGTCACACCTATTATTTTCCCATGTGACCAAATGCACTTTCCAAAAATAGAAAGGGTCCTTCTCAATCAATATCAGACTTAGTATAAATAGCAAACATGGCAAAACTATAGCAAATGAAGTCCGAATGATGCCAAACGAAAGCCAAACCATAGGATACTAAATCTTGAAGTAGATGCCCACTGAAAGAGACCCTCTGTCCATCCTCATTAGCCTACACGGGTCACATGATAGGCTAATCCCAAGAGCCTGAAAAAAATGGGGGCATTACAGTTTTATTCTGTGATACAATATTTGTTAAGATATTTGATTATTAAATGAAACAATCAAACAATCATTTAAAGAATCACAAAAGCGATGTTTCTATAAAGAAACAATACTAAAATAGAAACTGAATAATGTTTATATTAAGTTACAATATTGACTAACTAATCAAGATATTATTCTAATAACCTATTTGTACTCTTTCATTTCTATGCTCTAGGACGATTGTTTGACAACCACCTTTCAATGAAGGTCAACGGGCTTGCCCATGGAGTGTTTTAAATTTTAATGGAGATAGCCAATAAATAAAAAGTTGTTAATATCATAAAGTCGCAAATTGAAACCCAATTATCAACAAAATTGAAACTTACAAATACATTACAAGGCAACCCTCTATAAAGAAACCATATCAAATGTGGGTCTCTCTCACGTCACACTAAAGGACACATGGATCAAATTTCATGGTCCCCTATAAAATTATATTGCTGAATGTGAGCTTCTCATAGAAGAAGCTTATTACAAGTCCCTCTGACTGTGATAGTTGAAGAAGGTGAAAAGAGAAGCTCAATAAGTATTTGTGTAAACAATTACAGCTCCCTCAAATTTCATGGAACATGCCACCTAAAAATAACCACTCCTATTTCTCCAGTTTTTGGAGTGAACAAACACAATCAATCTTATCACCAAATGAAATAGATGGCTTATTTCAACTAAAACGCAAGGAACATATACTTGTCTAGAAAAGGAGGTCTCGTATCATTTGAACAATGATGTTGTCAATAGTGATGCTGAATGATGATGTCATTCCTAATTTATTACAAATGCTCAACCTTAAAAGCCATCATGGAGCTCAAAGATTGGGTAGAGAGGTCCAAGTGAATTGAAAACATTGTTGATGTGCATCCTTTAGGACAGCTCCATTGACCACATCCTTCCAAGGGAAGAAAGTGAGTGTACGATTGTGGTATCTAAATGAAGCAAACTGATCCTGGAATGTTAATGATGTTTATGCCTCTACAGAAATTTCGAATGGCAACCTTTTCTAGAGATACAAATTCCAACTATGCATATTTCCCATTGCAGTTGAGTAATCACGTATCCTTGTCTGAAAAATAAAAGTCAAGCCTAAACCTACCAGTTGAGCACCAAGTTTAACTTGCTCAATGAATTGAGAGACCATCTTACCATCAATCATAAGCACAGGCTCAATATTCAGAACTCTCTCAATACAATTGTATAAATCAAGTCAGCAATCCTAGACTAACATCCCAGATTTTTGACTTACAAAGAACTGTTAATTTACGTTAGATTCATAACATAGCACTCTAATAACAGAACGTGAGGTACTATATTTTGCATGCCCATAAAAACTCTTCATTGATCACTTTTATAAATAATATTGACAATATTTTAGCTATTACTGATGGTCGCCTTGGTCAACAAATAAATCAGGACATATATAACTAGTTTCCAACTTCCTTCTACATGGCATGTTTAAAACTAATTCATTGCAGTGTAACTTCTTTATGTAAATTTTATTTTAATTTATTGACCAAATTACTCACTAATTTTGTATTTGTATGCTTAGGTAAAAATCTTATTAGTCACAAACAGCCCTCAATGATGTTACAGTTATCACATAAGAATGGCATGTATTCATTCATAATAATGCTTACATTTTTTTCTTTCTTTCTATTACCCCTGGTATTTGACCACCATGAGCATAAAAGAAATTCATGAGCATTGACTTCAACTTATTTTCTATCAATTTCAGCAATGCTCAACTTATGACCAATTTTCTGGCAGATTATGTAAGACCTCATACACCCAACCACTGACTTTCTAGCTTATATGATACATAAAAGTGCTTTTAGCAAATAAAATTCAAAATTTTCTTTAAAATTATTACCTCATGTAGATCCACTCTAACAGCTGGCAAATAATGAATATGCAAAAATCTTATAACCGAGGGGAGCCAATTTACATCCTCTTGCTTCAACAAGAATTTTTCACCTACATTTAGCTATATCGTATTAAAATGAGCTTACATTAGGAGTTAACATCTCGCATTACGAGACAGATGACACAGAATCTCATTTTTGCATGGGCAAAAGCTTAGCTTCTGATTATATCTTCATTTGCTAGGTTTTCTTCCAATCAGGATTGGTGAAAGACAACCAGAAAATGGGCCATTGATAGACCAAAATTACCTTTTTCAAATAAATCACTGCACTCAATTATCTAATTTCATCAATATTAATTGATTTATTCTCACTCATAACAGATAGTTTCTGCCCCATCTATAATACATTTGATTTACTTAAGCAACATTTTGGACAAACTATAAACATGGCATGACTTAGGTTATGACATCCCTGACAAAGTATAAGCAAGGAATTTAGTCGTGTTACTGAGAGTACTTACTTCATGCAAAGCATCAAGCACAAAAGGCAACAAAGGTCCATCTGAATCCTGCATAAATGAACACAAAATTATTTCCCATAATAGAAATGACATTATATTGTAATATGAGAATCATTTCTCATGTAACTTTACATTCATATTCCATTACAGAACTCTCAATGACTAAAGAATAAAAGCTTTGAGCTTATGCTTCAAAATGTTTAACTGCTTTCTGAATAAGATATATATTTAAATATATATGATAGCCAAGCACAAATATAGCAACTTTATAATTTGAAAAAAAGAGGTAGAATAATGGAAAACCAAAATATAACCTACATAGAATATTATAAATCTTGAGATGAGATGAAAGACGAAACAAATATAAATGTACAAGCAAGATATTGTGAAAATAGAGATGCATATCTTCAAGACAGCTCACACCAAGTACTTGGAATCATAGAAAGATGATCTTAATAATAAGTAAAGCACAAAACTAAATGAAATAACTCATCCTTAATTTAGAATTATCTTATATTGATTAGCATTGAGTTGCGTGACCTTCTTTTCAGAACTAGACAAAAGATCAATTGCCCAGGCTAATGTCGATGTTTAGGGATCAAGGTTGCTGCTTGACACATGCTAGAGAGTTTTCAGAGATCGAGGATTAAAGATTCTACCCAACGCGTGCCAGAGAACTGTTGGAGGTCAAAGGTCAGGCTTGCTGCTCCTTCTTTTCAGAACTAGACAAAAGATCAATCGCCCAGGCTAATGTTGATGTTTAGGGATCAAGGTTGCTGCTTGACACATGCTAGAGAGTTTTCAGAGATCCAGGATTAAAGATTCTACCCAACGCGTGCCAGAGAACTGTTGGAGGTCAAAGGTCAGGCTTGCTGCTTGTCATGTCCCCTCTTTCGCACTAGTTCTTTTGGCGCTTGGTTAATCTATCTCCACATCCGGATAGATTAACGTCATTACCAGTAAGGATGCTTGCCAGTCACAAGGGAAGATTTGTCTTAAGTTTGTCATTTAATGTATTAAAGTACTTTAACAAAGTTACTTTATGTTTTAATAAGGCATTCACTTTATAAAGTGACTTAAGTGACTAGAAGACGAAATTGGTGTTTTATCCCATATCTCTTATTCCAACACTTTTCCCTCACTTCGAGGTTATAAATAAGAGCAACCGTCTTGGGAAAGAACAACGAATATATGATAATATAAAATCCTGAATGGTTGCTTGCGACTGGATTGCCAAAGGACGAAACCCCTAGGGCATTAGAGTAGTGGGATGTAGCCCCAACTGCTCTTGCAATCGACCTTGCAAAAGGGAGATAATTCTGGATAGTCAAATCCGAATTCTACTAGCCTGCCGAGAAGTCTGTATTCACCATCAGACACGTAAAAACAGAAGAGCAAGTGCAGGTTGTAGTAACTAGACTGCCGAAGTGGAGAAGAACACCATAGCCGTAATACAGAGGTTCTGCGAGTCATATATCTCCAGTGGTCTTTCAAGTAACAGGAAGAAGAGGAGCCAGCACTGTAGTCCAGTATGGGGTGGCTTGTGTTTGGAAAGAGGTGTGCGGGTGACTTACCTAGAGACACAGAGAACATCTGAAAGCTGCGGCAGGAGTATTGATCTCAGCAACACTGAAATAACATGTTCATCAGTAGTAGTCAGTCTTCCAGTTGAGACATGACAGTCCACATGCTTGGGTTCAACATGACTACTTCGATCTCACATGTGCGTGAGTTTCTACAGCAGCATTTCCCACGAGCCAGTAACTCATATTAGCCGCGGCATACCAGGTTTTTTTTGTTTTTGATCTGTTACTGCATTTTGTGTTTAAATATTTAATGTGAATGACCTATATTGCATCCAGACTCGTATGCCATATGATTTATTCAATAATGAAAATCCATATGCAATGAGCAGAAGAGGATAAGTCTGAGAAATTGGTTGTATGGTTTGATGTTAAAGTTGAATAAAGTTTAGTACTGTAATTCTGGAAAGCTTCATTATTTCAGTGGTATCATTACTTAACATTGGGTTACACACCAACTATTCGATGAAACTCCACTAGTCCAAGTTTAAAATTGTTGATTAGACCTGTCCAAGCAGGGATTATTACACTGCTTGACATATACAAGAGAGCTGTTGGAGATGAGGGTTGGAGATTCTACCTGATGCATGCCGAAGAGTTGCCATAGGTCAAAGATCGAGCATGCCCCTCGACTTGTGCCAGAAAGCTGATGGATGTTAAGGATCAGAGATACCACCTGATCCATGCCAAGAATCCATCATATGTCAAGGATCAGGTACGTGGCTTGACACATGCTAGGTTGGAAAAGAGGAGAACCTCCAAACCTCTAACAGAAGAAGTCTGTAAGACCTATAAGGCCGACTTGTATAATAGCATGTAAAACTCAAATTTGGTACTTGGTTCCACTTTGTACTGTGGCATGTAGAACTCAAATTTTGGGCCGACTAGTTGGTTTTTGTGTGGGAAGCATGTAAACTAGGAAAACAACTTACCTGTTTGAAAATCCATGTTATGTTATTGTGTCTTCTGCACACTTGTGCGCAGCAATCTTCTTTGTATGGAAATGCATAGGAGACTATGATCACTGAATGAAAACCAGCTGATTTTTGGAATCAGAGGACAAACACCCTTTGGTCCTTTGAGAGCATCCTCACACCTAGAGTGCATTGGGGCCTCAAAGATTAGTGGGAAATTACAGTGTGTCAGTGTGCACATTTCTGTTAATGTGATGCATTGCTGTTGTAATAAATGCCAAACATTCCCATCAATATAGAAATCAGAATGATATCAGTAAATTGTTGTGGTTCAATTGTTGTAACAACACTCACCTGCCTATAACTTAAGCAATTCCAATTTTCACTAAATTTTCACCAATTCATCCTCACAAATCAGATGTTTGGCATTTTCTCAAACATTTGGCACATAGCTGGTCAATACTGTATTTATGACATTTGGAATGTACTTGCTTTTTGAGTTTTGGCATATATGAGTTTTGCAAATTGAATACATTCAAATGTAAATACTGAAACTAAATGCTAACTGAAATCATTACTCGTGTAAAAGCTATGAGAGCATCAAATTCCAATGAGTTCCAATGTTGAGACTAACTCTAGAATCACAACAACTTACATTGACAATCAAACTAATTACAATGATTAATATAATAAACTTCTGGAAACGAAATGCAATGACTTAGAACCTGATTTTGGACTGGCAACGTTGGACCTTGACAAAGTAACTAAACCAGAATTTCAATCTGCTCCTCTAACATGCTGTTTGCCAACCAAGAAATGACATTGGATGGTTCCCTTGTTCCCACGATAATACACATATCACAGGAGCCACCTCTTAGGACAAATCGCAAATGGTAAAGGAATGAACGCTGACCATATCAGACTGATTGCTTAGCCCTGTAGCAAATCGCAGGCCTTAAATGAATGAACGCTGACCATGGTAGCATACTTGTATTTACAGAACAGGTTCCCACGTGGCTATGTATGATTTGCAGACCCAATGTACAGTGTCGTCCAGTCCAAAGAGAATGGAATTGGCTCAGAACTCACCAAACTTGCACACAAAATGAGAAACGCTGTCCTCCTGATATAATTCGGCAATCTATAGTGGCACAATTCAAACCTCCACAATACTACAGCAGTTTGATTATAATCTCCCAATGAATTCCCTTTCAAATTTCCAAAGGACACCTCTAGCAAACACAATCTCCTTAGACACAGCAAGTACAGTAGGAGGGAAATATAATCCAGATTACACAATTCACAATACCTCAGCACTGAATTGCTAAGCACTACTTAGAATCTCAGACTCGGCCCTTATACTTCAGCAAGGGCAAATTCAGAACTTCCAAAAAAGCCACGAAGGCAACAAAAGCAAATAAATTATCCTAACGTGTTTTTCCCAATGAAATGAGCTCCTATTTATAATCCTTTGTTGGCCAAAGTTTCCTAAAGAACTCCACTTCAGAAATTGTCGAAGTTTCCCAAAAGAACTCAACACTTGAAACTTTCTAACACACTTTTTAGAAATATCTTTAATGTCATTATTATAATAACATAAATATTATTATAATAATGCAACCTTAATAACTAAATAATAAATAAGAGCTCATGCATTATTAACCTCATTTATTGTAGGCGACAACCAACTGCCAGAGCCACTTGCTACACTACCAAAAATAACAACTGCCAAAAATAGACTTACTAAAAATAGTAAGTCCACAAATGAGACACCCAAATCACCCTGTCAGCTCACTAAGGTCGCTACGATGAGCTAATTCCATCAACTACACAGACTTGCCAAAAACAGGGACATTAAAATTGTGCAACAACCCTTTGATTCTCTAAGAGCATTCTCTCTCATGGAGTGCATTGAAGCCTCAAGGATTGCATAAAAGTTCAATAAGTCAGTGTGTGCAACTTTGTTAATGTGATACATTGTCATTGTAATAAATGCCAAACAGTCGTATTGCTAAGGAAATCATAATGATACCAGCATTTTTCAATTGTGCATGTTTATGTGGGCCACCTGTAAACATCACACACTAAGGGAAGAATTAAGCTTGGGAAAAAAAAAGTCAACTTTGACTATTTAACACTACTGGTCTAGGAATTAAGCTTAGTGTGTGATGTTTAAACTGTTCCGTTTATGTCTTGTTTATTTTAGTTACTATTGCGAGATACAAGTTTTGTATGATATTTAGGGAATATTTATTTCAAATGAGTTAATTCATTAAAATTTTTGGAAAGGGACATTACACTAAGCATCCTTCTGAATGAAGATACAAACACAAATGTCAAAGCACAATGGCTCTTCAATTTAACATGAAACTAGTGGTCCATGGGTATGCATCCCCGGGTCTAACCCATATCCAAACATATTAAGAATTAAGAGATGGAAGCAAAAGTCCTCCTTATGTTTCCTATTTTGTATAAATTTATGGGTCCATTCCATTTTAATTGATTTTGGGCAACATTCACTCGGAACATTAGGGCTATCCTAATGTGAAAAACTGACTAAAGTGGAAATCTGACCTACCTTTAACATAAGCTATCGAGGGGCACACCAAGGTCCCCCAACCGAAATTTTAAATGTTTTACCCTAGCCATCCTTGACTCGCAAAAGTTCATCAATTTAAGATGGTCCTACCACAACATTTATAACCTCATAAATGCCCTCCAAAGCTTGGGCCACTAGTTCCATGATGTGAAAACACCAAGTCAGATTGTAGTCGGCAAAAAACAATGTCTACTGTTGCGTTTGATAATATTGGCTACCTGCCTATGTATTAATTGTTCCTAATAAGTTGTCTATCATTCTCACATACCTATAAGTGTCAATTAGTTGACAATTGTGTTCCTCTTGGCAGTTATTAGGTCTTTTAAATATCCTGCATATCATCATGGAATGGAGCATGATTTTAGTTGGATCAACTTTGATCTTTGGTTGATCATTCAAGAATTCTTCTATGATAATTTCATGTGCAAAGAAAGATATATTTTACTCGTATTTAGTATGCATCATCTTCTTTATTATTACTTCATGCATTTAATTTATTAGATATAGTATTGAAAATTTGGTGTCATTGTCCTAAAAGAAATCAAATCAATTTGAGAGATTTGTGCCCTTAGTTCCTAATAAAGGTGAGAAGAGGCCAGAAGGCAGTCAAGAAGAAGTGTCCATTAAGGATTGAACAACAAAGAGAAAGACGAAGATTACAAGACACATTTAAGAAAAAGCCAATTAGACGATTCCAGAGTCAGGCTCCAATACAATAATAAAGCAAAAATTGAAGCATCAGTGAATGCTATATTCAGGAATAGAAGGAAACCTTCACCAAAGAACTCCCAAAGGGAGAGTGGGAAGAAATCGTACAAAATGTTACTACTCCATGACAAAACATATCAAGACCTTGCCAACCAAGCAACACAATCATCCATACAGACAACATTGAATGACAAAGAAGAAGAAAGAAACTTCGGACATGAATCAATAAAAGCACTTTAGAATAACATAAGTTGAGTCAAGAAATGGAGGATCCAAGCCAAAGGCCCTCGAATGAAGAGAGTGTAGGAATGCATCTAAAGATATCTAGAATGCAAGGGACGTTAAAGGTGAACATGTAGAGGACTCGTATGTGGCCATGCGTGCAAGGTAGTCATCAAAATGTTAAGGTCAAGACAATCCACCAAGTCCACTAGACAAGGACAAAAGAAAGCGAGAAATATGGTTTCTCCCAATGAGTCTAAACATTAAAAATAGGCAATGGATCTAAAGAGATGAGGCATTGCAAGTTGTGCAAAACCATTCGGACAGCAAGTGGAAAGGTAGTCAAAGATTCTTGGTTGAGAACATTTGCAGCAACACTACGGGGTATAGCCATTGACTACTTCATGTATCTTGACAGAGAACCTACAACCTCTTGACATGCACTGAAGAAGTTTGAACCAGAATTTAAACTATTGAGATACAACTATGAGATCATGGCAGAAATTTACAACAAAAAAGGGAAGCATGAGAACATATGAACTTATAGTCATAAGCTCAAGGAATTGCTGGTATAGTTAGATTATCCAGCCAATGGGCTGAAGAAGCAGTGGATCATGGAAAGATTGATCCCCTCCCTACACAAGATGAAATCGGTACCTCCATCCTTGTAAGTTGATGCTTACAATTGAGCAACGGATATCAAAAGTGAAAATAAAACATCCTCTTGAGAAAGAGGAAGATGGAGATGACAAGAGCATTGAAAATAGCAGCAACAAAGAATTAAAAATAGTCCAAGCCCTACAATAGATATGATGACAATGATAAAGGAATTGAAGGCCAAGAAAGAAACTTATTCACTGTGGTGTGTTGAGTGCAATTTTAAGGGATGCACTAAAGGTAATTGTCCTAGAGATGTTTCATGGCATTTTGCAGTGGATGGGCCATTTGATAAAGGAGTTCTCATACAATTTAAAGACAAGATGTACATAATACTCTTCACATAGAAGAATCCATTCCCCCAAAGCCAACAAATGCATCATCGAGCGGTTATTGAAATCATATACAGTAAGACTCCAAAGGATGTCGTATAATATAATGTTGATAATGTAGTGAATGGGGACACTTTGTGAGAGTCCACCAAATTTAGAAAGAAAATTACAATTATTCAACAAATGGTGTGGCCCTAGCCACCGCGAAGGACCAATTGTCCTAAGAAAAATGGCATTAATACATTCAACATGGAGGAACAAGATGAGGATTTTTTGGCATTCATGAGAGCATAGACAAAGAATGTTGTGTACTCAGACCCTCGAATGGAGAAAAACGACTCTAAGAAACCAAAGCAAAGGTAGAGCAAGAAACGACAAAGGAACAAAGAACCTCCAATGAAATTGCAAATACATCATTGATGTTAGATTCAAATAAGAACATTGTATGCCAAGTGCTATGTAATGTCCCCATTTTTTACGAGCTTCTGCAGTTGATTGATTCAGTTCATTATAGTGACCCTCATGAGCTGACAGGATGATTTGAGGATCTCACTTGTGGACTTACTATCTCTAGTAAGTCTAATTTAGGCAATTACCATATTTGGCAGTGCAAATGGTGCCGCTAGCAATTGGTCATCACCTGCATCGGATGAGGTCATTTATTGTATGAGCTCATATTTATTAATTAATTAATGGAGTTTATATTATTATAATGGCACTTTATTATTATTTTTATAAGTGATGTTGTGTTGGTGAAGCTTCTTAAGTGGAATTTTGTTTTGAAAGCAAATGCCTTTGGGGGATTACAAATATAACCCCATTGTAAAGGAAAAAGGTTCTGACTATCTATTTGCTTTTGTTGTCTTGTGAGAATTTTTGAGTTTTCAGATTTTTGAATGTTAATTCCTTGCTGAAGTACAAGGGTTTGGACCTAAGGAAGCATTTGATCTACAATTGAGGTATTGTAGATATTACTAAGTAATTGGAAAAATATTTTCTTGTTATTAACAGAGATCGAGAGGTCTATATATACAAAAGAATGAAACGATGTTTCCTTAAGAAACAATCATAAAGAATAGAAACATTTTATTCTAGGTAAAAGAAAGCTAAAGAAAGCTAACAGATAACTACAGGCTAACTAATATTAGAAACATTCTAATATTTACAATAGATTACAAATAGATAACCATTAACTAATAATAGAAACTTATCTATTATCGTAATACCCTCCCTTAATTGGTAATCTATCCACAACACCAAGTTGTTCTCTAAATTTAACAAACTTATCAGGACCAAGAAGCTTGGTGAAAATGTCTGCAGTTTGATCCGTGGTAGGAACATACTGCAAGTCTATTGTCCCGTCTTCAACCAGCTATCATATGTAGTGACAATGAACATCCACATGCTTGGTTCATTCATGGAAGACTTGGATTCTGTGTTAATTTGGTAATGCCTTTGTTATCAACAAAGTGGTCGGTCCTGTTGGTGACATCTGCATATCCCCAAGCATCCGGCAAAGCCAAACAGCTTCACAACCTACCTTGACCATCCCTTTGTATTCGATCTCTGTAGAGGAGAGAGAAATTGCCTACTGCTTCTTACTGGTCCATGTGACAGCACTGGATCCCAAACTGAACATATATCTAGAAGTTGACTTTTTATCGTCAACAGAGCCTACCCAATTTGAATCTGTGAACACACTGAGTCTCGGATTAGAACTTCGAGAGTAAATAAAGTCCAAAATTAGTAGTGCCCTTAACATAACGAAGCACGTGCTTTGCTGCCATCCAATGATCAACCTTAAGAGTTGTCATGAAGCGTAAGATGTGGCTAACTGTGAAGCTAATATCAAGCCTAGTAGCAAAGAGGTAGATGAGGTTGCCTACTAGTTGCCTGTATGTAGTATCACCAACAGGAGGAGAATCAAAATTGGCTGATAACTTGAGACCTTTCTAAATGGGTGTAGATGCAGGCTTACAATCCTGCATACGAAATCTGTCTAACAAAGCCCTGGCATATTTGGACTGAGAGATGAATATACCAGAAGACTGTTGCCAAACCTTAACACCTAGGCAATAATGCATGAGCCCGAGGTCAGTCATATCAAAAGATTGGCATCAATTTTGTTTGATCGAACTGCCAGTAATGATCAAATCATCCGCATAAATAATGAAAAGGATGATGTCATTATCAGTAGTCTTGATATACAAATTTGAGTCTGAAGAACTCCTTTGGAAGCCTTGATCACTGAGGTACTTATCAATGAGGAACCTGCTTCAAGCCACAGAGAACTTTCACTAATTTGAGAACCTGATGTTCTTTAACAACTTTGAAACCAGGACGTTGCGTCATAAAGACCGCTTCAAGGAGATCACCATTCAGGAAAGCACTCTTGACATCCATCTGATGGAACTTCCAGCCAAACTGTGCTACCATGGCTAGGACTAATCTAATTGGGCTCACTTTGGCAGTAGGAGCAAAGGTCTCCTCATAATCAATGCCCTAACGCTAAGAAAAATACTTTGCAACTAAACAAGCTTTGTACTTATCCAAAGTACCATCAGATTTGTATTTCATTTTGTAAACCCATTTGCAACCAATGGGTTTCTTCCCTAGTGGAAGATCATAAAGGACCATTGTGTTATTCTTCAGCAGGCTCTTGTGTTCAGATGTCATGGCTTGTTCCCACTCTGGAATTCCTTTAGCCTTGAAATATGTTTGAGGTTCAAACACACTGTAAATGTTGGCCATGAGAGCAAAGTTAACAGACTCGGTAGGTTTGCTCTTTTTCCGAGCAGTTCTCCCATCAATTAGCTCATCATCATAAAGATCGGCAAGTGTCTTAGCCCACCACTTAGGCCGGAGATGGGAATGACGAACATTAGTATCAAGAGATTCTCTATGATTAGGTTCCTCATCTAAAGAATTTGGATCAAACTCGAGTGAAGCATCTACAAATTTGGGTGATCCTGCAAGAGAAGCTAGAGGTGTCTGAACAGGGATCACTGGTATAACTGCAGTTGCAAGAGCTATTGGAGCCCTCCCATTAGGTGAACCTAACAGAAGCCTAACTCCCAAATAATGAGCCTTCATAGGGTGGTTTGTTGCATCAAGAACAAGAGAAACAAGCATGAATGGTCCTCGTTGCTCATCAAAGACTACATCACGACTATAGAGGAGACGAGATGTCTCAATGTCGATCAAGCAGCAAGCTTTGTAAAGACTACTACATCCAGCAAGCATGAGTTTCTGACTCTTGGCATCCAACTTGGTGCGTGACACATCAGGTATCCAAACAAAAGCAAGAGATCCAAAAACCTTCAAGTGACTAATTCTAGACGTCAACCTGACTAGGCCTCTTCCAGAGTTTTACCTTGACCACCATTGTGGGTGACCAATTCAAAAGATAAACTGCAATGTTAACTGCTTCTGCCCAGAACTTCTTCGGAACATGTCCGTGTTCAAGCATGGAGCAAGCCATTTCAGTGATTGTTCTATTCCAACATTCAACAACATTGTTTTGTTGTGATGTGTGGGGTGTAGTTAACTAGCGTTTGATGCCATGACTATCCAAGAAGCTAGAGAATTTATTAGAACAAAATTCCCCCCCATCGTCTGACCTAAGCGTAATATAGATTTCCCAAACTCTTTTTCAACTAAAGGTTTAAACTTCTAAAAGACAGGAAATGCATCTGATATCTTTTTAAGAAAATATACCCACATTTTTCGACTGGAATCATCAACGAACAACAGAAAATACCTGGACCCAAGAACAGAAGGAGTGGCTATAAGGCCGCAAATATCGGCATGAACAAGCTTAAGTACCTGAGAAGCTCGCCATGAATTGCCACTAGTGAAAGGTGTGCGATGTTGCTTCCTAACGTAGCATGCATCACAAACCCCACGCTGCTGAGTATGAATCTCTGGCAAACCAAGGACAAGCTCTTCCCAAGCAAACTGAGAGAGATAATGCACATTTAAGTGCCCATAATGTTGATACCAAAGTGTGCTAACAGAAGATCACCAAGCAGCCATAGCTAAGTCCCGAGAATCACCAAAATCAGTAAGAAGGAAAAGACCATGATTCTCAAGACCCACTGCAACAACTAACTGAGTCGCCCTATAAGTGATGGTACACTAATGTGAACTGAAGGTGACATCCAAGTGTGGAGAATGTCGCAGTAACTGACTTGTATTCCAATAGATGATTGCGTGTCTCTAATAGACATCTACATCTCCGTTGACCACCGTAGTATCTATCTCCATGTTTTCAAGCGCAATCCATAGACATCTCTGTTGACCACCATAGTGTATCCCACGATGACACCTCTGGCTTGCACCAGAATCCGATAGCTACTTTACAGTCAAGAAACTAATTCAACCTACAGGCACCACGAACTATATATAAATCTGTGTTGAATTTAGCCTAATTGTGACTCCCAAGAGGTTACAACTGAATAAGACAATGTCAGTGCATTTAAATTCAATTTTTATCACTCGGAATGCCCCAACAGAATGTACATGCGTTCTTCAACTACTCATTCTTATCATTGTGAATTTCCATGGCTTTTGTTTTAAACTAGTCGGGGTGAATTGTCAGATGTTATGGGAGGAAATGAACGCACATTTTCACCGTCATAAGCCTGATTCATAGGATTATGTTATCTAAAATTGAACACAAAGTAATGTTTGGTACAAACTTTCCATCTGTCATGCTTTTGGATTGTGTTACCCAGTTCTCGATTTTCCATTGATTCAAAAGGTGATTGGTCTCTAAATTCTTTGATCACCCGATGCCTTTCTTAATGCTGACTAGACCTCCAATCTTTGCTAGATATCCTAGTTTTCCTATCCGCTGAGTAGGTGCCTTTCTGACTAAACGAGTGTGTTTATTGTGTTTGTTTTGTTAGTTATCAAAACCGTTGATTAGAATCCTTTGAGCCTTGCCTACTCAATGCTGGGATGTCTAATCGGTTGTAGCCAACTTGATAGGATTAATCGATTTGATTTAAATCCTCTGCACTTTTGGCTTCGCAAAACCAAGGCCTGTACACCTAATCCTAGACAACAAAACTTGGATCCAAGACGTTTTATAGCGAATAGATATAATGCAAAGACAATCTCCTTAAATGGTAAGACTCTAAGGCAAACTTCTGGATTGCGAATGGTGAATATTAATCTTCGAATTTTGATTACTTTAGTAGAGTTGTGAGTGCTGAAATACAATTAAAAATGAATTACTAAAAAAATAGATATTAAACCCTTAACACGAAAAGATCAAAATATTGCCAGCAAACAGATAGAGAAAAATGAGCAATTTAAAGATCAGTGCTGAAATTGAAATGGGCGATAGAGTCAATATTATAAGTTTTCACATGCAACTTTATGATACTATGATAATAAATCCATGAACAATTCAATTATTGGGATGCGTTAAATTATTTCATTTTATGCATATTAAAACCAGTCTATAATGTTTTAACCTTTAAAAGGACAAAATAGATACAAATAAGGAAACAATTATAATATTTCACAATATTTGTATTTATCAGGTTTGAACAGCAACAAATAATGTAATCCACTTATCCTAAAAATAAATTAATAGTAGAAAACAAATAGATCATAAAGGACAAACTATAAAATATTTGTATTTCTAAAGCAAATGAAATTCTTACTGATTATACTGTGGAGAAGTTCGTGTTTAAGGACACTCAAATGTATATGCTCCACTCAACACGATTATATCTCACAAAATATTGCAATGTATGCTTAATATTTCAACATCCAAGAGCTTAGTTCAAATTCGATCTCTTCCAGCAAGGAAATTACAATAATCTATATGCCTCAGGAATGCAGATAATAATAAAAAATTGTAATGAATCAATGGTACCTGTTTGATTTTTCATATCATATATTTATAGAGGACCAAGCAGTATTGGTTACCTCTCCAAACATCACATCCTTTCATTAAAACTAAACAATGTTTAATTAATTTTTAATATGATTCGAATTTTAGTCAGCAGTTATATTTCTCCCGTGGATTATAATTTTTGATGCGATATCTTTCATTCCCATGGGTGTTTTTCTGCAATACTTTTTCATCTACCAAACATCAATCCGCATGGAAGTCTCCTTTATCGCCATCCTGTGTGTCAACCCATGGTGCTTTGCGATCTTCCATTAAAACTGCAATCTCTCGCATATTTCTTCTAGACTGGCATCATTTCTTACAGGCTGAGCATTATTCGGATGAATATCCTTGCCACAAGAAAGTCTCCGTATCTCCCATGCATCCAGACCTGCAAAAAAACATTAAGCATCATCAAACAGTTACTAACGGGTTGGTGAAAGATTGGCACTGTAATCTCCATGATCAAAAATATTGAAACTGGATCTCTCAGATCTCATTTACACTTCACTCAGATTCTTCCCTGTGTCAGGATGGACCAATATGTTATCTTTGTAGATGCTCGTTTTGATTATGTCAATCTTCTGCAGAGGACTCCGAGATTATAGTTGCCCATTTATGATGCCTACCATCATCTGTAACTTCTGATGAAATTATAATTTTCTGAATGTGTCTTCCTTATGCTTGCAAACAATCGCCATGCTGTGGTATAAGGCTCCTGAAGATTACACTCTTATACACTTTTATTTCAAACCTCCACTCGGTCGAGTGACAAAGGTTACACTCCTTTTCCGTCTTGCATATGAAGTATACGGCTGACATATCTTCAATCTACAGGTGTGCAGAATCACACTGTATTTCACTTGTGTATATTTGGCCAGAGAAATCCCGAGAAATAAAAACCTTAAGATCAAGCTAGCCATGCATATGCTCACAGTCCATCTGAGGGATATTGTAATTGCCAAGAAATATATATCAAGCATGACTTCTCTTTCGGTTCTTCTCTGATGCAGATCTTTAATGCATTTTTCTGCCACCTTCGGGTATATCCTAGACCTTGCACAAGATTGCTCACACCAAGCAACTGTTACCAACTACCAGCGGTTGAAATATTGACCCTCACAACCAAGTTTCAAGATTATACACTGGAATATAAGTCTGGCATTTGCTCAAATAATAACCTTTAACTGGAATAGACCGCCCGCTTCATGCTAAAGTATTTTAGATAATAAATATTTGCTCACACATACATCACTCCTGTACATATTCCAAATGTCTTCAAAATATATACTTGATGCTTCGTTGGATGAGGTATATTAATAATAATACTCATCTGCTTCAGATTGCATATTTGCTGGTCGTTGCCGATGTGAGACCATACTTTGCTGATGTTTGTTATCTCTATGATTTAAACATACGATCCATGTATTTTGAATACAGCTACTTATGTATTTCCCTCGTGATAAATCACTGCTGTAGTTGTAGAGCCCTAAAAGAAAAGTATATATGAACCAACTTTCTTCTCCACATAATCCTAATCATGGCTTTTAGTAGCTTGAAACATATTATTTGAATATAAGTAGTGGGTAAGATCTGAAGATTCTCCCTTAGGCATTGCATTCAGGACTAAATTTTTATCAAAATTTTAGAGCTCCATCATGTTTGACGTGTCAGGAGACTGTTCCTTATTTACATCTCTTATAGTATTTCGAATGTCAATGTAAGATTCTTTTCCTGTTCCATGTATCCGACTGAGTGTGTTGTTTGATGCTGAGAAGATTTGTATTTGCCGAATATATTTTTCCTCCTCACAGTTTGATGTTTTCAGATTATTCTCTTCCATGCTAATTTGTTTCTTAATTTTGATCCCAATGTTTCTCCTCAGATCAGGTAGTCATAACATTGTGACCTCCATGTCTTTAATCTTTCTTACATTTGCAACCTCACTCTGATACCATGTTGAAGAACTAAGATCGTTTTTTGCAAATGTAATAACACTGCCATTGTTATAGGTGTGTTCCAAATGTAGATTTGAAGATTATAAATATGAGAGGAGGCATGTCTCATGAAGAAACATGTCTCTATGGTTAATCATCATTAGATAATATATTAATAATATCAATAACCATATGTGTGTGTGTGTGTGTGTGTATGATTATTTATCTAAATGATGATTTACCATCATCAATGTATCTCATGATCGAATCAATCCGACTGAAGCTACAAACTTAACAGCCTCTAGAGCTAATTGTATTTCGATGACAAATAGAACTAAAATCAATCATGACAATTTGTCATTGAAATGACAACAATGTCATTCAACTCGACCACAAAATGCCTCAAAAAGAACATCAAGAAAGAAACTGAGACTGAAATAAAAAGAAATCAAACTCTACATTTTTTTGTTGATGTCGATTGTCTTTTGTGTGGGAAGCTTTTTCTTCAGACACATCAGATAAGAAAGTGAACATAGCTTAAAAAAATAAGGTTGAATGGTTGACCCGCACTTTCAGATTGCCAACAATTTGCTCTGAAACCCTGACGCTGAACTGGTAACACAACTTCAATATTATTATTCTTCCCTCTCTTCCAGCACCTCCTCGGAACAATCATCACTCTTCTCCAACAATTTTACGCTGCACTCTTTCCTCTCAATGTGGAATTGTTTCCATCTACAAAGCTCCTCCTCCAACGAATTCTTCCTTTTCTCTCCTTGTTTGTGGGATACAATCCACCGCTAACTGACCACTTCCACTAACCCTAATGCCAGTGTGCTACTTCTTTATCGTCTACATATCCACTTTCCCTAATTCCTTCTTATTCATCTAAAGTAAATCAACATTAATTTCTTCATTGCAGAGAATCAAAGGTCAGCTCTTCATTCTTTGCTGCTCCAACATCTTCTTTTTGTATGCCATGATGCTTCAGGCTTAAGTCTTTACCATTAACCTCCACCATGCAAATATGACAGTTTGCTTTAAGCTTTTATTTATATTGCTATTGTATTTCCTCCAGAGCTTTTTGTATCTAAGGACAATTGGAATTAAAATTTAAAATCAATCATCACATTTTGTCAATGAAATGGCAACAATGTCATTCAACTCATCCTTGTCATTCAACTCATCCACAAACAAATTTGAATAGAACACTGAGAAAGAAACCCACACTGAGACAAAAAAGAAATCAAACTCAAACATTTATTTTTTTGTTGATGCCGATTGTGTTTGCCCGTTATGGTCCTGCATCAGGTTTTAAAATGAAATAAATATTCTGCTATTTCACCCTTTTGATGACCATAACTTACCATTAAATTTTTCAAATTACCATATACACGGGCAATTTGTTAGGAATATATCATCATGTTTGTTAAATTTATTTTCTCAGATGGAGAAAAATTACTCACAAGAGAAAAATTTCATCAGGTTGCTCAAAGCATAGTTTGCAGACTCGGACTCAGATAGAACTCAGCAAGTGCAAAGTTTTCAACTCAGCAAAAACTTGGGAAAATCTCCCCAGAAACTCAGGACAAACTCGGCAACTTAGAATGTACTAAAAATTAAAATCTCTAAAAGGTATATACTTTTTTTTGTAAAATTCAATTACAAAATGTGTCAAACTAAAAATTGACATTTTGAAAGAGAAAATGCAAGGTTTTAAAGCAAGAACAAGATGTGAAAAACACATTTAACCAGCATTTTATATGTGTCAACAATTTTACCCATGTTTTTTCACATCTATAAACAAGCGAGAGTTAAACTTGGGAAAACTCGCCCAGCCAAAAAATGGAGAGTACTCAGCATATAGTAGAAGTATTCGGCATCTCATAGAGTACTCGGAGAGTTTGCAAACTATGGCTCAAAGGGCCATCGGACTTAAGAAATGGATGCCATGAGTGCTACAAAACATCATCTACCTAGGATTACTCCTAAATCATATAAATACAAATGTTAAAAAACATAAACTAATTAAATTAACAACAAATAAATGTACATAAACAATGTGAATATTACTCATATTCAACTTTTAAATATAATATTCTCCTGTAGTGAAAATTATTGACGCTGATATAATTAAATATATTTTCCAAATATTGTCCAAGACGGATTTTAACATGTAACAGATGCACTGAAAGGAGGAGAATGAAAAAACACATGAAGACAAAAGGATGGAAGATAAAATATAAAAATACTAGATTACAAAATAAGACATAGTATCAAGAAATTTAATGACAAGATATACATATAGTTAAGAATATAGAGAATAACATTTGTAGAACAATAATGACTGCACAATATTCCACGTCTCTAACCTACGTATTTGTCTCATTATGATAGATTTTTATTTATATTTATACAAGAAGCCAACCTTAGTCATGAAAGGTGAATGGACATGAAAAACAGTATGATGAAAATCCGTATATGCATTTGACCGTGCTCCTGTCCCTAGAAGCTTTTCACGTTTTTTACTCCCAAGAAAAGCAACATGTTCAATCATATGGGCAATACCCTGCTCATCTTCATCCTCGTCAACAGATCCAGCATGGATTTCCATGTGGGCCTCAAATCTGCAATTAAAAGACAGATTATCAATGATCTGAATTGGATCGTTCAAAAAAAAATCTTTATACAATCTTCAACAAGTTTCTCATTACTTTTTAGTAACAGTTAAATAATCTACTAAAATTCCTACTAATTGGCAAGAATTGATTGATACAATTGCTGTGGCAGGTTAAAGATCCAATGGACCTATTTGATGATCTCTGGGACCAGTTCTGACAGGCAAGGTGTCTGATATATAGTCAATTATTTATGAGTGGCCGGTTGTCTAGAGCTTGATGGGTTGTGCTAGCATGTCACCTGACAGACTCAGAAACAAAAAGATGATGCTGCTGAATTTGTATTATCTTCCTTGAGTAGCAAATAAGTCAATCAATGTTTTCGGGAATATTAGAATAGGAGTAAAGCATTACGAAATAACTTTTAAAGGAAGTGGGGGAAGGAAAATAGAGTACAATAGTCCCCAGCAATGCAGTGAACCGCAGTGTTTTGACCTTTTAGAGTGGAACAATCTTCTTTATGCCAACCAATGCTTTAGGAAAGATTAAAAATGCAGATTTTTATTGTTGTGTTATGGAAAAACTTTTAAAGGAAGTGAAGAAGGAAAATGTAGTACATGTTCTCGCCAACAAAGCAGCAAATTATATTGTTGCATCTTTCCTAGGTGGTACAATATTTAAGTCAACTGATTCTCCGATGATTAATAATGCAGATTGTTCATGTGGTGTTGTGGAATAATTTCTACAGCGAGTAAGGAAAAAGTACTGCAAGTAATCACAAACAATGTAAAAAATTATGTTCTCACAGGAAAATTACTAATGGAGTGAGACCCCCCACATATTGTGGAGTCCTTGCTGGAGTGGATAATGTTAGTTGTGGAGCATGGGCAACATAATTGTAAATACATTCCAAGTACCCTCTTCAAAATAGAGACCACATAGAACAAGGAGTTGGTCTTGACTTTGCGTCATTTGATTTTCAAGCTAATGAAATTAGCTTGAAGTTTTTGCTACAAGGAGTAATGCTACTAAGAAATTAAGTGTGTCATCCTATGCAAAAATGTCTATTAAGATAATGTGGTTGTCTGAAATTTGATGAGACCCATTTTTGAAATCCTACAAAAGGGATTGATGATATATGTATTTAACCTTCTCTCCTTTTCCTTCTTTATTGTTTAGAGATTTTATTTTTCTTTGCTGGAGTTATGATTTCAAACTATCTAACCTTTTATAGGTGAGTGAGCTTTGGGTTTCTCCCCTCCACAAGGTTAATGGAGAAAGAAAAATTAGGAATGGGCTACATTTGCATGGAAATAGACCAATCAAAGGAGCATTATAGACATCTCCATCAAAACACGGTAGAAAATATGAGCTTATTTGAGATATCATAAACCGATTTTGGATAGGACAACTTCGTAGGCCACTTTAAGCTTGTGCATATTTCCTCCACCCAGCATTCCTATTTCTTGAAAGCTTCCACATCATCCTAGAGGTAATGGAACGAAGGTCCAAATTGACAGGAAATATCATGTCTGAAATTGAGGCCCATAAACAAGCACTAGGAAGTATGTCTTTCCTAAGGACACATGCAAAAGGACTAGGTAAATTTTATATTTTTTTAAAATGTAATGTAATGCCCCTAGTTTTAGCAGGTCAATGCAGTTGGCTAGGCCAGTTCATCATCACAGCCCTTGTGAGCTAGCAGGGAGATTTGGGGGTCTCAGTTATGGACTTGCTATTTTAAGTTGGCCTATTTTGTGCAGTTGCCATATTTAGAAAGGCAACTGGTGGCGTTGGTAGTTGGTCATCACCTGCATTGGATGCAGTTATTTATCGATGGGTTCATATTTATTAGTTAATTAATGATGCTTTATTATTATATTTATATTAATTAATGTTATAAAACGGAATTGTGAAGATGAAGCTTCTTAAGTGAAAAGTGTGAAGAAGAAGCTAAGTATCCAATTGCGTTATAAATATGAGTCCATTTGGAGAGAAAAGCATCTAATTGTCTATTTGCTTTTTGATGGTCTTTTGTGAGGGTTTCTAATGCTTAGTGAGTTTCACTCCCTTGCTGAGGAGTAAGGGTTTGATCTGAGGTTTTTGCAGATTGAGTTGTTTCTCCAATCTACTGCTGAGGTATAGTAGAATTGGAATTAAAGCTTTATGAATCAATTTTGAGTTTCTATTAACTGTGTCAACTGTGGTAGGGTGGCACCAATTTATTTCTGAAGCTGAAAGTATTTGCGGTTGCAATTGTGGTCATTATTTATTGGGAGAGATTGGCATAGCTGGGCGTCTACACTTCCTGAAGTCCTGGGAGTTCATATCAGGGAATCGAATTGCACATTAGGAGGCTGCCGTCTAACATGTTAGCAGCGCTTTGAGAACTGGTTGGGCCTGTGATGAGAATTAAAAGCCTGTGTTCAGCATTCAAGGTCTGCATTCAATCATATTAAGACCTGCATTCATCTTAGGAAGGCCTGCATTTACCCTAGGAAGGCCTGCATTACAATTTTAGAGGCCTGTGATCTGTTTTTAAGAGGCTGTTTTTAAGAGGCCACGTTACTTGTTTGGAGCTTACGCAACTGCTAATAGAGGCTGTGATCAGTATTGAGGGCAGAAAATACACAATTTTCTGACTATCGTGGCTGCTAAAGATTGCTACCAGTAAAGGCTGTAAGGTACGCAGGGTGTAGAGAAGCTGAATATTTATCGTGCTTATCATTTCCAGGTTCTATGTTCCCTATTTTAATAAATGAAATGTAATTTGTAAATGTGTTATGGGCAAACAGCGAATGGTAGAGGAAATTGTTTTTTTGGTTGTTCATCACTAAACTGATATCATAACTTTGATAGCAGATTGTTTTGCAAATGAATTGGAATTAAATGTAAATGACTGCTATCTAGAAATACATAAATTGTTGGTTAGTTCAGACTAGAGCAATTTACCTATATATTCAGTAGCACTAGCTGGTATCAGAGTATGCTTGCCAAGTGTTTGACGAATGAGTAGAGGAAATTGGTGTAGAACAAGGATATAACCAGGTGGGTCATTACAGTGGTATCAGAGCGATTTCCTGCCATCCTGTGGAGTAGGAAAAAATTTATTATTTCAGATCTTCTGTTGTCATTGGAGTGATCAGCACTCTCGCATTTTCTAGCTATGGGCAGACACGAGAACTACTAGTTCCGGGAGCCGATGGAGTAGTGTGCCAAATAGTGAGAAAATAAATGCTTTGAGGGAGAGTATGGAAACATTTAAGCTTCATCATGGGAGATTGGAGACGAGATTGTCGAACCCAGTGAAAGTAGATAGGGCAACGAGATACATGGTTTCCATTTTTAGTAGATTGGCACCAAAGATGCAAGGAATAAGGTTTGAGAGCTCACAGACAAGCATTCAGGATGCAAAGGAACCCGTATTTAGTACAGTACCCACTAGTCCTATCTGTAGTCATGATGATGGACTCTCTACTCAAGGACACATGGATGTGTCATGCCTCTGGTGGTCAGTGGCATTGAGCTTCAGCAGTTTGAGGACCCCAAAGATGATGCTACAAATAGTGCGGGTGCAGTTGAGGCAATTGTTACCACTAATTGTTCAGACTCTCTTGAGGAGGGAATTGTTATTGGAGATTGTGCGGAGAGTGTGAGCACTGATTTATATGATAGCTATCACAGTGATAATTCAGTTCATGAGGCAGTGGCTTCCTCATGTGGGACCGATGCATGTATGGAGTCACCCAGTTGCGATATTAGTGATCTAGGTATTACAGCGGAGTGAGCAGATATTGGTTTAGGCTCTAGCATTATTGATTCACAGCATGACATTGATTCGTGTATGCAGGGTCAGGTGATAGCAGTGGATGTTCAGTCAAGAGTTGTCGATACGGATGGTATGGACACGCATGATGATTCATTTGAGGATGCTATGAGTTGTTGTGGGTCTGATATTCCTTGCCAAATGTTAAGTGGTGACTCCAAGGGATTTTTGGAAGGGTCCCAGGATCAATGTTTACAGGGACTTACTATTGAAGAAGCTAAGACTTGCGAGATGTTCGATACTACGAGGGTTTCCACTTCTTCGAGTGAGGAGTTAGTAGAGGTACCGACTAGTTGTACCTCAGTTATTGATGTATGCAAGGATGGGAGAGCCCATGATGTTAGCAATCATGGGGTGGGCAGTTTAGATTCAACCTCCTATCACAATGCAGTTAGTGAGGCAGAGAACTTGCATAGGATTCAGGGGTTACAAAGGCATCATGTGACCAGTCAACTGAAGGTGAGTGACAGTGAAATCTCTTCAACTCTTGAGCATTATGATGTTGATTGTCAGATGTTTGTCACATCTGGTTGGGGTGCTCCTATGTCAGATGAGCACATTGACAGTAGTCTTTCCCTAGCAGAGGTTCATGCTCTTTGAGAGGTTGTCAAGATCTTGAAGCATAATTATTCACACCTAGTTGCTAACAAGGATTACCTTTTGGAGTAGGGTAGCACCCATTATGAGACATTATTAAGGAGGTGGTTGGGCTCACCCATGAGCTTGAGGTGACTATGGACTCTCTTCAATATACACAGTTAGCTCTCTAGGAGTCACAGCACAGTTAGATTAGGTGATCATGGAGTTGGAGCATGTTCGGTACACACCAACCACAGATCCAATTCAGATTAGAGCATGTTCAGTCCACACCAACCACAGATCCAATTCAGATTAGAGCATGATCAATACACACCAACCACAGATTCAATTCAGCTTCAAATAGTGGTGGTTAGTGGTGAGTTTACTTCCACGGGTAAGGAGGATGGATGCGATGATGAGGCACTTACATTCGTCCGGGATATAAGTGCATTAGTCACAAAGGAGACGAGGGCATCGATGGAGGACTCCAAAGTGATTCCTATTGTGCTAGGTTCTCCAGTAGTTAGCATGGAAGTGTTGGATTCTTTAGAGGGTTGTTGGTCGATTCCTTACTCTACTCCCTCACATGGGTAGGATATCACTTGATATGGGGATGTCCTCTTATGGAAATTATGTCGAGAGCAAGTATGTTGTTTCATCTCATATAGCTAATAGCATTCGGTAGTTGGCAATGCCACAATTTCGAACAAATCAATTGTGGATTGTTGGGGAGTTCGTTGACACCTCCACATATAATTTCTATTGCATTGAGTCATTCATGGAGTATTTACTTGAAAGTCCAAATTAGCAGGATATTCGTAGTGTTTGAGGGTGCTCTCATCCCCGGCTCACGTGCTATACAATGGTTGGTGGAAAACATTGTAGAGACCTTGGGTACAATGGTTCACCAGACAAATTTTTTCGTTCGGTTTACTGAGAGGGTTGTAAAACATGTGACCATTTGGAAAGCGATTGGACAAGAAGACGAGGACTACTAGTTAAAAGTTTTTTTGGCCACCCTATGAGGCATAGCCATCAACTGGCATACCACCCTTCCAACCACCCAAAAGGCAACATGGAACAACCTAAAGAAAGCCCTTGAGGCAGAATTCAAATTATTGTAGGATGGTGGTGAAGTAATAGCAGAGATATACAACCGTCGAGGCAAGAATGAGAAAGTTTGGGTATACCATCAAAAGTTGAAGGAGCTAATAGGTAAGTTACTACGTAAACCAACAGATGAATTGAAAAAAAGGTGGTTCATAGAAGGGTTAACTCCCTCAAAATAGAGGAAAATGAAGATGGTGCGCCCCTCCACATATAAGGAGATGTGATCAAGTAATAAACATCGAAAGTGAAAACAAAACGTCAAGGAACAAAAAGAGAATTAGTAATGTCTGTAGCGATGAGGACAGTGAGGGAGACTCCCGAGCAATTCAAGCACTCAGCAAGGATATGATGTGGATGATGAAGGAGATGGGGGAGGAAAAAGAAACCAAGGAAAGCAAAGAAATATGGTATATGACATGCCGGAGTGTAGGGCACACAAGAGCCAACTGTCCCAAAAGATGATTTTGTGACATCTGTCAGGTGAGGAGCATGCAAGAACTCCTAACCACTAAATAGGCCACCCCACCTACTATGCCACCAAGAACCACAACTTCCAATGCCTCCCTAGGAGATATCGAAATAATAGACGTGGAAGCAATAACAATACACCACAAAGTCGCATTTAGTATGATCCAAAGAACAACCCAATGATACAATGTAGGAGGTGCAATGAATGGGGGCACTTCGTCAATGAATGCCAAACCCAAAAAAGTGGCGGAAGCATGTTGTGTCAGTGGTGTGGGTCGGGGAACTAAGAAGATGTCAATTGCTTGAAGGAAAAAGTAGTAAACACGTTGGAAGTAACAAAGTCAGAAGAGGAAATAATGACCATTACTAGACTACAATAAAAGAAGCTTTGTACCTAGATCCCCGAACGAAAAAGGAAAGATTGAAGGAGGCACAGATGGCAATAGAAGAGGAACAAAGACAAAACCAGGAGACAAAATACGCTTGGCATCAGAAGCTAATATAATAAAGCAAATGTTGTAGGCCACTGTACCGGTAAGGGTGGCCAACCTCCTAGAAACATTACCCCAACGAAGGATAACAATTTATGGGACGAAAGGAAATATTACCAGCCAAGGAGGACAAGCTCATGGAGAGAATTTGAGAAGAAATACTCCACGAAGGGAACCGCCAATCCCAGAGCCAATGTTATTCACCATCGGAATAGAAGGACCCCTGTCATAGTAGAAATGGAGATTATGGGCCATTAATTTACTAACACTATTCTCGATGGAGGGTAGGGAAACAATATACTCCTTGACGAGACATGGAAAGCACTTGGAAAACCCATCTAGTGGGAGCAAACCAACAAGGCATATAACCACTTGGCATGCTCGTAGCTCAAAAAGTAACGGTGGGAACACAACAATTCTTCCTAGACTTTGTAGTCATCACCTTGGAAAAGAAGGGTATGATCCTCTACTTGGTAGAGAATGGTTGGTCACAACAAAAGCCAACCAGAAATGGAAGAACACCCTATCCATTAGAAGTAAAGGGAAAATATACACCACTGATTTGCAAAGCCAAATAGTGGGCCAACAGCTCGCATCTGACTCAGAATTGGAAGGAGAGTATGGTGAAGATGTTGAGAAGGAACTAGATGAGGAAGGGGTGTTAAGGTTGGGTAGCTACTCTAAAGGATGAAATTGCTTCTCTTAAAGGATTATTCCATTAGCAAATGGAGTATTACAAGATGTTTCAACTTTCAACGAAGTTGCCATATGTTGGAGGATGCAAAAATGGAGGAAAATCAGGACATGTACCAGACAAGGTACAAGGAATATAAGGAGGGGATGGCCAGGGTAGACAACAAACTTACTCACCAATTTGAGAAGAACGGGGAAGTGAAATACAAAGAACCCAACATAGAAAAAATAAACTTGGGCGAAGAAAAAGACCCCAAAGTGATATTAGTGGGAGATGATTGGGACACAGTACTGAAAGGAGCTACATTTAAAATATTACCTGAATACAAGGATGTATTTCCATGGGCATACGAGGATTTAAAGGGACTACCCCTAGAATTATGTGTTGACAAAATACCTTTAGTACCAAGTGCAAGACTAGTACTAAGAAGGTCATACTAAATGAATAAGAACTACGCATCAAAAGTACAAGGGGAAATTACCAAGATGCTAGAGATTGGAATTATTTTCAAAGTACAAACGAGTGAGTGGGTGACACCCATTGTAATCTCATTGAAAAAACAAGCAAACCAGATTTGAACATGCGTAGATTTCCAGTGCCTAAATGAAGTAACAATCAAAGACCCATTTCCAATCCCCTTCACGCAACATACTCAAGAAAGTAGCAAAACACGAAATATATACATTCATGGACAAATCATGCGGTTATAACCAAATCACTATAGCAAAAAAGGATAAATTAAAGACAAATTTTGTGGTAGAAGATCAAGTGTACACATAAAATCAGATGCCATTTGGCCTGTGCAAACACCCCTACCATATTCCAAAGGATCATACTTCACATCTTCCACAAAATGGAAACAGGGAATTTCAAGGCATTTCTGGATGATTGGTCAGTATTCAACGAGAAGGAAACTCACCTCACAACACTACAAGAATGTATGGAGTGGCATTGAAGAGCATGCCTAGCACTAAACCTAAAAAAATGGCGTATGATGGTACTCCAGGTAAAGTTGCTTGGTCATATCATGTGCAAGGAGGGATTGAAAACCAACCCAGACAAAATCAAGGTGATTGTAGAAATGGAGGACCTAAAAGATGTCACAGAGGTGAAATTTGTTTTGGTCCATGTAGGGTACTATAGACGATTTATCAAGGGGTATGCAGAAATATCCTTACCCCTAGAGAAACTCAAGGAAGGAGGAACCATTCACATAGGGAAAAGAGCAAACCATTGCATTCAAAGAGTTAAAATCAATGTTGGTGGGAACACCAATCATTGCTTACCTAGACTGGAGCAAGGAATTCCACGTACATATGCATGCATCAAACTATGCCATTGGGGCCTCCTTGGGCTGGTACGGAGGGATTAGAAAACCCAATATACTTTGCTGGTCGGCTACTATCAAAAGCAAAAAGGAACTATAGCATGACCAAAAGGGAAGTGCTAGGAATGGTATACGCAGTTCAAGAGTTTCGACATTACCTCCTTGCCACACCCTTCACCTTCTACATAGATCACCAAGCATATTCACACCTTGTTAACAAACCAATAATATAGAGAAGGGTTACTAGATGGCTCCTCCTATTGCAGGAATTCATATTTAACATCATTATATGATCGGGCAAGAGCCATGTCATGGCAAACCATTTATCAAGAACAAAATCTGGTGAGCCAGTAGGAGTGATCGAGGACTTTCCACACAACCACCTTTTCCATATTGTCGTCCTACCCTCGTAGTATGGGCACATTGAGATATACTTGTCTACTACCTCATTTCCCCCAAAAATGCCACCCAATGAAAGAAGGAAGTTGGCCTTAAAAAGAAAAACGTTTCAACTAATCGAAGGACTACTCTACAAGGTGAGGCCAGACCATGTACTCTGTAGGTGCATCATGGAGGAGGAGATCCCAAGCGTACTACAACTCGCACAAAGGCTTGGCAGGGGAACACATGGGTATTTACACAACACAGAAGGTGCTTCTAGCCGGATTATGGTGGCCAACACTACATACAAAAGAAAAGGAGTGGGTAAATGGGTGGTGACACATGCCAAAGAACAAGAAAACCTCTTTATAGGGATTTTATGCCTTTCTTCCCTTCACAACCCCAAGAATTGTTTGAAAGGTGGGGGATAAATTTTGTGGGCCCCCTGAGGACGATTATGGCAAGACGTTGCAGGTACATTGCAGTGGCCACGAAAAACCTGGCCAAATAGGCAAAGGCCACAATACTTCCAGATAACACAAGTACTACCCGATTTTTGTATGAAAAAATTGTTACCAGGTTCGAGATTTCAATTTCAATCACTATTGATCGGGGCGTACATTTTGTGAACCAAGTAGTACAGGAGATGACCAATGGATTCCGCATATTTCAGAATCTATCCAACTCGTACTACCCATGTGCTAACAAGCAAGCTGAGGCCACAAGTAAAATACTCGTATCAGTGCTATATAAAACGTGGTGTAGAAGAAGCCGATTAGGAAGAAAGGTTGTCGGCAGTACTTTGGGCATATCGAACAACCTACAAAGCAACAATAGGGCATATGCCCTTCAAATGATGTACGACCAAGAGGCAATAGTATCAGCAAAATACATAGTACCAAGTCTCAAAGTGGTAATTGAGAATACATGGGGGGAGAATGATAGCCTCAGGAACGATTGAACAACTTGATAAAGTTGGAACAAAAATGAATAACTCGATTGGCAACTGAAGTAGCACAGTGCTGCAAAAAATTCTAGCAATAAGAACCTTTGAAAAATGAACTTCCGATCAGAGCGGTTAGTTTTAAAATATAATTGTCTTTAGTTATAAAATATAACAGTAGTAATGAACTCAAGCCTAGGAAGTTCAAAGTTCGTTGGTTGGGACCCTATAAGATCAGGGAGATAGGGCACAATGAGGTTGTTAAATTAACAACACTTGCCGATAGACCCATCAAAGAACCAGTGAATGGATCCAAGCTAAAGGCCTACCAGGAAAGGACGACTCAGACAATGGGGATCAACATGTTGGGGTACGCCACTAAGAGTGACTGGACCATTAACCATGGTAGAGAAATGGAGGACCTAATAATCAATGAAGAACCCTATAGGTCGGATAAAGACAAGAACAAACCAATGATGGATCCTAAAGAACAACTCATCAGGAAACGAGGGAAGGAATATCAATTCCAAGAATCCACAAACACCTTACAAATGCTCTATTTGGCCTGCCAACTCTCAAGGTGAGGGCTAATGGCTATTGGAAGCTAAAAGCACCCTACGAGGGGAGAAGAGAAGGATTTGTTGCATAAGAGAAGGATTTGTTGCATATGAGATTGATGAAGAGGCTGAGAAAGAACAAAAGAAGCAATAACCACCAAAAATGGATGAACCTGGGGAAGATACACAAGAAGAAATTGGCTTGGAGGAGTATAGAGCAACGCTCGGACCACCCCTCAAGGTAGTGGTAAAGGTGGATGACCTATTCATCTGTGAAGGAGACGAATATGTGAATGAAGTCATTGAAAAGTGTCAAAAGGAAGGGGAAGAAGCACCCTATAAAAAGAAACGCAAAGTGTTATGGCATGTAATTCCTAATCCAGCAAAACCACCAATGGTAAAAGGGGAGGCAGCAATATGGTACCAAAAATATGGAGGAAGGTATGTAGATGGTAACTATAAAGGTGTAGGGCTCACCCCCTGGTGGACAAACTTTTTGATCTTGAATATCTAAGAACATCTTGTGAAAATAAGTGCTATTGGACATATCTAGGCACTTGCATATGGCAATACCATCAGAAGTAAAAGTAAGAGATGAAGAGGAGCAAGGAAAAAAAAAGGATGCCCACCGACAAGAAAGCACTGAAGAAGAAATTAAGAAAAGAAACACAAGATGAGACAATGGATAAGGGAGGAACAAGAAAACAAGAAAAGCTAAGTTACTTAAACAAATTAAAAAGTACAAGGACTAAAGTGGAAATTTCTGTAGGAAAGGGAATAAATGGGAAAGTGGGAAAAGTAAAGGAGAAAATACGGGAAATAAAAGGAAACTCAACAGATAAAAAGAGGAATATAACCAACCTAACCCTAGGGAGCCAAAGATTATAAGCTCACAGTGGCTCAGACTATGAGACCATATTCAAAAGAGGGGCACGCACAAAGGGAACAAGAGGATCCGTAGGAGGTTAAGAAGGCGAGCAAGAGGCAAACTGCAAAGACAAAAGAGGAGGAAGAGTTTGTACACGTACAACAAGAAAGCAACCCATACATGTACTTCGTACAAGCCAAACGAGGAGTTTGTACGTTGTGCGAAGCCTAAAGAGGAGGAATCCATACACATATGGCAAGGAAAAAATCTGTACACATAAGTCATACGTCCTACAAGTCAAAAGAGGAGGAGGATCTCATACACAATACCATTGGGAGAGGAAAAACACTTGCACATAAGGAAACTATACCCATACACCAACATACATGGGACATGTACAACAAATGAGGGAGAACACAGACAATCCATACAAAGACAGATCACACTTGGGAAGCTTGTACGAAGGTCATCTAGGCTAATTGCTTGGAGGAGGACATATGTATGACATACCAGATAGGAAGAATTCGTACATGGAGGGTCGTACGACCGTACGGCCCCCAAGATTGCCATATACACTACGATAGAAAATTGGTGAGGTATTAATAAGGAACATATATACAAAGGTGAAGGACAGTTTTGAAAGCCCCAGTAAGGGAACATTTGAGGTAGGCTATAACAACCCATGAGCAAGCAACAAGACAACAAAAGGAAAATGGCAAGAGCAAGAAAAGCAAGGTCAAGGTGGAAGAAGTCTCTACAACAAGCATCACATTCGAAGGGGTGGCAAGCATCAAATGCAGAAACTGATAGGAGGGCACCGAGAGCCACAAGCACCCATGAAGGTTGCATTAAGAAATGTTGAGGTAGAAATAATTATTTTTATGCCCATTTTCGATTTAAAAGAATTTGAACTAGTGTTTAGAACTATGGTACATGGCTATGACACGACGACACATAAATCCACCATATAATATTTTCAGCAAGAGTTGATGTTGTCCTATTGAACAAAAGATTTTACTAAAGTGTTTCGAGTACCTAACATAGGGTATCAAGCCACAAAACCCTCTTCTAAAATGACTCCAAACAAAAAGAAACAATTACTAGAGCTCATATGTAAGCCAGATTTGACAGAGAAACAATGGGACAGTACTTGGAGCAAGAGCAATAGCACGAGCCTCAAGAGAACTTTCATTGCCAATGTCGAATGGAGATGCATATTGGACCTAATAAAAAGTAAGCTTACTGGTGGAAGTCAGACTTTAGACATCGTCGTCTCTATGATCCCAAAGGTAAATGGTTTAAATTGTGGTAGGGTTTATAACTGGGCGCAACTTCTATTAGATAGGAAAAAGGGTTTTTTGCAGTTGAAGCATAAAACCTTCTACATTTCACACTACGCCATAGCTCTCTTCCTAGAGGCACTACGCAAACGAGTAGGGCCTAAGCATTGGGGCATGTTCATCCCGACCAATCAGGTGGAACCTTACAAACCAACCATGTTCTACTAGTTGCATTTGGATACCATGGCAGGAGGAAATAGAGTCGCACAAGAAAAGATTAAGGCAAGATGTCTGCTAGCACCCACAACACGGAGTAAGAGTTAGACAATGTTGAGGATGAAGAGGAAGCAACTGAAGAAGAAACATCTTCCAGTTCAAAAGGGTCAAGCTCAAAGGGAAGGGAGGAATTTCATACTAGGAGAGTCATGAGGGAGGAGATTTCAGACGACATAAAAAGTGTGCAAGTCGCAAGTCATGGAAGGGCCTCTTCCAAGAACAAAAGAGGGAACCCACATTGTAGACACAAGAATAGGGGCAACTTTGGGTCATACAAAAGAAAACCGTATGGACTTCAGTTGCACGGAAGCCATGTAAAGTTTCTACAAATTCTAACGATCAGATCTATGGTAATACCTTTAATATGCTTGTTGTTCTGATCTTTCTTTATCTCTGATCTTGAAATTGGTGACAATATTAAATGTCCTTCTGAAATATATTTATCACAGCAAGTATCTATTTGTGGCAGAGTTGCTTATAGGAGCAGACTTGGTGTTCAATTGTGTGTCCTTTAACTACAACTACACCCACCTCATATACCATCTATCTAGGTCGACCCAAAATACCTTCTCAAAATCGGCATCTAGAAGGAGATGTTTAATGTTTAACAAACATAGCTAATTACTTACTGTTAATGCTTAACAAATGGTCATTACCAAGGATCGCCAATTCATGCTTAACCAAGGGTAATGTATTGATAGCCTTTAGAATGGTATTCTAAGAGAGAAGAGGAATGTGCGATTTGCACAGTCAGACCAGTCTGAGTATCGAAGTTAGAGTTTTAACACTCCCTCTTAACTTAATAATCATACTGAGAGATAACATATCTAGCATCATCAATTAAGATGAATAAGCATAGACTGATACTCTAAATCTTCTGAGCATGTGGTATCATGGAACACATGATACTATGTCATATTACCATCTTGTGATATGACTTATACTAGTGATGACAGTATTGCATGGAATGCAACACACAAGATAAAATCCGAAGAATTCTTCATTTATCCAGGTTTTGACTCATAGGTACTGGCAATCCTATATCACAACATGATCCAAAGTTAAGATCTACCAGAACACAGGATAAAATCTGAAGAATAAATTCTTCCTTTTATCCAAGTTGTGATTCATAGGCATAGAAATGTCTATGTCACAAATGATCTTGAACTCATCTAGATCTGACAGTAGTTCTCTACTATTCAACACATTATCTAAGAGATCGTCATCTCTCATAATGTCTTTTATACAATTATTCATTATCTCAAAGATCATCATCTCTTAAATAATGAATACAAATGGTGGAGCCCATAATAGTCAACAGTCTAACAATAAAATTATTTTATTAATAACTTAAAGAATATAAAATTTTATAATTCAACCATACCAAGTCTTTTTCTGAAGTGATCTATCTTCACTCGAGACAGAGGTTTGGTAAGAATATCTATCGTCTGATCTGCAGTACAAATGTATTCTAATTTTACAGTATTCTTGTCTATTATATCTCTAACATAATGGTAAGGAATTTCAATACACTTGGACCTGTCATGGAAAACTAGATTCACAGAAAGCTTGATGGAACTCTGATTATCACAATGAACAATCGTAGGATTCATGGCTTGACCAAATAATCCCAAAAGTAACTTTCTAAGCCAAACTACTTCCTAAGAGGCCATCGTTGCTGCAATGTTTTCGGCTTCTGTGGAACTTTGTGCTTCTGAAGACTATTGTCTGCATATCCATGATATCATTGCTGATCCTAAATTGAAACAGCATCCTGAAGTACTTTTTCTATCCTTAACACTTCCACCCCAATCTGAGTCTCTAAATCCATGTAAATCCAAGTCAACTTTCTCATATTTGAGCCCAAGGTTGAGTGACTTGTAAGTATCTCATAATGTGTTTGACTACAACTAGGTGAATCTCCTTTGGCTCACACATAAACTGACTTAAGGCATTATTAGCATAGCAAATATCAGGTCTTGTATTTACCAAGTACATAAGGGACCCAATCATCTATCTATAGAGTAGAATCTAGGGAAGGTGGTCCTCTTGTTGCTTCTTTAAGTTTATGTAGATTGGTCTCCATTGGACAAAACATGGACTTGTAGTTCCACATTCCAAATCTCTTCAAGATATCTGATGTGTACTTTCCTTGATTAAGTATGATACTATCAAAATTTTGCTGTACTTCCAGTCCTAGGAAGTAACGAAAGAGTCCCAAATCTTTCATCCCAAATACTCTGATTAGATCTTTCTTGCATTGATCTATGAGATGATCATCACCTATTATTAGTAAATCATCAACATACAATATCAAAATTACCATATCATCTTTATCCCTTTTATAATATAGATTTGGATCAACTTCATGTTTGGAGAATCCTAAACCGGTGAGATACTTATCAATTCTTTCATACCAAGCCCTTGGAGCCTGTTTAAGCCCATAAAGAGCTTTCTTGAGCCTACAAACAAAAACTTTACGATCATGAGTTTCAAAATCCTTCAGGTTGCTCCAAATATACCTCTTCTATAATCTTTCCATTCAAAAATGTTGTTTTTACATCCATCTGATGTACTTTCCATCCCTTCAATGCTACAATAGCTAGGACTGCTCTTACAGAGCTGTATCTGGCAATTGGAGCAAAGGTTTTTTCATAATCAATCCCTTCTTTCTGAGAGAATCCACTGGCTACAAATCTGGCTTTATATTTTTCAATGCTACCGTCAACAACATGTTTTATTTTAAATATCCACTTGGAAAAAACAACAAATTTTCCTTCAAGTCTTGGAACAATTTCCCAAACATCATTCTTCATAATGGATTAGAATTCTTCAATCATAGCACCCTTCCAAGTTGTATGTTTAATAGCATCTAAAACATTGGTTGGTTCTGATTTAGACAAATCATTCATGTTTGTTATATAACTAGAAAATCTTTTGGGTCTTTTGCTTTCTTTGTGCAGCGAAGTCTTGTGCTTCCTCTACTGTCTTAATGGCCCAAAGTGGTCTTTTCTTAGAATTTTGAGTTTCTTCAAGTTTGACATTTTAAATTTCATCTTCAATTTCTTCAATGTTCTCCCTCTGAAACTCAGATTCAATATTTCTTTCAGAACAAGGTAAGGGAGAGGGATCTTCACAACTTAGGGCTCTTTTGAATGCTAAATCTTATTCAAAAATTACATCCCTACTAAGTTCAATATTTTTCTAACCAGGTATGGAAATCCTATATGCTTTAGATGTTTCACTATACCCTACAAAAATACCTTTCCTCCCTAAGGGTTCTAACTTAGTTCTCTTTTCTTTTGGAACATGTATATATACTAGACACCCAAAAATCCTAAGATGACTTATATTGGGATTAACCTTAGTAAAGACTTCTTCAGGAGTTCTATCTCTAAGGTAGGAGTGAGGACTTTTGTTTTGAATATAGACAGCAGTACAAGAGGCTTCTGCCCAAAGATAATATTCTAGATTTTGATCAAATATCATAGCTCTTGCAACTTCTATAATTGTTCTATTCTTCCTTTCTGCTGCCCCATTTTGTTGTGGGGTATAAACGGTATACTCCCTCTTAATTTATGTTTCTTTACAAAACTCTTCAAACAAGTATGAGGTATATTCCCCTCCATTATCAGTCCTAAGAGTTTTAATTTTATGTCCTTATAAGTTTTCAGTTAAGGTTTTAAATTCTTTAAATCTCTTCAAGATTTCTTCTAATCCTTTGCATTTTAAGAAGTAAATCCAAGTTTTTCTAGAGTAATAATTTATAAAAAGTATATAGTACCAGAATCCTTCAAGAGAAGGAACAGACATAGGTCCACATAAATCTAAGTGGATTAATTCCAAAACATTGTTAGTTTTTCTAGTGCTATCATGAAATGGACTTTTGGTGTTCTTACCCAGAGCGCATCCTTTGTATATGCTTGAGTGATCTTTATTCAGTTTAGGTAAACCGATAACCATGTTCTCCATAGTTGATAAGGCTTTGAAATTTAGATGTCCTAACCTTTTGTGTCATATTTCATTTATATCAGCAGCTTCATGAATTAAGGCTTGAATAGGTCAACTAGGTTCTGAATTTAATTCATACAAGTACCCTTTTCTTTTTGCTTTCTTAAATGAGGAGTTCTTAGCCCAGGGTATTACTTTACCGTCCATGAATGCAACATTATGTCTATCATCTTCAAGTGTTGTAATTGAGATTAGATTCCTTTTTATTCCTAGTACGTAGAGTACTCCTTTGAGAAGAAGAGAATTACTGAACTTTAGTTTCAAGGTGCAATTTTCAATTCCTTTGACGAAATGTGTTGAATTATCACCGATGGTGACTTTGCCATTAACCTTTTCTGATATAGAGTCTAGTACTTCTTTGTATCCTGTAATATGTCAAGATGATCCACTATCAATCACCCATGCCTTGAGACTTCACTTGATAGTGCTGAATACAATACACGATTCTCAGGATCATAGTTATCTTCTTCCCTAGTAATGTTTGTACAATTTACTTGCTGTTTAGAATTCTCAAGGCAATTAGATCTATAGTGTCCAAAATTTTTGCATCTAAAGCATTTTATTTTGGATAAATCTTTCTTAGGTTTCTCGTTCTTTTGATTACCCTTTTTCTTCTTGAAGTGCTTCTTCTCGCCTTTAGCGGAATTTGTATTAAGAACATGAAGTTCTTTATCTTCAGTTTTCAATTTTCCCCCTTAAGTTTTTTGGATTCTTCCTGAAGACAATCTCCCTTAAGTCTATTGAAGTCAGGAAGATTATCTCTGGCACTTACTCCTTGTGCGAATGTTTCCCATGAATTTGGTAATCCATCTATACCCATCAATGTTAGTTTTGTGTCATTAATGATGGTTCCTATACTTGCAAGTTCATCTCTTAGACTAACAACCCTTAGGAAATAAGAATTCATCGATTCTCCCTTCTTTATTTGTATATGATTTAGTTGCCTTTTTAGTGTGAGAACTCTAGTTGCATTGTTAACCTCATATGCATTTAGTAATGCATTCATCATATCAAATGTTGTTTGATGTTTCGTTAGCATGGGTACTATATTATTTTTCACTCCATCTAGTATGATATGTATGGCTTTCCTGTTTCCTTTACTCCGGATAGTTTTATGAGGTTCTAGGTTGTCTAAATGCTGAATCAACAAATTGTTTTACATCATTTTCTTCAAGAATCGTCATGATTCTGAATTTCCAAGCATCAAAGTGTTCTTTCCCATCAAACATGTCCTCGGGTCTAATTGTGTATGCCATTGAAGATAGGAGAATGATGCTAGATATATATCAAGTCTGATTATTTAATTTGCAGAGCCTAGGTTCGACTACCAGAGCTCTGATACCATGTAAAGTTTCTGCAAATTCTAATGATCAGATCTATGGTGATAGCTTTAATATGTTTGCTGTTCTGATCTTCCTTTATCTCTGATCTTGACATTGGATGACTATATTGATTGTCCTCTTGAAATATATTTATCACAGCATCTATTTGTGGCAAAGTTGTTTATAGGAGCAGACTTGGTGTTCAATTGTGTGTCATTTAACTACAACTACACCCACCTCATATACTATAACCAAAGGACATGTCCCTTTAAGGGACATGACCCTATCTAGGTCGGTCCACAATACCTTCTCAAAATTGGCACCTAGAAGGAGATGTTTAATGTTTAACAAACATAACTAATTAGTTAATATTAATGCTTAACAAATGGTCATTACCAAGGATCGCCGATTCATGCTTAACCAAGGGTAATGTATTGATAGCCTTTAGAATGGTATTCTATGAGAGAAGAGGAATGTGTGATCTGCACAGTCAAACCAGTCTGAGGATCAAAGTTACAGTTTTAACAAGCCATCCATACGAACATCAGTTGTATGGAAGCCACCCATACGAACATCAGGCATACAGATCATGCGAAGGGCAGGGACGAAAGAAGAAAGGCATGATGGGCATGAACACGGCAAAAGTTGGAACAGCTAGTACAGTTGGCCGAATAGGTGAGGCATCCACAATAGGCAAGGAAGGTGTTGGCAACAGGCCAGTCCTTCCAGATTGGGGAGCAAAGAGGATAGCCTTTACTCCTTCCCAGAGCTCAATTGTACCTCATTTAGTCCTTGCAGAATGGATTCCACATGCCAAGGTAGTGGACATCAAGACTACAAAGAGCACAGCCTACACTATACGCACCACTACATTGCAAGGAGTGGAAACAATACAGCTTATTGCACTAGTAGTCACACCCACAGGAGTACCCCCAACTCAAGCCACTTAAACCATTCCCACACTTGTGCATCACAGATCATAACCCCAACGATCATGGCTACTTAGGATGTTAACAAGGAACAGGACACTGGCAAGGATGTTGAGATGGATGCGGAGAACAAAGCAAACAACTAAGTTGCCAAATTGTGGATGGGAGTAGAGGACATACTACCACCCTCCCCAACCTTGATCAACGAACACAAGGACATGGATCTGCAGGTGGAAACTATTGGGATGGCAGGCAAGAGTGAGCACATGGGAAAAGGTGGAGTTGTGGCAAATGTAGAGGGCCCAACACCCTTTGAGGAGCACATAGCGATTCTTAGAGGGATTAGAGACCATGACCCGTGCCACACATGAGATGAGGAGAGAGGCAAAGGGAGCAGATATGAAATTTATGGTTTCAGCAATAGAGTCCCTATTACACTTCATGAAGGAAGGTTGCCACAAAGAGTTTACAAGGATTTTCACAAAGCATGGATGGCCCAGTGAAGACATGGAAGAACAGGTACATAAATGGAGAGCCCCACGGACCATACAAGCATCTAGCGCAAAAACAACCATGATAACTATCATCTCATAAATGGAGGAAACATTTAGGTCCACCTTTGTAGAACTTCAAAAGGTAACTTGGGAAGTGGCTAGGACAGAAAGAGAACAGGTTATCTTGGGGACAAGGGTGGAAAAGCTAGAAGTCGAACTAGAACAAGATAAAGCCATGCATGCAGAAAAGTTGGCATTGACAAAGAAGGATAGGATGGATGTGTTGAGACTTCTGCAAACAACACGAACTAAACAATTGATAGCAGAAAGGGATGTGAAGCTCCTAGCACGCATGACAAAATCCATTACTCCAGGGTCGTCTTGTCACCCGTCTTAGTAGCCCATTACCTTAGTTTATTTTGTTTTGATCATCTCGAAGACAATTACTTTTTTGGGTGGGATAACGTAGGCCAGTAATAAAATAATTGAGGAATAATGTAAAGCAGTTATGAAAATATATCTACCAAAGAGTCACGATGGTCGGTTTCCATAACCAACTAGAGTGTTATATGTAGGGGTTATTGGGAGTTGGGGAGGTATGGTAGAAATTAGGAACATTCGTAAGACAGGTAATGTAATCCCTTGGTACAATCAATGAAGTAATATTTTGCCATTCCTGTGTTATTCATATGTTCTTGTTGCTCTTGTTACTGGTTTAGTATTCTGGTTGCATTGGTACATAGCTGCTGTATATAACGTCCATACTTGGCATTTGAATACTTCTGTTCTTGGCATGTAACCACTTTCATATCTGGCATACAATCAGTTGCATATCTGGCATGTGAATGCCACCACATTTGGCATATTACACATCAATGAACAGGAGACATAACAATAATATGCAGCAGGATAGAAGAATATAACAGCAAATGCACATGATAATTTTGCTGATATTGAGAGATAATTTTATACAACAGAAGATTTATTATCAGATACTCTCATAAGTATATTTCCATGAAAATCTTCAAAATTATAGCCAATAACTTCATATACAATATGATTGAACTCGTCATAAAATTTATTGACTATCAAGCAAAATTCACGAGGATTAACTTTCTCCCTATAAAGTTCTTATTGAACACCTAACAGAATAGGATTTAAGCAACACAGTGGTTCAGCAATCATTTATATACTTTACGGGGCAAAATAATTTGAAGATAAGTTTTGAAGGAGGAAAAGAAAGACTTTCAAGGATTTTCTTGGTGCAGAGAGACTGAGATTAAACCTTTTTACAATTCTAGTGTTGATAACATAACATAGGAGAGGAATACAAGTTCTTAATTATAATTTTGTTCTATTCGTGACTGCAATAGATTAGGAACACATAAATCAGTACCAGGTTCAACAGAAAATTAGAATGCCTAAAATTTGTCATTGATCTACATAAGATGTTACAATATTACATGTTTACTGAAAATAATAACTCCCAATTTTACTACCTATTAGGAGGAACTTTGTTTGGAAGAATAACATATCGGAGTCCATTCTGAAGTTGTCCCCGGTAAAGCTTTGGATGGGATGGAAGTTTAGAGATTAAGAATCCTTCCAAATCAGCTCCTTGGATTTCATGCTCCCAGAATTCCAGACCTTGCTTCTCCAGCAACCCATCATCAGGCCATGTTGTGCTTGCAACATGTGGCTCATCGGGACCTACTGTTGCTGCTGGAACTATAGATGAGCATATCTGGAAGACAACTAGAAAATTAACCAGGCAAAAGGTGTTCAAACATATTCTTTTTCCTCTATAAACATCATATTAAGATTATAAATAACAACACTCTATGGCCAGACAGAACTATCTATAAACTAAATATACATTTCTAAAATGGATTTCAGCCGAATACAATGAATAAAGGATGCAAAAGACCAACAACAATTTGATATTTAAAAGAGTATAGAATACGGCACTGATTATTATGGAGATGAGGAAAGTAAATAATGGATTGATTGGAAAAATATACATGCATTTCATCAATATGCAGATGCAAGAATAAGAACAAGTACCTTCTTTCAACTATAGTCCCTTCTTCACGTGATGTAAAGTAACAGAGTCATAGACATCATAAAACAGTATCACTATACTTAGAAGTTGAAGACATCTTCTTGGACACGCCAGTCTCAACCTAATTACTCATTCCAGTAATGCAACCAATATAGCCTTAATATTAGAAAAGTTTGACGATCAACAAACAGGCCTGGCAAAGTTGACAGCTTGGGCCTCCATTAACTTGCTCCAACTCATTTTCACCTATCAGCATCAATATTTACTCATATTTGAGTCCCGGTCTTTGTCTTTGGAGGATAAATGTGTGTGTGTCTGAGTTTTCTTCGAGTGCTTTATTGGTCATGTACACCTTAAAATTGAATTACAAATGAAAGCAACAAACTACAACCACTCAATTTTGGAAACAGTTTCTTGTTTCTAAGAGGATTTTTTTTTTAGCCCTTTCATAACTATTTGCACTTTGATATTATATAATATATTGCTTGCAACTGACCCTATCTGTGTTTTCTCCCTCAGGTTATGTTTGCTTATTTACTTTTTAGATTGTAAGATCTTCCTATCTAGTCCCAGTGACCTTTGTGGATGATAACCAGCTTTACGTTTTAGACAACCAGCTTAATGTCAGTCTTGTTGTAAACATCTCTGAAAAGAATGAAAGAAGAAGCCATACATATGTCCATGAATGAACATCAATCAAAAAGACTGCAGACACATCCTGTTAGAAACCACAGTAAGGAGCTGGCTAGAAAAACCTTTAAAGTCCAACAAAATATTTAAATTGTCATGATTTTTAAACTAAACCTACATTGAAGTTATCTACAATGTATAGCAGCATTCTATAGCTACCTAGCTTTCATATGTTCCTCTTTTACTAAGCAGAATATCTCATTCAGACAAGTATTAGCTTGAATGTCACATTTAAAAGAACTATAAACACTATATCAGAATGCAGTCGATAAGGATCACAGGCCAAAATTCAGGCTTCAGTTTTACAAATAAATACCTTCTCTTGAAAAAATAAAAAATTGACTAAGAAGGCATTAGATCAATGTTCAAATCTCCATATTTATGTGCCAATAGAAACAAAGTCATTTTTAATGAAGCCCTAAACACCAACACCTCAAATGTAAAGTCATTCATAATGAAACTGTAGAACAATTGCATAGGGCCACAGCACTATTGAAAATCTCAACATTATTTGAATATATATCAGCATAAAAGGATATAAAGCATAGTTTATGCATACATGAGGAGAACTGAAATGTGATCGCATCAATGGCATCCGCCAATCAAGAAAATTAGACTTTTTAATTGAAGAATTCCATTGAGAAGAAACGCCCAAAGATTTTCCCCGAACAACTTGTTGATGATGAATAGGCATCCCAGCACATGCAGCATACTTTCGTGGCTCATAGAAATTGGATATAAAGCATGGTTCCTTAAACAACAGCTTCGAATTTTTCCTGATTCCATTGAAACTCGAGAAAAAGAGTGAATCTCCCTTGTCTTTCAACCGCCTACACCCAAAATTTATTATATTAGCAGTATGTTGAAGATATGCAAGTTTTTAATATCTAAGTACAAGAGATTCAACAAAATTTAAAATACAATAAGGTAATCTGCATCTTGGAAAACCGATTCATTCTATAAAGGAGATGATGAGGTGAACAAAGAGTGACCAAACATTGAGAAAGACACGATAATACACTTTTAGTTGATTCTTCAAAGCTTTTGCACAAAAAATCCAACCAGAAATTCAGGGAAAGAGGGGTGCCAATGGACTTGCAAAAATGAACATGATGGATTCATGGCTTTGCTTTGGAGGTCAGAGACCTTAGCTAAAGAATAATGATCATGCAGAAGCAGAACCAATAAATAAAGATTTTAAAAGAGGAACTGCAGACAGATTATAGATAGGAGATGAAGTTAGTTATTCTGAAAAAATTCTATTGAAACCGCCCATGTCAAGTGGCCTGTAGATGAGGTTGCAGATTACTTAACAAAGAATGGATCAACTTTAGAGGAGGCAAACATATCATAAGAACACTGATTTTAGTGGAGGAATTAAACAATTTCATAGCTCTTCTGGAGAAAGATATGACTTCATTCACCTCATTCAAGCCTGATGCATTCTGCAGGGAATACGCAAAAATAGTTGTGGCAAGTTATGAATCCTAGAAATAGGGTGTCATAATGTATATCAAGCATTGTGCAATACCTTGAGTCCTCACTTTCAAGATATTCTCTGTGCTTAAGAAGGATTCATTGTTACTTTTCAGCTGTTTTGGTCTTGATTTTACTTCTTTTATGTCGTGCCAATCTTGGTTAGGAGGCAAGGAATTATTGTAATGGGCACCCCTGGATGTCCCAAAAAACTAAACCAATTTGCTGAAAAGAATTTTGTCAAACAGTTTGCATTCAACCTCTTATTTCTCCTCTTAATGTTTTAAACCCCTTATGACTCCAGAAATCAAACGTTTATTTGTTTGTTGTGTTTTGTGCATGGAATTGGTATCATACAACATAAACAAGAAAGAAACTACAATAATATGCAAAGTGGAAATGAACTACTGCTAATAAAATGTTATTTACAGAATTCATAAAACCAAATACATGGCAGATTTATCAACTCACTAATTACTTCAGCAGTATTGACATAATACTCCAGCCCATGCTTTCGAACTTGCTGCTACAGTGCTTTGTCCTTCAATCAGTCCACTACCTTCGTAATATCATTCCCTCAAAGCGGCATAAGCGTCGGAAAAGTAGTGAAGAAGATATGAGCAAAATACCAAATCTGCCTGTAGCTGGAAATGCAACTAAATTGCCTGATAATGAAGCCAATAACAAAGAATTCCAAATGCCAAACCCCATGGGAATGGCGTCTAGAATGTTACAAGAGAGGATAGACGTCCTCAAATGCCAAGAACGGAGCTGCAACTCACACACCAATTTCTTCTCATATTCCTGGCTAATGAAGCCACAAATGCTTCCTTTTATTCTATTTCCAAGGGTCCGCTCAACTCATATGGGCAATGTGGGATAAAAGATGTGTAGTATATAAAACATATATTAAAATACCCCTTATGTCTCCCTTGGGTACACATCCCCATAAAATAAATATTAAAGAAACACTTTAATATTTTACAATTAAATTAGACGTTACCTTAATAAAACTTCAGGCATTAAAATGTATTAGCAATCGGACTCCAAATAATGCGAGTGATAGCTCATCGGAAAGCTCTCACCGAGGAGTATCAAATCCAATCACCAAAATTGACCTACACTGTGTCTTGTCGGGCCAAACTGGAAATGACTAGGCCAAAACACTCCAAGATCCCATTAAACCCTTCGTTAGCCCTCGGGACCATGTAGAACAAGGCTAACGCACACACACTTGGTCAACTGCTAAAATGGGAATATTACAATTATCCCATCAGCTTTGGTTGGGGTAAAGTCCAAGGGAAGAACAATTTCAAGACAAGTGCCTTAGAAAGTAAACGAAAATAGTAGATAGAGGGAACAAAAGAAACAGAACAATGGCTGTAACTGAAACAACACAGGCAAGATGGCTAAAGTTATTGTGAAATGTATCTACACAAATTTATGGTTGCAGTCACTTGCAGCAACAAGATGAAGCTGATAATAAAGGAAACTGGAGGACAGTTAATTGCAAAAGGTGTTCTGCAGGAGGAATTACATGTATAATTCCAAAGGAATTTGATGAAATAGTATAGATGGGGAGATTAGTGAGGAGCAAACAATTTAATTAAGTGCTGCCTGGGTAGATTCATGAGGAACACACAATCAGATTTGTTGGGGTAAAGGCCAAGGGAAGAACAATTCCAAGACAAGTGCCTTAGAAAGTAAATGAAAATAGTATAGAGAGGGAACAAAAGAAATAGAACAATGGCTATAACTGAAACAACACAGGCAAGGAGGCTAAAGTTATTGCAAAATGTATCTACACAAATTTAATGGTTGCAGTCACTTGCAGCAATAAGACGAAGCTGATAATTAGAGGAAATCGATAGTTAATTGCAAAAGGTGTTCTGCAGGAGGAAATTACATGTATAATTCCAAACGATTTTGATGAAATATTATAGATGGGGAGATTCATGAGGAGTACACAATCTAAAACACTAGTTTAGGATATGATATTTAGTAGCTGTCAATCTTAAAATTATGTCTAAAAGAAAAGGATTTTCGTTGCTTAATAATAACAAGAGATGTATTCAGTCAGTGTTGGGTTAACCTTACCAAGCTGGCACCAAGGAGGAGTTTCAAAATCAGATTTCCCTAAATTATTTTCTTCTTACTTCCATTACCGCTGACGTTGAAAATATAGGTAAAATAACAATATGAATATGCCATGTAATGTGATCGCTCTCCTCTATAAACAGAAAACTGTGATTTTTTTAGGAGGAATTAGACCAAAGATAGTCTTGATTATCAACAAGCACAGCGAATACTTTTAATAAGGAATTACAGTGACGACATTTTGAAAAAAGCAGCGAACTACAGGGAATAATATTCCAAAATAAATTATTGGACAATGGTAATATTATCCATTTGTATATACCCTACTCTGAATATACCGAAACAGTGAAAATGCAACATTTTCACTACCTGATCCGTTCTGCGCAAGCGCCAAGCAGTGAGCCGTTGGAAATCCATCCATTCCAGCCCAACCTCCCCTGCAGCAATTAAACATCTGATCCAATTTGTAAAGAACTTGCCTTATCTCAGAGCCATCATTGATCCTCTACAAAAGTCATTGAATTCAGAGCACATTGATCCAACTCCCTCTTCAGCGTGACAGTAAGCCTCCACCCAACTTTGAGCAGCACATGTGGCTCGCAGGCAAAGGTTTCTCCAATCTAGATTTGCTAGCGTCAGATGATCTTTCCAGATTGGCGACATTATTTTGAGGTCTCAAATCCAATCCGCAGTTGTAGTGACATCAAGTCTTGCATGAATCAAATACTGAGCACGCGAGTTCGAAGTCCCCGCACACATCAGCTCCAGGCAGACATCCAAGTCACATAAGGCCCACACCAGACAACGGGAAAAGCAAGTACAGATTTTCATTGATCGAACCTTGGTTTCAAACACTACAATATGCAGGATGCCCAGCTCGGAGGCAAGGGCAGCAGATCATTTCCTGAAAACTAAAAATGCAGTCCAAACAAAGAATGCAATTGGCGCATTAGGTCCACAAGGTTTTCCGGAGATCAATCCTAGAAGAACTCCAATACGGGTTTCTGCTAACACCCAGGCAGGGGAATCTTCTATCAACAAAAATAAGGTATGGATCTCAGTCAGAAATCGGACACAGAGGAAGTATAAACAAGATAATCAACTAAAGATTTCACAAAATATTGGAAACCCTCATCTCTCTTGCCAAGTGGAATGATATTTCCACAAAATGAAATATTGCAAGTTTCAGAGGAATTGGGGGGTCAATCACAAAACACTAGCATACAATGAGTGTTTACTAAGACAAGATGCGTACAGAAACAATTTTTAATCCGATTATCAGCAAGGTAATAAATCTAATCCTAAACCTAGAACCAACATTTCCACTCAAGATATGGAATGCGAATACTTGATCATCAGCAACCAAACAACTGAAAGACGATGGAATGATTGTCACAAGTTGGGATTAATAGCGTTCTGGCAAGGTAGTCTTTTTTCTGATTTTAATCTAGCATCTTGGCTTTCCACTCACTACAAAGGAGAGGTATGTACCACTGAACTTCAAAGTGGAGAACAAGATAATGTTGCTCAGGTGGTGGTGGTGCTAAAAGAGAAACAGCTGCTAGCTCTCCCAGCAGTGCTACCCATCAAACTAGCTTAGCTGATTCTCAGGGTGTTTATAACACAATTTTACTAGTGGTTGATTGCCAAATAATTCATGCTCTCCTCTTCCATGGGTGTGTTTTGTTAGTTTTATCCCCGATCTGGCAAGCAGTAAACCTATTGCAAATGGATGCTTTGGTGGACAGTTAAAGCAGTATTTTGATAATTAGTTCTGTAGTATAGACAATGTTTGCTTATAATGCAGTTAGTGTAAGAGAAAACTCTGTTACATACAGGCTAGCTATAAAGTATACAATGCAGAGCGTAAGGACAATGATCTCAAACTCTCTTCTTTCTTTTTTTACTTTGAAATTAAACCATTATCAAATAATAATATCAATCACTAAAAAACACTTAATATCTAAAATCAGTATTCCCCAATAAGCAAAATGAGAAATATATGTCACATTAAGCAAGCCAGACTCAACTAAGTATAAAAACTCATAACCAGATGCTCCAGACTTGCTAATGAACTCATTATCTGGGAATATGCCTTAGCGTTTTCATTTGCCCTAAGTTTTTAACTGTTAATAGGTTAGCTAAACTTTTTCCTTTTATTGGTAAATCTTATGTTTTGCCTCAATTATTAATTACTTGTTTCTTAATAAAACACCTCATGTTCTCCTCTTAAAGATTAGTTCCCTTCCTTAAAAATTTAGCTCCAAACTACAATTACTCAAATAATTCCAGTGAAGTGTAAAAAAAACAAGAAAAATCCAGTTTATAAAGAGTTCAATAGGTCCTATAAAGGGATCTAAGGAAAAAGATGTTAATTATGTGGGCAAGGATAGAAACAATCGTATAAACAGCTAGATAGGTCCTATGGACCAATTTGAGAAAAAAGGATGTTAGAGGTACAAGCAAGAAGAAAAGTCAAAATTGATAATTATTCATTTTTTTATGCATATACATTGTTTTGGGTATAAAGCATCAAGGTTTATAGGCAGCCGTTACAATTAGTTCAATTGGACTAATGAACACTCCAATACAAAAATATGGCTAACCATGGTAACTAGGAAATTTGTATTTGTGCTCTTTATGTTAGTGAAGAGATTGTGAGAGTAGGCAAAGCATATTCGGGGCTGACCTTTTTCCATCCGTTTAATAAAAGTTTTTTTTTAAAAACCCTTTTCATATTTTCTTTTGATGTGCTCATCTCTGCGCAACTGCACTTGTTTTATATTGTTTATTCTTGGGTACATGTATCTTTATCTCCTCCTAGCCACTTGATCCTGTTTGTAAAATGATGTTCCCACCTTCATACAAGTCAAAACCCTAGGTAATGTAGCTTATAAGCCAGTAACGTAAGTCCAACAGTGTGCTATACGATTTTAGTTGGAAGAGCCTACAAAGTGTAGGTAAAGTTTGCCAAGAACAAATGAGTTTTAGACAGTATTAAGGGTCACAGTCCATCCTTTATAGCAAAGAAGCCATCTGGTCTTCTAACTACTTTTGGAAATATACAGTTGATGAAACATAAAAAATAGATGTATGTTTAAATAGAGACAAGACTGGGAATTTATGTAAAAACATTCCATCATAAACATTAGAACATTAAATAGAAATCGAAAGCATGAAACACTCTCAAAGGAGTACCGATACTGTGATAAAGCTCTCTTCCTGATGCTGGCTTTATCAAATTCAAGAATTGAGTCCTTTTATAATGATAAACAGATACAGAATGAAAATGATCTCACAAGCAATCCCACACTATCCATTGAAAAACAAATACCCGTGCACAAATAATATAAAGAATCTGTAAATACCTATCATAGTATTCAACTAACTTCTCAATAGTTTTTGTCAATTCTGATTATCAGTTTAGTGAACATTTAAAAAGTTAGAAAATTTTATTCTTGCTTGCACCTTTAAGGTTGGTTTTCTCAAATTGATCTGTAGAACCTATCTAGCTATTTATCAAATTGATCTCTCTCCACGCCTGCACCTCAGCACCTTTTTCTCAAATCCCTCTGCAGAACTGTCGAATTGCTTATAATCTTGACTTTTTCTCCGTGTCTGTTGCATTTTTGTCAAATCGCTCTTTAGAACTAAACTCTTTCAAAAATGCCTATGAAAAATGAAAAGATGTGTTTCTCTTTTGAATCAAGATTGCAGATATTTGTGCGATTGTAGAGGATAACTAAAATTTTAATAAATGAAACCTTTCTACAATTGTAACCTTAGTCCATATTTTCGTTTATAAAGCAAGTGTTGTAGTTGAGGCAAAATATAAAATTTAGCGATTAAAATTATAAATTTTAGGTAACCCAGAACAGAATAAAATAACGTCCATGAGGCCAAAGGTAACTTCTTAACTTATATATCGAAACTATGAACGGATAAAAAACTAGGACTGCTTGCCAGATTGAGAGTTCCCTGACGAATCTTGAAACGTCCGCCATGAAGTTTCCTATGCATTTGAATCTGGCTTGCAAATTTTCGCTTTATTTATTCTAATTTTAATGATTTACGGAACATAATTTTCGAAACTTCGGTGAACAGATGGCTAACCGACCACAAAACATTTCACTGTACAATAGACAGATTTTGAAAAATAAAACGTAGAAATTTTCCATCATTAAGTATAGAGTAGTTGTCTTTACAAAAAAACGCAATTGAATAATTAAAAACAAAAGAAACAGAAAGTTTTCAGCATCTGTCAAACAACAGTCAGCTGCCAAATGAATGGATTAAAAATACAGAGAATGGATAATTTTCCTTCACATGTACCTGGATCTTTGACAGAATTTATGGCTGGAAGCATCAATTTTAACTCGGCTTCTATAAGAGCGAGAGTGCTTGAGGTCCGGAGTTCGAATCCCCGCGGCGTGTAGCTGGTCATTTCTTTTAATTGTACAGACAGAAGAAGGATTCCACGCAAGCATTCCGGCCATTTTATAGAATTTCTTCAAACCCTCTCTGATAGGAAGGGTGGAGAAGCCCTTGCAATGGTAGGCTTCTGCTGGGATAGATGATATTATTCTTCTTCTGTGCAAATTATTCCGGGATTAAATGTATGTTTGTTTTTTAATCTTATGGATGAGGGCAGATTTTCCGGGTACTTCCAAGTCCACATACAGGGAAGAAACATCGGTATTCTAGGTGGCCACGTGGCAGTTGCCGAGAGGAAGGTCCGAGATTAAGCATACGGAATTTAATGATTTTATTAGATTAATAATCACTGTTTCCAAATGTTGTTCAGATTTTGATTCGGGAGAGGATTAATATATAAGTTTATGAATTGTTTACGTAGGAGAAAAAATGTCTTCATGTTAAGGTGGCTAGCTACCATTGATCACTTGGCAAGGTCGGTTTTTCTCTTTTATCACATGGGGATAGGGGAGAGGGTCTAAACATGCGCACCCTAGTTTCCATGTCCATATAAGTACCTTGAATTTAGTAGTCCCTCCCCGGACCCAATGTCCTCATTGGGGAGTTGGCTATTGATTTGTGTGGTAAAGGGAGTAGGTTTTTGACTTTGAAGAAATGTTCATATTTTACATATATTCTATTGGGTATTCTTTTTTTTTTTTAATTTGGTTTTTCATTTTTGTTGAAATTTTATTAGTTTTAATAATTAGGGAGAAAAAAGAGTGTGGATGTGTGTTGTGTACAAGATTTGTGCATATGTGGAAGTATAGGGAAATGTATAACTTTTTATGTTTCATTTAGTGTGTCAATTAATCTATGTTGGAGATAATTTAATGGGAATGTTTTAATTTGTATTTTCTTTAATACTAGTTTTTTTAGCAAGGTCTAAGAGGAAACTATAGAAGCAATGGTTGAGCAAGAGTGAAAAGATTGTCTTGAAGTATGAAGACTAGTTTTTTGTTGTTTTCGTAAATTCTTTGGTTTGGTTTTGGCATTAGTCTTGTCGTTTGAAGTGTTCGTCGTTTAAATGGTTTGTATTTAGTGGTTTGGATTGTGGTCATTGTCTTACTGTTAAAATGGTTTAGAAATTGTCATTTGTTTTGCTATGTAGGTTTTTGATATATGATCATAGACATTAAAAATATTTTTATGGTACAACAAAATTTTGAATTATTGTTTGTTAGAGTGGCTAAAATTATATGGGTTTAGTTTTGTGGCTTGATCAAAGGGTAAGAATGGGCTGTGCAAAATTTTACCAAGGGCTTTTGTTTTTGAAACATTTTGACATTTTTTTATTCTACTTATTTTACAAAATATAGGAGAAAATCAAAAATTTATCTCTCAATTGGAGAAATTAATATGTAAGAGATCAATTGTTGTGTTATGTGATTTGGATTGTGGTGATTGTCATATTGTTAAAATGTATTTTTTTATTAGTTTTGCTATGTGATTTGTGTTATATGATCATAGACACTAAAAATGTTATTTTTGTGCCAACAAAAAGTTGGATTATTCTTTGTTGTAGAAGCTAAAAACTATATGGGTATTAGATGTGAGTTTAGTTGCAAGGGTTGAGCAAGATTCAGAGGACGGTGTTGACATATGGTAATTAGTTTGTTGATATCTGATTGAAAAGATCATTTGAAAAGAGATTGTTAAGAAGGAGATTGTTGAAGAAGACTATGTGTTTCAATCATTGTTTTGTCACTGATGTCAAACCTGCTATTTGTTGGTAAGACAATTAGTTACAAGATTCAAGTACTCTCACTTAGTTGATTGATGAGGAGGATTTGATCAATAAAATGTTACAAAAGTACCTAGAGGAAAGGTTGAGTTATGGTTATGTAATGAAGTACAAGGATCAGTTAAGACAGTGATAACATGATGTATTGATTATCTACTTAAGGTTATAAAATGGCTAGCTACACTTAGAAAGTTTAGAAGAACAAGTTAAATAAAGTTTATATGCCAAGCTTGACCGAGTGGATAGTAGGTGCCGAGCAAAGTTAGTGCAAGCCGAGCAGAAAGTTAGTTCATGCCGAGTGAAAGCAAGACAGTAGATGTCGAGTAAATTTTGGTTGATGCCAAGCACCAATAAAATCTAGTTAATGTCGAGTGATTTTATAGTTGATGTCGAGTAACACAGTATGTGCCAAGCACCAAAAGATTGATAATCTCAAGTTGTTGCATTATGAAAAAGATTGAAGATTCACCAAATAAAAGCCAACAAGTTTATTTTCTTGGAACTTATGAACCAGGAAGAAGATAAGATTGATGAGTTGGTGGCACAGAATTTGATGTAAACCATTTTTAGGCGAATTCAAATGGATTCTAGGAGAAGTTTCTAGAATAGACAAGATATGGGGTAGATAAATTGTATCCAATCTAATTCATCCAAAACCCTAATTTAGATGACGGATAATGAGTGGAAAAATATTCTAAATTCCTTTATATAGGAATGTTTGGTCATGAAGCAATAGAGTTAGAGAGGTTGGTGTCATAAGCGAGAACTTGAGGAGGATAAGGAATTAAGAGTTTTGCTTCATTAAGTGACCTAAGAGAAGTGTCTACAATGGCATACCAGGCATGAAGGCTTAAGGAGATGAATGCTTGAAGGATGAACAAGCTATCAAAGCTGCAAAGTATAAAAGCCAAGTAGAATTGAGGAATGAATAGAGATCTATAATCTATAAATGAAGTTGTAAGTTGTATCGAATCAAAGCTCTATTGTTACTCTCTAACAATTGTATCAGTCCAAGGTAAATCCTTTGGATTAAGGTTGACCTAACAATCATCGAAAAATCCTTTAACAGGGTGGCATTCCAAGTGAATGGCCTAAAGTCCTCTAACGAGGCTCACTTTAGCAGGGTGATTGAAATCTCTTAACCAAGTCACATCTAACAGTGTGTATTGTAATCTTTAACAGGGTTGGCCTTTCACAGGACATCACTTCAGAAGAGTGAAAAGGAGTAGCATGTTACTGTAGTTTTTCCTAAATTGGGTTTCCACATTAAATCATTGTGTCAAGTGTGATGATGAATGTATTGTGTTTCATGATTTAGATTTTTGCAAGTTGATTAGATAGTAACATATAAGTTTTAGTTGATACACAATAAATGCATGCATGGGTATGAATGTTTTATGGGTTCACTGAATTGTGAAAAAGGTTTTATTTTGTACATCTGAACCTTGAATAACTAATTCCCCCCCGCCGCCCCCCCCCCCCCCCCCTCTTAGTTATTCTAAAAGAATTCCAACAATTGGTATCAGAGCCATCTGCTTAAGAGTACTAGAAGCACAAAGATCAAGATGTCTAAAGGGAAGTACTCACGCTCAATAGAGATAACTTTCCTGCATGGAAAAGTTTGATGAAGCTACACCTTGGAGGACTTGGAGATCATGCACAATCTTCCATTATAGTGGAACATGTTGATCTAGCAAGAGCCCTAACTCCTGAAGATATGAAGAAAAAGAAAGAATACAATCATGTGATGTTGGAGATTGCTTTGCCCTGAGCTATGCCAAATTTGATGATATCAAAGGATGTGACACTACAAAGAAGATGTGGGATGCCCTAACCACCATCTATGGAGGAGACAAAAATGTTCAAAGAGCCAAGTATGAGAACCTCAGAGGTAAGTTTGATGACATGAGAATGGAAGAAGGTGAGTATATTATTCAATATGTTGCTAGGATAAAAGAAGTTGTTAGTGCAATAAAAGGTGCTACTGATCAAATAGATGATGATACTGTGCTAAGTAAAGTCTTGAGAACATTACTACCTATTTATTCTATTAGATTTTTTCCAATCCAAGAGTTGAGATGTATACCAAAAAATAATCTTAGCCTTGAAGGTTTGGTAGGTAGACCCGCTACTTTTGAGCTATCTAATTTTGACAATTACAAACTAGAGAGTCTTAAATCAGCTTTCAAAGCTAAATTATTATTGAAGGATTCTGAGGAGGTAAAGCAAAATAAGAACAAGAAAAGAAAGATAAAATATGCATCTAGTGACAATAATATAGATGAGGAAGACATTGAATAATTGGAAGCACTATTGGCAAGAAGATTTCACAGAGGTAAAGGCAAGTTCAAAGGCAAGTTACCCATCATTTGTTTCAATTGCAATGAAGTTGGTCATATTGGTGCAAGATGTACACAAAAGATGAACTACAAAGAAGGAAACAAGCACAAAAATAGAAGAGAAGATGACAGTAGAGATTACAAAGACAAAGGCAAGAAGTCATGCTACACTACTCATGAAAATGATTCAATGATGAAGTGGTATATGTTGCAATGAAGGACAAACCTAATGAGGATGAGGCAACTGCACTTGTAACTTGTGTGAACAAGAATGATAGATGCATCATTGACAATGGATGTTCACATCACATGACTAGAGACAAAAGTAAGTTCATTACCTTAACTTGTTATGATGGAAATAGTGTAAGATTTGGCAATGATGCAACATGTTTGATAAAAGGAAAAGGGTCTATCGAACTCACAAACAAGATTTCATGTGACAATGCTTACTATGTTGAAGGATTAAATTATAACTTGTTAAGTGTGTCACAACTAAATAATTTGGGATGCAAGGTTGAATTTGAAAACAAAATTGCCAAGATATATGACACAAATGGGAAGCTAATTGAAAAAGGTGATCAAACTAGAAGTAATGTGTTCTATCTGGATATAGAGGATGCTACTTGCCTTATTGCAAAACCTGATGATGTATGGCTTTGGCACAAGAAATTATGTCATGTAAATTTTGATAATTTGGTTACTATCAATAACATGAAAAGAGTTAGAGGATTACCTAAGTTGAAGAAACCTGATAATATAGTGTGCAAACAATGTTAGCTAGGCAAAATGTCAAAGTCAAGCTTTTTTAAGATAAAGCTTATACCTCTAAAGAAATACTAGAGATTGTTCATACTAACTTGTGTGGACCAATTGAAGTGCAAAGCTACATTGGAGATAAGTACATAATGTTATTTGTTGATGATTACTCTAGGATGATGACAGTTATGTTTCTAAAACAAAAATATGATGCTTTTCAAATGTTTAAGTGGTACTTGGCAAGAGTTGAAAAAGAAACAGGTAAGAGTCTGAAATGCTTGAGATCAAATAGAAGAGGAGAATTCACTTCAAATAAGTTTGAGATGTTCTGTAATGATAGAGGAATCAAAAGACAGACATCTACACCTAGGACCCCTCCACAAAATGGAATTGTTGAAAGAAGAAACAAGTCTATAATGGATTTTGTAGAACACTTATGATGGAGAAGAATGTTGCTCTGAAATATTGGAGAGAAGTTATAAGTATTGTTTTATATACCTTGAACCATGTGCATGTCAAGAAAGGTACTCATTCAACACCTTTTGAATTATGGTATGGATATCCACCTAATGTGAAATACTTTAAGGTATTTGGAAGTAAGTGTTATATTCTTAAAGATGTTAGGAATGGGAAGTTTGATGCAGAAAGTGAAAAATGTATATTTCTTGGATACTCCACAAGAAGCAAAGCTTATAAGTGTTTAAATACTAACACTAACAAAATTGTGAAAAGTGCAAATGTGAATTTTGATGAATTTACAAAAGTACATGAGGCTAAACCTATGAAAGAATTAGGAGAATACAAATCATTTGTATACTTCTATGAAGGAATATCTGTTGAAGGAGATGCTACAAATCAAGTTGCAAACCAAAGCAAATCTCAGTAACTGTTGAGTCACAACTTGTGAATGTCGAGTTGCATTTATGAACTAAGTTGCATTTAGATGTCGAAATGCATAATGAAGAAAATGCACATTCTAATTCTAAAATTGGTATACATGAAAGAGATGCTAAGATACCTGACAGAGATGCACACAGTGACTCTGAAGCTGCAAGACAAAATGTGGAAATAAGAGCTGAGCCAAGATTGTCTAAATATGTCAAAAGACATCATCCTGTTGATCAAATCATTAGAAACAAAGATGCAAGGTCGATGACAAGAAATAGATTGAGAAGTGAATCATGTTTATTAAGCATGAAGGAGCCCAAAATAGTGAAAGATGCATTAGAAGATGATGACTGGTACAAGGCCATGGAAGAAGAGATTCAAAAAATAGAGAAGAACAAAACATGGAGTCTAGTTCCTAAACTAGAAGACAAGAATGTGATTAGCACCAAGTGGGTATTCAGAAACAAGCTAGATGAGAATGGTGAAGTGACAAGAAACAAAGCAAGATTAGTTTTCAGAGTATATGCATAAGAAGAAGGAATTGACTATGGTGAGACATTTGCCCATGTTGCAAGAATGGAAGAAGTGAGAATTCTACTTGCTTATGTTGCATACAAAGGTTTCAAAATTTATCAGATGGATATTAAATCTGCATTTCCGAATGGCATACTAGAAGAGGAAGTCTACATAGAACAACTAGAAGGATTTGTTGATGAAAACAATAAGAACATGGTATGTAGATTGCATAAAGCCCTATATGGATTGAAGCAAGCACCAAGAGCATGGTATGAGAGACTTCATACTTATCTTGTGAAGATTGGATTTGAAAGAACTAATGATAACAACAATCTTGTATATGAAGATAGAAAAGGATAAAGGTATGCTGTTATCTGAAATATTTGTTGATGATATCATATTTGGAGGACAAGATGCTTTGTGTAAAGAATTTGCAAATTAGATGAAGCAAGAATTTGAAGTTTATGTTTGGGGAGATCAAATTCTTTGTGGGACTACAAGTATATCAGATGAAGTATGGAATATACATCACTTAGTCAAAATATGTCAAAGAGATATTGAAGACATTTGGACTAGAGGATTACACCTATGGTGATAGGACACAAGTTGTCAAAGAATGATGATTCAGTTGAGGTAAATCAAACATTATACAGATACATGATTGGTAAATTACAATATGTAGTACATAGTAGACTTGATATTGCATTAGTTGTGGGGATATTGGCAAGATTCTCTGCTAATCCAAGAGAGAATCACTTGATGGCTGTGAAAAGAATAATGAGACACTTAAAAGGGATAGAAGAGTTTAGTTTATATTAGAAGAAGAATGAAAAGTTTGAACTAAAATCCTACACTGATGTTGACTAGGCTAGAAACATTGATGACAGAAAGAGCACCAGTGGAGGAGCATTTTTCTTAGGCAAGAGGCTGGTTACATGGACAAGCAAGAAACAAAGTTGTACATCCTAATCTACTGTTGAAGCAGAATATGTTGTTGCTACTATAAATTACACAAACATTGTATGTATCAAATAGATACTCAAAGGAATGAAGGAAGAAATCATAGAACCAGTGACACTTTATTGTGATAATACAAGTGCTATCAATATATCAAAGAATCCAGTGATGCACACAAAGACAAAGCACATTGCAATCAAGTATCACTATGTAAGAGAGTTAGTTCAAGACAAAGAGGTGAAGATGGAATATGTTAACTCAAAGGACCAAATTTTTGATATCTTCACAAAACCATTACCTAAGGATGCTCATGAGTATCTAAGCGGTAAACTAGGGGTGATACCCCTATCAAAGGCTGTGTAAGAAACAGAGGGAGTGCCCTACATCAAACAAGTTGATGTTCATATAATATAAATTGATGCAGTGAATCTTACTTTAGGAACTACCTAAAGTATTCATAGAACTGAAACTTCACATCAGTCATAAGCAAGGTGATAGAGGGAGAAAATGAGGAAACTACAAAAGCTCATATCTACATATATTAAAAAATGCCAAGTGTTTGGTATATGTCTTTGGCATTGTTGTCAAAGAGGGAGAAAGTACATTAAATTGATCAAGTGCAAGAGGAATAATGGAGAAAGTACATCATCAGAAGATCAAGAGGGAGAATGGAAGAAAGTCCTAAACTGATCTACTGATCAGAGAGGGAGAAAAATATCAAGAATCAAGTCAAAACAAAGAAGGATAAGATTAGAGAGCTAGAAAGAAAGAGGGAGAAATCCTAATCTACCTAGTATGAGGAAGATACGAAATGACTACTCAAAGGAAGTATTAAGGAAGAGATTTTGTAACCTAATCAAAAGATTGAAGTTGTTGAAAGAGGAATACAAGGAATACAAGTTCTTTCTTTGGTATTGCCTTACTGTCCTAACCTAGTCAGTTTGGCTGAACAAGATGTTCATTATTTGATGATATAAGTTGATCAGTTTGGTTTGCCATCAATGCCAAAGACAAAGATTGTTAATTCTGATTAAAAAGATCATTTGAAAAGAGATTGTTAAGAAGGAGATTGTTGAAGAAGACTATGTGTTTCAACCATTGTTTTGTCACTGATGTCAAACTTGCTATTTGTTGATAAGACAATTGCTTACAAGATTCAAATACTACCACTTAGTTGATTGATGAGGAGGATTTAATCAATAAAATGTAACAAAAGTACCTAAAGGAAAGGTTGAGTTATGGTTATGTAATGAAGTACAAGGATTAGTTAAGACGGTGATAACATGATGTATTGATGATCTACTTAAGGTTACAAAATGGCTGGCTACACTTAGAAAGTTTAGAAGAATAAGTTAAATAAAGTTTGTCTACCAAGCTTGACCGAGTGGATAGTAGGTGTCGAGAAAAGTTAGTGCAAGCTGAGCAGAAAGCTAGTTGATGCCGAGTAAATTTTAGTTGATGCCGAGCACCAATAAAATATAGTTATAGTTGATGTCGAGTAATGTAATATGTGTCAAGCATCAGAAGATTGATAATGTCAAACAGCTGCATTATGACAAAGATCGAAGATTTGCCAAATAAAAGTTGACAAGTTTGTTTTCTTGGAACTTATGAACTAGGAGGAAGATAAGATTGATGAGCTAGTGGAACATAATTTGATGTAAACCATTTTTAGGTGAATCCAAATAGATTCTAGGAGAAGTTTCTAGAATAGACAAGATATGGGGTAGATACATTGCATCCTACTTAATCTATCCAAAACCCTAATTTAGACGATGGATAATGAGCAAGAAAATATTTTAAATTCCTTTATATAGGAATGTCTGGTCATGAAGCAAAAGAGTTAGAGAGGTTGGTGTCATAAGCGAGAACCTAAGGAGGAGAAGGAATTAAGAGTTTTGCTTCATCAAGTGACCCAAGAGAGGTGTCTGCAATAGCATACTAAGCATGAAGGCTTAAGGAGATGAATGCTTGAAGGGTGAACAAGCTACCAGAGCTATAAAGTATGAAAGGCAAGCAGAATTGAGGAATGAACGGAGATCTGTAATTTGTAAGTGAAGTTGTAAGTTGTATTAGATCAAAGCTCTACTATTACTCTCTAACAATTGTATCAATCTAGGGTAAATCCTTTGGATTAAGGTTGACCTAACAGTCATTGGAAAACCCTTTAACAAGGTGGCATTCCAAGTGAATGGCCTAAAGTCCTCTAACAAGGCTCACTTTTAACAGGGTGATTGAAATCCCTTAACTGGGTCACATCTAACAGTGTGTATTGTAACCTTTAACAGGGTTGGCCTTTCACAGGGCATCACTTTAGAAGAGTGAAAAGGAGTAGCATGTTACTTGCAGTTTTTCCCAAATTGGGTTTCCATGTTAAATCATTGTGTCAAGTGTGCTGATGAATGTGTTGTGTTTCATGATTTACATTTTTTCAAGTTGATTAGACAGTAACATATAAGTCTTAGTTGATACATAATGAATGCATGCATGGGTGTGAATGTTTTATGGGTTCACTAAATCATGAAAAAGGTTTTATTTTGTATATCTGGACCTTGAATGACTGATTCACCCACCCCTCTCAGTTATTCTAAAAGAATTCCAACATAGTTTTTTCTATTATATCTCCTTTAGCTACTGATTGTCATTGGTCTATTGTGAAAATGGTCTTAGCAATGTGAGTTTTTTTTGTTGCGTAATATTTGTGTTGTAGCCAAAATATGATCACGAGTACTAAAATGTTCTTTTTTGTGAAGAAAAATTGAATTTATCTTTTTTAGAGTGATTAAAATGGCATGAGTTTACATTTTTGTTCAATTCTAGGGCTTTAATGAATTTTTTACCTAATTTAATGTCTATTTGTATTCCTTTCTTCGTGTTAGGCATGGGTAGTTAGAAATATTCAGTTCTAGTGTTAGTTTTGTTGCTTGAAATGTTCATTGCAAAATTATTAATAATTAAGCATTGTTAAGAAAATCCCCAACCAAGTTAAGAGATTAAACAAAAAAATAGCGAGTAGACTTGAGAACCCTTGGCTCTTGCTTAGCTCTTGCCCAACCCGTGCTCTATTTTTGTCACAAAGTGGTAAAAAATAAATGCAAATGCCTAAAATACAAAACAAAAAAAATAAAGGCATATAATAAGGTCTAAAAGCCTAATGGTTTAAGCCACCATAATGAAGAGTTTAACTAATATTTTCTGCTTCTTTTTTATAGGTAATGGGTCGAAGCCTAGATTATTTATTATTATTTCTTTAGATTAATTAGTATTATGTTTTAAGCTTGAGTAGATCTCGAACTCAAGGCCTCCCAAATTAGAGGTTTGTAATTTATTGTCATGTTGTAGGTTCTTGTCTAAGTATAACTAATATTTTTAATTGAGCTCTTCATTATTAATTTGTGATGTGGAGAGATAAATGTGTAACTTTTTGCTATGGTTTGTAATGCCTATATTTTATACATACTTTTGTTTGGAAAAAAATCCTTGATTGATTTGTTATTCTTTTCCCAATAATTTTATTAGGTTTTATTATGAAAAAAATAGAAGAAAAAATATTAATGTGTGTTTCCTACACAATGTATGTAGCGACGAATGCATATGGAAATACATCATTTATGGTTGAACACTTAGTTTTGGGGAAAAAAAAATTGTGGTAACAAAGTCATGTACTCTTATTAAAAGAAAAGTGGGTTTTCAGCTTGGCCCAAACCAATCGTGCATACAAATGAGGAACCACCTCCCCATAGGAATTTAACAAGAAGATAATTATAAAGGAACAAATAAATAGGTTTGTGACTTAAGCTTTGTGAATGGATCCACTTTGAGATTGAAAGTGTGAAATTGTATCAAAAACTTCCTCATTTACACTCTTCTCATGTTTCCCTTTTACTATTTTCTAGCCTTCTTTCGACCTCCTTATACACAATCAAAGCCCCACTGATAGAGAAAACAACCTCCCCTCCTTGGTATTCAAACACACCCTTTGAGAATGTAACTAGATTTTCTAGACTACAACTAGAAACATCTCTCCTTCCCTAAAGTCTCCAACCTTCTCGAGTTAAGATCTCTACCCTTTCTCACATCCAAACAAAAAGATTTGTGCTCAACCTTGGGCATTTATGTCTAAGCTTCAAAAGAGATGAAAATAGATATTTATAATGGTTTATCTCCTTTTATGGCCTTTGGCATCTTATCAAACCTTTCATACTACTTTATCTCCACTCCTTTAATAGAATCTTATTTCTCTTGAACCAAAGCTTATATAGACATGTGATATACATCTTCAAAAACCTCCTCTAACAATATTAATGTGTGTTTCCTACACAATGTATGTAGCGACGAATGCATATGGAAATACATCATTTATGGTTGAACACTTAGTTTTGGGAAAAAAAAAATTGTGGTAACAAAGTCATGTACTCTTATTAAAAGAAAAGTGGGTTTTCAGCTTGGCCCAAACCAATCGTGCATACAAATGAGGAACCACCTCCCCATAGGAATTTAACAAGAAGATAATTATAAAGGAACAAATAAATAGGTTTGTGACTTAAGCTTTGTGAATGGATCCACTTTGAGATTGAAAGTGTGAAATTGTATCAAAAACTTCCTCATTTACACTCTTCTCATGTTTCCCTTTTACTATTTGCTAGCCTTCTTTCGACCTCCTTATACATAATCAAAGCCCCACTGATAGAGAAAACAACCTCCCCTCCTTGGTATTCAAACACGCTCTTTGAGAATGTAACTAGATTTTCTAGACTACAACTAGAAACATCTCTCCTTCCCTAAAGTCTCCAACCTTCTCGAGTTAAGATCTCTACCCTTTCTCACATCCAAACAAAAAGATTTGTGCTCAACCTTGGGCATTTATGTCTAAGCTTCAAAAGAGATGAAAATAGATATTTATAATGGTTTATCTCCTTTTATGGCCTTTGGCATCTTATCAAACCTTTCATACTACTTTATCTCCACTCCTTTAATATAATCTTATTTCTCTTGAACCAAAGCTTATATAGACATGTGATATACATCTTCAAAAACCTCCTCTAACACCCCTACCTCCTATTTCTTCATTGAGTTAAATTTGCATGATGCATCCTTTCACCAGGTAGCCTCTTTGTGCACTCTTTCTTTTTGGAAATGTAAACACCATGTTTAGTTTGAAAATGTCATCTATAAATGAGAAAAAATTTCCACAATCCATGATAATTATTGCAAGAACTTTTGGAGTTGATTGTGTAAAGTTTTTTAGCATCAACATTTCAAACAACACTTCATGATCCATCATCGAGATGGAACTAGGCATTTTTCCTTAGGCTCTCTTATGATATGTTTCATCCTAATTATGGATCACAAAGTGTGATTCAAAACATAAATGCTAAAAAAAATTACACAATCCAAAGTTCTATGCAAATAAATGTCATCTATACCTAAAAAGTATACCTTTATAATCCACATGTTAGATCAACTCACCACTAGCAAGGTTTAGAGACATTCTCATTGGGAGAGCTTTTATTCTATTAATTTCTACAAGAACACATGCAAAAATAGAATGATAAAAAAAAATTTGGAGCCCTTGTCCACACTAAAAAAAAATACCCAAAAACTTCTTAATAGCTTCAAAACAAGACTTAAACCAAAACTAGAGCAATAAAATTAGAAGTCTTACCTAGTGGACAATATTATTGAAGGATTCTAAGACTAGGTTAAATGTCAGATACCATGGTTTAGGAAGAAACATATGTTCTCCCTATCAACTCCAAATAGACTTGCAAAATGTTTTCTTCCTATCCTCCACATTGTCAAAAGTTACTACAAAACATCCTGGAGTACCTAGATAAATCTAAATATTTCCTTTCAAAATAGGACCTCACATCATTGAGATTCAAATGTAAATCTCAGTAGGGGTAGGCCAAACCCCACTAAATCCCCAAATCAACCCGGACTCCATTAAAAAAATTATATTTTTTGCAACTTGCTCCTTATTTTATCATTCATTTCTCTACCAACAGCTCAATCCATTTTGAGAATAGAATACTATCATTGAAACCTTCTTTTACCACCTCAACAAAGAACATACAAACTTGGCTAACAATATCCTTCTTGTTTCTAGCACTATCTATCTCAAACTACCTTTAGCCTTATTCAAAATTGGCTTCTAACCATTAATGTTTCATTGAGAACCTGAAAACCCACTTAGGGTAAAAAAAGAACCCCACATCTCAAAACCCTTGAAGTCAAATTTCAGCTTTCTAGTCTTCAAATAAATATTTTTATGGATAAAAATGAGGAAGTTCTCTATAGATAAAACAATATATGCCTTGGAGCGGCACATGGACACCTAAGTCATGAACCCCTATGTTATTTCCTAGCTATGAGTCCTCAGAGCATGTTCAAGTTGCTAAAAATAGAGACAAGTGTCATGTACAAGATTTTACAACATTGTTGAGATCCCAAGATAAAACCCTAGATTCAATGATAGATGAGGACAACAATCGTGCATCCATAGCCCTTGGGTGATTCTAATTTTCATCTATTAAAATATTTTAACAATCAAGTATTATTAGGCTAAGATGAATCCAAACACAGAAATCAAATAAAAATCAATCATTATACCTAAAAACTATTAGCTCTTCGTACGACCTTGCTTTTTTTAGTTTCATTTCTCTTGAACAAAGATGTAAGCAGAAAAATACATTCCCATGAAAACTAAAACCATTTTAATAATGAAACATCGTTCAGATAACCATAGAAAAGCAATAAATTAAAACCAAAAAAACTCATCTTGCTTAAATTATGGAGCATCTTAGGTCATTGGAAATCTTATATAACCCCCAAAAAAAATTCCTTTCAGTTTATCTATATTTTGTTCTAGTTGGGCATTTTTTTTGTTCTAGGTAGCAACCAACCCAATTAGCTTGTTATCTTTTGTGATCCTTATGGTTTGATCTAGGCATTGTGGAGATCATATCTCTAGCTTCACAACTCAGTCCAATGTTTTCTAGATGAAGTTATATTATGATTAGTCATGTCCTATATTTGTTTTTCTATTATAACAACTAGGTTGGAAAGATTCAACTTTCAATGGAGATTCAAGTTACGTGAAGCCTAATGGTGCATTATTCTTATGAATTTGGGTCCTGACCTATGTGTTTGTAATACCTTTCTTTATCTTGGAGATTGTTGATTGAATAAGTGGATTTGTGGTTGTGATCTTGTATTAAGCAATGTAGTAGTTCTTGTTGAGGGGATTCTAGTAGTGAGTTTGGTAACAAGGAGAACCGATTTATGTGATAGTGAATTTTAGGAATAAATATTATGTCCTTAATGTGTGCTAAAATATTGACACACTTCTATGAGTCATTATATCCAAGATTGCTCAAGAATGTAAATGGCAACTCATAAATCTCTATTCATGGAGTGCAAGGGTTTGTAATGGAGGCCCTTAGTTTGACCTAGTTTGTGTCCATGCAAGTACACCATAAAATGAGAGATTCAAAGATCAAAATATGCATGTAAATGAATATGTAAATGAACAATGCAAGAAAAGAAATCTAATCTATAAAAGGAAGCAACAATGCAAGATTAATTTACAAAGCAAATATGACTCTTAGCTAATATGAAAATGTAAGGATGAAGCATGATGATGGAAGACATGGATGCATGAGAGAAGAAGACAAGAAGAGAGAAGTTGCAATGAAGCTCCAATGTCCAATACGTAAAGCTCAAACTCCTCCAAGCCTACAATATAACAATACTATAGCAACTAACATCTCTCTAAATGAGAAGGAGAGGGCTCCTTATAAAAGAAACTATGGAGGTGGGAGGCTTCTCACAAGAGCAATGTGGGATAAATCCCTAAAAAGACAAGTAAGAGGAAAAAGCTCGCCACTTAGAGATATGTGCAAAAAAAGAACCTTCATTTGATTTATTTCCTTTTTTCATCAAAAAGAGAGCTTTAAGTGGGGATATATTTATTTAATTAAAAGAGAGATTTTCTTTTAATTAAACAAGATAAGTTTATTTAATTAAAAGAGAGATTTTAATTAAATAAGATAAAACTATTTAATTAAAAGAGAGATTTTCTTTTAACTAAATAAGATTATTTTATTTATTTAAAATGATATATTTTTAAAGTAAATAAGATAAGATTATTCAATAAAAAGAAAGATTTTAATTAAATAAAAAATTATTTAATTAAAGGAGAGATTTTCTTTTGATTAAACAAGATTATTTTATTTATTTAAAAGGATGTTTTGTTTTAATCAAATAAGATAAGATTTTAATTAAATAAGATAAAACTATTTAATTAAAAGAGAGATTTTTTTTTCATTAAATAAGATTATTTTACTAATTTAAAAGATGTTTTATTTTAATTAAATAAGATTATTGGTGAAATGATCAAACCTTAAGAAATATTGAAATAATTAAATTAATTGCAATTTGATCAAGGAAAATGATTTTAATTGATTCAATAAAATATTGCAATGCATTGATTCAGGAAATTGATAAATTGATAAATTAAGGAATTGGGGCCCATATTCTAGGCGACCATTTTAGGGTGCATACATTTGCCCCTTGTTGAGTAATGTGTGATCATTTCGGGAACACATGTAGTCAAAGAATGCAGTTGAAGTGTGAGGCCGATTTAGGATCACAAAACAATACAGATGTGTGGTCCACTTAGGAACACATCGGGACAAAGAATAAAATTTTTTAGAACAATTTTGTCTTGACAAAGACAAGGTTGTCCTAGGTGGAACAAAGATTGATAAAGCTAAATCAAGGATTGAAGTTTAATAGGTACTGTCCCCTCGTGATTGAAATCGAAATTGAAATAGAGGAGAAACAACAAATTGATAAGTTTAATCAAATCAAAATAAAGATAAGGTTCTTAATGTAAGATGACAAATATAAGGATCACAAAACTAGGGTAGATCATCAAGCATGAAAGATTATGCCCCTGATTTGAATTAGAAGAAAAGAAGTGGGGTGAAAGCAAATGGAAGATAGAAGTTTGAAAGAGGTGGAAAGAAATGGAAAGAAGATAGAGAATTTTCCTCAAGAAAGAAAACGCCTCAAAATCAATCAAGTGTTTATGATATAAAATTTTGATTAAGATCAAGAAAGAAGATAAGGAAATGAAGATCAAGACATGACCGCAATTGATTAAAAGGTCACAAGAAAGATGAAGGAAAATCGTCTCAAAATCATAATGCAACCTAAAAATGAAGTCTACTAATGCAAGCTACATGAAAATGCAAAGGTGTACTTGCAATAGAGCAACTATAACATAGGATTTAGTGTTCATCATTCATTAGAGAATGTTAAGGAAATTATTTTCATCATTGGGACATTATTAACAGACATCAAAAAATCACACAAACATCACTAGTCACAAGTGCAACTATGAAGATATGAATGTGATTTATATCAGATTAGAATGTGGAAAGATTCTAACATAAGCATCAAAGACATAAAGGTCAAGACAACTTCAATGTTAGCTTACCCAATTTAATGTAGCAAAACCATGCTTGCATCAAGGCATAAATGTTGGGATGACTATAAGAACAATTGTGCAAAAATAGGCAAGGATGATGCCTCAAATCTTCTAATTGTTTGAAGGGGACAACAAGAGACACTCTAGAGTTTCAAGACCATACCCACAAGCAGAAAGCAAATAAAAACATGCCCCATGTCTAAGTCCTCTAGCTATGCATACTAGAGATACTTATTAGACAAGAACATTCAACGAAAATCAATAATAGACAACACACAAAGAAAAGATCATCACATAGCTCAAGCATTAAGTGTTTGTGTTTAAAAATATAAGTGTGTTAACTGATACCGAGTTCTGAGGATAAGGATCAAATTCTTGCAAGTAGGTAAGATCACATGACAAAATGGGTGAGACCAAACCAATAAGTGTTGAAAAACACTCAATGTCAAGGGTTGTATTACAAGATACAGTTGGGGTGGTGTCGAAAAACATTGTTTGTGAGGTTTCCTAAAGATTACTGCATCCAAGAGACCAAAGCTGACATAGTTATGCCCCCTAGACAAAGACAAAGACCAATTACAAACTAAAGAAATAAGTACAAGGAATGATGGAGAAAGGCTAAGTGTCGAGGACATGCGCTAAGAAATAGGGGTACAAAGGCCTCAAGTAGCGCCCATTTCCAGGTTTTCACCACTTATATTTTATTGAATTTTTTTTTTTTTGGGAATACATAAATTTTTTTAGAGATACATCAAAGCGCCTATTGCTAGGTTTTCACTAAGATGATCATTTTTTCAAGATATTTTTCAATTTTAATTTTTTTGACAATATATATATTTTTAGATTTTTGAAATATATCATTTTTTTGGATTTTTTTTAGATCAATAAATATATACAAAGGATGCCCCCTGACATCATGGATAAAACTTCTTCAGGTGCAAGACATTGATAGGAATAGGGAGTTGTTCTCCCTCTTCTGTAGACAGTAAATAAGCATCAGACCCAAAAGTTGTTGTAATGATGTAAGGTGGACACCAAAAATGTGTGCTAAAATGTTGACACACTTCTATGAGTCATTATATCCAAGATTTCTCAAGAATGAGATCTTAAGTGGTGACTCAGAGCTCTCTATTCATGGAGTGCAAGGGTTTGTAATGGAGGCCGTCGGTTTGACTTGGTTTGTGCCCATGCAAGTACACCATAAAATGAGAGATTCAAAGATCAAAATATGCATGCAAATGAATATGCAAGCTAATCTAAATGATAACAATGCAAAGCAATGCAAGAAAATAAGTCTAATCTATGAAAGGAAGTAACAATGCCATATTAATTTATGAAGAAAATATGACTCTAAGCTAATATGAAAATGTAAGGATGAAGCATGGTGATGGAAGCCATGGATGCATGAGAGAAGAAGAAAAGAAGAGAGAAGTTGCAATGAAGCTACAATACCCAATCCCTAAAGCTCAAATCAATGCAAAAAAACTTTGCAATATGCATACACTTAGTAATGCATGCAAATTAATATGCATACACTTAGTAGAGCACTGATTTACTTAGTAATGAAGCATGTCTATTAAAAACCTATAATATGCATTTGTAGGCCAACTTAATGATAATTGAAGATCATATTCATGTATTTAGTGGTGTTTTTCATTGATTTTTTTTGTCATTTATGTTATTTTATCTCTAGCTACAAGGTTGAATGTCTCCTTTGGGGACTTCTCCTTCCTTGGACTATGTCAAATGTTATTAGAGAACAATCATGATTTTTTGATTTCATGTTTGAGTTCCTAAGCTTACAGAATTACAAATTTTTTGTTCATGAGTTGGTAGGACTGGGGATCTTATGTTCATCAATAAGCAATTTGTGCAAGTGGTTTGGAATAGGATTACATGTTGATTATGCTTTACAATAGAGTTTTAACAACATGATTAATTAGATCGAGTTCCAAAGAATGTGACTCATAAAGCTATTGGTTATGAAGTGGAAGAAGGTCTATCTAATTAAATTGTGTAGCTTTCCCAAAGGGAACCATGGAAAGAGTTTTTGGATCAAAGGACAAGTTGGCAACTATGCTAATAAATTGTTTAAGTTAGGTTGTAGGTGTAGTTAGATTGGTTGATTTTATTAGGAAAATCAACATTTGTAAATAGATTTTTTAAGCTAAAGAAGTTGAGAAGGACTCTCTTGGAGTTAGCAAGGATAGTGCCTTGAAGAACGAACCCTAGAAGGCTAGAGAAAATGATGCAAGAATCAAGAATGAGATTACAACTTATATTTTAAATTATTTGACCAGGGTTAGAAGGAATTCTGAGTGTAAAGATAGTTGTTGAATATCTTGAGATAATTGAAGTTGAGATCCCTACATATGAAGAAAGGTTATTAAGAGTTATGACACAAATGGGTAAGCATTGTAGAATGTATGTTTGTTGTTTTTTTGGTTCATTATATTATGAGGAATTGTTAGATTAGATTAGATTAATAAAAAAAAAAATTAATTTGAGCTTAAATATGTTAAGGATCCATAAAGGGTTAGGTTAGCATAGAATAAGGTGAAAGGTCATGTTGTCTTATGGTGGGAATAATTATAGAAAGATAGTTAAAATATGGAGAATCTAAGATCACTAGGTGAAGAGTTATGGTTTCTAGACTTAATATTAAGTTCGTACTAAAGGACTATGAATTGGAATTATTTAATAAAATACTGAATATAAAGAAAAAGGAGTTGAAGTATTAAGGAGTATACTAAAGAGTTCTACAAGACGACAATAAGATTTGGACACTAAGAGTTGTCTAAGGAAAAGGTGGCTAGGTATATTAATGGTTTTAGATTTAACATTTTAGATGAGTAAAGTATGTTGAGGATTAGTACAATTAAAGATGCTTATTATTGTGCTATGAAGGCAAAAGATAAGTTGAAGAGAAGACAAGTTACCCCTTAGGAAAGGGATAATCAGTTGGTGATAAGAGCAAGGAAAATCTTGTGATTGAAGAGGACCAATCAAAATATTTATGAAAGAGGTAGTGGAAATAACAATTTCAAAGGAACTTGTTTCAAGTGTGGACAAATTGGAAATAAATCTTTCCAATGTTATGTGGGTTCTAGCAAAGGAAAAGAAAAATAAAACCTAGTGGCACATAAGGAGCAAGCTGGAGATGAACCTATTGAAGGGGAGTTTACACCTAAGTTAGGAGATTGCTAATGTTTAGGAGGGTTTTTTTGAGTGATAAGGAATTGAATCCTATGCAGAGAAGGTGATTATTTTGAACTATTTGTAAAATGGGAGGTAAATGTTGTAAGGTGATAATGGGTAATTGTAATATTGATAACCTTGTATCAGAAGAGATGGTATAGAAACATGAATTAAGGAGACTTAAATACCCCTATCCATATGAGATAATTTTCTTTCATGGTAACCATATGATGGAAGTGAAAGAACAATGTTGGCTTAAGTTCAACATTAGACCATACCAAGATGAGGTACTATGTGATGTGGTTAACTTGAGTGATTACAATATTTTTTTAAGAAGACATTGGTAGTATGATGTTGGAGCTATTCATTATTGTCAAATGAATGTTGTGTCTGTAGTGAAGGATGGCAGGAGGTTCACTTTATTTACTATGAAGGAGGAAGGAAGGAAAGATCATCTCCCTAGTGTAACAAGGACCCATACCTTAAGAGATCATACTACTTTAGATTAGAAGGTGATTGATTTTAGCAGGTGATTGGGAAGGTTTATGAGGTTGTATAATTGATGAAGGATCTAAACTAGTAGAGTTAAAGAATGATGACAACCAAATGGTTTTGCAATAATAGATTATAACTGAGCACACCGAGCTCAATATAAGTGAGTGGATACACACTCAAATGATGGAGAATCTAAGAAAGTTCAAGATAAATAACAATGCACACATATTCAAGTATGGTGCAATACTATTGTTTGTATTCTTCTTCTTCAAGGTAGAATTTCCTAGATTTGTGTCATTCTAGTGGAAGTCCAGAAGCAACATCACAACTCAAATAATGATCATGTACATTAGGTTGGGTAGTAGTTCCCTGACTCACTTGATAAGTATTTCACAAAGTTTTGGTCATAAATACATAGGAGGAGAAGGATACCCTTGAACCTGATCATGGTCTATAGAAGAGACATATGTTTCTTAGCCAACATAGACAGATGCATAGTTTAAGCAATCAAACTAAAAACTCATTAGATGACCAAGTTCCCCTATGAAGTTGAATAAATTCAACTAGAGAGCATATCAACGAGCTATTAGCAATGCTTGTTGATCAAGAACAATAAAGGTTTGGAATTGTTGAAGAGAAAATAAAATAATTAAAAGAACTACAAGAGGTAATTGCCTAAGAGAAGAAGTAGAAGAAGAAGGGGGCATGTTAGACCATGAATAAGGCTGAGAAAGAAAAAGAAGAAAAAGGAGGAGAGGAAATTCCAGAGATGGAGCCTCAAGGTGAATCTTCACCTAAGCCAAAGTTGGAAGTAGAGGCTACCGACAAGAAGATTCCTGCTACCGCTAGACCTCCAATGATAGAGACTTAATAAAGGCAAACCTCTAAGAAGGGTAGGATGACACCTCCACCTCCATCATAGGAATAAGAAATTGAAGAGGAGACTGAGACAAAGAGTCTCAAATCACCAAAGGAAGGTAAGAAACCTACCTTGAACAAACTTATTGATGATATTGAGAATAATGGTAATTATAATACTATGAATAATAAATTTTCAAAATTTACCAAGCTCAGTAAGAATAATATTGTAAATTTTGTATTAGTAATTTTGAGAGTGTTTAGTAGAACATCGAGAAATATTGAAGCACTCCTAGTGAACTTTATACCATGATTAGTGAAATTTGGTCTCAAAGCATAATAGGGTTAGAAAATAAAGTTCACTAAGATAACTAAGAGCGAGGGGGAATCAATTATGCAATTAAAATAACTCTTAATATCCTTATTTATTTTGAACATGTAAACAATAGATGCAAAAACTATAGAAAAATAACCATACACAAGAACACTAGATTTGTTAAATGGGGAAACCCTTGATTAGAGGGAAAACCTTGGTGGGGATGGTACCCACAAAATGATGTACAAATAGAAAAGTTTCATGTGAAAGGATGGACCATGTTAGGATCCAATGAAATACAATAAATACATATGAGTCCCTATTAGGAGACTTTGAATCCTGATTAGGAAATTCCAACCCTCTTAAGAGTTGAAAGGAAGATAGAAGGACCCACTACCCAAACAACTCTAGTACTATCCTCATTGAAAAATACAAGTGTACATCAACAACCATCCAACAAAAAATTCTTTTGCCAAATATAGTTATGTATAAGCTCACTATGCCTCAACTGTACTAATTCCTTCTATGATCCAATACATATCTGCATGAAAGTTTGCATAATACATAACATAGATATGACTGCATATCACACAAGTGATCTCACTAATGATTACAACCAAGGAAATCATCATTCCTTTATGAAAAGTCCTAAAACAAATTATTTAGTTGTCCTTGAGACTTTCCCAATTTACAATAATATTATAGGACCAACTTAAGATATTACGCTACACATTATGTTATTACATCTTTTCACAATTACAAGCAATATGTCAACTCATAGTCTTCATAACTTTCTATTTGCTCATCCTCTTAATTTGTGTAATTGACCAAAGAATATTCAATGTTTCTTCAACCTCCATCTAAGTTCTCTCAACCAAATCTCACCTCTGTTAGTAGATACAATCCAAACAATAATACTCTCTATCCATAAATGTTGTATGAAATCTGCCTTCACCAAATCCATCACAACTTTGACCAGTCTTCATATTTCCATACACACTCTAATTATAGCATCTAGAAATACTCTAGAACATAATCCCAAGTGCACATAATCTGATCTTAGATCCTCGAACTGCATAAAGCCAAACTCTCTATGTTGCTCTACCAGTCTTCACAAAATAAATAGTATGCTGACATCAATGACAAACTCTATTGTGAATGAAATACACAACCTATGAATCATGTCTCCAAAACACTGCTAGAATACTCTCCTATAAGAATATCATCATATTTCATGCTAACAAATAGAGTAGAAGAATATGCTAGATTATCTTCTAGGTAAGATTAGACAAAACATGAATAACAAAGAGAAAATTGGACTAGTGGAATCATGTAGGAAAGATTTTGATATGCCTATAAATGTAACACTAATAAAAATGAGTAAAGAGAGAATCATTTGAAAAAAAAATTGGTGTAAACTACATGATCAAGAAGAGTCTAGCCTAAAGAAGAGGCATAATTAAAAAACACAAGCCAAAGGTAAAGCAATCAACCAAGGAAATTGATCTGAAAGGCTCAAAGAAGAAGACAACAAAACAACCTGTTACATCAGTTGAGAAAAGGACTCAGATTAGTTAGGATCTAAATATGGAACCAAAGGAGAGTGATGAAGTTCAATAGTAACATACTAGTGATGCACCATGCGTGGTAAAAGAATAGAAGAAATATGATACCTATGTTGGAGAAGCCAATCGACATATTATTAATTTTGCAACGATGGACACATATCCAAAGAAAGTAGAATAAGAAAAGTGTCAAAGTATGACCACTATCCCTAAAGAACAATAAATAGATGAGCAAGGAGAAAAAGAAATAGAAGAGAAAGAAACTAGTGATAAAGCCCAAGATCAATAATTGCCTACAATGGAGATTCTCAAAGACACAATGAGACATGCAACACAAGAGGAAGAACTATTAGAGGAGATAGGGAATGAAGAGAGGGGAGATGATATTCTAACATCTCGACAAGAAAATTATCCTACTAAAACCATACCATCTGATACACTATTCAAAAGATTGGGAAGTGTCAAGAAACTAGAAAAAGGCATAGACAAGAGGAAGAAAGATTTGGAGGAATCTAGTAGCAAAGGAAGAGCGAAGGGAGACATGAATCCCTAGAACTAGAAGAGTCATCCACATTAGAGAATAAAGGAAAACTACATGATGTTAACACTGAAGAAGCAATAAAAATGCACAAACCTTTTGAGAGAGCATATGAGATGGGAAAATACCTAGGTCAGCTGAATGATAAAGTATTCCACAAATATACAAGACTAGTGGAGAGATATAAATTGATGAATTTGAATAGCAAGAGGTATGAGAGGGAAACTACATTGATGAAGGCCTGAGGGATATTTAGGAAACTAGCACTAGAAGCCCAATATAATAAAGAAGATGATGTGATAAGCCAAATCAATGTTTTTTTTTGCAACAAGTATGACAAAGAAGATAAGATTTCACAGGTCTTGGAACATCAGGTTCCAATGACAAATTTTGATAAGAAAATAAGTCTTGTTAAAGACTATCGAGGGGAGTTAACATTGTTAAGAGATGAGATGTCAGAAGCACTAAATGATAGAACCCTACTATTTCAGAAGATAAGCACATTACACACCTTAAGTGGTGATTTGGAGTAGAGGAAAGAGAAAGCTCAATAGGATCTTGATGAAACAACACAAGCATTTGATCCACTTACTAGATCCACCTTAGAGGATATTGCAAAGATCTAGGATACCACATACTTGGTACATCAACTACGAGTAGAGGAAGATAAATGAGAAACTCAATTAATGGAACTTCAATATTTCCTATCCCCACTAACCAAGATCATTAGTGAAATCTAAAGGCTGTGGATGCTAAGGTAGCCGAGCCAACTACATAGACATGAGATGCACTTAATAGGCAATTGGCATAACTGAGGAGTGCCAATTTGGCCCTCACTCACTTGAAAGAGTCCTAGGAGACTCAATTAAATACAATAATGGAATACTAAAAAGATATGTTTGAGAAGCTGTGAGCCCAAAGATCCCACACTTGAAGGTGAAGAAGCATATATCAAGGAAGCTTACCTGCTCAACATGTAGTCATTTATACCCTTTGTCATTGATGACAAAAAGAGGGAGATAACTTAGGAATAAAAAGATTGAGATAACCAACTATAGGGAAAGAGATCCTAGAAAGTGGAGTGATAAATGAAGATAACACATGAGGAGTTGACTACAGGGGAAGATAAATTATGTGAAGGAAAATATAAGATATGGAGAGATCTTATGAAAGGACAAGACAAAAAAAGGAGAGTTAATTAAGAGATGACAATAGGAAGAATAGATAACACAAAAGGGGAGAGACATGAAGGTAAACCTAAGAATGAAATGATGAATATGAATCACAAGGGATGATAACTCAAGAAAACTAAGTAAAGGGAGTAAGAAGAAAAGATAAAGAATATTTGGGAAAAGGAAATGACATAAGAAGAGAATACACAAAGGGGGAGTCTGCAAATAATAAGGGAAATTCATGCAAAAGGAATGATGTAAAATATGTACAACAACGAGCTAAAATTAATTGTAAGGCTACAAATTGGAAAAGAAGGGACATCTAGGCATTAACCTATATAGAGATGTATGTCTTGTTAACCTATAGATTTATTTCTAAGTATAGAGGTTTTGCCATCAATCCAAAAGGGGAAGATTGTTGGATTAAATTAGTCACTGACGCAATTTACCAACAAAAGAATGAGTAGTAAACTCAAGCATTGAAGTGTTGTCATTGATTGCCAACTAGTTAACAAGAAGACTGAAGTGTTGCAAGTAAGTGCAACCATCAGTAGACTCGCATATTAGTCTTGACAAAGAAGAAGAGGATGACAAGCCTAGGATAAGAAAATGGGCAAGGAATTTGATGATCATAGATGAGTCACTTTTGATGTGACAAAACTAGGAGAAGTTTTGATAGATATGTGACATACATGCAGGGAGAAGTGGTGAATGTAGCATAAGGAAGCAAGGACTTGAGTCTATATGTAGACTTATAGGTAGATAGGTAGGTCTACACATATAGTACCCATGTATAGGTAATCATGGGTATTTTGTGACTTTGCTCTATATGCATTTCAAATTTCAAATTCACAATTTGAGTAGGATAAATTTAGGTTTCTACCTATAGATTGGATGAGTGAATTAAAGGTCACTTAGACTTTATTTTGAAGTTTTTGTTGAGGTTGTTATTTTTGTGTTGATTAGTGATCTGTGGAAGGCAAACAAGAACAAAAAATATTTTTGGATAGAATATAGGTGGTGAAGAATGAAAAGGAGGAAGCAAACAAAGTTCATTCACTGAGATAAGCCATAACAAAGGAAGGAGTTCAAAGTATCTTTGTGAAGTATCACAGTGGATCTACAAGGTAAGTTGTGACACATATTTAGATCTAATCTCTAATTTTATTTCTTATCATTGCAACTATTGTAATCCTTTCATAGGGAAAAGTTATAATAAGTCTATGAAATCCTCTAATAAGGCACCTCTCATAAAGGGATCAAAATCCTCTAGCACAATAGTCTTAATAGGCTATTGTAATCCTAATAGATTATGCACTTCGGATGAGTGCTCATACAGAATTGTTGTAAGCCTTTAACAGGGAGCCCTTTTAATTTTAAGGAAAGGCTAGTGGTTATATTTCTCACACCGTGGTTTTCACCCTCACATTGGGGGTTTCTACATTTAAATATTTGTGTCATTGATGCATGCATCTTTGTGTGATTTTTTATGGTTTTACAACATTGCTTTTGTTGTTTCTTTGACTATAAAAGAACTAGTAAAATGGTGTGTAATCAAGATAGTTGCATTAACTAATAAAATTTAATGTATTGATTCACCCCCCCTCTCAATACCAATTAGTACCAACATGGACTTGTGGATTTGGATAGTTGGAAAAACTATTTGCATTAAATGTACCTTACATATGAGAAGTTTATATGGATCATAATGACAATGGGATTTATGTCTCAAATCTTATCTCATGTTAATAAGTTCCTCTTATGGAACATCTCCTATTCACATAGGCTTTTTGATGTAGGACCATCTTGGGTTTGTTGGAAATATTCCATCTCTCAAAAAAAAATTCCTTTCAATTTGTTTGTATTTTATTCTAATTGGGTAGATTTATATCTAGTTAGTGATCAACCCAGTTGGTTCATTGTCTAATATGATCCTTATAATGTGATCTAGGTATCATGAAGATCATATGTCTTTCTTCACAGCTCAATCCAATATTTATAACTGAAGTTATCTTATGATTCATTCGATCCTATATTTGGTTTCCTATCCTAATGTCCAATTTGGCAAGATTTGGCTTGCAATGGAATTTTACATTATGTGAAGCTTAATGGAGCATTGTTCTATGTTTTTCATCATTTGGTCAACCTCCTTGTGTCTTTTCACATCGTGATGTATCTATTTGGGTGTTTTCTTATGAGTATGGGTCATATCTTATATTTTTGGAATATGTTTCTTTATCTTGGAGATTATCAATTAGAGAAGCCAACTTGTGGATGGTGATTTCTATATAAGTTGTTGAATTTTATGAAAGATCAACCCCACAACTCCCAAGAATCACCTGCATGCAAACACCTATCACAAAAAGAGAGAAGCAAAAGCTATGGAGGCTGGAATTGCCAAATCCATAGATGAGACATTCTTGATGAGAAAAGAAGAGATTTCTATTATCAAAAGTAAATGAATTTCATAATTACAAAGAGAGATCGTCCTTATAAAGGAGATTAAAATCCAAAAAAGGTCTAACTTAGGTTGCATAATAATAATTAATTAAAAAATTAACTATTAGATGCCTAAAGTTTAGCTTAAGAAGACTAGAGTTAATTAGAAAATTGTAGATTTTGCCATCACACCAAAAGCACATACTAATGGTGGAGAGGGATCTCATTGGGATATAGTCACTATGCCAACACCCCCCACATGATGGAGCCAAGTACAACCATTTATCATGTGGGATTTGCACCCACTACATACCATGTTGATAACCCAAGCCTAGAAGGATAAAGGGTCAAAGGGATTGAGGGAGTAGCTAAAAACCTAAAAATTACTACTGAAAGTAGATTTGGGTCACTGGTCCACCTCATAATAGGTGTATAATAGTCATGCCAAAGGCCATACTCAGGAATAGTGTATTCAATCTAAAGTCTATTTTTCCCACCATTAGGTGCATTTAATTTTGTCAACCCAGGGATGTATACTTGAAGTGGTCAGCACAGTATGTGCACTAGGTTTCTTAATGAGTCATTATTCTTATGCTGTAGGAAAGTAAAATGCAAGGAAAGAACCTACACTAGTGCTGCAAGAAGCAAACACATTTAATTCTTTATAGAAATGAATACTGGAAATGCAATGAAATGCTAACATATATTCCAACTCAGTTCATCTACTATAACTGTTCTTATAGATGTTGTAGGAACACTCACAAAGTATGATGCTACAGGAAGGAACTTATAACTTCTACCTGCAATACTAAAAATGCTTGAAAACAAATCTATACTACTCTAATCTAATCCACCTCCCAAGTGGGCCGCCTGGGTTGGCTTCTGCTAACCTACTAACATAGAATGTAAACCAAGAGCTATTTCATTATGTTCTAGAAATTCATTACATGAGAACAATACATAGAACTATAAAAATAACTCACTACAAGAGTCAACAGTTTCTTATCATAAACTTTCTTCTAACTCTTAACACTATTGGTCTGATCTCTATAAATAGAAGATCGACACTTATTTAGAAACATAAAAGCAAAATAAACTAACTTTAAATCCACTAGAGAAAAAGGAAGAAAAGATAATAGCTCAAGGCAGGAATAATAAAGTCTACACAACTGCTTTGTCACAATAATAAATGCAGAGAAATATAATAGTTCTTCAAAGCTCCTCCATATTAGCAGCCGTGTCCCTTGGTACCATTATGACTTTTTTCCATTGTGGCTTAATGTCTTTTCTCCTTGAATGTTGTTGGCTATCTTCAACATTTCCCTTTGAATGTTTTCGACCATCTTCAACTCCCTTTGCTAACAGGTTAGTTATTATGCAGAGATATTTGCAAATAAGTATTATCAAATTAAATTCAAATATGAGAACACAAATTCTAATGGTTATATGGAATATTACATTATCTACCCCCCAATAAACTAATGCTTGTCCTCAAGCATTGCATTTCCTAGTCAATGACCTGAATTCTCCAACTCAAGTCCTTCCCTTCCTGCTACTTTTGAAGGTGTAGTAGAATCCTCGTATTCTTTCCCAAACTTCCCTTCTATTGTCCTCCTATAGCTTGTCAAGTCCGTCAGCATATATATCATAGAAGGGCCACATGAGCATTAGAGGTTGTATAGTGAGTGGGCACCATAGTTCTAGCCTAGCTAGTTTCCCCAACTCTATATACTTTGGAACTCGGTGAAGGGCAACCTCTAAGTTGATAGGATTGTGTGGCTTTGATCTTTTAAGTGTCTCAGGTAATCTGGCCCACCTATTTTTAGCACCAACCATGGCTCTCTAAAAGGCAAAGTAAGGTAGGTTCTCATATTCTGCATACACCTTGGTTCTAGCAATGAAGATTCTATCCCTTACTCCCTTGTTCTTATGTCCATAAGTTAATCTAAATCAGTCCCTAAGAACTCCTTCTAGTTTACTACTCTCAGCTCTTAATGACAGGGGCTCTATTCTTTCCTCATCTCTGTAATTATTCAGTTGTCTACCATAATTAGCATCATTATGCATCCAAGACATCAAAGCCCTCAGATGTATATCCCCTATATAGAGTAAGGGATTCCATTGAGTTTCTGCTGGAATGATAAAATTGTGCACATATAACTCACAGAGCAAGTGTTGCTACCAAGATGGCAGAGTTTGGTATAAACCATAGAATTCCTGAGCTAATTTGAATTCTACATTTATGTTCTTGAGGGTTAGCATAAGTTGGAATAAAAGGAATTGTTCCTTTAAACACGTAGCATAAATATGAGGTGGTGGTCTACAAGCAAGTGTTTGATTAGCCAATTTGAGGGCATGATCCATCCTTTGTTTTTGGTTTGCCAATTAATCTTTCAAATCTGTAATTTCCTCACCTAGGGACACTATGAATTTCTTCATATTCTTCCTCTCTTCTTCCCACAGGGCTGTAGCAAACATATGTTGTCCAAATAACTAGAAAAGATTTTTTTGCAGGGTAATGGAACTGTTGTCCTCTTCATAGTTTCTTTTCCTCTTGCTCTATTCCTTGAATAACTGCCTTACAAAATCTGTAAGCCATTTTGATTTACAGGGAACTAGGCCAGTGTTTGAATAAACTGACTCGTCCATTATGGGAACTATTTGTTGGCCTACTCGAGGATCATTTTGATTTTCATTTAATTCAACCCTACATTCCTCATTAGGGTTTTCAAGAATGTTTGCAATTTTGGGGTGAGAAGGAGAATTATTGGGAACAATTTGTATTGGGGATTCTTTAGTAGATGGTTTGGATGAAGTAGACCAAGTTTCTACTGTCACTTTAGAAATTTGTCTCCTCATTCTAGGACTTCTTCTTGCAAGGGTCTCCTCTAGTATCATAGCCTTCTTCCTACTTCTTCCTTTCAATGTCTCTACTACATGACCCATCTTAGTTTTCTTTTGTTTTGCGACTACAGGGTTTGGCTTTTCTAGTATGGGAGCCGAGGTCTCCTCTTGTAATTTCCATTTTCTCTTTGCTCAGGAAGAGGTAGGTTTTTGAGTCTCTTGAATAGGTAAAGACACAGTTTCTTTCACATTCTCTTGCACATTTTCTTGCACCTTGCCAGCTTTAGCATCTTGAGTGCTTTGCTCAGTAGGTTTATCAGTGGGAACTGCATTCTCCTCGCTGGGTTGTTCATTAAGGACAGCCTAGGGTTGTAGGGTTTTAGCTTGGACAAATTTTGCCCATGCCATAGGAGAGACATCCCTAAGTGATCTTTCTATGAGTAATTTAATTAGAGCATGATGGGTGATAGAATTGTTCTTCCCATTTTGGGTTTCTTCAACACTAATGCATAACATGTTATTCAAGAAATAGGGAACATTTACTAGACAATTGTGTCTTATACAACTAAGCAATTTAAAATGATGTGCATGTAAATATGAAAATATTCCTTCACAGGTGAGGTACCTGATAATGTGCATAGCCAGCTCGTTGTATGGCGGTAGAAGAGAAGTCCTTTTGCAACCTTGATTGGTAATATCCAACCGAGGATTAGTTGGTATGACAAACTGAGCCCTAGCTGATCTTGAATCATGCGTATTAGGATAATGTTCTCCTATTGCCAGTAACCCAGTTAATTTAGCTATTCACTCTTCTGTAGCAACAACTATTAAACTCCATACAATAGCTTCTCATTCATTAAATGTTCTTGTAAACTTCGTGATTACTTCTTCATCAAATGCACTTAAACTTAGGAAATAACCTAACCAACCACATGAATTAAATTTCCTCACTGCCTCTACATCTGAGAGTAAAACAATATGCTCCACTGGTTCTCATCGCTGCAATTGTCCACCCATTCTACCTGACAATGTCACTCTCTACTCTGTTTGCACTATTTGCCTTCTATGAATTTAGGCTTTCAGACCTATTTTCACATTTCATTTTTTTAAGTTGATTAATGTCATAACAATTTGTTATGAGTAGCAATAATGTAGTTTATCTTGGATATGTGAAAATCATTCAAAAATGGAATTCAGATCACTTAAAAATTAAATATGGGTCACATCACAGCCTGATAGTAAGGAATCATTCAAGAATAAGGGGTACGACACCTAGACACTTGTGTTCTTATAGAAATTGAGTTTCATAAAGAAATTATAAAGATTTGGGAAAAATCTTCATGAATAAATAGGAATGTCATTGGGTTTTAGTAACCTTCCCTGCCCCCTAAAAAATATGGACAAGTGTCCACACTTGTCAGACTTAGTATGGGGTATAGAATTGGCATAACATCGCCATAATATAAATAATGTAGTATTATATATAACCAAAAAAATCAATGTACTATAAATGAATTAAGATTTGAAAAGCTTATACTTGTGAGTTGGTTGTTACACGTACGAAAAGTGGTGGAAAGTACATCAACATTGACAACATACGTCAACAAACTTGCAGTGTTTATTGAAAGCATTGGAAAATGATGACGTGGAAGGTGGGTGGGTGGTAGGTAAAGAAGTGAGATGAGTTGGAAAAGAAGAAATTAGAAGATGAATGGAGAATTTGGAACTTTATGTGGTCATAAAGTTTTTAATATAGGCATGCACAAAGAAATTAATTTTGAAGAGCTGGAGGTAGGAGGTCAACACCTTCTGCTAAAGGAAGAGTTAGCTGGTGTGCATTTGAATTGGGCCGTTGAAATTGTTGCAGGAAGTCCTCTTTTGTTTGAGGTTGTTTATATAACTTGATTCTATGACCATTGACTAATAATTTAAAAGGCATTGGATCAATGGTAGTTAATTGGATGGCTCCATTTTCAAAGACATGGTTAATTTCATATGGACCTAGCCATCTTGTCTGTAGCTTGCCTGGCATATCTTTAAATCTGGAATCATATAGTAATGCCCAATCATCAATTTGAAATTTTTTGTTACTAATGTGGGAGTCATGCCAATGTTTTCTTTGCTTATGTATAATTTCAATGCATTCCAGAGTAGCCTTACACATTTCATCTAAGGAATTAAGATGTAGAAGATGTTCTCTCTGTACTACAAGAAGTTCAATGTTTAGCTCCAGTGTAATTCTTAAAGTTTTATGTTCAAATTCAATGGGAAACATTGCTATTTTCCCATATAGGAGCTCAAATGGTGTGAACTCTATAGTAGTCTTCCATGTTTTGTAGGCCCAAACAACTTCTGGTAATATGCTATTCCAATCCCTATGGTGCAAATGAACTACTTTTGTTAAGATAGCCTCTATCTCTCGATTTGTGACTTCTGCTTGTCCATTAGTTTGAGGGTGATAGGGACTTGATTTTCAATGCCTGATATTATATTGTTTCATCAATTATGTGATCAAATTAGAAGTAAATTGCACACCTTGGTTAGTGACTAGTTCTCTAGGTACACCATAGTGAGTAAAAATTTCTTCATACATAAATTCTACAACTTTGTGATCACGAGCATGCTTCATGGCTTTCACTTCAACCCATTTTTTTAGGTAGTCAGTGCACACAACGATATGTGATTTCCCATTAGATGGAGGATCAATTGGACCAATGAAGTCCATACCCCATTTATTAAATGGTGTTAATGTAGTTGTTGATTTAGAGGCATTTCATCTGTTCCTTGGTCGCCCCATCCTTTGACACTTGTCACACTTTCGTGTATAGTTGGTTGCATCTTTGTAAAGCATAGGCCAATAGTAACTGATTGTTAAAATTTTCAAGGCTATTCTTTTTGCTGCAAAGTGCCCTCCACATGGTTCATTATGACATGCATGTAGAATGTCATATGTCTCATCCTCTCTCATGCATCTTCTCATAAATTGATTATGTCTAGTGTAAAATAAGATATTATCAATCCAAGAGAAATGGAAACTTTTCTCTACAAGCATTTTCTTTTCCTTATAAGAAAAATGTTCTGGCATTTTATTAGCTGCAATGTAGTTAGCAATGTCTACATACCACGGAGTTTGAACAATAATATGAAATAAATGCTCATCTAGAAATGCATCATCTACCAGAGTAGTGTAATTCTCATAATGATGGATTCTTGATAAATAATCAGCTACCATATTGGCTCTTCTAGGCTTATCAACAATGGTGATATCAAATTCTTGCAACAATAGTAACCATCTTGCTTACCAGCCTGTTATAGTAGGTTTGTTCATAAGATATTTAATTGCTGAATGATCAATATGAACAAATATGGAATAGCTAGTTATGTAATACCAAAATTTGTTTAGAGCATAAACTACTTCTAATAGTTCTTTTTCAATCACTATGTAGTTTAATTCTGGTCCATGAAGGCTCTTGCTAATACAATATATTGCATTTTCAAGATGTTGAGATTGTTGTCCTAGAACTGCACCTATGGCATAGTCAGAAGCATCTATAGATATGTGAAAAGGAAAAGTCTAATTAGGGCCTTGTAAAATTGGGGCTGTAGTGAGAAGCTTCTTAAGCTATAGGAAGGATTCATTGCATTTTGATGTCCAAATGAGTTCAGCTTCTTTGGTCAATAATGTATACAAGGGACTAGCTATTTTGCTGAAGTCTTTTATGAAATGTCTATAATATCCAACATGACCTAGAAAGGATATTACATCTTTCGATTTTGTAGGTATGGAAAATGTTTGAATTACCTCTATCTTAGTTGGATGCACTTGTATTCCTACAGCTGATATGAAATGACCAAGTACCACACCTTCTGGCATGACCATGAAATATTTTCACTGTTAAGTGCTAGATTATGTTCTTGACACCTTATTAGAACTTTTTCAGGATTCATCATTGCTTCTTCAAATGTGACTCCAAATGTTGTGAAGTCGTCTATATATATTTCCATACAATCATGTGATATATCATCAAAGATGCTAATAACAGCTTGTTCAAATGTTGCAGGAGCATTACATAGACCAAATGGAAAAATAGAGTATGCAAAAGTTCCCCATGGGCATGTGAATGTGGTTTTATCTTGGTCTTCAAGAGCAATACTGATTTGATTATAACCACTATACCCATCTAGAAAAGAGAACTACTTCTTTCCAGCTAGAGTGTCTAGAACTTGATTTATGAATGGTAAAGGAAAATGATCCTTTTTGGTGGCCTTGATGAATTCTCTGTAATCTACACAAATCTACCATTTCCCTCCCTTTTTGGGCACTATGACTTGGGGTGACACCCATCTACTATCGGATATAGGATAAATAAAACCAACATCAAGCAATTTTTGCAATTTAGTTTCAACTATTTCTCTAAGGCTGGGATTTATCCTTCTCTGGGGTTGAGGGAGTGGTAGACACCCTTCATTGATGTATATTTTATGAGTGCATAATGTAGGACTCAAGCCTTTCATATCACCATAATCCCATGCAAAATCCTTTTCATGCTTTTGAAGTAGTTTTGTTAACTGTTCCATTTGTGTGGATGATAATTTGGAGTAAACATGAAGATTATGACCTTTGGACAACTCAACAATAGTGGTAGACTATCATAACAGGTTCAAAAATTGGACTTGTTCACATGGTAAAAGTTGATGAAGAATGTCTAGTTCTTTGAGCAAAGTACAATTCTCATCACATTCCTCATATGTGGTTAGTTCTAACACGAAACTTTCAAATACATCTTTTTCTACCACACACTTGTTAGTAAGAATACTCTGAAGTGTTGAATCCTCTTCCTGTAGCTTTGGAAAGGATTGTCTATGTAACATCACAAGCTGTGCTATAGAGTTTAATTCTTCTTCTTCATCCCCTAAATCTGGCCAGACAGATGTGCTTAAATCTGATAATGGTTGTGTTAGAGGATACAAAACAAATTTGATATGGTCATATTTCCTTATCTACAACTTATATTTGCATTAGCTATAGCTAACCAGGGTCATCCTAGGATGACAGGGCAACTCGATAAATTAACTTTGGGAGACAAGATCATGAAATCTGCAGGGTACTCTAGAGAGTCTAAGGTTACAACTATGTTTTCTATCATCCCATCAGGAGTGACAATAGAACTATTTGTAAGTTGTAGAATTGTTAGAGTAGCCCTTAAAACTTCTATTTTCAACTTCTTCATAGTATCCTTGGTCATGACATTTATAGCAGCACCAAGATTTATTAATTCATTTTTAATATACTGACCATTTATACTTACATTCACAACTGGACTACCTGGATCAAAATATTTTGGAGTGACCAATTTTTCTAGCATAATGTCAGCAAATTGTCCCACAACATGGACTGTAGTTGGGTCCTTTTTCTTTCTCCCAGTCTTCTTCAGGCATGCTTCTCTAATGGATTTTCCATAGATAGGAACATCTTTAATAACTTGGAATAGGGGTATTTGCACATGCATGTTCTTCAACTAACCGACAATATCAAAAGACTATTCCTCTATTTGTACAAGTTTACTTTGTACAAGCTTCTCTATAAAAGGAAGTTCCACTGCTGGTTGAGTTTGGGTTGAAATAGTGACACTGGTTGGGTCAACCTCTTTAGAGACTTGGGGTTCTGATGCTACATGAGTATCTAGTACTTTAGTTATAAGAGGTGATTTAGGTGCTCGTAAAGTTGTACAAGATCTCAGATGTATGTTTGAAATATTCAAAGCGTAAGTAGGATATTGCTGAGCATCAACAATACACATGGGTTGTTGCAGCTGCTAGTTATTTGGATTTGGCTGAGGTTGTGCAGGTAACTGTGTTTTCTTTTGAGGTCCAAGAGTCACAGGTGGTGGCATTAATGCAGGATGTTGAGCTATAGAGTATTAGTATTTTGGCTAGCCCATTGTTAAGGTCCCCTCATTGGTTTGTAGACTGCCAATTCCCCTATGATGGTGGCCATTGGTTTTGTTGGTTCTACCATTGGTTCTTCTAGTTGGGCCAGGATGGTTGGGAGTTCTGAGGCCATTGGGGCTACTATAGATTATTTTGCCAAGCATTACTCCAATTAGGTTGATTATATTGTGGGGTGCCTTGGGGATTACAACTTTTCCATTGATTATCATATAAATTTGGATTTTGCAAGGGTCCTAAGGCATACCTTGACATTAGGCTCATGGTTGGCATTTAACAACAAAGAATACTTGCTCATCATCTCCATCTATCTTGATGTACTCAGTTGGAAGATGTTGGTTTTCCATGTTGGCAACCAGTTTGCATTGACAATCCTTCTTTTACTTCCAACAATGAAGGCGGTATTTAGCTAGTTGTAATTCAACTTTTACATGCTTCTTCTTTGCAGTCATTGTGTCAAGATGTGTAATGAAATTATTTATGATGTCTTGCTTGAAATCTGACAATAGGTTAGATATCTCGAGCTTTGAAATACCTTGACTAATTCCTTTAGTGACCGTGGAACGAGGTCCTTGACCTTTCTTCATAGTTGACCTTGAATAGTTTTGGAAGATGTTCCTGAGGTCATCCTAGGAAGCTTGATATACATCACCACCAGCCATCAGGCCTAGTGCTTCTAGAGAGTTATCATTCACACCTCTCAGAAAGACTAGCTTTTGGGAATCCTCAGATAACACATGTTGAGGGTTCTTCTGCAGTGTATACAAGAAATGTGAAACATAGTCTTCCAATGTTTCTTCCTCCTTTTGTCATATCCTGAAGACATCATCTCCTCTTGAACCAAATGCTTTGCAATACTCTTTATATTTATCCAAAAACAGAGTTTGCATTTCATCCCAAGTTCCTACTGCATTGGCTCCTAAGCCCATGAACCATCATAAAGTTGACTCTTTCAATGTTGTTGGAAACAATTTGAGCTTATGGACATCAATGTTGTAGTTAAAACTATGATAGAGTATGTCAAATTCAAACAAGGAAGTATCAGGGTCTTCAGTTGCAAGGCCATAGAACTTTGGAAGAGCAACTGTAGGTATATTCTTGAGATTATGAGTATTTATGAGGCTTGGGAGAAGAAATGGAAAAGTAGGTTGTGCCATTACTGGAGGTATTAGATTATGAGGTTGCTGCTGAAAAGGAACATTGGGTACTAGATTATTAACAAATGGTGGATTTAGAGCGGTATTATCAAGGAAACAGGCCAAAATTTTAGCAAAAGGTTGAATACCACTCACATCTATAGGTTCTACTCTTGAGGATGATTCTATACAAAAAACAAGGCTTGCATCTTCAAAAGGCAACTCAACTTCTTCTTCTTCAATTTCTTCATTCAAATTAACAGACTCCCATGGAAGAAATCTACCATATTCATCTCGTCGTCTTCCTCTTTGATGCATGTAATTGAACTCTTCACACTGTTGAAGAAATCTTTAAGACTGCAAATTTCTAAAAAAGAACTTAACTAAGAACTATGACTTAAGAATGCTCCTAGCTTGACACCATCCCCAACAACGATGCCAAAAATGGTCCGCCTCACAATTGGTGTATAATAATCATGCCAAAGGCCATACTTAGGAATAGTATATTCAATCTAAGGTCTATTTTTCCCATCATGAAGTGCATTTAATTTTGTCAACCCAGGGACGTATGCTTGAAATGGTTGGCACAATATGTGCACTAGGTTTCTTAATGAGTCATTATTCTTATGCTGTAGGAAAGTCAAATGCAAGGAATGAACCTACACTAGTGCTGCAAGAAACTAACACATTTTACTCTTTACTAAAATGAAGACTGGAAATGCAATGAAATGCTAACATATATTCCAACTCAGTTCATCTACTATAACTATTCTTATAGATGTTGGAAGAACACTCACAAAGTATGATGCTACAGGAAGGAACTTATAAATTCTATCTGCAATACTAAAAATGCTTGAAAACAAATATATACTACTCTAATCTAATCCAACTCCCAAGAGAGCCCCCTTGGTTGGCTTCTGCTTATCTATTAACATAGAATGTAAACCAGGAGCTATTTCATTATGTTCCAGAAATTCATTACATGAGAACAATACATAGAACTATAAAAATAACTCATTGCAAGAGTCAACAATTTCTTATCATAAACTTTCTTCTAACTCTTAACACTATTGGTCCAATCTCTATAAATAGAAGATCAACGCTTATTTAGAAACATAAAAGCAAAACAAACTAACTTTAAATCCACTAGAGAAAAAGGAAGAAAAGATAACAGCTCTGTTAGGAATAAGGTGTCTCAACCTTGTATAATTCCTATTCTTATTATTATTTGTTTTGTAAAATTTATTTTTTCAAATAATATGTAAATGTGAGTGTACATGTCTAGTTGGCATGTTGATCATTTACATGTGTCGGCATCTTGAAATGTGTGAAGGAGATCATGGCTGAAATGGTTATGACGGATTCCTATGATGCGTAAGAGCTATTTAAGGAATGAGCTATGACAGGTGTAAGAGCATCTTATGACATGAGGCCTATTTGGGCGCCCAAGAATGAGTGGTTGGTGTGTGTAAGAGAATATGCCAAAAATAGGTTGGTATGATAGATTCCCTTACACTTCTCTTGTGACCGCTGTTTTTGGCGGATTCTATGACAAGCTGTCATTTTCTATTCAAGGGATGGACGCCCTTTTCTTGGTATTGGATGTACATGTGGCATTGTGTATGTTTCTTGGTGGTTGAGCCATGAAAAATGCCCAACTCCTTTGTGGGCATTTTGTTGGGTCTTAAGATGTTCATAAAATGAGTATTGCATGTTGTAATGCAATAGTGTGATAGATGAAAGTTTGCAGGTACTGAGGTGCTGCTGGAATCTTCGATCATTGATGTTGAACTTGCATTGCAAGTGTATTATAATCTTGTTTTGAAGATAATACATTGTGCAGGTTCTGGAGGGGTGGGGTTGTTTTACCGAAAGGTTTTTCCCCACCTACAAATCTTTGTGTTATGTGTTTCTTTCTCTATCTAATTTTTGTATGCATGGTTGGCTGCAATAATGTTGTTTACATGATATTGAATCTATAAGTGTAGAAGATTTTAAAAGGATTTGCACCATACTTTCCTTATGAGATGTAGGTGTAGGTGTGCAAGTTGTTTTTTCGAAAGAAGGATGTAAGATGATTAGAGGATCGATGGTGCTTGCTAAGGGTACTAAGAGAGGTACTCTGTTTCAGCTAGATGCATGTATTCCTCTATGTAACAGTTCTTTATCCTCACCATCTGAACGAGCAGTGAAGAATTCTGTGGTTATTGGTTCCGATGGCAATGCAAACACTTTGGAAGGAAAGCTTCCTGCAGAAAAGACAATGTTGTGGCATATGAGACTTGGTCACATTGGTGAGAAGGGTCTCAGAACCCTGAAAAACAAAAATCTCGTTGAGGGGTTAAATGATTGCAATCTCGAGTTTGACTTCTGTGAACACTGTGTATATGGTAAACAAAATTGTGTTTAGTTTTACTCTAGTTCTCACAAATCTTCTGATGTTTTGGATCTTATTCATTCTGATGTATTTGGTCCTGTAAAAGTTCCTTCGATCTCCAAGTCTGTATTTTTTGTATCTTTCATAGATGATTACAGTAGAAGAACATGGATTTATTTCCTTAAAAGTAAGACACAAGTCTTTAGTCGATTCAAGGAATTTAAAGCCCTTGTAGAGAATCAGACTAGTAAGAAGATTAAGTGTGTGAGAACTGACAATAGTGGTGAGTTTTGCTTAGCAGAGTTTGAACAGTTATGTAAAGAAAAAGGTATCAAGAGGCATAAGAAAACTCCTTATACCCTGGAGCAAAATGGAGTTGCAGAGAGAATGAACAAGACACTGATGGAGAAGGCTAGGAGTATGCTTAGTGGAGCTGGTTTAGAACAAAGTTTTTGTGCCGAAGCTGTGGCCACTGCTTGCTATCTGCTTAACAGATCTCCTACATCAACTCTTGTTGGTAAGACACCCATGGAGGTGTGGTTTGGTAAGAAGCCTTCAATTAGACATCTTCATGTTTTTGGTTGTGAAGCTTATGCATATGTTCCAAAGGAGAAAAGATCTAAGTTGGAAAACAAAGTTGTTAAATGTATTTTCATCGGGTATAGTGCTGGTGTGAAAGGATACAAGCTTTGGGATCCTGTGACTAGTAAGGTGTTGTATAGTAGAAATGTTATTTTTAGAGAGCTAACATCTTCTCCTATTGTGCTAAACCAGATGAAAAAGAAAAGAAAAAAGATGTTTAGTTGCCTCCTACCCCTGAGAAGACTGAATAGAGAGACCATGTTGGGTCTAATGATGAGGAGAGCTCTAGCAACTCTGATAGTTCAAAAGAAGAGGAAGAACAACCTCAACCTCAACCCTATAGGAGATCCACGAGAGAAAGAAAGCAACCAGAAAGGTTTGGTTATTCCATGTTAGATTCTAGTTGTGCTTTTGCTTTGATTACTAACACTGATGAGCCTAGATCTGTGAAAGAGGCTTTGGGCATGGAAGATGTAGGTTCCTGGATTGAGGCTATGGATGATGAGATGGCTTCATTAGAGAAAAAAAAAACTTGGGACCTTGTACCTTTTCCTAAAGGGAGAAAACCTGTTGGCTGTAAATGGGTGTTCAAGAAGAAACTCTATGCAGATGGCAGTGTTGAAAGGTACAAAGCTAGATTGGTTGCAAAGGGGTATTCACAGGTAGAGGGAATAGATTATGGTGAAATATTCTCTCCTGTTGCAAAGTTGACATCCATTAGATTTTTGTTATCTCTTGCTGCATCATATGATTTAGAGATAGAATAGATGGATGTGAAGACAGCTTTCCTTCATGGTGATTTGGAGGAAGAGATTTATATGTCACAGCCTGAGCACTACATTGTTAAAGGTAAAGAATCTTTTGTTTGCAGATTGAAGAAATCTCTATATGGTTTGAAGCAATCTCCTAGGATGTGGTACCTTAAGTTTGATGCCTTTGTGTTGTCAATTGGATTTGTAAGATCGAAATTAGATCATTTTGTTTATTTCAAAGTTGAAAATGATTGCCTTCTTATTGTTGCATTATATGTTGATGATATGTTGTTGTTTGGGAAGGGTAAGGGTATGATTTTTGATTTTAAATCTTAGTTGTCAGCATAGTTTAAGATGAAAGATCTTGGGGCAGCTAGGTACATCTTGGGTATGGAAATCAGTAGAGACAGGTCTAACAAAAAACTGTGGTTGAGTCAGAGTAAGTATGTGAAGTCTGTGTTGGACAGGTTCAGCATGGTAGATTGTAGACCACTATGTGTTCCTATTTATGTGGGAACAAAGCTATCTGTAGATGATTGCAAAAAATCTCCTAGTGAGGTGGAGGACATGAGTAGAGTACCTTATGCTAGTGCAGTTGGCAGTCTTCTGTATGCTATGGTTTGTACTAGACCAAACATTGCCCAAGCAGTGGGAGTCCTGAGTCGATTTATGGCTAATCCTAGACGGATACATTGGGATGCAGTTAAGCGAGTATTTAGATATTTGAGGGGTACATCAAATTACTCCATATGTTATCATGGTAACTCTTCTGGATCTCTGCATTCAGTTTATATTCATGGGTTTGTGGATTCAGATTGGGCAGGTGATATTGATCGCAGGAGATCCACCAGTGGTTATGTGTTCACTATGTTTGGTGGTGCCATCAGTTGGATGAGTAAGCGACAACCTATGGTTGCTTTGTCCACTACAAAAGCTGAGTACATGGCTGCTACTCATGCTTGTAAAGAAGCCATTTGGCTTAAGATATTGTGTTTTGATGTTGGTGTTGATGCAGAACAGATTACTATTTGGTGTGACAGTCAGAGTGCTATTTGCCTTGCGAAGAATCCAACTTTCCATGCTAGAACAAAGCACATTGATGTGCAGTTTCACTTTGTGAGAGATTTGGTGGAAGATGGAAAGGTAAATTTGGAGAAGGTAGATACTGTGAAGAATGTTGCAGATGCATTAACGAAACTAGTGGGCACTGAGAAGTTCAGATGGTGTTCGGAGTCTATGGGCCTTTCGGCCTATAGCGATTAGTTCTTGTTATGTTCCTGTTGCTCTTATAAGGTGTTCGACAAGTGGGAGAATGTTAGGAATAAGGTGTCTCAACCTTGTATAATTCCTATTCTTATTATTATTTGTTTTGTAAAATGTATTTTTGCAAATAATATGTAAATGTGAGTGTACATGTCTAGTTGGCATGTTGATCACTTACATGTGTCGGCATCTTGAAGTGTGTGAAGGAGATTATGGCTAAAATGGTTATGACGGATTCCTATGATGCATAAGAGCTATTTAAGGAATGAGCTATGACAGGTGTAAGAGCATCTTATGACATGAGGTCTATTTGAGCACCCAAGAATGAGTGGTTGGTGTGTGTAAGAGAATATGCCAAAAATAGGTTGGTATGACGGATTCCCTTACACTTCTCTTGTGATCGCTATTTTTGGCGGATTCTATGACAAGCTGTCATTGTCTATTCAAGGGATGGACACCCTTTTCTTGGTATTGGATGTACTGTGGCATTGTGTATGTTTCTTGGTGGTTGAGCCATGAAAAACGCCCAACTCCTTTGTGGGCATTTTGTTGGGTCTTAAGATGTTCATAAAATGAGTATTGCATGTTGTAATGCAATAGTGTGATAGATGAAAGTTTGCAGGTACTGAGGTGCTGCTGGAATCTTCTATCGTTGATGTTGAACTTGTATTGCAAGTGTATTGTAATCTTGTGTTGAAGATAATACATTGTGCAGGTTTTGGAGGGGTGAGGTTGTTTTACCGAAAGGTTTTTCCCCACCGGCAAATCTTTGTGTTACATGTTTCTTTCTCTATCTAATTTTTGTATGCATGGTTGGCTGCAATAATGTTGTTTACATGATATTGAATTTGTAAGTGTAGAAGATTTTAAAAGGATTTGCACCATACTTTCCTTATGAGATTAGTGTAGGAAGCTGTTTCCGCACCTGAGTTTCCTTACAAGCTCAAGGTGGGAATAATAAAGTCTGCACAACCGCTTTGTCACAATAATAAATGCAAAGAAATATAATAGTTCTTCATAGCTCCTGCATATTAGTGGCTGTGTCTCTTAGTACCATTATGACTTTTTTCCACTGTGGCTTAACATCTTTTCTCCTTGAATGCTATTGGCTGTCTTCAACATTTCCCTTTGAATGCTTCTGACTATCTTCAGCTCCCTTTGCTAACATGTTAGTTATTATGCAGAGATATTTTCAAATAAGCATTATCAAATTAAATTCAAATACTAGAACACACATTCTGATGGTTATATGAAATACCACATTATATATACAATATTGGCAAAATATAACATACTAGCTACCCATAGGTTAATTATTAGTTCAAGTAAACATGAGTTCACAAATGTCTTTGTGGAAGTAAAATAGAGTGTTCATAAAATAGAGGCAATAATTAGCCTCATCAGTCATGACAAAAAAGCCTGATGAGGTACCCAAGCACAACCAAATCTCTAAAAAGAGGAAAAATAGAGAAAAACACATGGGAAAAACCCTACTCCAAAAAGAGATGGAAATAATGATGAAAAGAAACTAGTGAAGGACTGAAGAAGCCTCCAAATTAGGGAATGTCCCTGAAGATGGTAATAAAAGATGACCATGAAGAACACCACTAAAGCATGCTGAAGCTACAAAGCTCTGTCAAAAGTAACTACTGATTTGAAGAACCTCCACTGAAATAGAACTTGGCCAAGTAGAGAAGACTGTAATCTACATCAAATCAGAAGGCACACAAAGGCAATCAACTGAAGTTAAATATACATATGGCATGAAACACCAACGCCTGAAGAGCTGATCAATCAAACCAAGGAAGCATGAGAACAAAAATAGAACCCCCCAATGTAGACATGCATGAGGTGACAAGAAATTGGAAAAGCAGGCCAAAAGAACTGCATTTCAAGAAACTACAATCGAGATGCACAAAAGAGTATATATGTGTGTACTGAGGTGATCAAACTTAGACATGTCATGAGGTTAATGTCATGGAATGGACACACATTGGATAAAGGAAGATGGAAAATAAAGACAAAACATCAACCCCCCATGGCACGTTAATCATGAGCAGTACATGTACAATAAGGCACAAGATATGGTGAATCCGAAGAATATAACGATCTTCATGAGTGTCCTCAGATGACACTACTTGAATTAGAAGGCAAAATAAGGAAAAACAACTGAAACAAAAATATAGATGCAGTATGGCACTTTATCTCAATATATTTGAAAGAATGCATAGAAATGATGTCTAAAAATACTAGAAGAGACATAAGACTGGTACAATAGATAGTACAAGTCATGACGAATCATCTGAAGCAAAGAAATTGATCCTTGGAACAACCACGATATCTACCAAAATGCAAAAATGAAAAAGACTGAATAAAATGTGCTTGGAGAAGAATCTGGAAAAACAACTAGCATCACTAAAAAGAGCTTGGAAAGACCTTTCCAATGATATAAAGAATTTCCAAATTAGAGACTGGATGCTCAAGTTATGTCTCTTGGAGTGAAAAGGAACCCCAAACTTTGATAGCAAAACAAACCATCAAAATAGCATCAAAACAAAAAAAACCTATACCACTATAATAGGCTTGGAACCGGCTTTTTGGAGGTATCTCATTTTCAAAAAGCAGAGTTTTTATGCTCAAGATATGAGCAAAAAAGTGAAGGTAGGTCCAAACAGAGACCGAGGAGGTGGCAAGAAAACTGATGCAGTGTTGACATGGTGTTGATGTCAGCAAGTGACTAGTCCAAAGTTGACAGTCAAATGGTCGTCGAGGCAAAAAAAGCCTAAAAAATGACTCCTACTGGATAAAAATATTCGATCACCATAAACAAGACAATGCATGAAAAACATTATCGTCGATAAAAGAGTCAGTGCCAGAGTAAAAATTCGGTGGCTTAGAGAAAGTACAATCTCCAAAAAGGTTAGTTATTGGCAAAAAAAATGCCTAAGAGACTAGAAATCACCATGGAACTCCATGTGCTAATCTAGGCAATGAATGTGACAAATTGCCATGCAAAATCATATCCTCCAAGTGGGAAAAAGAACCAAGAAAGGAGCATTGATGATGCACATGGGCCCACTCATGTAAATGTATGCCCAATTTTGTTTTAAAAAATGTGCATTGTCCAATCAGAAAGTTTCCAATTAGAGTTAAAACAACCACCAATAAGCATGAAACCACCTTTCAAAGTGAAAAATTGCATGTGTCCATGTCAAAAAAAAGACCATGGAGAAAGTATTAGACACATATAATGAATTGCCAAGAATGCCCAAAAACCTTGCTTGCACGGGTGGAGCAAATGGCACGGGGGCCATAAAACAAGGTCCACTAATCAGCTGAATTAGAAAACCAATGGAAAACCACCAGAAACTGGAAATATTGTCCAATACATAAGTAAAAACACCATTCGAGTCGAGATCACCATTGGATACCTCAAGTGCTGACATGAAGAGGCGTCTTTGAGTAGACTTGGCACTTGGGTCTCCAAAAAAGGTGGTAGAGAAAGGGTATGTTGTCATGCACATATCATGCACATATGTCAATTAATCTACCAAACTCTAATGCCATAGTGCCATCCAAAATTAGGCATAGAAGGTGTAATCTACTCCACATGGACTATTTGCTTCTCCCTAGCACTTCCCTCTGGCAAGACAACCAATTTTTTCTCATAATCTATGAGCTTGCAATGGAATGGCTTGTGATAATTTTGGCTTTCTGAAGCTCCAAGCTCATAGTTGAAGTCCACAACCATGAGTTGATCTTCCACTAGCACAAGGATGAGCGCCAAAAATAAGGCAACAAATACATGCAAAAAAATAGGAGTCCAAGGTGGCATAACCAAAGTGCTAACTCCAAATCATATATTCATAAATGATGCACTTGGTGATAGGAATTAGGCATGGGATATGGAGAGCCAGAGTAGAACCCATGGTCTGCATAAAGAGATCCACCATACCAAACTGCCTTTGCCATTGTTGAAGAGACCAAACTTCCTTGGAGCTAGTGGGGTATGATCCTACAACAGTTCAATAGAACCCTGAGAACACCAGAGATAGGACAACATCTCCTTGGGTTAAAGATTCATTGAAAAACCCAAAAAATGTGTGGATGTATTGTGGAACCAACCCACCACAATCTTAGCTGCATCAACAATACCCTAGAAAGCAATAGATGCTCATTTGGATCATATCTCCAGTGGAAAAAAGAATAATGTGGCCTACTCATCCATGTGCAAAATGGAGAGCTAACATGGAACAAAGACCCATAAACTGGAGAGAGGATGGGCACTCCAAAATTCTCACCACACAAAAGCTTGCTCTGCTCACACATCAGCAGGGGCCCTTTAATTAAGGTTGCAACACATTAGAAAGGGTCCATGAACTAACTTTAAAGCCTGTGGAAAAATGTAGATATCTAATCAGGACCACTGGCCAGTGAGGACGTGACCAAGGTGTAGATACAATGATCCTATAAGGTCCAAAATAATGGTATGGGCCTGCAAATCGTGCCTACCAATAATTTCTCCCCCAACGAAACTCCATAAAAAAAGTGCAAACTTTGCCTTTACAAATAAAGGGCATGAAAATATTTTTTGTTAAAAATAAATAAAAAAATCACCTCTAAATTATTTTCTGAGAATAAAAATAATCGTCGCCTTGATTTTTGTGCCTAGGTCAAAACGATCTGGGTGCAAAAAAAATGGTCTCAAATTTTAACAACATCCAAACTGGACATATTTTGTATGGAAATGAGGGTTTTCAAGCACTCTAAGCTCAACAGTGATGTCCATTTTTGCTCAAAGTGCCCCAAAAATGAGTGACCCCCCAGATCCAATAAAAAATGCTAAAAGCTCAGATCTAAAAACTGATGCCGAAACTCTCACAAATAAAATAGGGGCATGAAGATATGGAGCTCTTATACCATGTTGAAGTTGATGAAAGATCAACACCACAGCTCCCAAGAATTACCTGCATGCAAACACCTATCACAAAAAGAGAGAAGCAAAAGCTATGGAGGTAGAAATTGCCAGATCCATATACAAGACATTCTTGATGAGGAAAAAAGTAGATTGCTATAATCAAAAGTGAATGAATTTCAATTTTCAAATTAATGCTCATAATGAAAGATCATCCTTATAAAGGAGATCAAAACCCTAAAAAGGTCTAAGCTAGGTCGCATGAAATAATTAATTAATTAATTAATTATCAGATGCCTTAAGTTTAGCTTAAGCAATTATAGTTAATTAGGAAATATCTAATTACTCTAACAAAAATATCTAATTACTCTAACACCACCCCTTAAGATAAACTTAAGGAATAACAAAAAACCTAGAAACAACTTCTGAAAGTAGATTTGGGTCTTGGAAACAAAGCCTAATGAGGTACCCAAGCACAACCAAACCTTCGAAAAGAGGAGAAATAGAGAAAACCACATGGGAAAAACCCTACTCCAAAAAGAGATGGAAAACATGTTGAAAAGAACTAGTGAATGACTGAAGAAGCCTCCAAACTAGGGAATGTTCTAGAAGATAGGAACAAAAGATGATCATGAAGAACATCACTGAAGCATGTAGAAGTTTCAAAGCTCTGTCAAAAGTAATTGTTGATCTGAGGAACCTCCACTGAAATAGAACCTGACTAGGTAGAGAAGACTGTAATTTGCATCAAATCAAGAAGCACACAAAGGCAAATAATTGAACTCAAAGATATAGATGGAATGAAACACCAAAGCCTGAAGAGCTGATCAATTGAACTAAGGAAGCATGATAAAAATAGAAGAACCCCCTAATGTAGAAAAGGGTGAGGTGATAAGAAATTGGAAAATGGGCCAAAAAAAATTGCATTTCAAGGAACCATGATCAAGATGTACAAAATAGTACATAGGTGTGTACTGAGGTGATCAATCTCAAACACGTCATGAGGTTAATGTCATAGAAGGGACACTCACTCCACAAAGGAAGATGGAAAACAAAGGCAAAACATCAACCCCCTATGACACTTTAATCATGAGCAGTGTATGTACAATAAGGCACAAGATATGGTGAATCTCAAGAATACAATAATCTGCACGAGTGTCCTCAAATGACACTACTTGAATCAGAAGGCAAAATAAGGCAAAACTACTAAAATGAAAATATAGATGCAATATGGCACTTTATCTTAGTGTGTTTGCAAGAATGCATACAAATGATGTCTAAATAAACCAGAAGAGACATAGGACCAATAAAATAGATATTACAAGTCATGATGAATCATCTAAAGAAACAAAATTGATCTTGGGACCTGAGACAACTAAGATATCCATCAGATTGCAAAAATGCAAAAGACTAAATAGAATGTGCCAGGAGCAAAATCTGGAAAAACAACCAGCATCACTGGAAAGAGCTCAAAAAGATGTTTCCAACGATATAAAGAATTCCTAAATCAAAGATTGGATGTTGAAGATATGTCCCCCTGATAGCTAGAAAATGCCATAAAAAATGCATCAAAACTAAAAACGAACTATATCATCGTGATGGTCTCAAAACTAGCTTTTTCGGTGATATCTTATTTTTGGAAAATATAGTCTGTATGCCCGAGATATGAGCAAAAAATGAGAAGGTAGGTCCAAGTAGGGCTTAAAGGAGTAAGAGAAGTGTTGATGTAATGCTGATGTCAGCAAGTGACAAGCATAAATTTTATGGTCAAATGGCTGTCGAGGCAAAAAAATGCCTGAAAAATGACCCCTATCGAAAGAAATTTCCAGCCACCAAAAATAAACCAAGATGTCAAAAATGTCATTGTCACTAGATCAAAGGGTTGGTGCCAGAGAAAAATTTGGTGGCCAATGTAATGCCATGTGTCACAAATCATTTGTTTTAACAAAGGCAAATAATCACTTGTGATTAAAAAATCCAAACCAAGCAAATCCACCATTGCTACCAAGTCTAAAAAAGGTTACATGAAAAGTGTTGAATCTCATGTGGTGGTTGAGGTGGCTTGAAAAATCTATCAAATCAGAAAACCACACTTTAACAGTAGGTACTTCCACTGATAGAAAAAAGGGTTTGAATATGATGTGGCAGGACCTACAGAGAAGCCACACAAAGCATGAACCCTACATTCACTTTGATAAAACTTCACAAAATTCTCCATGCAATACATAAAACTACTAGAACACATGTCAAAAAATGCCAAAGATGTCATGGAATACCATCAATCAAACACCAACCAAAATAGTGCCGCAAAAAATGGGGAACACCAGCGTAATCAATAGCCCAAAAAAAGTGATCACTGCCATAAATTCACACCCAATAACGAAGGGCACGGGGTGACATGCTAATTGTTTGGGTGTTTGGAGGATGGGCACGCTAAGGAAAAGGAAGTAAATACCTTAAAAATTGCCAAACTTGGCAGCAATAAGCAAACAGGTCACCTCTTAATGAAATCACAAACTTTAAGATTCGAAGAGCACTTGACATAGGACTTGTTTAAAATAAAAGGCATGCACCAATCTTCAAAAAAATCCCGATGGCCTTCTATAAAATTTTATATGGATTTTCCAAAAAAGGATATCACCCACATTCATTGGGAGCTGAAGGTAGGATGACCTTAGGGAGATCAACACACTGATGAGACCTCTAAATTGCCAATCATGGGATGTGTGCATTTAGAGGATGGGTACGAGCTGCACGAGCCCATGAAATCACCTCCATAACAAAATCCCCACATATATTGCCACAATATAATCAACACTATAGTGATGTCTCTCACATATTTCTCTTTGTGTGCTATGAAGTACTAGAAACCATATTCCTACCGATGTCCAACCTAGGTATACTTATGTCTAGGCCATTACTAGAAGTACGGGAGAGGAAAGATCCTAGGAGACATTGCGCATGGGATGAATCCCAAGAGAGGAATTTGCGCAAGGGCCAAGGCACAATGATGGAAAAGAACCACCAAAAACAATTAGCAAAGCCCATATAAACCACACATGTTGTTGTTAGTACAAGTTGGGAGGTGTGAGTCCCAAATGAAATTGGCACATGAATAGAGGTGAGGATCCCAGATGGGTGTAAATCGTAGAGGCATGAAATTGGCCAATCAAGGAAAAAAATCCAAAAATAATGCCCAAACTGCCAAAAATTGCTAGAAAAAGTCTCGCAATCACACAAAAGAGCAAGGTGATAAAAAAAAAGCCAATAAACTCCACCGTGAATCATTGAAGGAGAACACCGACATGAGATTCTTCATAGGGGCACAAAAAAGTGTCAGCTAATAGGAGGGCTAGTGGATGTTTCTATAATAGAAGCCCAAAAATAACACAACAAGGGAGTGCCAAAAAAAGGCTTACCCTAACCAAGACAAGGTTTCTCCCAAACATAATGTTTGTGGAGCCAAAAAATTCATGGAGCCAAAAAAATGGACAAGCATAGTCGCAGGTGGTGGACCCAAGGATAGTACCTTTCACATAGAGAAAAGACAGGTGGTGGGCCCAATGAGGTCGATGAGATAGGGACCCGTACTTGATTAAAATTGAGCTTTAACCTTAAAAAAAAGCTTATCCACATGTGCTCCTTTCCATGTACGATCCAAATTTTTTAATTAAAAATTAGAAGACCAGAAGCCCTAATGCTGGTAAAATCTTGAACTTTTCTAATAATAATTTTATCAAAAAAATGGCTGCCTCAATTTGTGTGCCCGGGTCAAAACGACCTGGGTGCAATTTTTTTTGCCTTAAAAGTCAACAACATCCAAATGGGATGAATTTTATATGGAAATGGGGGTTTTTGAGTGCTCTAAGTTCAATGCTGATGTCTATTTTTACTCAAAGCGCCTCAAAAATTAGTGACCTTCCCAAAATTAGTGCCAAATCTCTCAAGAATAGAACATGGGCATGAAGATCTAGAGCTCTAATACCATGTTGAATTTGTTGAAAGATCAATCCCATAGCTCCCAAGAATCACTTGCATGCAAAAAAATGCCATAGAAAGAGAGAAGCAAAAGCTATGGAGGCTGGAATTGAATTGCCAGATCCATAGATGAGACATTCTTGATGAGCAAAAAAGAGATTGCTATTATCAAAAGTAAATGAATTTCATAATTACAAAGAGAGATCATCCTTATAAGGAGATCAAAACCCAAAAAAGTTTTAACATAGGTTGCATAATAATAATTAATAAAAGAATTAATTATTAGATGCCTAAAGTTTAGCTTAAGAAGACTGAGTTAATTAGAAAATATCTAGTTACTATAACATAAGTAGGGTATAGTTACTGTTTAGGGGAGTTAGATAGTGATTTTGATAATGAGGAGATCCAATATATCTAATAGTGAAGTTCGAGAATAAGACTTATGGCCTTTAGTAAGGGGGCATGTCTAATGAAAAGCTATAATCTTCTTTTGTGAGGTAACTTGATGATAATTGAAGATCATATTCTTACAATTTTTAGTGTTATTCATTGTCTTGTTTTTTTCTTTAATCATAGTGTTGTCTCTATCTGCAAGGTTGGATATATTCTTTGCATACTTCTCCTTTCTTGGACTACATTGTGAATAAACATTACCTCATGTTGAGATTTTACTTTATTTTTCTTGGAAATTTCCAATATGAGAATGCAAACAAAAAAACTATAGAATAAAACATTTCCATTAATAAAACTCTCCCATGGATAGTGAGAGCAACAATGAATTATACCATAAAATAAATATAAAATCACATGAATAGTAAAGCAACGAAAATACATAGTATGTGTGCTGATCTTTTCTACAATCAAGTGATTGAAATGAATTTTAATTTGGTTAAAATGCATCATGTATGAATTAGATTAGACACTTGTATTTTTTGTATTGTCATTTGAGCAAGGATTAAACAAGAGTATAGAAAGAGACAATAGATGGTTTTCAGGTATAGTGAGTTTTATTTGTTTAGTTTAGTTTTGGCTTTAATTATCTTCTTTGAAATGTCTATTGTCATTATTTTAGTGTTAAAATGGTTTATGCTATGTGGTAACAATTAGCTTTTCTTTGCAATGATTAGGTTTTCCAAAAACCCTTTTGTTGAAATGACTTAGAATATGGACCTCTATTAGGTGTATGCATACAAATACAATGAATTATTTTTAAAACCTTTTTCCTAGAAACAACAAAAAGTTTGAATTAGTTTCGTTGCTAATTTTTTATTTTTAAAATATATCATTTTTAGATTTCAGTTCAATCAAATATCAATGCATCAACATTTTTATAGAAGAAAGAAATGTGATCTAGATTTTAAATTAAAAAAACCATGTTTGTTTTGTTTATTGTTATAGCTTTATTAGTACCTGCTCCTATAGGTAGAGAATGCATATTTTTTATTGAGATCTTTGTTGTTGATTTGTGTGATAGAAAGAATATTTATTTACTCTATAGTATAGTTTGCAATATTCATATTATATATACATAGCATTTTTGACAATATTTAATTTTTTTCGTATTTGGATCTTTGTATCTTATGTTGGTGGTCATATTAGCTTTAATTATGAAAATAAGAAGAAAAATAGTATTGATGTGTGTTGCCTCTGTAATGTATGCATAGGAAGAAGTTTAGAGGAACACATCATTTTTATATTTCATTTAATATGTCAACAAATATGTGAGATAGAGTTGATTTTGATGGTAATGTTTGAATTTGTATTGTCTGTAGTGTGAATTGAAGCAATTTCTTTGTTTACCATGAGTTCTTGTTGAATCTTTTCATTATCACTAGTCTAGTATTGAATTATCATTTGTGTAACAACTAAAATTATGTTTTTGGAAGGGAATGATTTCATATTGTAAATAGATTGTAAGTCATCTAAATAGTAGAACAATTATAGTGTAGAGTTTGTAATTTAGGTCATGGTGGAGTTAAATGAAGAAATTAATAAAAATAAAATGTATTCACAATATCTAAGACAAAGAAACAAAATGAAAGAATCAATTAGTCAAACAGAGTAACAAATAGAAACAAGAGAACCACTCACCATTCCTACAAATATCATAGAAAGTGTGTTACAAGAGATAAGACATGAATTGCTTGTTGAATGTCATCAACTTTGACTTCTAACTTTTAACTATAAAACATTTAGACAAGTATATAATATTGATTGATATTGTTGGTAGCATTTTAAGGATTGTATTATTAAAAGTTAGAGTTGAAATTGTTGAAATATTTTCTTTGTGTTTTATTCAATACATGATATGCAAAAAATACGGTATATGCTTCATCTAAGCCAACACATTTTGTTTGATACATGTAGATACAAAGCAAATGTGTTACAAGGTACAAGCGACTTGATTGAGTGAAATTCTTTTATTGCACATGTTAAGTGGGGGTATTACGACTAGTTTTGTTATTTTAATTCATGATTATTCTATTCATTTATTATTTTATTCTAAGATTGTAGATTTTGTTACATGACCATTTGTATAGTATATTTCAAAATATCACATATATGTACATTTAATTTTGAAAAATATGATTATTTTGTTTGTGTTGACATATTTCTTAAAATGTACATGTTATGTTAACATGCATAGAAGTGATTCAAGTAAAAGGATGTATTCTTTCATCGTCGACATACTAGAAATACTTGTGTCTTACCAAATAAATTTCATTATATATCTTTGGGTAGACGTATAATAACCATTTTTCTTTCTCCTTACCCTTGGTAAAATTTTTGTCTAATGCAAAAGATAATTCTTTAGAATTGTAAATTATACTGTCTTAAAATGGACATACTTTATCTTGAGACATTTTATCCGTCCTTAACATGGTATCTCTCTCTCTCTCTCTCTCACACACACACACACACACACACACATACACATTTCCCATATTTAAAGATCATCTTTTATCTTCCAACATGGTCCTTCATGTGTTATTTCATCACCTTTTAGGCCATATCTTCTAACAACTTTTGTTTTGTCCATTTGTTTCTACACCTTCCCTGAGGCCTCTAGGAACCCTTTCTTGGACCCCCTTTGGGAATAGGTCAACTTGGTTGACCTATTATGGAATAGGTCAACCCTATGTCAACCTTATCTAGAAAGAGGTCAACCAAGTTGACCTATTGTAGGAATAGGTCAATCAAGTCAATCTCTTCCTAGAGATGCTTTGATTTTGGGGCCTAAGGTGCCTCGAGTTTTCCAATCATTTAACTCTCATTACTATGTTGACCTACTTTGCTTTTTTATCTCAAAAATTAGTACATAAGGAGGCCTAGACATTTAATTTTCGTAAAACATAAGTTATTATCATCCATCAAGAGCAATCATACATGTGATCTCAAGCAAGCATCTTTAAGCATTTCCTTCTTCCATCAAGATTCTTCCTTCAAGGTGGTAGTAGAGTTTGGGTTCTAAGGAGGAGATCTATCATTCCAATAATCCAATGTATTCCATCCTCCATCATGACATGTCACATATACTCATATTCATGAGGTTTTGGATTCTTTGATTTCCTTATGTTTTCTTTGCATCAAGGCTATTGCACTTGCATTCTTGATCACATATCAAATTCAATTGCATCTACAAAGGCAATTGTATATTTTATTTAATAGTAAAATGAAAGCACTTTAAACAAGATGTAAACTTCCTCTTTACATGGTCACTAAGCCATTCAATTGCAATGTGAAAGGGAAAGAGGGGAATTTTCCAAATATGATTCTACTTCTAACCCAAATTAGATTATATAAGACCCAAAAGAGGAAGGGTGATGATGCTGAATCTAGATTATAGGGGGAATTAATACAAGGAAATATTCTCTTTGGCCCTTTGATACAATAATGTGAATTTGAAATTGAACTAATTATTTAGGTAATATAATTATATATGCTATGTAAATATAATAAAACCAATTAAGATGAAAATCTAGGGTAAAGATGTGAAAGGAAATGAAATATGAAAGACTCACCTTAAAACGCATAGAGGAAGATGTATTTTTGCTCAAGAACTTTCAAATCTAAATCTTTTCTAAACTTATGACCATGGATCTCAAAATAAAATGACGAAAGGAACAAAACCTATAAATCTCCTTGGAATCTGAGGCTAAAGGACTAGGTCAACTTTGAAAGGTGTACTACAACTAGGTCAATGTAGTCTGTACCTTTGAAACTAATGACTCTAGAAGTCTTGTAAACTAAGGTTATAGATCTGTAATCCTTTTTGCTCCCAACTTGAAAATGAACATATAAAAGATGGGTTTGGGGGTTGGGTTTGATAAGGGCTTGCCTTCGTCAAGACCTAGGTTAAGGAATTAACCTTAACTGAGAAATGTAAATGATTGTAAAGAAAAAGATAAATGTTAGGATTCACCTTGCACATGTTTATGTAATGTAGTTGTATTGTAGACTTTGAATTAGAAATGTAATGTATCTCCCTCTTTTCAATAGATCTACCATAATTCCATCATGGCGCCATGGATATGAATATGCATCAATGAAGAAGAAGATGAATGCTTCAATGTGAATCTCCTCCCTTGATGGCCAATAATACTCTAGATCTTGAAGAGGAAATTCTCATAGAGGATTCTTCAATGCTAGATAGAAATTTCCTTTCTTGAATGCTTGAAAAAGGCTTGAATGCTTAAACTCCTTGAATGAAAAAGGCAAAAATCTTTACTAAAGAGCAAGATCTTGAGTGCATGAATGATCATGAGATATGAATTCTGAGTGAGATGTGAAATGAAGCCTCCATGTCTCTTATGTATGAGTTTTTAGGAAATCAAACAATACATGTCGACAAGATAATAGTCATAAACTAATTAAACTCCTAAGGACTTTTAGGCCTCGAGATTGAGAACTATTAGGGACTAGGTTGACTTAGGTCAACCTAGTCTAGGACTATGTTGACTTGGGAAGACTAGTTCAACCTAGGTCAACCTAATCTAGACTAGGTTGACCTGAGTCGACCTAGTCCAAGAGGATAGGTCCTGGGTGCTAGAGAAAGCCAAGGTAGATGCCAGAAGGATAGGGTTGAAAGATGGAAGAGAGAAGAGGAAAAGAGGAACAAGTATAGGCATATCCATGGTTTGAAGAAGGAATCATAAAGAGGAGGGAGCTAAAAGGTCTTAAAAGGCAAGTGTGTCTATTTTAAGATAGTACATTTAGCTCCCACTTTAGCAGGAGTATGAGTTTCCTCAAACTCATGATAAAGTAGAGCAAAAGAGAAAATCTTATCATGACTAAGGAGGAAAACAAATCATCAAGCCCCCAATAGAATTGAGTCTTTATCATATCCAGAATCATAGAAAGAGAGATAAGCACTACAAAAAAAAACATGGTGTAGTTGCTTACTCCACAAGGTTTGTGTGCCTTATTGTGAAACACATAAGAAAAGGGAAAGAACTAGGGGGAAAGGTCTTTGCAAAAGGGATGCTATTGAATAATCTATCAAGTGTGTGTGGCATGCTAGTCAACCCATCGAAGATGACCCAATTTGTCTAGCAAGTGTCTGTGACTCACTATTTAGTCCATCGAGGAATTCAACTTCAAGGGAACTCCATGTCCCAAAAAAGAAGAATCAAAAATCATTTTGGGCACAAGGATTTGTGTATCCTTATGGTATCAAAACAAGAGCCAACTTCTCAAACTATTAGTATTCAAAAGAAGGGTCGAAAATAAGGATCGAGCATCCCAAATTGTCAATAGTTTAGAGAGAGATCCAAAAATAGACCAAGCCCCAAGAACTGTCCATAGCTCTAGGAAACTAAAAGGAAAAAGAAAAAGAAAGATGAAAAACATGAAATAAAAATTCATAGATTTAGGTATACCTTATAAATCATACCAAGTACTAAAGGATGAAGTACTCCAAACTATACACAAAATCTATATTTTTATTCATGGAAAAAGGACAAGTAGAGTGTATGCCCCCATGTTGAAGTGATTACAAATGCCTTAATGGGAGAAATAACTTTAAAGGAAGCATACATGCATCCATGGAAGAACATTTTCACTATGATATGACCCCCAAGAGGAGAAACATATTAAGGGGAATGAACACAAAAAAATAATAGAGCACAAAAGGGATCTACTAACTAAGGGGTCAGTATGATCATATGATAACATACAATATTATGTCAAGTATGAAAATAGCATAATTCCCCAAAGGAAGTAGAAGTATGAAAAAATGGAGGAAAAGACACAAAATAAATATGAAGAAGAGTCTTTTTGGGACAACAACATGGAGAGCAAAAAGAATCAGTGCTACTATTGTTGAGAATAGATTGACACAAGTATGAATATATGTTTTAATCTTTGTTTTGTCACTGATGTCAAACTTGCTACTTGTTTGTAAGACAATTTCTTATATAATTTAAGTAGTATCATTTGTTTGATTGATGAAGAGGATTTGATCAAATGAGGTAACCACAACACCTAAGAGGAAAGGTTGAGTTAGGATATGAAAAGGAGTACAAGGATTAGTTAAGACAATGATATTATAGTGCATTGATAATCTACTTAAAGTTGTAAAGGATGGTTACACTGATTAAGTTTAGAAGAACAAGTTAAACAAAGTTTGTCTGCCAAGCTTAACATTCTACATAGTAGGTGTCGAGCAAATCAGTTGGAGCTGAGCAAAGTCAATTTCAATGTAAGCCAAGTGAAATAGTGTAAGCCGAGTAAAGTTTAGTAGACGTTGAGTACCAGTAAACTTTAGTTTATGCCGAGTGTTTTGATAGAGGATGCCAAGCAATGCAGTATGTGCTGAGCATCAACAGCTAGTTAATGCTGAGTGTCAACATTATGAGAAAGATCATGAATTCGATGAATTTGAGCTGACAAGTTTGATTTCTTGGATTGTGTGAACTGTGTGGAAGGTAAGCTTGATGAGCTATTGGTACATAATTCAAGATGAACCATTTTGAGGAAAATTCAAAGACGATTGAAAGGAGAAGTTTATAGAAGGGGATATAATTAAATGAGGAGTAGATTCATTGAATCCTACCTAATCCAACCTAACCCTAAAATGGACGATGAAGGATGAACAAAAAAATTCTTAATTTTCTATTTATAGAGATGGTTGGTTAGAAGAAAAGGTTTTCATGTGCGAGAACCTAAGGAAGACAAGGAGTCTAGGGTATTGCTTCATTTAGTGATCTAAGAAAAGAGGCTACATTGGCAAGCAAATCAAGAAGGCTTAAGGGTATGGATGCTTGAAGGGTGAACAAGCTATCAAAGCTGAAGAGTGTGAAAACCAAGTAGAATGGAGGACTAAAATAGAGTCTATAATCTACAAATGGAGCTATAAGTTGTTATCAAATCAATCCTTCCTATTACCTTCTAATCATTATATCAGTCTAGGGTAAATCCTTTGGATTAAGGTTGACCTAACAATCATTTGCAAATCCTTTAACTGGGTGACATTCCAAGTGAATGATCAAAAGTCCTCTTATAAGGCTCACTCCTAACAAGGTGATTGAAATCCTTTAACCAGGTCACATTTAACAGTGTGTATTGTAAACTTTAACAAGGTTGGCCTTTCATAGGGCATCACTTCAAAATAGTGAGAATGAGTAGCATGTTATTAGTGTTTTTTCCCATATTAGGTTTCCACATTAAATCATTGTGTCAAATGTGCTATTGAATATGTTGTGTTTCATGTTTACATTTCTACAAATTGATTTGACAGTAACCTACAAGTTTAAGTGATTGCATAATCTAATGGATGCATGCATGATGAAAATGTTTTATGGATATGGGTTCACTAAGTTGTGAAAAGTTTTAATTGTACATCTGGACCTTGGATAACTGATTCACCCCCTCTTAGTTATTCTAAAGAATTCCAACAACCATATCAGAAGCGACCAAGAAGACTAGACAAGACCATTGGTACGAATAATAATACATGTGAAACATAACATGCAACAAAATATAGAAGAAAGAGATACAAATAGAAGAATGAAATGACAATTAATTTATCCTCTTGAGCTCATCAAAGCAACAAGGATCATCTAAAGCAATCAAAAGACAATGACACAAAACACAAAATAGAAGAAACACAACACAAGAATACTAAAAACTACCACAATAGATGGAGTTCATATCAAACATTCCATGTGCGCCCCCCCCATCTTTGTCCAAAATACCAAAATACTAGGGGAAGGATGGTGACTCATGAGAGGAACCACATCCATAATATTAGATATCACAATGAATTCTAAGCAAGGACTTTTGGGGTCATTATGCTCATTACTAGGAGTGATTGTAAGATGCATATAAAACATGTTAGGAAAATCAGTATGCATACTAATTAAATCTTCCCCACTACTATCATCTAAAGTATCTACCATATCTAGATTAACAAAATCTAAAAAGATGAATAGAATCATTGTGTAAAGTGTTACCTTGTGTAGCTTCTTCCAAAGAAACACACATAGTTTAATCAAAGGAAGTTAAAGGTTGAGATGAAGATGTAGGTTAAGAAGCAAGAGAACTAGCTTTAACATTAGCTTTAGCTTGATGGTTTTTATGACATTGATGAGTATGCTCATTACAAATAGTATTACGAGGGATAGCAGTAGCAGGAGGAATAGGATCAACAACCATAGGTTCTAAAGAAGGAACACCAATGAGTTAAGATGCAATAGATAAAGGAATAGAGGCAGAAGTAGAAGGAACAAATGGAGTGGGCAAGACAAGTGGAGGTGAACAACCCTTAGGCAAAATAAGTTCCATAATCTTGTCTATTTTATGTTTTTGATAGTTTCTATAGACATGATCAAGACAAGTAGGTGATTTTTCAAGATGAGATGACCAATAAAAATCTATCTCAACATAATATCAAGTATGTGATGGTTTATAAAGAGAATGATTAATAGTAAAAATGTCTCCATTATGAGGATATTTAAGGCATTTATGTATAGGAGAAGCTATAACTTGCATGGCAGAAATCCATGGGATACCAAGCTTAATTTTAAATTGATCAGAAGTAGGAATAACAACAAAAGTAGTATAAACAAATTTCTCTAAAATAGTAATAGATAAAGTGATAGAACCTTGAGGTCGATAGAGAAAACCATTACAAGTTTGAATCCACATAGGAGTTCAATCATGTCTCTATGCAATCATTTTAAAAAAAGGTGATCTTTGATGATAACATTCATGGTAGAGGAAGGATCAACCAAAGTACCACAAGAAGGAACACAAGCAACTCTAGTAGTGATATAAAGAGGACCACTAGGTGCCTTGAACATATCAGAATGACTAAAGCTAATGATAGGAGGTGTTTGTTTATGATCATGACGAGAAAATATTAGAGTTTGAGAGTCTAATTCAACATGATTAACCACATGATTCACTTCTTCTATCTTCTTATCATAATCAATATGGTGATCAAAAGAAGGTTGATAATAACATTCATTGAGTGTAAAGGTAAAGGATTAGTATAAATATGCAAATTCGGATTAGGTGAAACAACAAACTTATTCATGTTATTAAATTGAGCATAAACACAAATAGCCTTTGAACCAATAAGGTCCTAAATAGAATTCTTCAAACCATAATACTTTTTAGTATCATGACCTCGTTGATGATATTGATAGAAAACATTAGAAACAAAAGACTTAGGAACATGTTTACTAGGATCAATAGGACAAATAGGAGGAAGGTTAAGGACACAAGCATGAATCAAATTAGTCATCACCTCAAACAAAGGATTAGATAATTGAGTATATTGATGATTAGGATGAAATACAAAGGAAAGAGTACTCGTACTTCTAGACATACCAACCACTTGATCATTAAATGTATTTGTAGACTTGATTTTGATGAAATTATTAGGTTTAGAAAAATTGTTTGAATTTTTGACAACGCCACTCTTATCACTAGAAATGGGGGGCATCAGAGTAGAGCTCTTGAGTTGATTCACTTGGAATTGGTAATGGTGAAGCACTACACATAGATGTGAAAAGGAGGTATAGGATCTTATCCCTAATGCCTTTTTGTCAATTAGAAATGAAGATACACTAAATATCATGATCAAGCATAGGATAAGAGATATAATCATACAAATATTTCAATCTACCAATAAATTTAGTAGCTTTCTCATTAAAATTCTACTTACAATGCATTAAATCAGTTAAAGAAATTTTAGGACCAATATTATTTTGAAACTGTTGCATGAAAGCATTAGCAAGAATTTGAAAAGAATCAATAGAATAAGGAGGTAGAGATCAATACCATTACAAGGCTCTATCCCTAAATGTGCATGAAAAAAACTTAGCCATAACCCTCTAGTCATGAGAAATATCAGTACAAATAATTTGGAAAGTTTTAACATGAATAATGGGATCTCCCTTACCATTATAAGTCTCAAGATGAGGTACCTCAAAATGTTGGGGAATAAAAACACAAAAGATATCTAAATAAAGGGGATTAACAACATCACATGTAGGAATATTGTGCTTAGACTGAGTTAAATGTGTGAGTTTTTATTATGAAGAAGAGATGGTTTGAAAAAAGGTACTAATAGTAGGATCGTAAGACACACTAGCAACTATCTAGGTATGCTAGATGAATTAGGAAAGGTGTAAGAAGAAGAAGGAATATGTAAAGATTTTTGTGGAGGATGAGAAGAAACAAGGAAAGGGTTCAAATAGGTAAAAGGAACTACAATATATGAAGCTAATGAAGAAGGAATGAAAGTAGGAGGAATACTCCCAGCAAGTGAAAGACTAGGAAGACCAACAATTAAAGGAGTGACCACTTGTGTAGAAGTAGTCATAAGAGGTGGGGCATAGGTAGGTATTCTTGAAAGAGTGGTAGAAATTGGGATAAAAGGTTCCATTGTTGTGGAAGGAGGAGGATATCATAACTCTTCAGTACATTTTGTCAAAGACTTAGCATGAGTATTAATAAGGTGAGATATACCACACAAGATAGAAAGATTATCATCATTATTACTAGAAAGCTTTTTAAGAGCTTCAACAATAGCAAAACTATCACGATTCTAATTTTCTTGAGTAAGCCAAGTTTCTAATTTATCAAATTCACTAGAAAGCTTATCAACTTGTGAAGGAGGAACTCTTAAAGCGTCATCATCATCATCATCATGGGATGAGTGAGAAGAGTTATGCTCCGTAATAGGATTAAGATCATGAGATAAGATGTGATTGTCATCATGAGTCCTAGGAAGAAAAGAGGAATCATGATCAAAGGATCCCATGAGTCTATGGATTCACCTAACGAGAATGTTATAGGTTGGACTTCGTGTAATTAAGCTCATAAAAAGGGAGATCACAAAAGAAAGCCCTAATGAGATCTAACAATGTGAATGTAATAAAAAGCATAAAAGAGAGATCTTATCACACACAAGATATCCAAATATAACTCTGTAAAAGAGGAAGAAGAAAGATAGGTCCACTAAAAGAAAGTAAACACCCAAAATAAAGGAGACCTAACTCCACAAAAGAAAGAGAGATTAAGAGATCTAACTACAAAATTGGAAAGAAGGGGGAAAGAAGTTAGGTTCACCAAAATAAGGTAAACACCCAAAACAAACAATCCAACTCCAAAAAGAAATGGGCCCAAGTCGAGTTCACCAAAATGTTTAGTGGTAAAATAGAAGCACTTTAAATAAGATATATACTTCCACTTTGCATGGTCACTAAGCCATTCAGTTCGAACATGGAAGGGAAAGAGGGGGATTTTCCAAATATGATTCCACTTCTAACCCAAATTAGATTAGTTAAGACCCAAAAGAGGAAGGGTGCTAATACTAAATCTAGATTATGGGGGGAATACAATATTATAAAATGTGCTCTTTGGCCCTTTGATATGATAATGTGAATGTGAAATTGAACTAATTGCTTAGGAAATGTAAATCTATATGCATTGTGAATACAATCATCCCAATTAAGATGCAAATATAGGGTAAATATATTAAAGGAAATGAAATATGAAATACTTACCTTAAAATGTGTAGAGGAAGATTTATTTTGGCTCAAGAACTTTTGGATCTAAATCTTTTCTAAATTTTTGATTGTGGATCTCAGAATAAAATGATGAAAGGAATAAAACCCATAAATCTCCCTGGAATTTGAGATTGAAGGACAAGGTCAACTTGGAAAGGCATCCTACAACTAGGTTGACATAGTCTGTGATTGCGAAACTGATGACTCCAAAAAGCTCATGAATTGTAGGTTCTAGATTTGTAATCCTTTTAGATCCCAACCTGTAAATCAACATATAAAAGAAAGGTTTGGGGGTTGGGGTTTGATGAGGGTATGCCTTGGTCAAGCCTAGGTTAAGGAATTAACCATAAATAAGAAATGTAAATGTAAATAACTTTAAAGAACACGATAAATGTTAGGGTTCACCTTGCTCTTATGTATGTAATGTAGTTGTATTATAGATTTTGAACTAGGAATGTAGGGTATCTCCACTCTTTGCAACAGATCTATTGTAATTCCATCATGGTGCCATGGATATGAATATGCATTAATGAAGAAGAAGATGAATGATTCAATACAGATCTCCTCCCTTGATGACCAATAATACACTATATCTTAAAGAGAAAAAGCTCACAAAGGTTTGTTCAATGCTAGATAGAATTCTCCTTGCTTGAATGCTTGAATGCTTGAACTCCTTCAATGCAAAATTATTCACTAGAGAGCAAGAGATTGAGATATGAATTATGGGTGCGATGTGAAATGAAGCATCCAAGTCTTCTTATATATGAGTTTTTGAACAAGAAAATAATACAAGTTGACTAGATGTTGGTCATAAACTAATTAAAACCCCGAGGACTTTCCAGCCTTAAGATCTGGAAATGTCGAGGACTAGGTCGATTTGGGTCAACTTAGTTTAGGACTATGTCAAACTAGGAGAACTAGGTTGACCTGGTTTGACATAGTCTAGACTAGGTTGACCTAAGCCAACCTATTCTAGGAGGACAAGTCCTAGGTGCAATAGAAAGCCAAGGAAGATGCCAAAAGGATAGGGTGGAAAGGTGGAAGAGAGAAGAGGAAAAGATGAACAAGCATAGGCATATCATGGGTTCAAAGAAGGAATCATGAAGAGGAGGGAGCTAAAAGGTCTTAAAAGGTAAGTGCATCCATTTTAAGATGGTACATCTTTCATATGATATATTTAATCCCACTACATGTTATCATTTCCTTTATCATTACATTTATATCTCAATTTCAAGGTTGATTCCTCAATATAGTGCTTGACAAAGGAAAATCCTCATCTAACAAAAAAAAAAAACCAAGTTTTACTATGTGTAGGAACAAGATAGCCAAATTTTGACTAGAGATCTAAAAAAAATTCAGTGGACCCTTTTTGAAGAATTTGGGTCAAAGTTTATATAGTGCCTGGGAAGATGGTGAAAATGTCATTGTCTTCCAGAGCATAGTGACATTTTTTGTCTTTCTAAGACCTTGTGAAAAACAATATTTTTTGAATTGTTGGTTTGTAATTTACAGACATATATTCCCTCATGGTTTTAGATCCATGATTTTTGAAGTGAAAAAGCAAAATCCTATACAAATTTCAAGGTGAGTACTTTATGATTGATTTCATCTTTGAGTCTAGACCTATTTTCATGTTTTAATTGGGTTGATTGCTTGCATTTAGCACCTAGACCTATCTTACACTTCTCATAATTAATTAAATCAATTACACTTTTACATTTACACATCTTTAATCAAATATTGCATTGCATGAAAGAGGACTGTCTTGTGTACTTCGTAAATATAATTGGGGTTTATCATCATCAACCCTTTACCCTTTTGGGTTTATCTAATATAAATTGAATTATATTGAGAGTTATGTTTGGAAGCCCCTCTTTCTCTTGTTTTGAATGTTAGTGGTAATTAGAGGCCCTACCCTATTGAGCACTTCCATTTCACCACTACACCCAAACATTGTCATGAACAAATAGAATATGTCATAGACATTGATTATAGTAAAAATAGAGAAATAAAATAAACTATCCAAAAATAACATAAATTATCAAGTTATGTATAATGTATAATGTTTTTGAATGAATTTATCTTTGGTTGCATAGTAGGAATATGTTTATTGAACACACCATTTCTTTCTTCATTGTTATTATACAATTAAAGATCTACTTGATGGTTTTGTATATAATTTTTTGGATTGCATTTTAAATTATTATGATGTAGCTTTCCCATAAAAAAATATTTTGATACTCATACATCCCACAACATTAATTTTTCAGTCAAAAACCATGCATTGCACTAGAATTCCATCTACATGTACCCTACTAGGCCAACACACATTGATAATGTTTTTGTCTCTTCTTTTCCATAGATTGGTCAAACCAAATGAAACCAAAGAACTTAGTATTAGTAGGCAAAAAATCTTAGTGAGTAGGCATGAACATTATTTCCATCCAAGTTAACTTTTGCACCCATACTGCCTGCAAAATCAAACATTCAATCATAAACAATTTATTCCCCTATATTACCACGTGTAATGCACTACATAGCCAATACATGTTAGCATTTCCCCCCTCATTTTCATAATTAAAAATAATAAACATAGACATTTAAAATAATGTGACGTATTGTCATATACATGTACTTGTACATGCATTAGATAAATAGTACATGTGATTTTTTTTTTTCAATTATTCATTAAGAAGGTAGAACACATTAATGAAGAAAAAATAAGAAATTATAAAAAATGCTATATATCAAGTTATATCAAATTCTAGTAAAAAGTAAAATTTGTTATAAAAAATATTATATTTAAAATAGATTAAACTCTAGTAAAAGTTGAAAACATTATATTTGACATTTTTTACCTTTTTAAGGAAGGAAGAATGCATGAACATTGGGGCTTAGGGTTTAATGATCGAAATGGTTGTAGCTACAGAGATAGTGAAAGGAAAAAATGCACCAGGGCAGATTTGAACCTTTCCAAAGGTATGAGGGTTTGACCTACTGGGTCAAAGAAATGGAAGATGGTAGATAGGAGGAAGGTAGGGACAAGACAGGGCTCCATGGAGAAGGTTGGGAAGGACGGTGAAATGGTTGGACAAAGTGTTTTTAAAGAGGGACAAAATGGGATCAAGAGGATTAGAAACAATGAAAACTTTGGTCACCCAATGCAATGTTTCACCTCTTATAACATGGGGGGAAAAGTGGATTTTAGCAAGATTTCTCAATGCATGCGGAGACCACAAGTAGTGGAAAACTAGGAACAACAGAGGTTAAAGGAACTAGTGAAGGAAAGATGCATAGTAGATAAGGTTGTAATAGAGCAAAGTTCCTGGAAGGAGAAGGTAAGTTTTTTAGAAAGTAATGCTTTCTTTCTAAAGTGGGAAGGACCATGACCTTCAATAGGTAAGCTGAAAAAATGGTGTGATGAAAAATGGGGGTAGGTAAAGGAGTTTAAAACTTTGGAAAATTGGCTTTGCATGGCAATAGTGGATATTGCCCAAGTTAGGGATTGGATTTTGAATGGAGGCCCATATTTTAAGGAAGGCTTTGGCTTTTATATGAAACCATGGGTTTCAAAATTTTACCCAACAAAGGAAGTCATAAAATAATTTCCTATATGAGTAGGCTTGAGGAATCTCCCATAGGAATACTATAATGATTATTGTTATCAGTTGATAGGTAATAAGCTAGAAACTATTGTGAAAGTAGTGGATATGGTTGATAAGGTTGCTTTCCAAATGTTCCCTAGGATCTATATTATATGGAATGATTTCTACCCTTTACCAGATATGATTGAAATCTATTAAGAGGCTAGAGTATGGAGACAACCTCTGTCACTAGAGGAAGAGTTAATGGTGTGTGAGCATTGCCTTAGCATAGACCATCAGTGTAAAAAGTGTGGGAAAGGGGGTGCCTAAAAAGGAAGGTAGATGAAAGTCTACTGAATAGGGCAATAGAGATGTCAGGGGTTAGGAAGGTGGATCAAATGCTAAAGGAGACAGACTCTCTATATATAGTGGCTAATATAGAAAGTGATTTGATTTTGAAAGCAAGAGGGAATAATTTGCAAAATAGAGATTTAGAAAGGAGTGGGGATGTTGTGATAGAGGCGAGGGACTATCAAGAAGGGAGGAAAATTCTAAGTAGAAAGAGGGTCAATAGGATCCTATGGAGGTGGAAAGAGAGGTCCAAATTTTTGGAGCAAAGAGGGATGGAAAAGAATCTGAATGTTTGCTAAAAGAAGGGGAAAGAGCTTGTGACGAAAGCTCTTCACAAGGCAGGATCAATTCTCAAGCAATAATCAGGGAGGTAGCTCAGGTTCAAGGGATGGATGAATGTGTGGATAAAGAAGGGGGATGGAATGAAGGTGGGTTTTTGTCTTGTTTTAAGGAAGAAGACAACATGATGTTTTTAGAAGAGGGAGTAGTAGAATTTGATGGAGAATGTTTTAAAGATATAGAGATTTCCCCTATTAGAAACTTGAAGGGCTGTTCTACTAAAGAATCTTGCATGGAAGAAAGTTCAGAGGAGGAAGATTTGGATAAGGAGGATGGACCAATAAGGGAGGAATATTTCTTAGGGATGGTTGATGAGATAACTCTTAAAGAAAAGAGAACACTATCTCAAATTAAATGAAAGAACCATAAAATTCAGGCAGGGGAAAGTCAAAAATGGGGGAGACAAACTTTAAATGTATTAATCCAAATAGTTGGTAGTGAAAGAGGTCAAAGTAAACTAAATATGGGAAGGGGAAAGACAATTTCCTAAAGAGGATGAAGCTCTTATCCTAGAATTTCAGGGGTTGCAATGCCCCTAACAAAGTTTTTTTGATCAAGAGGGGCCATGATCAAGCAAGACCAAAAGTTGTCCTCTTGCAGGAAACAAAGATTAAAAGGGAGGATGTATTAGGAGTATAAAAAAATTTGGATGATGGTGTGGTGAATGGGTTGAGATAGCAGGAGCTTCTGGGGGTGTTAGTGTGTTATGGAAGGAGGACTTAGTTACTGTTGTTGTAATGCAACAAGTGAGCAATTAGTAGTGGTTAAAGTTAAGATCTAAACAACTAGAAGTGGGATTCAATGTGTTAAATATTTATGGTCCTATGCTTAGTAGGGACAAAGGAGAACTATGGAAATCATTAGCAAGTGTAATGGAGGTTACATTTCAAGATGAGATAACTATGTTGGTAGTGATTTCAATGCTATTCTCTACCAAAGAAGAAAAAGGGAGGAAAAGGATGGAGATCAGTAAATCAAGAGGATTTCTCATTCTCTGTGAAAAAAATGGTCTAGTGGATATCCCCTTTAAAAAAGGAGAATTCACATGGACTAACAAGAGACTAGGGTTTATAAATATTGTAGAAAAACTGGATAGATATTTTTTGGGGAGTGATTGGACTAAGTTTGATTGGATGGTAGAGGCAAATTTTTTGCCTATACATGGTTCAAACCACTTCCCAATTAGGCTAAGAATATATGAAGAATCATCTTCGAATCTATGCCCCTTTAAATTTGAAGTAATGTGGCTAAGGGCAGATGGTTTTAAATAATTGATAGAGCATTGGTGGAAAAATGCTCCTACCTTTTTAGGGAATAAGGCCTTTGTAGTTTTTATAAGTTACAATTCATAAAGGGGAAGTTGAAGGTTTGGAATAGGGAATCTTTCCAAAACATTTTTTAGGAAGAAAGTAGAGTTAGAACTATCTTTAAAGGAATTAAATGACAGAGTGATTTTGCAGGGTAAGGGGGAGGAGGTTTTTGTAGAAAGAAAAAGTTAAAAAATGAATATGAAGAGATTTTTTCAAGAGAGGAAGTGTTTAGGTGACATAAATCTAGAGAGACATGGCTAAATGAAGGTGATAGAAACACAAAATTCTTCCATAATTTAGTTAAAGTGAGAAGGGCTTGTAAAAATATTTTCTCCATTGTAAATTCAAAAGGTAATTTGGTGAAGGATCCAGAGATGCTAAAGAAGGAGGCTATCTCCTTTTTCCAAAATAAAGGTAGGTTGGAACAAAATGAGGTAGAGTAAGAGGCTAAAGCTTTAGAGTGTATTCCAAATTGTGTAACAGAAGACTAGAACATGATGTTGTTTGCAAAAGTGACAAAAGAAGAAGTGAAGTGTGCTTTATGGTGTTTGGGAAAGGATAAAAGTCCTAGGCCTAACAATTTTATAGGGATTTTATAGGTTTTTCTGGGATTTTTTGGAGCATGAGGTTTGGGAAGTGGTTGAGGAATCAAGGCTAGGTGGGTTTATGTTGAAAGACTTAAACAACACCTTCATAGCATTGGTGAAAAAGAAGGATGCATGTAGGACCTTTGAGGATTTTCAACCTATTTCTTTATTTAATACTCTTTATAAAATTATTTCTAAAGTGATAGCAAATAGACTAAAGCAGGTGTTATGCTTTGTTATATCTATGGAAAAAAATAGGTTTGCTCCAAGAAGATCCATATTTGAAGGTGTAATTATAGCTCATGAAATGATCCACTCTATTAGAGTCAAAAATCTTAGTAAAATGCGGTAAAGTTAGATATAAAAAGAGCTTATCATAAAGTTAATAGGGATTTTTTGTTGAAAGTCTTGGAAAAATTTGGTTCTAATTCAAGGTGGATTAGTTGGGTAAATGGTCATATTGGTTCAGTAAGGTTCTCTATTGTATATATTGGAAGTCCCCAAGGTTGTTTTGAATTGGAGAAAGGTCTAAGACAAGGGGACCTATTATCCCCTTTTCTTTTTATCATTTTAGCCGAGGTTTTGGGAAGGCTGATTGGGGTAAAAATATGTGAAGGGAAATAGAAAGGAGGTAAGGTGGAAGATGGAGTGGAAGATTTTTCACACCTTCACTTTGTAGATGATACATTCCTAGTAAGGGATGCTTTAGAGAGAGAAGCCATAATTATGAAGAGGACTTTAGAACATTATGAGAAAGTATTTGGACAGAAGATTAATAGGGTTTGCTTCCAAGTAGATATCTAGGGATCCCTCTATTTAAAGGAAGAAATAAAGGGGAGGTTTGGAAGATTTTAGGTGAGAAGTGGTTTAAGAAAATGGAGGGATGGAAAGGAAGGTGGCTATCCTTGGTAGGGAGAATTCTTATGTTAAAATCAGTGGTGTTTGTTGTTCCCATTTTCTTAATGATATGTCTTAATATTCCAAAGAAGGTGATTAGTAGTGTAGAAAAATAAATGCAAAGGTTTTTTTGGAGTGGGATAGGAGAAAGTGATAAAATCCCATTGTTGATATGGGATAAGATCTGTAGGCCTAATTGTTTTGGAGAAGTGGGCCTGAGAGATTGGAATCAAATGAGTGTGGCTTTAGGAGCGAAACTGGTGTGACAATTGTTTATAGATTCAAAGAAGTTATGGACTAAAAATTTAAGATCCAAATATATGGATTCTAATGACGGGGCAAGGATCCTTATAGTTCAAAACCCTTTAAAGGGATCAACTATTTGGAATTTCATTATCTCTTGTAGACATGTTATTAGTAATCACATCTCATGGAGGGTTGGTGATGGGCGTTAAGAATTTTTTTGGGAGGATTCTTGGAATAGATATGAGGTTCTTAATGAGGAGTGTTAGGATAGGGAGCTTAAACAAAGATTGTGTGATTTATGGGGATGTAAGGTCAGGTAATATTTGATAGAGTCAGAAGGTTTGTTGGGTGAAATTTGGAGGAGGGTGGATGATCTATCCCCTCAACAAAAAGAATATTTATAAGGTGTATTTTCAAAGAGAAAAGTCTTCTTAACAAAATGAAATGGCAAGATTAGATGGTGTGCTTCAACTTTGAGGGAGTATTCTATAAAGTTAGGTTATGACTTATTACCACAAAGGATGGAAGTTGGTTTTGAAGTTGGGGACTTATGTTGGCATAAGGATATTTTTCCAAAAGTAGGGGAATTTACATGGTTAGTAGTTCAAGGACGTATTTTGACTAGTGAGAGGGAAAAAAGGTTAGGTTTTTAGGGACCATCGTGATGTGTGATGTGTCTACGGGAGGAAGAATCATTGGATGATTTACTTTTACATTGTGAAGTAGCAGGTGGAGTGTTGGAGACATGTGTAAGTTAAGTTGGGCTAGCAAGGGCCTTGGAGAAATTCTCTAGTGGATTTCTTCTCATCATGGCCATGGGTGAGAAAGAGAAACATGCTTGAAAATGTGTGGATGGTAAGTCCATCTATTGTAATTTGGGAGGTGTGGAAGGAGAGAAATAGGAGGATTTTTCAAGATATTTTGGAACCTATGGAAAAAATTTAAAGAAGGATTGACCATTCAATAGAAGAAGTTGTAAGTGCTACTAATTTTAGAAGGGAAAAAAGGAAATGTGTCTTCACTAAAGATGATAGAGGTATTCAAAAGAGTGGCCAGGGATCAAAATTAGACAAGCTAGATTTTTAAGGAAAATAAAATTGAAAGAAGGACAAATATTAAATTCAGTATGGATAGCACTAGAGGATGGATGGATTAATGAAAATTTTGATGGGGCTGTGTTGGGAAATCCTGGGAGATCAAGGGCTAGTTTTTAATTAGGGATCAGGATGGGAAAACTTTAGCATTTGGGGCAAATTGATTACCAGGTGGGACTAATAATGAAATTGAGTTCCAAGCAGTCATATTAGCAATTCAATGTGCAAAGAGATTCAGGAGGTCTAAAAGTGATTTTGGAAGGGGATTCGATGGTAGCGATGGAGGTGATTAGAAGAAATTATATCTCTACATGGCATCTAGAATTTTTTTTGATAGCTTTAAATAAGGAGATAGAATCTCTGTAGGATTTCAAAATATGTCATGTTTTTTGAGAGTTGAATGGAGAAGTTGATCAAATTTCAAAAGGGGTAGAAAATTCTTTGGAGTTAGGAAAAGGTTGTTTTGAATAGATTAGTTGTTGGGAAGAGTTTTTAAATTGATTTCTCTTTTAAAAGGTAAACTATCCTTTTAGAATCATTGAAAAGAAAGTTTTGCAACTATGAAATAAATGGAGGGTGATGATTGAGGTGGAGTGTCAAAATTTTGAAATGATGAGGAGTTAAAGTAAATTTATTAAGGATTTGTCACTTCATTAAAAGTTATTTTTTAACTTGAAAGGATGGATTGATGTTGCATGACAGATTGAGGTGTTAGATTAAAGTGTGCAATCTGAGCAAGTTGGTGGGCAGGTTTGTTACAAAAAAAGGCATGGGTAAAGGTGTTTAACATAAATGTGCATAAAATTTCTAAAAGAAATAGGCGAGAATAGCAATAGAGAATAAAAACATGGAGGCTACCTTTATATTTTGAATGGCTCGACAACAGAAAGAACTTTATGGCCTTGTCCAAAACCATCACCTCCACTTGTTTCTTCTTTGCCCAACACCAAAAGTGATGAGGTAGTGAAGGGAACTATAGGGGAACTATTTCAAAATTCAACACATCACTGGAAGATTAATGTGGATATTAGTGTGATGATTATGGCATGGGGTTTGGAGTTGGCCTTCACAGAAAAGGAGGTCAAGTGGGTAATGATATTGTTGTTCCCAAAAGATTTGATAGTGGGCTTGGATTCTTTGTTAAAGTGGGCTTGGCCAGGGCTAGGTTTCAATTATAGTGAATATTTTGAGGATGAAGTAGAGGGGGAGGAAATTGGGAAATTTGGTTTCCTCTAGTGACTAAATAATGTTAATAAGGAAGCTTACAATGAAAAAATCATGGTAGAGTGGCTTAAGTTGGTGGAGGAAATCCATTTGTTTCAGGAGAGGGCAAGATGGAGGGTCAGAGGATTTCATGTTTCTCATCCTCGATGTCATCGCATTGTTGGTCATCATAAAAGATGAATGGTGGTGAAGGTGGTTTTTCCTCTGAGGGTGTGATGGGGGGATGAAAAATGGGTGAAATTTTCCTTTTTGCATTGTAAAAAATTGGTTAATAGATTTCCAAGATGGGAAATGGTAAATTTTGGTGTGTGAAGCAATCAGTTAAGAAAATAATCAATGGAGAAACATAGCGAGTGAAGGTGGTAGAGGAAGTGAAGAATGAGGCAATGACCATGTGCAGCCTCTGATTAGAAAAAATATTTTTTGTGAGAGGAGTGAGTAAGGAAATTAACATGTGAAGGAAGGAGCCCAAGTGCAAGGAAAATAATTAAGGATGATGCTGGCAGGAAAATTTGTTTCTCCAAAATCTGTAGCACAAAGAAGTTGTTTCAAGGTGAAACACAAGTTTGGTTGATGGTGATGGATTTTTGTGGATATTAGAGTCTAAAATATTATATTTTTTGTATGTAAGATTCTCTTATATCATGGGGTAGAAGTTTTTAAGAAACTCTGTTTAGTAAAGAAGTTTGTAAAGGGGGGTATAGGTGTTAGGGTAAGGGTTTGATGAGGCCTTGATTCTATGTGGCCCTTTCTATGTAAATATACTTAGTTAATTAATAAAATATGAATATTACCAAAAAAAAAAATTATATTTGAATAGCATAAATTAATAGGAAAAAACTCAATTGAAAACATTTGTATTTTCAAAAGAATTAGTCCTTGCTCTAGTTTTTCTTAGCAAGACAAATTCTAGAAACCCATAAAAAAATTAAAATATATTCTTTGCTACTCACGTCAACATCAATTTATGATTTTTTTCCATAACCAATTTTTTTAAAGCTAAATGGTCATCCTTACATAGTGACAGGTTGAGCAAGACAAATGCCAATTTATCTTGTCAAGGATAAGCTTTTATAATTTGATCTTGTTTTAGATATTGTTTCTCAAATATGATCACACACTTTAAAAATCTTCTTATAGTGGAAAGAAAGCCACACACCAATATTTTTTGAAATGTCAAAAATGTTGTGTTTACTGAGAGATGCATTGTTAGAGGATTTCAAATACTTATTATAAGTCTTCCTTGCAAAAGGCTTACAATAGTTGCAATGGTAAGAAATAAAACTAGAGATTAGTTCTAAATAAGTTAAACTGCAACTTTCCTTGTAGATCCAATGTGATGCTTCATGAAGATACTCTAGTCTCCTTCCTTTTTTATGGCTTAAGTAAGCGAACACACTCTATTCACTTCCTCATTTTTGTGCTTGGGCACTGGTCTTCTATCACACACTATTTTATGTTCTTATCTATCTTCCACAGATCATTGATCAACACAACAACAAAAACCTTGACAAAAAATTCAAAATTGAGCCTGAGTGACCTTAAATGCACTCATTCAATCCATGAGTAGAAAACCTAACTTTATCCTACTCAATTTGTGAATTTGAAATTTGAAATACATATAGAGCATAGTCACAAAATAACTATGATTATCTATACATAGGTACTATATATGTAGGCCCACCTATCTACCTATAAGTCTACATATAGACTCAAGTCCTTATTTCCTTATGTTCCACCGCTTCTCCCTATGTGTATGCCACATCTCTATTAGACCTTCTCTTGGTTTTATCACATCAAAGGTGACTCATTTGTGATCATCAAACTTCCATTCCTAGTTTCCTATCATGGGCTTATCATCTTCTTCTCCTTTGTCAAGAATGGTATGCCAATTTACCAATGGTTGCACTTGCAACACTTTAGTCTTCTTGTTAACCAATTACCAATAAATGAAAACACTTCAATGCTTACTCAATGCTTGAGTTCACTACTCACCATTTTGTCAGTCAACCATGCCAATGACTTATTTAGTCTAATAATCTCCCCATCTAGAATTGATGGAAAAACCTTTATACTCATAAATAAATCTATAGGTTAACAAGAATTACATCTCTACATAGGTTAGTGCTTGTCTATCCCTTCTCTACGTGTCTATGGCCTTAGAATATATTTTAGCTCATTCTTTTGCACATTTAACAACATTCCTTCTGCATGAATTTTCCTTATTATTTGTAGACTCCCCCTTTGTGTATTCTCTCCTTCTATCATTTCCTTTTCCCCAATATTCTTCCTCTGTTATTCTTACTCTCTTTACTTAGTTTTCTTGAGTTATCTTCCCTTGTGATTCATCTTCATCATTTCCTCCTTAGGTTTACCTTCATGTCTCTCCCCTTATGTGTTGTCTCTTCTTCTTGCAGTCATATCTTCATTACTTACCCTATTTTTTCTTGTCCTTTCATAATATCTCTCCCTAGCTTATCTTTTCCTTCTAATTTCTCTTCCCTTATAGTCAACTTCTCCCATGTTATCTTCATTTATCACTCAGCCTTATAGGATATCTCCTCCTGTAGTTGGTTGTCTATCTCCTTTTCTTCCTAAGTTATCTACCCTTTTTTGTCATCAATGACAAAGGGTATGAAGGACTACCTGTGGAGTAGGTAGGATTCCTTGATATATGCTTCTTCGATTTCGAGTGTTGGGTCTTGGGGATTACAAATTCTCAATGATATATTTTTAGCATTCCCTTATTGCATTCAATAGAGTCTCTTAGGACTCTTTCAAGTGAGTGAGGGCCAAAGTGGCACTTAATTTTTCCAGTTTCCTATTAAGTGCATCTTTTGTCTTTGTAGTTCACTTGGCTACCTAAGAATCCACATCCTTTAAATGTTCACTAATGACCTCAGTTAGTGGGGATAGGAAATATTGAGATTCCATTAATCAAATTTCTCATTTATCTTCCTTTTCTTGTAACTGATGTACCAAGTACATGGTATCATAGATCTTTGCAATATGCTTCAAGATGGGTCTAGTAAGTGGATCAAATACTTGTGTTTCTTTATCAAGATCCTACTAAGATATCTCTTTCCTCTTCTCCAATTCATGTTTAAGGTATGTGATGTGCTCAATTTTGAAATATAAGGGTTATATCCTTTAGTGCTTCTAACATCTCATCTCTCAATGATGTTAACTCCCCTTTCTTTTCTTTAACACGAATTATTTTCTTATCAAAAAATTTCATTAGAACCTGTTGTTCCAAGACCTATGAAATCTTATTTGCTTTTCAATACATATTGTTTTAAATTTTTTTGATTTGTCTTATCAAACCATCTTCTTTTTGATATTAGGCTTCTAGTACTAATTGATTTAATATCTCCCAAGCCTTCACCAGTGTAGTTTCCCTGTCATACCTCTTGTTGTTCAATTTCATCAATTTATATCTCTCCATTAGTCTTGTATATTTGTGGAGTTCTTTATCATTTGGCTGACCTAGGAGTTTTCCCATATCATATTCTCTTTACAAAACTTTCTACATTTTTATTGCTTCTTCAATGTTAGCATCATATGGTTCTCCTTCATCTGCTGATGTTGACAACCCTTCTAATCCTGGGGATTCATGTCACCTTTTTTTCTTCATTTGGCTACCAGATTCCTCCAAACCTCTCTTCCTCTCATCTTTTCATTTTTCTAGTTTCTTGACACTTCTCTATCCTTTGGATGGTGTATCAAATGGTATGGTTTTAGTAAGAGTCTTTTCTTTTTTGAGATACTGGCATATCATCTTGCCTCTCTTCATGGTCTATCTCCTTTACTAGTTCTTCTTCTTGTGTTGCATGCCTTGTTGTGTCTTTAGGAATCTCCATTGCAGACAATTATTGATCTTAGGCTTTATCACCAATCTCTCTCTCTCTCTCTCTCTCTCTCTCTCTCTCTCTCTCTCTCTCTCTCTCTCCTTGCTCTTCTTTTTGCTACTCTTTAGGAGGACCAGTCATACTTTGACATTATTCTTTTTCTACTTCCTTTTGACCTATGTTCATAATTGTAATATCAATAATATGCGGATTGGTTTCTCTAACATGGGTATCATCTTTCTTCTATTCTTCTACCACTATTGTTGTCTCGGTGGTCTGTTCTTGTTGAAATTCACCACTCTTCTTTGGTTTCATATTTAGATCCTAACTGATTTGATTCCTTTGCTCAGCCAATGCAACATGTTATTTTGTTATCTTCTTCTTTAAGCCTTTTAGATTAGTTTCCTTGGCTGATTTGTTTACCTTTGGCTTGTGTTTTTATTTACCATGCCTTTTCTTTTGGCTAGACTCTTCTTGATCATGTAGTTTACACCAAAATTTCTTTCAATTTTCAAATGATTCTCTCTTTAAACCTATTGTTATCAGTGTTATGTTTGAGGTCATATCAAAATCTTTCCTACTTGATTCCACTATCAGAATTCTCTCTTTTCCATTCATGTTCAATCTAATCTTACCTACAACATAATCTAGCATATTCCCGCTCTCTATTATGCTCTGAGGCCATATTTCACTAATCATGTTATAAAATTCACCGAGAACCAGTTTTTAAATCTTTTCCCATATTTTATTGAACACTCTCAAACTTACTGATATAACATTTATAATCTTATTCTTAATAGGCTTGGTAAATTTTAAAAATCTACTCTTCAAAGTATTACAGTTACCATTATTCTCAATATCATCAATTATATTTTTCAAGGTAAGTTTCTTACCTTCCTTTGGTGATTTGAGACACTCTATCTTAGTCCCCTCTTCAAATTATTCTTCCTTTGGTGGAGGTAGAGGATTCATCTTTCCATTCTTAAAGGTTTCCCTCTTATAAGTCTCTACTATTGCAAGAGTCTCTTTTTCAGTAGCCTCTACGTCTAACGCTGGTTCAAGTGAAGATTCACCTTGAGGCTCCATCTCTAGACTTTCCTCCCCTCATTTTTCTTCTTTTTCTTTCTTAGCCTTAATCATGGTCTAGCATGTGCCCTTCTTCTTCTGCTTCTTCTTTTGGGTAATTGCCTCTTGCAGTTCTTATAATTGTTATATTTTCCCTTTAGTCGTTTCAAATATTTGTTGTTCTTGGTCAATAAACATTGCCAACAACTGGTTGATATGCTCCCTAGTTGAATTTTCTTCAACTTCATAGGGGAACTTAGGAAACTAATGAGTTTGTGGTTTGACCACTTAGATTATGTACTTATTTGTACTTTCTAAGAAACACATGTCTCTTCTACAACCCATGATTATGTTCAAGGATATCCTTCTCCTATGGTGTATTTCTAATGGAAACTTCATGGAATACTTGTCAAGTGAGTTAGAGGCACCGCTACCCAACCTCTTGTACATGCTCATTATCTAAGTTGTGATGCTACTTTTGAACTTCAACTAGAATGACACTAATCCAATAAGTTCTATCTTGAAGTAGAAGAATACACACCCTAGTATTGTACCATACTTAAATATGTGTACACTATTGTCTATCTTGATTTTTGTTAGATTATTCATCATCTGAGTGTGTTTCCACCCGCTTAGATTGAGCTTGGTGTGCTCCATATACCACTCCACTAGGAAAACTACTTATTCTTCTTGATTGGTATAGCCCATGGGTAATAAACCTTGCTGCAAATTGCACCTTCTCATTTTGAATGTCTTTTAGTGAACACATTTTTCCATTGTGATGGTATTGAGTCAACTCAACCACTTTGGCTAGCTTATATTTCTTGATCATTAGTTAAGTCATGGTTCTATCAAACCTTGAACTCTCTTAATCTCCTCCTTTATGATCTTGTAGGATTTTTTGAACTACATATAATCATTGTGCACTCTTCTTAGCACAAATCTTACCCATTCACCCTTGAATAAATTTTGGATGTCTGGCGTATGGGCTAGTGTTGTGTCATCTAGGTCTTCGAATCTTGTCTTCTATTGATTGTTGACACATAACTTCTCATATTTAGACTTGATAATCTTGTATCCTAGTTCCAAAATCCTTTCCTTTGGATAATCACTTACATCTATAATCAGTAACACATTACTTAGGAGTGAGATAGGGCTCCCATCATTTCCTTTTCATTTTCACTTTTTAGGATTGGTTTGTAAATAAGTGGATTGTTCTACTTTCCATCAATTAACTCAACATCATATAGATTAGCATATTGTTCTTGTGCCATTGTAAGATTGGAAGTAGAAATGATTCCTTTCACATGCTTTGTTGCACTAGATTGGTTCTACGGTTACTGATTGTTTCTCACTTAAATTTGCACAAAGGTTGCTCTTTTGATAACCAAGATTTCCATAGTAAAATCTCTTAGGATCTCTATATTGCAAAAGTAATATTTTTGAAATGATGTGTTGATTTATACATCCATCTAAAATGTAATGTTGATGTTCTAATGGTAACCTCATCTCTTACCTACCTTTACCCTCGTGTTGATGTCGTGTTGAATGGTCAAATTTTTAGTATGACCTATCTTGTCTTCATAGGTTAGTCATTTTGCACTAGTGATCTTCTTTTTGTTTTCTTAAAAAACTTTCCTTTATGATCTACTATTTGAATGTGGGTTCAAGTGATAGGCTTTCTCTAATTGCATAACCCCTTAAAACTTTCTGTCTTAGTTAGATTGGGAAGTCTCACCATTTTCTTGTGAGCTCACAACTTCTCTATATTTTACTTTAGTCTCTTCTGTCCTCTTCTTGGTCCACACTTTGGAAAAGTCTATACTGAATTGCTTAATATCAATGGCCTTACCTTTTCCTTTATTGTCATTGTGGTTTTGTTTGGGTTTTCATTTCATCCAACAATATTTGGTGATATGACCTATCTTTTGGCATTTGTAGCATGTCCTTCTTGTATTGTTCTAAGGTCCAGTATTGTTCATGTGACTTGTCTTTAGTTTGTAATGGGATTCCAAGTGACCATTATTACCATAGTTGAAACAAACTTGTCTCATACACTTGTTGATCCTAGTGTATCTCTCTAACTTTGGAGATGATTGATATGATTGAGCTTTCGATCTATAGTCTTTGGCAATATGAACATACCTATTACAATGGTAATAGTAACCTTATGCTCTTACCCCATTTGTATGATATCTCCACTCATGTGCACTATGTCCATACTGATGAAAAATATTATAGTAGCCTCTATAGGCATACTGACTACCAGGTGCTACTTGTTTGTGTTAGCATACATTTAACCCGTGTCCTAATTTAACATAAAAAAAACATAGGTTTGTTTGATGACATACCTTTCTTTGGTGCCCTTTGTCTCTTTGTGGAGATTGAGTCTTTTTCTCTTGAAGACTCATTTCTTTTCTATTCTGACTCCTTTGTATCATAGACTGATTATGTTTGTGTTCTTTCTTTGAGCTTTTAGTTGCTCCTCCAGTTTCTTGGTGCTTTTATTTGACTTCTTCAATCTTTTATTTTTTTCTTTGTTATTCTTTAGCTCATCCACCAGTTGTTAAACTTTCTCTCCTTTCTATTTGGCTTCTTTGTTTAGAACTGCCAATTGCTTAGTCTTGTTATGATAGTGTTCCTGTAATACATTAGTCTCTTGTCCGATATACTAGTGTTCCTCTTTGATCATCATAGACATTCCTTCTTCCTCATTTTTCAATAGATATTTTGCTTTTTTTTTAGCTTCCTTAGCTATTCTAAGTTAGTCATAGACTTGGTCTCTTTCAAGGCTGGTATCTCATTTCTCATCTTGTGCTTCACTCATTCTTACTGATGTATGTTCTTGTTCCCTTTTTAGCAATTTGATCCATTTGGTTATCTTTTAAATTTTAGTCATTAGTTCTAAGGTTGCTTCCTCATATTCTTCTAAACCATTCTTCTCTTCATGCTTCTCTATTATCTCTTGGGTTTCTTTCAACTTATTCACTAATTTTTTCCTTTTGGTTAAGGATTATCTCAGCTTGCCTTTTACATCTTCAATAGTGTCTAGGGATTCATCAAGTTGCATCTTATATTTCATGGCTATCATCTGATCTTCCCTCAAGTTGTCAAGCTTTTCTTTGTTAGGGTCTTGGATCTGATACTAATTGTTGGTCCCAACTAGTACTAAGAAGGTGGTGAATCTATTAGAATGATTTACAATAATTGTGGGGGGGGGGGGGGGAACCAATTATACTTAGGTCTAGATGTACCAATTTAACTTTTAATCACTTTAAATACCTAAGATTTAAACATTCAATAGCTTGGTCTCTATAGCAGATAATTAGTAACATAAACTTCTAGTCCACTATCCTAATAGTTACAAACTTGCAGAATGTAAAACATTAACAATAAACATCTCAAATGACATCCACACAAGTATGACACAAGGATTTAACATGGAAATCCAATTTGGGAAAAACCACCAATAACATGTCACCAATTATTCACTCTTCTGAAGTGAGCTCTGTTAGGAGCCACCTTATTAAAGTTTACAAAATACACTGTTAAAGTGACCTTATTAAAAGATTTAATCACCCTGTTAAGAGTGACATTATTAGAGGGCTTAAGATCATTCTATTCAAATATCACCTTGATTAAAGGATTCACATATGACTGTTAGGTCAACCTTGATTAAAGGATTTCAAAAGTGATACAATGGTTAGAAAGCAATAGTAAGTTGATCTGACAAATATGACTTACTTTGAAAATATATATCACAATTCAATTCAAGACTCACTCATTGAATGGCCTCCATTGACTTCTCCATCATTGATTCACTTGGCATTCCTTGAAGCAATTACTCTTCACCTCAACACTTCACTGTTCAGCCTTCTGCTCAAGTTCACCAATAAACAAAATTGACAACTTCTTCAACCTTGTTAAGGTCTATTAGCATTAATGCTAATGGTATTCCTTTGGGGGAGTATCCTAAGCATTGGAGAGCATGTGGCAGTATTGACATTTTGTATTCATGACTATGTTTGTCATTGATGTCAACATAGCAGTAATTTTGTGAAGACTAGCAAAGTAACAAACATAAATCGTGGTCACACAGACAAAGGTTTGATGTTTAGGTGTCACACAGTTAAGGACATGTTCCTCAACGTGTCTTGATGATGAGGTTAAGTGTGTGTAACATAATTCAAAGATATATGGAAGACATATGTGATTTATAGAGAGCGGTAAAGAGACAAAGTACATGAAAAGTAGTTTTTGATGTTTATTTTGTATCTCCTAGAAATGATATAATCAAGTTACTCAGAGTTACATAGTGATAAAGGATAGTCTAATGATAACATCAGTGAGTGCACAAAATCTAGAATAAACATGTGTGAGAAGTTGCAAAGACTGTGAGCCAACAGTGTTGTATGATTGTGAAATAATTAATTATCTTATTGTGGTCCTATTATAATTAATTGGGAAAGCCTCAAGGAATTGTTTTGAGGATGTGGTATAAAGGAAAGTATTTTCCTTGATTTTAAAGTGTGATTGTACTGTGATTCAAGTGTGAAGTGTGTGATCAAGAAGAAAAGTATTTGGTAAATGTGAGTAAGCAATATAGAAGATTATTGGATACCAAGTTTGTAATTTGGTATTGTGATCAGAAGGAGTAGAAGTCTAGTTGATAGGACTGAGGAAAAGGAAGGAGAAGTATAGTTCAATTCTATTATTTTACAAGGAACAATACATATATCATTTGGATATTGGGTTATTTGGTCTTGCCCCCGAAATTGTTTGGAAAGTGGGTCAAATTGCCTTCTACAACTCCTAATAGGGTTGGCACAACTCCTAACAGGGTTGGCACAACTCCTAACTGGGATTCAAAGTCTCCTAATAGGGACTGATATATACTGAATATTTTCATAGACTCCTAATAGGGTCCATCCTCTAACAAGGAATATCTATATCAGTACATCATCGTGTGGGTACCATCCCCACCAGGATTTTCCCTTTGATCAAGGGTCTCCTTGGTTAACATATCTAGTGTTATTATGTATGAGTATCTTGCTATGGTTGCATATTATATTGCTCATATGGTTAAGGTTTAATAAGGTTGATAATTGTGATAATAGTTGGATAATTGATTCACCCCACCCTTCTCATTTATATTGGTGGACCATATATTCTAACAATTAGTAACAAAGCATCAAGTCCTTGAAGAGAAAGCTTAACAACTTTGGGAGATCAATGGCGAGTCACTTCAGAAAAGATAGTCCTAAGTTTGATGGGGTTAACTATGACAACTGGAAAGAAAAGATGAAGACTCATTTGCGGTCTAGGATATTGGCTCTTAACAAAGGATGAAAAAATAATTGTGGAAGAAAGCAAGCTTGAAGAATGTAGTGAAGCATAAAGAGATTTGTTCATGTGCAATATGAGAGCTAGAGAAGCCTTTCTGATTGTTCTTCCTGAGAGTGAATACAATCAAGTAAAGTTAGTAAGGTAAAGTCACTATAAATATCTCATAAAATTTGAAAAGCTTTAGAATCTATTTTTGAAGGAGATAATCATACAAAAGGCATAAGACTATAGAATTGGATATGTTCAATTCAAGATGATAAAATGATAGAAGATGAATCTGTAAGAAGCTATGTTGGTAGAAAATCTGAAATTATTATAAGAATTAAATCATATGGTAGATCCAAGGAAGAAGATGAGATTGTATGGAAGATTTTGAAAACTTTGACACCACCATTCAAGCAAGTAGCATTGATGATTGAGCTTTTGATACCCTTTACTTAGAATTTTACCAAGGAAACTTTGCTTGGAAGATTGGAAGCAACATAAGCTACTTTGAGATAGTTTGGTGAATTGACAAGAGTGGTGACAACTTTTAGTGCCTTAAGTGTTTGTCCATGCTTATCCAAAAGTGCAAGTACCCATGGAGATTTTGCTAGCAGTAGTAGAACCGGACTAGAAGAAGACAAAAAGATTGAAGAAGGTATTGCCTTGCTTGTAAGAAGAGAATCAAATGGTAAGATAATCTTTAAATACTAGACTTGTAATGAATTTGGTCATTATGCATCTAAGTGTCCTAAAAGAGAGAAAATGCATAAAGGGAATTTTAAATGTAGAAGACCTGGAAACTATTTATATGCAAATGAAGATGAGTAACCTGAGGAAACATTTTAGAGTAAAAGTGATGATGGGCTAGGATTTGTAGCCATAAAAGAAGATGCTCTTGATAAATAAATTAGAGAAGAGAAGGCTCTAATGTCCCAAGTAGAAAAGAAATATGATTGGATAATAAATAGTGGATGTTCATATCATACGACTAGTGATTTGAACAATTTGTTAAATTTAGGAATCATGAGGGAGGTATTGTTAGAGTTGGAAACAACGTAGCCTATCACATCATAGGGATAGGATCTATTACTCTTGATGGAAAAACTAACACTAAGGATGTTTTCTTTGTTGATGGTTTAAAGCATAACTTGTTAAGTGTTGGAAAGTTAGTGGATAAAGGTTATAAGTTGCAATTTATAGAGAATAATTGTATCATCAAACATAAGGATGGTAATTTGATTGGCACATGCACAAGATCTAGAGGTAATGTATTTCAGTTGAATCCTACTGAGATGACACGTTTGGTTTTAAAAGTGGATAACAGTTGGTTATGGCATGTTAGGATTAAACCATAGATTGAAATAATAAATACATGCAAATATAACCAATAACAAAAAATAATAGATCACATAGAAAAGAACACAAGACACCAATATTTAACTTGGTTCACCCAATCCCTGGGCTACATCCACCAAATAGCAAGTCCGATATTATTACGATCCAGTGATTACAACTTGGTTACAATTCGTAATCCCTTGTAGCTCAATACTACTGCAAGAACCAATTTCACATCACAACTTAATGAAAATACTTAACCCTAAGCCCTTTTAGACAAGTAATTTTATGCCTCTTTAGGGTTACAACATGTTGGTCATATGTCGGCCATATGTCGACCACAACATCGGCCATGGCCCAATTTTTTTTTAGGGTGATGCCCCAAACCCCAAAGAATTTATGAAGTATGTACAGTACTTTCCTGATCAGTCACCACAAACTAACAATCTCACACTTGGGGACTGATCAGGCTCTAGGACATTTTATTCTCCTCTTCTTGTGTCTTGGGACAAATCTCCTTAGTCAACTTCAAATGACTAGGTAAATGTGTGCTGACAACTTTAGAATTCTCCATAGAGAAATGTTGCAACACCTTCTCAACATAATCAACCTAAGGTAGCATCAATTTTCTATTTTTCCTATCTCTAAAAATCTTCATACCAAGGATTTGTTTTGCTGCCCCCAAATCCTTCATAGCAAATGCATGTGCTAATTGGCATTTCAGCCCCTTAATGTGATCCATGTTAGACCCAGTTACAAGCATTTCATCAACATATAAACATAAAATAATGTAGTTGTCATCATCCAACCTCTTAAAATAAACACAATGATCTAAATGACACCTATTTCATGGAGTAGCGACATAGCTATAGGATCAGTCTCCAAGTGGGAGATTGTTGTTTAGTGTGGAGCTTGATCAGTCCCCAAGTGGGAGATTGTTAGTTTGTGGTGATTGATTAGGAAAGTACTGTACATACTTCATAAATTCTTTGGGGTTTGGGGCATCCCAATTTTTTTTTTTGGGCCGTGGCGATGTTGTGGTCGACATATGGCCAAAATATGGCCGACATGTTGTAACCCTAAAGTAGCATAAAATTACTTGTATAAAAGGGCTTAGGATTAGATATTTTCATTAAGTGGTGATGTGAAATTGGTTCTTGTGGCAGTATTGAGCTATAAGGGATTACAGATTGTAATAAGGTTATAATCACTGGATCGTAATAATAATTACATGCAAATATAACCAATAACAAAAAATAATAGATCACATAGAAAAGAACACAAGACACCAATATTTAACGTGGTTCACCTAGTCCCTAGGCTACGTCCACCAAACAACAAGTTCAATATTATTACGATATAGTGATTACAACTTGATTATAATCTGTAATCCCTTACAACTCAATACTGCCGCAAGAACCAATTTTGCATCACCACTTAATGAAAATACCTAACCCTAAGCCCTTTTATACAAGTAATTTTATGCCGCTTTAGGGTTACAACATGTTGGCCATATGTCGGCCACAATGTTGGCCATGACCCAAATTCTTTTTGGGGTGATGCCCCAAACCCCAAAGAATTTATGAAGTATGTACAATAGTTTCCTAATCAATCATCACAAACTAACAATCTCCCACTTGGGGACTAATCAGGATCCACACTAAACAACAATCTCCCACTTGGAGATTGGTCTTGTAGCTATGTCACTACTCCATGAGGCTCCCACTAGATCAAACCACCCTGGACTTTACTATTGATTTATTCATGTTTAGTCTAAAAGACCAACCAAAGCTGAAGAGGAGTTTAGTTTCTCCCTTATTACTAACTTTGCAAACATATCTACTAGATTTTCATTTGTATGTATCTTATCCAACTTTAACTGTCCATCCTCCAAAACTGACCAAATGAAATCATACCTCAACTATTTGTGTTTGGTCTTTGAATGTAGAGCTGAATTCTTTGCAAGATGAATGGCACTAATCATCCCTTTGAGGATGTCCCAATTCTTCCAAGAAGAACTAAAACCATATCATCTTCTTGGTTACCTTTGTAGTAGCTACATACTCTACCTCTTTAGTGGATAAAGCATTAACCTTCTGTAACCTAGAAACCTAGCTCACGGCTGCCCCACCAACAGTAAAGACATAACCTGTAGTATTCCACTTGGTATCAATATTCTTAGCCAAATCTGTGTCAACATAGCCTTGTAAATTAGTAGTCGAGCCCCCAAAGTGTAAACACTTATTGATGTTCCTCTCAAATATCTAAAAATCCATTTGATGACATTCCAATACTCAATTCTTGGATGACTCATATACTTGCTAACGACTCCCACTGCATGTGCAATATCTGGCCTAGTACATACCATAGTATACATCAAGCTTCCTATAGTTGAAGCATATGGTACCTTGGACATATTATCCTCCTCTTCTTGTGTCTTGGGACACATCTCCTTAGTCAACTTCAAATGACCAGGTAAAGGTGTGCTAACAACTTTAGCATTCTCCATAGAGAAAATTGCAACACCTCAAACTAATCAGCCTGAGATAGTGTCAATTTTCTATTTTTCCTATCTCTGCAAATCTTCATACCAAAGATTTTTTTTGCTGCCCCCAAATCCTTCATAGAGAATGCATGTGCTAATTGGCATTTCAACCCCTTAATGTGATCCATGTTAGACCCAGCTACAAGCATATCATCAACATATAAACATAAAATAATGTAGCTATCATCATCCAACCTCTTAAAATAAACACAATAATCTGAATGACACCTATTGTATCCATGCTCATGCATAAAACTATCAAATTTCAAATGCCATTGCCGAGGTGCTTGCTTCAAGCCATATAAACTTTTCTTCAATTTGCACACTAAGTTCTCCTTACCTTTGACCGCAAATCTTTGTGGCTGCACCATATATATCTCTTCATCCAAATCACCATGAATAAAGGTTGTTTTAACATTAAGCTACTCTAAATATAAATCTTCAGTGGCCACAAGACTTAAAATAGTATGGATAGAAGTCATCTTAACAACAAGAAAAAATATCTCATCAAAATCAATTCCTTTTTTCTATGCAAATCCTTTCACAACTAACCTAGCTTTAAATATTTTCTTACCTCCTTCCTCTTCTTTCAACCTATAAAACCACTTATTCTACAAATCTCTTTTACCAGTGGGCAACTTGCATAAATCCCATGTCTGATTCTTCAACAAAGAGTCCATTTCATCTTTCATTGTAGACTCCCACTGAATCTTAGTATCCACCTGCACAAATTCATCATAACATTTAGGTTCACCAACATCAGTAAGTAAAATTGAATACAAAGAGTGGTTGTTACACATCATGAGGAATGACTGGAACATCAGCTTTTGGAGTATCATCCAGCACTACATAATCATCTTCTTTCTTCTCATGTTGCTGCAACGGATCTTTGTACAACACTTTCTCATTGAATATGACATCCCTATTTCTTATAATTTTTTGATTTTCAATATCCCAAAGCCTATAACCAAATTCATTAATGCCATATCCAAAAAATACACATTTCTTTGACTTAGCTTCCAGCTTGGTTCTATTTTCAGAATCTATGTGAGCAAATGCTTCATAGCCAAAGGTTTTGAGAAAAGAATAACTCACCTTCTTACCACTCCATGCTTCCTCTGGAATACCACAACCCAAAGGAGTAGAGAGACCTCTATTAATAAAATATATAGTAGTATTGATAGCCTTTTCCCACATGTGTAAGGGCAACCCAGCATGCAACCTCATGCTCCTTGCACCTTCCATTATAGTCCTATTCATGCGTTCAACCACTCCATCTTGTGGAGTCCTTGGAACAATTTTTTGTCTACGAATACCATTAGTGGAGAAATAATCTTCAAATTCATGACTGCAATACTCACCACCATTATTAGATCTAAGAAATTTTAATTTCTTACCAATCTCATTTTCAACCAAGCATTTCCATTTCTTAAAAGCTTGAAATACATTAGATTTTTGTCTAAGGAAATAAACCCATACTTTTCTAGTTGTGTCATCAATAAATGTAACATAATAATGAGAGCCACCAAGGGAAGATACCTAAGTTGGTCCCCATACATCTGTATGCACAAGCTCCAATTTCTCCTTTTTGTTTTCCTTCCCAATTTTTACAAAACTCACTCTCTTTTGTTTTCCATACACACAACTTTCACAGAAATCCATATTAACACATTTCAGACTTGGTAAAACTTTCTTTGAATGAAGTACTTTCATACCTTTCTCACTCATATGCCCAAGTCTATTGTGCCACAGTGTTGTATTAGAATCTACAACAACTATTTGTTCTCCCTGCTCAACTGCATCAATTGTTCTTGAACATTCATTTTTCTCTGAAACAATTAAAGTAGAAGGAACAATATGACCCGTACAAAGATATAAGGTGTCTACTTTCACACCTTTTGCTACTACAAGGGAACCTTTTGAAACCTTCAAATTTTTATCATTAAAAGTAACTACACAACCCTCATCACCGAGTTGCCCTACTAAAATTAAATTCCTACTCAACCTTGGAACATGTCTTACCTCATGTAGTAGCCAATGATTCCCATTCTGCAACTTAATCTTAATTTTTCCCTTTCTAACAATCTGACAAGGTTCATTATCCCCCAAATAAACAAGCCCAAAATTCTCTTGGACATAATCAATGAAATAACCTCTATGAGGTGTAGCATGAAATGAAGCACCAGAATCTAAAAGCCATGAATCATCAACACTTTCTAAAGATAGAAGCAAAGCATGCTCTTTGGATTTGTTACTTACCACATTTGCCTCCTTGTCTCCATCTGGTTTATATCCTTCATTTTTCTTTTGATTCCAACAATCTTTCTTTTTGTGCCCTAGTTCCCACAGTACTAGTAGTCATTCAGTCCTCTCAATTGAGACCTCCTTCCCTTTGACTTTCCTCTTGATTTCCCACAATTTCTAGAATTACTTCCTCTCTCAATCATTCTACCCTTGCTTTGTGCATTCAAAGCACTTCCTGATGCATATCCACTTGAGGATTTCCTACTAGTGTCCTTACTCAAAATAACACCGATCACATCATCATATTTTAGGGTACTAGATCCAGGAACAAAATTACTCACAACCATTACCAAACCTTCTAGCTTTCAGGCAAATAACACAAAATCAAGAGAGCCCTAATTTATTCTTCAAAATTGATACCCATAGAAGATAACGAACTAGTAATAGTATTAAACTCATTTAAATGATCTGCAATATATCCACCTTCTACCATTTTCATATTAAATAAATGCTTCATGAGAAATACCTTGTTCGAAGCGAAGGGCTTTTCATACAATTTCGCTAGGGTTTGCATCAATTCTTCTATTGTCTTTACTTTTGTAATATTAAATGCCACTGATGGTGCCAGACATAATCCAATGCTTTGAAGTTCCTTTTTGTCCAATAGATCTCATTCATCATTTGAAATAGATCCCTGATTCTTGGCTTTGCCTTCTAACAGCGTCTATAAATCCTTCTGATAAAGACAGTCTTCCATTTGCATCTTCCATAACTAGAAGTTCTACCCATTAAACCTATCAACCCTCAGCTTACCCTTGTCTTCCATTGCTCCCACTCAACCATGATACTCCCACTCAACAATGAAACTTTCCTGCAGAGGATAACTGAAAAACAACCTTGCTCTGATACCACTTGTTAGGATTAAACCATGGACATAAATAACAATTACATGAAAATATAAGCAAGAAGAAAAAATAATAGATCACACAGAAAAGAACACAAGACACCAATGTTTAATGTGGTTCACCCAATCCTTGGGCTATGTCCACCAAACAACAAGTCCGATATTATTACGATCTAGTGATTACAACCTGATTACAATCTGCAATCCCTTACAACTCAATACCACCATAAGAACCAATTTTGCATCACCACTTAATGAAAATACCTAACCCTAAGCCCTTTTATACAAGTAATTTTATGCCACTTTAGGGTTACAACATGTCGACCATATGTTGGCTACAACGTCGGCCACGACCCAAATTTTTTTTTCAGGGTGATGCCCCAAACCCCAAAGAATTTATGAAGTATGTACAATACTTTCTTGATTAGTCACCACAAACTAACATGGCATAGAAGGTTCTATCATATAAACTTTGATAACATAGTGAAGGTTAGTAGCACATTTGCAATTAGAGATTTTCCTAAGACAATGAAGCCTACTAATGTTGTTTGCAAAGAATGTGCCATGGCTAAGTAGATGAAGGTATGATTCCTAAGTAAGAAGTTTACTATTATAGAGAAGCTAGAGATTGTTCATATAGATCTAAGTGATCCTACCAAGACAAGTGGATTCTATGGAGAAAGATATTTGAGTATTTTTGTTGATGATTTCACTATAATGATGTGGGTGGCATTTCTTAAAGAGAAATTTGAAGCATTTGAGAAATTCAAGATATTTAAGAATAGAGTTGAGAATGAATTTGGTGTTAAATGCTTGAGATTAGATAGAGGAGGATGGTTTACTTCTAGAGAGTTTAACATGTTTTGTGAAGAGAATGGAATTAAGAGACAATTATCATCACCTAAGACCCTTGAGTAGAATGGATTAGTTGAAAGGAGAAACATATCAGTATTAGAGGTAGAAAGAGCAATGATATTTAGGAATGATGTGTCCAAGACATTTTGGAGAGAAGCAGTCAATACAATAGTGTACTCCATGAACAAAGAACATATTAGAAAGGGTATGAATAAGACTCCTTATGAATTATGGTTTGGTCATACACCTTCAGTAAAGTATTTCACAATTTTTGGAAGCAAGTGTTATATAAAGAGAGATGATGATGTTGGTAAGTTTGATTCAAGAAGTGATGAAGGTTTGTTTCTTGGTTATTCATTGGAAAAAAAAGCTTACATATGTTCTAATCATAGAACTAAGATAATTGTTGAGTTTGCAAATGTAAAAGTTGATGAGAAATTTGAAATTAAGGAAAAGATGATGGATTAAATTTTGATGAGGAAGACGAAAATCCTAGAATGGTTAGAGAGAATGTAGAAGTTTTCCTTGAGACTAACAATGATTTGTAGAAGGATTTACAAATTGTTGAGCAAGGAGGATAACAAAGATTTGAACCAAGAGAAGAAATAAGAGTTGAGTTAGCAACTCCTACTCCTAACAAGAACCTAACAAAGAATCACCCTCTAGAGCAATAATTGGAAGAAAAGACAAAGGAGTGATGAAAATAAATAAAGTTAATGAGGAATTATGTTTAATTTCTTAAGTTGAACCTAAGAGTGTAGATGAGGCATGCAAAGATGATAATTGGATTCAAGAAATGAAGGAAGAACTAGACCAGATTGTGAAGAATGACACATGGGAATTGGTTCCTAGGCCTAAAGACAAGAATGTTATAAGAACTAAATAGGTATAAAGAACTAAATAGGTATATAGAAACAAGATGAATGAACAAGGTGAAGTTGTGAGAAAGAAAGCTAGACTGGTATGCAAAGACCATTCACAGCAAGAAGGAATAGATTATAAGGAAACATATACCCATGTAGCTAGAATGGAAGCAGTGAGATTTTTTTGGCTTATGAGACAAATAAGAAGTTCAAAGTGTATCAGATGGATGTCAAATCAACCTTTTTTAATGGAGAACTTGAAGAAAAGGTTTATATTGAGAGGATTGAAGGATTTCCTTTGATAGAAGACAAGGATATGGTATGTAGATTGAAGAAAGCTTGATATGGTCTAAAACACACACCTAGAACTTGGTATGCAAGGTTGGACAAGTATTTGGAAAAGCTTGCATTTGCTAAAGGTACAACAGATAACAAATTGCACTTGAAAGAAATTGAGAACAATTTGTTGATAATAGTGATCTTTATTGATGACATCATTTTTGGAGGCAATAATGCAACAAGTGATAAGTTTGCTAAAGAAATGATGGATAACTTTGAAATGAGTATGATAGGAGAGATGAAGTTCTTTCTAGGTTTGCAGATTGTGCAAAAAAATGTTGGAATTTTTATATCACAAGCTAAGTATTTAAAATATTTGGCTTGGAAAATTATAAACTTGTTGGTACACCAATGATAATTGGTCATAAGTTATATAGTAACAATAAGACACCTACAATTGAGCAGAAGAAGTACAGATCCATGATTGAAGGTTTACAATATTTAACTCACACTAGATTAGATATAAAAAATGCAGTTGGGATTTTGGCTAGATTTCAAGTTGATCCTAAGGAGTATAATTATGGAGCAGTAAAGAGGATATTCATATACTTAAGTTGGTCGAAGACTTGGAGTAGATGATTGACATTATGAGGCCTTTGTCATTGATGTCAATGGGGGAGAGAAAGCATGATAAACATCTCCTAAATATGGGGGAGAGAAGTGTGAAATATGGGAGGGAAGTGTGACAACATCCTCTAGATGAATGGGGGAGAGATAGATGAGCATATCTATATTAAGGAGATTTAGAAATACATATAAGTAAGAAAAAGGAATATCTCTATGACGGAGATACTCAACATGAAGAGTTATGATATATGGGGGAGGAGCTAAAAGTTATTTAGCGCATGAACAACTGATGCCAATCCTAAAAGATACAAAATGGAGCATTGTTCTAGAGGATTTCAGATTTGATTGATGAAGAGGATTTGAAAAGATGAGAACATAATCAACAACAAAGTGTTGTTTGGTATTCTTGGAGCTTAGATGTTTTTCATCTATGTTTCCATCAATTCCAAAGGGGGAGATTGTTAGCATGAATGGTGATGGTATTCCTTTGGGGGGGGGGGGGGGGGGTATCCTAAGCATTGGAGAACATGTGGTAGTATTGACATGTTTCATTCATGACTATGTTTTTCATTGATGTCAACATAGCAGTAATTTTGTGAAGATTGAAAAAGTAGCAGACAAAGATCATTGTTGTATGGATAGAGGTTTGATGTTTAGGTGTCATACAGTTAAGGAAATGTTCCTCATTCTATCTTGATGATGAGGTTAAGTGTGTATAACATAAGTCAAAGATATACATAAGATATACGTGATTTATAAAGAGCTGTACAAAGACAGAGTACTTGAAAGTAGTTTCTAATGTTTATTTTGTATCTCCTAATAGAGATATAATCATGGTACATGAAGTTATAAAATGATAGAGGATAGTCTAATTATAACATTAATGAGTTTGTAAAGTATGGAATAACATGTGTGAGAAGTTACAAAGACTATGAGCCGATAGTGTTGTATGTTTGCAATATAATTAATTATATTATTGTGGTCCTATTATAATTATTTGGGAAAGCCTCAAAGCCAATTCAAAGAATTTCTTTAGGATGTAGTATAAAAGAAAGTGTTTTCCTTGATTGTAAAGTGTGATTATCATGTGATTCAAGTGCAAAGTGTGTGAACAAGAAGTAGAGGATTTGGTAAATGTGAGTAAGCAATCCAAGGGATTATTGGATGCAAAGTTTGTGATTTGGTATCGAGATTAGAAGGAGAAGAAGTTTGGTTGATAGGACAGAGGAAGAGGAAGAAGAAGTACACTTAAATGTTATTATTCTACAAGGAATAATACAAAGATCATTTGAATAGTGGGTTCTTTGGTCTTGCCCCTGAAGCAATTTGGATAATGGGTCCATCTGCCTTCTACAACTCCTAACAGGGTTAAAATCTCCTAATAGGGATTCAAATTCTCCTAACAAGGAATAATATATACTAAATGTTTTCATAGACTCCTAACATGGTCCATCCTTTAACAAGGAATATCTATCTTAGTACACTATCTTATGGCTACCATCCTCACTAGGGTTTTGATCAAGGGTTTCCATAGTTAACATATCTGGTGTTATTGTGTATGAGTATCTTGTTATGGTTGCTAATTATATTTCTTATATGGTTAAGGTTTAATAAGGTTGATAATTGTGATAATATTTGGATAGTTGATTCACTGCCCCCCCCCACTCAGTTATATTAGTGGACTATATATTCTAACAAGCTCTTCACCACCTTTGCTAACCTCTTCAAGTTTAGCCCTTGTACCTCCTTAAATATTTAATTCTCATCTTTTTCCACTTAAACATCACCATAGATATTATGGTTTGGTCAAACTCATTGAGCCCTTCCATCATTTTATCTCCTCTTTTATCTTCTAGAAACTTCTCCAAACTTTTCCTTGAATTCATACATAGAAACACTCAAAAATAGTTTCCCTTGAATTAAGTACTTTAGGTCATCCATGCTTATCTTCAATACACTTTCCATATTCCAAGAAATCAACTGTGTCTATTGGAAATCATGATTTCCTCATAATCTGTTAAATGCTATCCCTCAGCCAACACTGTGCTCTGACACTCGGTCATCACTAAATTGTTGGGTCACTACTAATTGTTATATTTGGCACATTTAGTGATAATCAATATTGATATTCAGTCGACACTGTATTTTTCTTGTCTTATATTGTCACTCAGTCAAGTCTAGCATCGCTCATCACAACCTTCAAGTTACTTAATCTTCCACTCTTTTGTTTGGTTAAGCCTATGCATTTGGTCATTCCTTGATCACTTCTTCTAGGCTTTAGTACAACTGTCTTCTTTATTTAGGTTATGATTGAACAATCACTTTGTCTTGTCAAAGTCCAATCGAACAACTTCCTATTGTAGTTCCTCATAACTCAACCTTTCCTCTAGCTCATTTTGTTACATCCTTCTTCTCAAATCCTCTTTATCAATCATCTTGATATGGCACTCTAATCTCATAAAAAATGGTCTTACCAATTAGGTTTGACATCAATGACAACATAACAATTGTTCCTATTGTAGTTTCCAACAATCTCCCTCTTTGGTATTGTTGGCAATACCTCTAGTTTCTATGCAATCCAAAACATGTAATTGCTTCGAGCACCTCCCTTTGTGTTCATATCAAATTCTCATTAATATATTTAGTTTCATTCATATTATCATCTTAGTGTCCAACAATCTCCCTTTTTAGTTCCATTATGATTCTCATCCATGCAACTCTAATATGCAACACATAAACTACCTCTATTACTCCATGCAAATCTGATATGCAACACACAGACTCCCTCTATCATATTTATTACAAATATTAATCTTTCCTTGGATGTATTTAATTTGGGATATTTCAAGGATCCCTACATGTAGTTTGTCCTCTTGTACACATGTAGAGGACATGCCATTTACTTCATTTACTTGTCCTTTAGCCCACATGTGAGGACAACTCATTTTATAATTCCTTTTATAAAGGAAATTAGTTTATCCTCTTTAAGAGTATCTTGACACTTTGCATATAGTTATTATGAATGTGGCATTCATAGAAATGGGAGCTAGACATGTGACCACATGCAACTCCTTTCTCATCTCTATAAAATAGATGATTCTTTCTCATTCTTCTTTACACATCACATTGATGTTATTACAATGAGATATTTTGCTCCACTATTCTCTCTTTCCCTCTCTCTGTCCCTCTCTTTCTCTCTCTTCTCTAGGATTTTTGCCTTCATTCATAATACTCACAAGGGGTTTTCTTTGCTTTCCCCTTTCAGATCCTTTGTCTCCTTGTTGCTCTACTTTGGTGTATGCTCTTGGAAGTTGTTAATTTCATGGTAACATTTCTTCTCACTCAACTCACTTGGATTGATTTTGTTTTCCTTGCTCTCATTTACTTTTATTACATGGTATTAGAGCTTGGTTACTAATCTTTGTTTTGAGTTTTAGTGTTGAAGGTTTTCATTCATTGGAGCTCACTTATTTGGAGATGTTTGTTGAGAGAAGATGTTTGTGGCTCTAGCTCATTCTAACTCTTTGTGTGTGTAGTTTTTTATTGTTTTATCTATTATTTTATACTAACCCCCTTTGGAAGGTGTGCCGCTAGAGGGCTGATATTTACTTAAAGGTTTTTTCCTCTTGTTTTGGAAGGCTTGCCGCTAAAAAAAGATGAGCTTACTTCTAATTTAATTGTTGCAGGATGAATATCTCTTTTTTTAAGAAAGCCTAATCCATTGCTTGTAGGCTACATTGATTCTTCTTATATTATTCATTTTCCAGTGACCTTGTAGTTTTTACATATATTAAAGTTTTACACTATAGATATTACCTGGCATTTAGATTTATTGAAACTAAAACTATATATATATATCACTCAAATAAAATTGAAACTAAATTAGACCTTTAACCATATCTCTATGTCCTCTCTATTGTTCTTATCTCTTGCATCATTTTTCTCTCTTATCGCTTGCTTTCATTATTAGGATATGCATTTTTTCCTATATCTATTCATAGCCTGTTTTCTTAGGCAACTTAGTTACTAAATCTATTTTATTAGTTCTTTTTGTTTTGCGTTTAGATTGTTTGGGTTCCCCCCAAACACATCTTCTTTCACCATCCTCCCCTCTTTTTTGGTTGTTGTTCCCTTATCATTTCTAAGACTTGGATTGGCTCTCCTTTCCTTGATATCTAATTGCATGAATCTTAAAACTTTTATCTTTTCTCTTTGTGCTTTCATCATTTACTCCAAGATCTTGCCTTAGTTTCATACCTCTAAACTATTTTAGTGTAAGCATCCATGACATCCTTAGGCTCCCTACAACGCACATATCTCCTAATTGATGTCATTGACTGAGAATCAATCACACGTGCCTCCCTTTCTTTCCATCTTTTATTTTTTTCCCATAAGTCCACCACCTTTTATTTTCTTTGCCACTTCTACCTTCATTTGCATTTTTTTCTATTGCTCTAAGGTTGTCTCTCCCCTAGTGCTGCCTATTCTATCTTTTTTCCCTTGTGCATGTTCCTTCTCTAAGTTATTTTTAGTGTTGCTTGTCTATCCCACTCTCAACACCAAGGTGTTTTTTTTTTACAACTCATTCTTTGTCCTTGTCAAAGACATTTCTTGCAATGTCTGTGAGAGGCATTTTATCTTACCTTTTTCCTACTCTTGTTAGTGGACTTATTGACATTATTTCTTGCAATCTCTGTGAGAGGCAACTTACTAAATCTATATTTTAATTTTATTAGGTATCTTTCATTGTTTATTAGTAAGCTACTGTTATTATTATTCTTGTTTAGTTACTTTATATCTAGCGCTTTATCTCTCTATCTAACATTTTAGTAACTTCATTTATCATTGTCTAATTCCTAATATTGTATACATGAAGTAAAGATTTAAGCCTTTTCATTAAATTTTTAATTTAAGCCTTCTATGTGCGAGTTTCATTAAATCTATAAAATTTAATTTTTTTAAAAATTTAAAAAACCTATTTCAAGTTATTAGATATTTAACTTTTTTTAACTACTCATTCTTGGTTATTTAAATAAGGGGGGCATTTTTTTCCTAATCATGTCAACCTTAATTCCAGAGACTAAACTTAATAGTTCTAATTATCACTCATGGAAAACATACTTTTCCTTTATTTTTTTTGTTTTAAACACTTGTTAGATGTTGCAATAGATGCTTCTGTTGAGCCTGGTGCAACCACCACCCAAGATGAACAAGATGCTTGAAAAACAAAAATTGAAGAAGCTTTAGGATTAATTGGTATTTCCATTATTCCAGATTTATATGTTTTAATTGCTAATTGTTCTAAAGCTCATGAAACATAGTCAATTTTGCAAACTACTTATGACAATGCGGTTGAATCCCACAAAATTCTATTGCAGGATCAACTTGAAGATCTTAGCTATATGGACTTCAAAACTATTGATGAATTTCTTTTAAAATTTGATGGTCTTAAAAGTCACTCGATTGGTTTAGGTGTTCAATTAGCTGATATTCATTTGATTCATATTATTCATAAAAAGTGTCTTCCTAGACAATTTCAACAATTTATAACTAATATTCATGCTCAACTTGTTATTCCTAGTTTATTTACTAAATTGACTTATGTTATCTTTCAAAACTTATTGTGTCAAGAAGAATATAAGATAATTCAATTTGGTACTCTTAAATCAAATGAACATGCTTTTATGTCTAGGAATTCAAATAATAACTTTCATTCAAATAATAATAATCATAATCATAATAACCATAATCATAACCATAACAACTCTGATCATTCAAATAATAAATCTAATGTCAAACGTAATAATAATAATCATAATAATTCCAACTCTCATAATAATAATCAAACAACTCATTCAAATTCCAAACGTCATTGTACTTATTGTGGTAAAGATGCTCATGTTGTGAATAATTGTTCCAAAAAGAAAAGTGATAAAAAACCCATGAACAACAATAATCACCATAAAAAATGAAATCATAAAAAAAGTAATTCTAATGGTTCTAATTCTCTACATGATTTTACTTGTGGTTATAATATTTCTAAATCATTAGGATGGATTGTGGATAGTGGCTCTTCTCAACATGTTACTTCTCATAAGGAAGTGTTTGATTCTTTGCAACCTAATTTAGCTAACATTGCAATTCAATTAGATAATAATCATACTTGTAAAGTTGAAGATTTAGGTGATCTATGTTTTCCTAATGGAAAATTGCATGATGTTTTTTATGTTCTTAATTTGAAAACTAATCTTCTTTCCATCACAAATTTATATCTAGAATATAAAGTTGAATTCTATAAGGATATGTGCTATGTGATTGATCCTCAAACTAATCAAGTTGTTGCCAATGCTAAAATGGATTATGATAAATTATTTAAATTTCATGAATTTGATATTTCAAGGTATTCTTTACATACCTCTATTGATTTCAATATATGGCATGAAATACTTGGCCATTTAAATTTTGATTATATTACTTCGATGCAAAAAGAAAATATGGTTGATGGATTGCCTCAAACTATTCGCTCCAAAATTGTTTGCATTGGTCAAGTATGAGTGGTAAGTGTTGAAGATATGGTTGAAAAAGATCATTTTTGAGAGAGATTGTTGAAGAAGAACATGTATTTCAACCATTTTTTTGTCATTGATGTCCAACCTGCTATTTTGCTAGTAAGACAACTACGTATAAGATTCAAGTACTATCACTTAGTTGATTGATGAAGAGGATTTGATCAATAAGACGTAACAAAAGCACCTAGAGGAAAGATTGAGTTATGATTATGTAATGAAGTACAAGGATCATTTAAGACAATGATGACATGATGTATTGTTAACCTACTTAAGGTTACAAATGTTGGCCACACTAAATTTTTTTAGAAGAACAAGTTACATAAGGTTTGTCTACCAAGCTTGACTGAGTGGATAGTAAGTGTCAAGAAAAGTTAGTGCAAGCCGAACAGAAAGTCAGTTGGAGCCAAGTGAAAGAAAATTCTAATCAATGCTGAGAAAAACAATTGATGTGGAGTAAAGTTTAGTTGATGCTGAGTGATTTTATAGTTGATGTCAAGCAATGCAGTATGTGCCAAGCATCGGATGGTTGATAATGCAAAGCTACTGCATTATTTTAAAGATCAAATATTTGCCGAATCTAAGTTGAAAAGTTTGTTTTATTGAAACTTGTGAACCAAAAGCAAGATAAGGTCGATGAGCTGGTGGCACAGAACTTGATGTAAACTATTTTTAGGTAAATTCAAATAGATTCTAGGAGAAGTTTCTAGAAGAGATACAAGATATAGGGTAGATACATTGTATCCTACCTAATCCATCTGAAACCTAATTTTGATGATGAAAAATGAGCAGGAAAAAATCCTAATTTCTTATTTATAGGAATGTCTGATCATGAAGAAAAGTTGTCATGTGCGAGAACCTAAGAAAGAGAAGGAGTTAAGGGTTTTTCTTCATCAAGTAACCTAAGAGAAGAGTCTGCAATGAAATGCTAAGCAAGAAGGTTTAAGGAGATGAATGCTTGAAGGGTGAACAAGTTGTCAGAGCTGCAAAGTATGAAGGCTAAATAGAATTGAGGATTGAACAAAGATATGAAATCTGTAAGAGAAGTTGTAAGTTGTATCAAATCAAAGCTCTACTATTACTCTCTAACAATTGTATCAGTCTAGGGTAAATCCTTTGGATTAAGGTTGACCTAATAGTCATTTGTAAATCCTTTAATTGGGTGGCATTCCAAAGTGAATGGCCTAAAGTCCTCTAACAAGGCTCACTTCTAACAGGGTGATTGAAATCCCTTAATCGAGTCACATTTAACAGTGTGTATTGTAACCTTTAAGAGGGTTGGTCTTTCACAGGGCACCACTTCAGAAGAGTGAAAAGGAGTAGCATGTTACTGGTGTTTTTTCCCAAATTGGGTTTCCACGTAAATCATTGTGTCAAGTGTGTTGATGAATCTATTGTGTTTCATGTTTTACATTTTTGCAAGTTGATTTGACAGTAACATACAAGTTTTAGGGACTGCATAATCTTAATGGATGCATGTATGGGTATGAATGTTTTATGGGTTCACTAAGCTATGAAAAGTTTTATTTCTACATCTATACCTAGGATAACTAATTCACCCCCCCTCACAGTTATTCAAAATTATTCCAACAGTAAGATACATAGGGAGCCCTTCCCAAGTGGTAAATCATTGAGGGTAACTCATACGTTGTACCTAGTCCATAGTGACCTTTTGGGTCCCATGGAGAATAACTCCATCCAAGGTTCTTGTTATGCATTTAATTTTGTTGATGATTTTTCAAGGAGAACTTGGATCTATTTTTTGCATAGCAAAGACCAAGTTCTTGATATTTTTATTGAACTTCATTTATACATTGAAAGGAAATCCAATTTTAAGCTTAATATTTTTAGAACTGATAATGAGAGGGAATATGTGAACAATTCTTTTCATTCTTATTTATAATTATGTGGAATTAAAAATGAGCTTACTATTCCTTATACACCACAACAAAATGGTGTGGCAAAAAGAAATCATAGGACCATTTTTGAAATGGCTAAATGTATGCTACATTCTAAGAATATACATTATAAGTTTTTTACTGAAGCTATGTCTTGTGCCACTTATTAATAGGACTCCTACCAAAGCTCTCAAGGATATTACTCATAAAAAAGCTTGGTCTGGTAGGAAGCCTGATTTACATCACTTGAGGATTTTTGGATCTATTGCTTATGTTCATACTCCTAAACAAAAAAAGACATAAATTAGATCCTAAGTATTCTCCTTATTATTTTGTTGGGTATGATGAAAATACTAAGGGTTATAAAGTTTATGATTCTACTACTAACAAAGTGCAAGTTGCAAGAGATGTTTGTATTGTAGAAAGTGGAGTTCATGATTGCTCTGATGCACAAGATGTAGAATTTAGTGTCACTAAAATAATACTATTGAAGGACCAAGATCCTTATCTAAACCCTACTCCTACTCTTAACCCTCCTCCTAAAGCACTTGTTGTTACTCTGCTTCCTTCTCATGCTAGTAATGATAATTGTATTGCTACTAATAATGCTTTTATAGATAATGATTCTTCTTCTAGTGATGATTCTATTACTACTAAGAGAAAACCTAAATGGGCTCAAGGATTACTTAATGAAAGTGATGATTATATTACTATATTTGGTGGACTTAAACCTAGGAAGATTAATTATTGTAATTATGCTTTGATGGCTTCTATTAAACCTAGGAGGATTGATTATTGCAATTATGCTTTGATGACTTCTAATATGAATTCTAATGAACCTAAGTCTTTTGATCAACCTAACTCTCAACCTCATTGGAAACAAGCCATGCAAGAGGAATATGATTCTTTAATTGCTAATCAAACTTGGGATTTAGTTACTTTACCTCAATGTAAGAATTTAGTTTCATGCAAGTGGTTATATAAAATCAAGTTGAATGCTAATAATTAAATTAGTAAGTTTAAAGCTAGATTAGTTTCTAGAGGAATTTTTGAAATTAAAGGATTAGATTATAATGAAACTTTTTCCCCTATTGCTAAAATTCCTTCTATCAAACTTTTTGTTGCTTTAGCTTCTAAAATGAATTGGCCTATTCATCAAATGGATGTTAAAAGTGCCTTCTTAAATGGTGTTTTACATGAAGAGAACTATATGGCTAAACCCCCTGGTTTTGTTAAAAAGGGTAGTGAAAAGATGGTTTACAAATTGAAAAAATTCATTTATGGTGTCAAACAATCACCTAGAGAAGGTATTCTAAGATAAATTCTTTCTTTATTTCTCAAGGATTTTCTAGAAGTAAAAATAATCGTAACTTATACATCAACCATACTCAAGATGATATTATCATTGTTATTCTTTATGTGGATGATTTGATTCTTACTTCTAGTTCAAATACTTTAATTTCTAATATTAAATTTCAACTTAAACAAAAATTCTAAATAACTAATTTAGGTATTTTACATTACTTCTTAGGCATGCAAATTTTGCAAACTCCTAAGAGTATTTTCTTTCTAAAAGCAAGTATGCTCATGATTTTTTGGAAAAAATTAAAATGAATGATTCTAACCATGTTTCAATTCCATGTGAATTAGCAACTAAGTTAATGGCTGATATGAATACTCCTTTTGTTGAAGAAACATTTTATAGACAACTAGGAGGAAGTTTGAATTATTTAACTCTTACTGGACCTGATATTGCTTATAGTTGCTGGTTTAGTTTTAAGATTTATGTTTAAAGCTCAACAAACACATTTTTAAAGTTGCTTAAATAATATTAAGATATATCCAAGGCATCATTAATATGAGATTATTTTATGATGCAAATTTTGATTTTACTTTACAAGGCTATACTGATTTTGATCTAGGTGGAGATCCCAATGATGAGAAATCTACTTATGGAAATTGTTTATTTGTTGGTTCAGGTGCAATTTCTTGGAAAAGTATAAAATAACATTCTATTTCTCTTTGCTCAACTGAAGCTGAATACAAAGGTTATACTAATGCATCTAAGGAGGCTTTATGGCTTAGAAGGATTCTTGAAAATTTGGGTCTACCTCAACAAGGACCTACTCCATTATATTGTGACAATTAAAGCACCATTGCCTTAGCAAAAATTCTAGTTTTTCATACAAGGACAAAAAATATTTCTCTTCAACATCACTTCATTAAAGAACAAGTTGAAGACAAGCAAGTTACACTTCTTTATTGCAAGGGTGAAGATCAAGTGGCTAATATTTTGGAAAACCACTCTCTAAAGAAAGATTTCAATTTCATTATAACAATTTGGGTTTACAATCCCTTGATGTAAGCTCCCCAAATAAAGATTTGGGGGGGGGGCGGGGGGTGTTATAAATATTAATCTTTCCTTGGATATGTTTAATTTGGGATATTCCAAGTATCCCTACATGTAGTTTTTCCTCTTGTACACATGTGGAGGACATGTCATTTACTTGTCCTCTAGTGCACATGTGAGGACAACTCATTTTATAATTCCTTTTATAAAGGAAATTAGTTTATCCTCCTTAAGAAAATCTTGACATTTTGCACACACTTATTATGAATGTGGCATTCCTATGAATGAGAATTACATATGTGATCACATGCAACTCCTTTCTCATCTACATAAAAGAGAAAATTCTTTCTCATTCTTCTTTACACATCACATTAATGTTATTGTAATCAGATATTTTTGTTCACCTCTCTCTCTCTCTCTCTCTCTCTCTCTCTCTCTCTCTCTCTTCTATAGGCTTTTTGTCTTCATTCATAATACTCACAAGGGGTTTTCTTTGCTTTCCCCTTTCAAATCCTTTATCTCCTTGTTTCTCTACTTTGATGTATGCTCTTGGAAGTTATTTATTTCATAGTAACATTTCTTCTCACTCAACTCACTTGGATTGATTTCATTTTCCTTACTCTCATTTACTTTTCTTAAAATATCATATCATGAAATCAATCAACTTCCTTTTTAATGTGGCAACAACTTGCATATATTCTCCCTCTTTTCAACATCTCTTAACTTCTTCATGAATAACTCTTCAAATGGTAATTGTATATTATCTCCCTCACTTACATTCTCTCCCTCTTTGACAATAATCCCAAAGACACTTCATCTTTCTAATACATCTTTACCATGTAGATATCTTCATGTCAATACTTCTAAATCTTATTCACAATCTTTCATATGTTCTTATGATTGACACAAAGTTATGTTCTTCTCATTTCACTACTTTAAGCAACTCCTAAAGTTCTGTATCAACTTGTAGGATAGTCTGATTCACACATTTGATGTAGAGCTCCATCTAAGCTTAAGCTACTTTAGCTAGGGGAGTCACCCCTAATTTACCTCTTAGATACTCATGTGCATCCTTAGGTAAAACCTTACTAAAAATATTAGCTATTTGCTCCTCAATATTCACATATTCCAATCTCACTTCTTTATCTTGAACCAACTCTCTCAAGTAATGATACTTAATAGAAATATACTTGGTATTTGTGTGCATCACATGATTCTTTGATATATTAATAGAAATTATGTCATTACAGTATATAATAATAGGATCAATGATCTCTTTCTTCATCCCTTTTAACAATTGCTTGATCCACATAATGTTCAAAAAATTCACTGTTGCTTCTACATATTCCACTTCTACTCTTGATTGTGAAATGTAGTTTGGCTTCTTACTTTTCTAATAAAAGATTCTTTTTCCTAGAAAAAAAGCTCCACGACTTGTACTTTTTCCTTCATCAAAACTGCCTCCCCAATCCACATCTATATACACTTTATTTCAAACTTATTTTTCTTCTTGTAATATAGACCATAGTCTTTGTTCCTTTAAGATATCTCAATATTCTTTTCACTGTCATCATGAGATTCTCCTAAGGATTTGCAAGAAGTCTTTCAAAAATCCCAATTTCCAATGCAATACTAGGTCTACTATGAACAGCATATTGTATCTTTCCAATCATTGATTTGTATAATGTCTGGTTCACATTAGTAGAATCATCATTGTTAGATAGATTATGTCTTGTAGCCATAGGTGTGTTGACTGGTCTTGAGTCTTCCATCAAAAAAATTTTCAGTACCTACTTGACATATTTTGATTGAGTAATGTAGATACCTTGCTTCATCTAATATACTTGTAAACCAACAAATAATTTGATCTTGCCAAACATAGACATTTCAACTTCCTTCTACATCTCATTTGTAAATGATTTGCATAATGCATCTTGTCCTCAAAATATGATATCATCCACAAATATATTAGCTAGTAGTATCCCTTTACCACCTCCAGTCTTCAAATATAGTTTACTATTATCATTTGTTCTAGAAAATCCAATCATTACAAAATAATTGTGCAGACTGTCATAGCATGCTCTCAAGGCTTGTTTCAATCTACATAGAGCTTTGTGCAATTTACATACCATGTTCTTCTTGCTAGGATCAAAAAATCCTTCTGGCCATCCAATGTAAACCTCTTCTAGTATTCCATTAAAAAATGTAGATTTGACATCCATTTGGTACACTTTAAATTCTTTGTAAGCTAAATATGCAAGTAATATTCCAACTCTTTTTAATCTTGCAAATAGGACACATGTTTCCCCATAGTCAATACCTTCTTCTTGTGACTATCCTTTGCATACAATTATATCTTTGTTCCTTGTGACTTATCCTTTCTCATTCATCTTGTTTCTGAATTCCCATTTTGTTCCAATAACATTCTTGTCCTTTGGTCTAAGTACTAGTGATTAGGTTTTGTTCTTCTCTATTTGTTCAATGTCTTCATTCATTCCTTGAATCCAATCTTCATTATCCAAAGCATCTTTCACTAGTTTTGGCTCAAATTCACAAAGTAAACATGTATCAATCCTTAGTATTTTCCTAGTCATAACTCCAAAGTCTTTATTTCCAATGATTTTTTCACATGCATGGTGTCTTCTCACATACTTTTCTAGTGTAGGTTATTATCTTCTTTCTTCTTATACAGTTTCATCTTGAAAACTAATTTAAACTACATTTTTAAAATCTCTTCTTTTGGTTCAACTTCAAGTTCTAGTTGCTCAACATTGTCTTCTTGATGTTTGACATCTTCTTCATGTATCTCAATATCATTCTACTGACACTTGACACCTATAGCCTATTGCTTAGCATCCTGCTTGTTGGTTTGATTTTCCACTTGCCCAAGATTTTAAAAATTATAAGTGAAAAACATGAAAGAATTGTAGTTACCTTACAAAAGGGTTTTTAAATTTTCTCCATCCTTATAAAACCCTAGGTTTGTATTTCATCTTTATGATCAACAAAAAACCCTTTTCCCAAAATTGATTTTAAAACGTCAAAAATGAGGATATGCAAAATTTCTTGATATATCTTGTACCCTTATGTTTTATGAAAAGCTCTCACATTATTATTTCATGGCTTTCTATATGATTAAGTCACAATGTTCCAAAGTCTTCATTTTCTACGACATTGCACATCCTTGCTCTCTAACCGTTACTAAGGTAGCAAGGGAGTTGAATGACTTGCATTAGATCCTATTCAACTTTGCAATAGTCAGTGTCAAATTTTGTTTTCAGATTGTGAATGGGGGAAAAGAGTATAGGGCACAAGGTTGTAGGTCCTCCTAACTTTCGTTAATTCAAAATGGCGATGATGTAAAATAAAGGAAAGTAGTCAACATTAAGATAAATTGCATGTTCACATGTGAAATCTAGCTTGAATCTTCTAAGGTTGCAAAGCAACGAAGGAAAGACACGTACCCAAATATGCCCAAATGGTGGAACCAAATCATTGACACATGGATTAACCTATGAGACATGGTAGAGAAATTTTACATAAGTGCATGATCACATGATTAAGTGGCCAAGATAATTTTCAAGCCGCAAGGTCGCAAAGGATATATGGTAGTCAAGGAAGTATTTATGACTGTTTCAAAAATGTTTAAACATAGTTAGGGTTTTAAGTTGTGATGAAGTAATTAAGGTGATCACACAATCAAAATTTATACCTTTGCACCATTACTAGAGTTAGTGTTTAACTCATGAGGAAGATGGTGAAGTAGCAAATGTAGTACATCACATTGTCTTAATTTCTAACCCCAATTAGAAAGTTGAAGTTGCAAATAGGAAAAAACAATATCAAATGGTTAAGATCATTGGGCACCACATGTTCACAAGGATTATTGTAGCAAATAAAATCTAAGTCATGATGTTGTGATGAAAGAATAACGACTAGATAAAATAATGAGCACAACATCACACAGTTAATATAGGTATCTTGTTAAACCATTGTGAAGTTGTGAAGTGATAAGAGGTAAGGCCCTAGTCACATGATCATGGGTATAAGTCTTAAGGCATAAACAACTTTTTCAATGAAAAAGTCTATGCTAGACAAGGATGCGTTGAGCTGGATGTATGAAAATCTGAAAAAGTGTAGATTTGGCCAGTCCTCCAAGAAATTGATAGGTTTTCAAGTGTGCCACTATTAAATGCCAATTAAAGTCACACCCTCATTAAAAAAAATTGATAAAGTCTGAAGAGCGGGAGAATTTTCATTACCGTTCTCTTAAGTTATCTATTTTCTAAGTAATTTTCAAATGCAGAGTGATATCAAAGTAAAATTTTCAACTTTTTAGCATACAAAATCAACCACATTTATTGTAGAAATTGCTCAGAGGGAGGGAGAGCTAATTGCACAAGAAGTAATTGAGCAACCAAATCTACCACCAAAGGTTCCAAACACTTTTGTAGAAGAGCGTATTTACATTTTGCCTATGTTGATCTCAAATTGGTTTTGACAAGTGAGTGTCTACACACTTAAGTCATTTACTTAGTTCATGCTGAATAATTAGTACATGCTGAGCACAACATGTATATAATAGAGCATGCTAAGTCCATAGTGAGTGCTGATCCACTCATGTGCCGAGTCACTCAAGTACCAAGCAAATAGTGTATGTCGAGTGATTTAGGAGCTGAGCAAACAATGCATGCTGAGTAATATAGATGGTGAGTCATAATATAGAAGACAATATATGCTGAGCATCAAAGACTTTAGATGCCAAGTGAGATAGTTTTGTCATAGCTATTTTTAATGGCACAAAGAACTATGTAAACCATTTTTGAGCCAACTTAAAGATTAAATTACAATATTTTGGAGATAAGGATGAATATTAAGTTGGATTCCTAATGCATTACATGCAACCAATCAGAACATGAGAACGTTTAAGTGAAAAAATGGATGAATCACAACTATTGATTCATACCTAACCCTAAGTCAACTAAGTCTTCTTAAGGAGGACAAACCCTAAACTTTCTAAGGTGTATGAAGGAGTGAAGAGAGAAGTTTGCATGCACAAACAAAGCATTCATGGTGGCTAAGGAGTTATGATCTAAGATTGCATTGTAGAACCAATTAAAGGAGAATAGAGAAAGAGAAGAGCATACATCAAAAAGACATTTGATCAAGAAGGATAGAGTAATCAGTTTAGAGGTGATTTGTCATCAAGCAATCAAGTGCTAACCGCAGGGTCAGTACTGAATCATTCTAGTAGGTCAATCAGTCAAATCTCTTAATAGAGTAATCTTAATAGGCTATATTGAAATCCTCCAACAAGGTGCTTACTTAATTATGAGTTAAAGTCCTTTAGCAAGGCACACTTCTAATAGGGTGCTGAAATCCTTTAACAGGGTGAGACCTAATAGTTTTTATAAACCTTTAACAGGGAAGACCTTTCATAGGGTATATCATGTTTGATGATTTAAAACATTGTAACCTTCATTGGATACACTCTATTACTATAGTAGTGAAGATTTTTGGGTGTCATCCCCACCCTAGTTTTACCTTCTCATTGGAGGGTTTCTGGGTAATCATATTCAGAGTCATACATGTGTGTACTTGTTTACATGTTTTATATTTATGTGGTTTACATGTTATTTTAGTTTACTTATTGAATACATGAGATGGATGTGTGGTCAAAGTTTTATTGGTCAAAATTTTAACTACTGATTCACCACGCCCCCCCCCCCCCCCCCCCCCCCCCCCAAGAAGTTTACTTTTCCTTTTGTAATTCCTGCAATTAGTGTCAGAGCCTTGTTCTCTGAAAGAGAAGCTTTGAAACTTTTGAGGAAAGATCTTGAAATGGAAGTCTAAAAGTTGGGAAAAATAATTGAGAATCAAGGAATTTAAACACAACACATTCTACATCAACTAAATGAAGCAAGAGAAGAACTAAAGAAATTTTTGAAGAGAAGGAAGGAAGTTGCTATTAAGGAGAATGACACACAATATAGACAGATAAACACTACTAAGCTATTTGCTAATGGAGACTTCAATGAATTTGATGCAACTATTATAGATCTAATAGAAAAGAATAGAGTCCAAGCTGAGCAAATTAGAAATCTCAAGTTAGAGCAAGAATCACAAGCCATACTACTATGTGAGGTGACTGAACAGAAGAAGAAAGCTATGGAAGACAAAGCCATGATTGAAGAAGACAAAAGAATTTTGAGAAAAAGACTATAAGAGAAATCATTAGAGCTAACCAAGATTTCCAACATGCAATTGGATACTTTGAGTGAAATGATGAATGCCAACTATAAGTTAAATGTCAAGGACATGAGATAACAACATTGAAGTTGTAGAATGAGCAATTGCAAAGTGAACTAAAAAGGGAAAAGGAATTTTTTGAAAGTTTCAATAAACAAATGAAGCCATAAAATACTTTGAGAAATTATTGAGATCCCCTAGATCTTATAATGACACATCTGGATTGGGATACACAAGTATTGAGGAAGGAGAGTCATCCAAAAGTGCTGAAGAAACGAGAAACAAAGGTAATAATTCCAAACCTACTTTTCATAGTTTTGGTAAGAAAGGACATACTACTAATGTGTGTAGGAGAAAAACTACAAATCAAAACATCAAACATAAGAACATGGTTCATTGTCATCAGTGCAACAAACAAGGTCATTAGGTGCATGAATACAGAACCAAGACCATGCACTTACAAAGATTTGAAGGATATTGTTATAACTATCAGAAGTATGGACATAGAGCTTTTGAGTGTAGATACAAATCCATGTGGTCATCAAATAGGAAAGCAAAGGTAAGGAACAATGACAATTCTTATAACTGGGATTATAATACAAGATAAATATGTCATTATTGTCAAGAATATGGACATGTTCCTAAGAATTGTATTGGGACACACTTCAAAGGTGACTACAAGAGGTAATTGAGTCAAACCACATGCTTTAGCTATTTCAAGATTGGTCACATTAGTCAATATTTTCCAACAAGGTCAAAGGCACCAAGTTGTGAACTTGATAAAGGCATAGGCAAGGTAGATGTTGAAAATATCAGAAATGAAATGAACAAGACATGGAAGAAAAAGGAGGATTGTAGCACATTAGATGGGGAAGAGATCACTTCACCCAATTGCTCAGGTGATCACACTTAATCAAACTAAGCAATACAGAGGTATGCGAGACTGATATTTAAAAGTTATATCATTCATCAATTCCAAAAGGATTTAGTACTAAAAAGATTAAATTAGCATGGAAAAAGATGCAAGATGTTATTAGGAATCCAAAAAAACTGTTTAATTTTTTTTCAAGTTACCGCCGAGCATGAAAAAGTTTCCTATATGTTCCAAGTGAAATGCAAGAGGATGTTGAGCTAATAGACTAGCTATTTGATGGCGAACTCATAATGGTTGCCAAATGAGTGAAATGTTAATAGATATTGAGTGAGCCTAAAATTGGTTGATGACAAGCTTATAGCTATGTAAGAATTCAACATTAATTGTAGGGTTTCAAAAGGGTATTTGATCGATTTCAACTCATTTTTCATCATTTCAAAATCAAGAAAGAATAAGGAGAGCAAGAGGTGATATGGAAATCCATCCAAAGTGATTGCAAAAGATTTGAACAACAATTCAACACCATTTCATCTGATCTTGCAATGTATTTATCAAGTGCCAAGTTATGTTATTTATATTTCCATAAACACTAGTTTTGCATAATGGCATCTAGTTCAAAGAATGTAGAAGATAAAGAGGTTTTGAATGTTCAGCTGGTTGGTAATTAGGTTAAACAACCCATATTCAAACCCATTCCAGACATTACTTATAAACAAGATCCCTCCGATGCGTTATCTATGATACTGCCGAAAGTTTTAATGGTGCAAGATGTTAGAAAATGTTACAACTATAAAATTGGGAGCATTGGAGATATGGAGATTAGGAAATCATATGATAGACTCTGTGAGAATGGTGTCATGAGGGAAAAATTTAAAATTGTAGAGAATAAAGGGTTAAATTATGCCCTAGATTTCCTGAATGTCTTTAAAACAAAATGGATTAAGGTTGTGCTGAGCATGATTCATGATAGTTCACTTTGGTTAGACAATGGACCTATCAAAATAACCAAAAGGATAATCCATAGTGTAATAGGGTATCCAACCCTAGATCGGCCTAAGACTTTGAGGAGTGATTCGAAAGAGGTTATTAGGAAAAATACATGAGCCATGTGGAATAAGAGAGGAATGACAATTGCCACCATTATAGATCCATTGATATACTTCACAGTTAGGGTTATTTCACACAAGGTTTACCAATCCAATAGATTAAATAGTGTTCCCTATATTGCAATAGATGTTGGTTATAAGATTGTGAAAAAGGATCACACATATGATCTAGTCGAGCTACAAATACAACAACTAATTGAGAACCTAGGAGCTATAAGAAGGACAAAGAGTGCTTAATGAAAATTTGATTTTATTTTGATATGCATTTTTTTTAATGTTCAAAATAAATTTCCCACATTTGGCACAGTTGCATAGAAATGAAATAGGTTAGTGGTAGCACAAATTGGTGAGTTCATTGAACAATTAGGTGAGAACTTTGAGTCAGTTATGACTAGCTACTTTGAGGACTTTAAGCAGTCTATAAAGAAAAGATTGATAATTCTAGTATCACTTGTGGAAATGCATTATGATGATATTTTCTTTTCTAGTTGATGTTGACTACACTTTTGTTCAAGCAGAAACCCTAAGGGTAAGATGGCTAAGGCCTGTAGACACCTAAAAACCTTTAGAAAATAAAGCATTTTTATTTTCTAAAAAATTCCTGATGACATCATCATTAATTAATTAATTAATTTATTTTTATGCCATTAAATCCCTTTATCTTAATTAAAAATATTTAATTAAGGAATCCCTCCCAAAAATGTTTAAATATTATTTAAACATTATTTCTTTATTTATTAATTATTTAATTAATAAATTGACCAAAAAATCCAAAATAAATAAAAAATTTATTTTTTGCCCAAAACTTGACCAATTTCGTTAAGACCACTAACCTCTTCCAAAATCTTCTAATCCTTCTTTAATTTTGATTAAAGGCTAATCCCATCATTTCCTACCCCTAATCCCAACTCAAAATATTTAATTAAGATTAAATATTAATCCTCATGTTTATTAAAAAAGTTTTAATAAATATCTCCTCAACCCAAACCCTTGAAATAAATAAAACTTTATTTATTTCCTAAAAATCTAATTTATCCTCATCCTAAGAAGTTCTAGACTCTTCTAAAAAGTCTTCATCCTCATCCTAGGAAATTCTAGACTATTCTAGAAAGTCTTTATCCTCATCCAAAGTCTAGACTCTTCTAGAAGATGTCTTTAAACCTGATCCTAATCCCCTCCTAACCTTGTCACATTCCCTAAACATGGGTTAAGACTTATTAACCCAAGCCAAAGTTAACAAATATCTCCTCCTTCACCTACCCTCATTAAATTCCATCCACTTGCCTATCCCTAAGCTAATCCTAAACCATCCTAATCCATCCTATAATCATTTGCACAAGCCTAAGAAAGCTTAAAACCTTCCTAATCAAGCCCAAGTCAAAATTTCTCTCATCTCCCTCAAAATATCCCAACCATAAAACTTTATGAAGCCCACTAGGCCATAAATGACTCTTCCAAGCCCTTTTATTGCTCTTACAAGCCATTATGAGGGTCTTTATGAAGATTTTATCCCTTGAGCCTCCTTTCTTGACTCATCCTTCCCCTTTCCTCCATCCTCTCACCCTGTGACATGTGTCACTCCCTGATTGGCTGTAAGGAAGCACAATCCATGTGCTCTCCTCTCATGCAATCTGAGCCCTCCATGAGCTTTTTCCCATCCTTGCATCTTAGCCCTCAATCCCTCAAGCCTCTTGCCTATAAATTGGATCCTTCCCCTTTGTAAAATAACACAATCCATGAAGTAAAGTCATAATGCCATTTTGAGAAGCCATTTTACATCAAAACCATACACTCACACCCAAATTCCAACTCCATTTGAAGCATAAAGCTTGAGCATACATCCTATCTATTTAGAAAAAGCTACTCAACAAGAGAGCTTCTCATTGAGAGAGCCCATTAATGGCTCATATTCTCAATTGAGAGCTCATCTTAGTCTATCTTGAAGTTTATGAATTTTGTTTAGTTTGTAGAAGCTTTATTTAAATTTGGTTTCTATTAGCATACTAACATTGCTCATATACATTTTGTCACGCCCGGTGGGACCCCACATGGGTCATCTTCATTAGCTTTTTTAGTCAAGTTTTGTATGTCATTTGCTAATTTTGGCTAATTTTGTTTGTTTTTTTGATTGGTAGGATTGTATGAATTGGTTTTGTAGGTCCACATGAGCATGAAGAAGACAAAGGAACTCATGGTCTATCTCATAGTGTTTGCAGATTTTTCAAGCTTATAGGTGGACAAAGCACTTGGAATTCTTCTTCCTCTTCTTGTCTATATTCTTCTTATTCCATCTACTTATTCTTCTTCTTCTTGTGGGAGATCTTGGCCATTTTTTTTGAAGGAAGAAAAATCATGCACACTTCTTTTTAGTGCTTAAAATGAACCCCTAAATCATACTTAAATCCATTAAAAAATTAAAAATTTGCAAAAAAGAAAAAATATTTTAACAAGTGAAACTAAACCAATCCAATCATTTGCATCTTTGCAACATCAAGGTTTTAGATGCATTCATGCAAAGTTAGGAACACTTCATTTTTGGGAATTTAAAAAGAACTTAAAGTTTCCATTTCAAAAGGTTCAAAATCAACACTAAGTGCACACTAAAATCTAAATCAAACTCAAAGCATCAATCAAGGATAAAATGAACCTCATTTGCAAATATTTTAAAGTTCTTTTAAAAATCTCATAAAAACTAAGAGTCCTAAATGGTTGCCAAAAATTGTCCTAAAAGCTTTTTTATTTGTTCCAAACAAATGTCTTGTTGCAAAATCTTGAATATTTTTTAGGTTTTTCATGCATCAAAATAATCTAGGAATATCATTTTTGGGCTTAAAATATGCAAACTAGAACACAAAATCTTGAATGAAAACCAAAGTCCAAAGAGTCATTTTCACTTTTGAGTCCAAAACAATCTTGAATGATCTAAGGTTAAAACAAAGCACTTCAAAGTTCTTAAAACAACACACAAAATCTCAATCTTGAATGCTCAAAGGAAAAAACTTGAATGTTTAATCACTTGTCTTTGAATGCATGTTGCTAAAATCACTCTTGAGTGCAATGGATTAAAATCAAGTTTTTTTTTTTTTTTTATGAATGCATGATTAAAAAAACAAATCCAATCTTGAATGCCATAGATCAAATAATCATCTTTTGGGGCATAAAAAGAATCTACATTCTAGAAAATTCTTAAATTATAAAAACCAAATAAAGACGCTTTAAGTGAGTTTGTAGTTGGACTCACCCTCTTTAATCACCCATCAATTTAACCATTGGTTGCAATCTCAGTGCCATCTATGGGGATGGGTCTACCTAAGAGGGTGTTAAGTGCTCCACAAAGATCAAACTCCACTCACTTGGGTCTTTAGTGGTTTTTCTAAGTTAGAAAATTCTTTGAATGCGCATTAATCTCGCTCACACTTCATTTGGGCATAAAAATTGGACAAATCTTGACGTGGAGGGCCTTCGAGTGCACGCTTGGCAATCGAGTTTCACACATCTTTGTTTTGGGCTTAAAACAAACTCACACTCAATCTTGAATGCCTAACAATCAATAAACATTACATGGTTTGGATGCAGTTTCAATGATGCTCGCATTTCTTATGTTGATGATCTCTCGACTTTCATTATGCTGACGATGCTGTCAAATTGGAATGAACATTGTATGCCATAATCACAAGTGTCTTCAATCATAGCTTACAGAATCTAAATCATCAATTGGAATAAACACGTGTCTTTTAAAGCCCAAGATCATGTATGTGGTCTTGTTTTACACTTTTTAGGAGGCCTGCTTGGGGATTTCATCACCCCTTGGGATGAACTCAACTCCAGCATTCCGGTGGAGTATAAAAATTGGGAGGTGAATCCAAAGACACCTCTCTTGGAATCAAGATTTTTTCACTCGGGCTAAGCCTCAAGGAAGTTTATACCCTTGAGAAGTGAAAGAGGAGAAGTGGGTTACCGCTCCTCTCAGCTGTGTGACATCTTTTTGGTTTCATCTACGGATTTGGCCTCACGTAGCTTGCGTATATCGAGGACTCCCTAGCTATAAAAAATTTCATCCTTGTAGAAAGCTTCCTAGGATGTTGGTGTGTTTGACGTGCTTGCTCCAAAATTTTATCTGCTTGTTTGTTCATAGCTTTTGAATGAATGTTTGCCAACTTTGGTCAAAATCCCAACAAAAAGTAGTAACCTCCTAGCTCAAGGCATACTTAGCGTAGTCACTGCCTCATCAGAAAATCATCCAAGCTCCCCCGCTGCAACCAAATCTATTTGCTTCCTTGCTTTAGAACAATCCCAAATCCAAAGTCTCTCCAAATCATCCCCCCCAGCCAGCTAGCAACCCAATCCAAAATCACACCCAAGCCTTTAGAGGGTTGTTGTCATTCTGCTTGAATTTGCTATCCAATCAATCCAACCAATCCACCAGCCTCACCAAGGTTATCCCTTTGACAGAGCTTTTTCTAGGGTAATATAGCTTTGTCATTTGTTATCCCTCATCACCTTGAGCTAAAGGTTGGGATCCACAAGTGGTCAATCTCGTGTCATGCCCATAGGATCATTAGTCTATCCTTAAGTTGACACAATCTCCACAAATCCAGCGCATAGGAAAGCAAAACTCTCACTTTTTGATAGCATGCCCTTGAAGTCTTCCATCCACAGGAAAGCCAAAAATCTCCAACCAATCCTCCTTAGGTCTGTCATACAACTTTGACTCTCCCTAGGAAATCCTTCATCAACCAATCCAAAATCTGAGCTTAATCCAAATCCGACCATGAGCTTCCGTGTTCATCCATATGCAAGACCCCATCCCCATCAAACTCATCGTCAAAGCATGAAGTACCAAACCTATCATGATGTGTTCGATCATATTGTCCTTGCTCCTACCACCTCCTATTCCAACGATGATGAAAATCTTGTTGACTATGAAGGGTATCTTGAGAGCCTTAGAAACATTCCACCAACCATCCCCCAAAATCCAAGAGTTATTCCAAACTATCTAGTCATGCCATCTGATATCCCAGCTTCTCCTCCATCACCCAATCAACCAAGCCTACAATCTTCCACCCCCATCAGTCTAGCTACTCCTATCAATCCTCCATCTCCATTTATGATATGCAAGTCTCCAAGGAAAGTTATAGAGGAACCACAAGCCAATCCATCTCCTCCAACTGATGAGTCATGTCATCTAATCCAACCATGTGAAGTAGTCAGCGATGAACCTTCCCCATCCATAATATCACCTCCATCTCCCATAGCTATCATCCCCATACCATCCATCAAATTGCTTAAAATCCTTCCACTTCCCACAAGCATCAAAATCCCACCATCTGTCAAAACCCTCCAAATCCTATCCACATCTCCTCCTCCAAGCATTATCTAAATCCCTTATAATGAACCTCGTGCATCCACTCCCATCCATTCCTATGAAGATCTTGTCCAAAAGCATGTTGAAATATCCTCCGATAGAATAGGAGATCTCACCATCCCACTTATTCCCCTACATGATCCACTTTTACCATCCCCTCCATATCTAAATCCTACCATCTTACTTACTCCATCTCAAGATCCCTTTCCCTCAGCCCACCCAACTCAAGATCCTATCCTCCCATCTCCTTTGCTTCATGATCATACATCTCCCATAATCCATGATGATAGATCCATCAAAAAAGAACTAATTATCATATCTAAAGCTCCAACTCCTCCAGCTAGTAATGGACTCACATCTTATGTTCCAAATAATGAACATCATATTGAAAATAGAAATGAAAATGTATTTCTAGATGTTGGTATCCCCACTATTCCTGCATGGTCCCAAGTCCTTCCATCTCCACCCCAAAGTTCCCATCCATCTTATTCCGCATCTATTTTGGGCCCTCATCCTACTCCTTATCTCCAACCCTCCATTTTGGGTCCATATATCCCTTATCTAAATCCCACACCCTTTCCATCCATTTTGGGTCCTTACATACCTAATATGAATCCTTTATCCCCTCCATCTATTTTGGGACCTCCACCTTCCCCGTTTCCATCTATTTTGGGTCCATATCCTTCCTTCCCTCCATCCATTTTGGGCAATTATATCCATCCATATCCTATGTTCCAATCTATCCTTCCATCCCCTCAAATCCACCAGCTAGATCATCAAAGGCACTCACCCTTGAATCCCTTCCAACCTTTAAACCCTATCACTCCATCAATTATCCCTCCATCTCCTCCATGCTCTTGTTCCCATCCCATGGCTAATAGAAGCATATTGGATGCCAAAATACAAAAGCATAAATCCAAAAATCCACAAAAATCCAAGTCTCAACATGTCCCTTCTAAAATACATGTTCAAAATAGGAAACATTTAATCCCAATCAAAGAAAAAGTCAAGAGGCCACAAAAGCCCAAGCTAAAAAAGTCAAAAATCATGTGGATACCCAAGATGCTCATAAAAGAAATGCATCTCAAAGAAAAATCTCAATTGGCATCCATTCATGCTACTCAAAAAGCCTCATCCATCCATCCTTCATCCAAATCCCCATATAAGCATCCTTCATCCCCCCAATCCACTTTTAGTCCATATGCTTCTTATCCTAAATTTCCCATCCTCCATCTTCCAACTCTACTTTTAGTCCTTATCTTTCTCTTCCTCCATTTTCTCCTCAACCTCGCTCAAAACCATCTTTCCCACTACTTTATCACCTCTCAAGGTGTGTGCCAATGATGATCTTTCCATTTTCCTCATCCATTTACCCACAAGCCTTATGCCTTCACATCCATTATCTGTCAAACTCCCACCCACCATTCCACTTGTTCAATCCAATCCTTTTTCATCCATCCTACCAACATCTATGAGCCAAAAATAGCTGAAGAAAGCCAAAATCATTCTAGCTAAGTCCAAAGTCAAAAAGTCAAAAAAAAAAAAAAACTAAAGAAAAATAAAGCGTCCACTGGTGAAAACTTGGCAATTCAAGTGCCTTGGACAAGTACCATGATGAAAACTTGGCAAACAAGCATCATGCATAATCCAGCCATCCCCAGCTTAGCCTATCATCCTCATGCTTTTGGTCACATCTTGCCATCCAATTCCATCTTCCAATTTATCCATGTATCTTTCATCCTCCAGCTTCCATCTCACACCATCCACTAATCTTCTGCAGCTTTAGCCAATCATCCCAGCTATCATCCATCTCCCTAGTGCCTTATGCTTTTCCATCCTAGCTTGAATCCTATCACATCCATCATAAGACCTCCTTCCACATGTCATCTTCTGATTGGGGGCACTGTATTCCTTGGAGATCTTGTCATGTCCATCCTCCCTTGTCATTAGTATCTCGCTCTGGGCTATCCTCATGCAAATCCAATTTCATCCTCTCATTAGCCATTCACTCTAGCGCCATCTATCCGTTCAGCTACCACCAACCTTAGCATTGTCCCCATCATCATCATTGGATGCATCTTGTCAAATCCATATCTTTCATTATCACCTCATCCTTAGCTTCTAACTCTTGCACCAAATTGAGCCATCCCGCTATCCTATCATCCTGAGCTTTTTATCCATCTGTATCATACCTATCATTGGTCCGTTAGCTTGTACCATATCTTGATTAGCCTGCTTGTAAATATCTTGGTTCGTCAGGTTGTACATCCTTTTTAGCTTAGTACCATTGTATCTATCCAGCTTTCATGTCAGTTCCTCCTTCATCAACATCTTGCACACATTGCACAACCCTTGGTTAGCTATTCCAATGCATCCTTTAGCTAGATCTCCTGTCACCAAAGTGTTATCCTTCTTAGTTCAGCTTTCCAGACGCATCACTCATCCCGATCCACCAGCTTAGGTGCTGTCCGATAGATCCTTGTAGGATATAGCTTTCCTCATGTCTGGTCTTGGTCTGTTTGTACCTCATCCTACCCATCTCGTTGGCAAACGGTTCTCTTTTGGATTTTCACTTTCTTTTGATTTGGAATCTTCCTTTTTGGGTCTTGAAGTATCTTTTCCAAGCAATCTTTTTGTTTCCTCCTCAAGGTTTCCATGATCTTCCATATCATGGTATGCTATGAATGGGGCACTCTGAGTGTATGATTTTGATCAAGTCTTTCATTTGTTTCTTTTTTGCTTGTGGGTTACCCAATGTCGGTTCCACACTGTTTCCTCTAGGTTTCATGTGTGATGCTGGGGCAATCCTTGTGTGTTTGTTTCGAGTCAGTTTTCCAGTCCTCTGGACAGTTGGTGAAAAAGCTTTGATGTTCTTGGTAACCTTGGCAATTAACCAACAGTCCTATAGCAAATCTAGTGCTCAACTACATGGTGGTACTTCTCTTTGAAGTATCCCCTTGCTCAAAAAGCTTCAATGGTTTTCCTTCATCTCCATTATACTCCATCCATATCCAACATCCATCTCTCCTACTCTAGCTTATGCATCAGTATCTCTTTGAATCACTCCTCACCTTTAGCTTTGGGGATCCACAATCCTAGTCTTAGGGATCCACCAATCCAAATCAATCCACCAAGCCTCATCTTTCAAGATCCACAATCCTAGTCCTAGGGATCTCCGAAATCCATCTTCCACCAATCTGACTCTTTGAAATCCTGTTGCATCAGCTTTATAATCCCCTCATCCATCTCCCCATCCTAGATTCCTTTTATAGTGCTCCGCTCCTTCATCCTCTACAATCCCTGAGATCTTAAGCTTGCTTCCTCTTGTGCCTCTGATTCTCCCTTTATCGTTCTCCCGTAGTGAGAGTTTGAGCTAACTAAACCTCTTCTCTTAAGCCAATCTGAGTCTTCTTGGTCATCTTGAATTCTTGTACTTTTCAAGAAGTCGTCGAGCCTCGCTTTCTCTCCCCGCCGCCTTCTTGAGGGGGCATCTCACAGTCCATTCTCTCCTCTTCTGCTCTAGCCTTGGGCATCTTATTTTCTTATCTTTGATGCCATGCCACTTGCGGCATCACATCAAAGAGGGGAAAAATGTAGACACCTAAAAACCTTTAGAAAATAAAGTATTTTTATTTTCTAAAAAATTCCTGATGACATCATTATTTATTAATTAATTAATTTATTTTTATGCAATTAAATCCCTTTATCTTAATTAAAAATATTTAATTAAGGAATCCCTCTCAAAAATGTTTAAATCTTATTTAAACATTATTTCCTTATTTATTAATTATTTAATTAATAAATTGACCAAAAAATCCAAAATAAATAAAAAATTTATTTTTTGCCCAAAACTTGGCCAATTTCCTTAAGACCACTAACCTCTTCCAAAATCTTCTAATCCTTCTTTAATTTTGATTAAAGGTTAATCTCATCATTTCCTACCCCTAATCCCAACTCAAAATATTTAATTAAGATTAAATACTAATCCTCATGTTTATTAAAAAAGTTTTAATAAATATCTCCTCAACCCAAACCCTTGAAATAAATAAAACTTTATTTATTTCCTAAAAATATAATTTATCCTCATCCTAAGAAGTTCTAGACTCTTCTAGAAAGTCTTCATCCTCATCCTAGGAAATTCTAGACTATTCTAGAAAGTCTTTATCCTCATCCAAAGTCTAGACTCTTCTAGAAGATGTCTTTAAACCTAATCCTAATCCCCTCCTAACCTTGTCACATTCCCTAAACATGGGTTAAGACTTATTAACCCAAGCCAAAGTTAACAAATATCTCCTCCTTCACCCACCCTCATTAAATTCCATCCACTTGCCTATCCCTAATCTAATCCTAAACCATCCTAATCCATCCTATAATCATTTGCACAAGCCTAAGAAAGCTTAAAACCTTCCTAATCAAGCCCAAGTCAAAATTTCTCTCATCTCCCTCAAAATATCCCAACCATAAAACTTTATGAAGCCCACTAGGCCATAAATGACTCTTCCAAGCCCTTTTATTGCTCTTACAAGCCATTATGAGGGTCTTTATGAAGATTTTATCCCTTGAGCCTCCTTTCTTGACTCATCCTTCCCCTTTCCTCCATCCTCTCACCCTGTGCCATGTGTCACTCCTTGATTGGCTGTAAGGAAGCACAATCCATGTGCTCTCCTCTCATGCAATCTGAGCCTTCCATGAGATTTTTCCCATCCTTGCATCTTAGCCCTCAATCCCTCAAGCCTCTTGCCTATAAATTGGATCTTTCCCCTTTGCAAAATAACACAATCCATGAAGTAAAGTCATAATGCCATTTTGAGAAGCCATTTTACATCAAAACCATACACTCACACCCAAATTCCAACTCCATTTGAAGCATAAAGCTTGAGCATACATCCTATCTATTTAGACAAAGCTACTCAACAAGAGAGCTTCTCATTGAGAGAGCCCATTAATGGCTCATATTCTCAATTGAGAGCTCATCTTAGTCTATCTTGAAGTTTATGAATTTTGTTTAGTTTGTAGAAGCTTTATTTAAATTTGGTTTCTATTAGCATACTAACATTGCTCATATACAAGGCCATTAGGATATGAAATCAATGTAGAAGAGGCCTCTATGACTATTACAACATTACTTATAGAAGAGATAGACAAAAATTCCAAGACATTTGGAAATTATGAGATGGAAAAATCTAAGATTACCATGGAACTCAAGACAGCCTCTGTTATTAAGAAGAAGGAGAAGTTGGTGAAAAAGTTGAAAGCTAAATTTGGGGAAGGTGTCAAGCAGGAAGAGGATGAAGAGGAAGAAAACACTCAAGAACAACTTGTACTAACTCAAGGAATAGGAGAATATCAACAAGAGAAGGAGATAGAAGTTGCAGAAGGTGCCAAGGAAGAAGAAGCCAAGGAAGCACCTACTCCCACTAATCAAAAGAAAAGAAAGGCTAATGCCCAACTAGTGACAAGGTCCAAGAAAGCTATCAAATGAAGCTAGCCCAAGCCTACTACACCTAATAAAAGGGATAGTGAATGTGTCACTGTACAAAAGGCCAAGGAGAAAGCCAAACCAATAGAGTAGGAAGGAGGAGCTCAGAAAAAGCCAAGGAAGAAATACATTGCACAAGCTGAATCTGATGAGGAGAGAACATAATCAGATGACAATAGCCAATTCAAAGTGGTGTGTCATAATCCATTATCAAATCTAGAGAATCTATGTGAAAATATTAAGAATAGTGTAGATTTGTTAGGATTTTCTCATGTTGATTTTGATAACCTTGGTAAAGTAGAAAAGAATCAAGTAGAGGAAGCTATATATACCATGATGGAAAACTTTAAGAAAGCCCCACTAGAGATTGCTAACTCTATGCCTAAAAGCTTATATGAGAGAGTTGAGCAGAAAATGACATTATTGTTTAAAACTTGAAAGACAAATAAGGGAGACATCACTTGCACAAGTTATTCATGAACTCAGTAAGGAATAAATTGCTAAGGCTATGAAGAAATATGCTATTAGATTTTTTTCAAAATATAGAGCGTTTAGTATACTACAAAATAATATTGAAGATGTTGTGAAGAAGTCCACACAGATGTGGAAGATCACTTATGGGCTTGCTATAGTAAAAGAAGGAGAACAAGAACCCATAGAGGTTAAAGATGATGAGGAAGATGATAACAATGAAGACACTATTGAGGAAGATACATAAATGAAAGTAGATAACAAGGCAACAACTGAGGCAGAGCAACAAGAAGAATAGAGTGTACAAGATACACAAATGCTAGATGTCAGCCCTCAACAAATAGCAAGTGAGAATATTGAAACAATCACAATTAAGGATGTTTTTGATCTAACTACTCATATCATCAATCCCCTTATAGAGGAATATTTGAAAAAGATACTTGATCTGTCTACACTGCAGGCAAAATTTTGTGCTAATCCAGTATTGATGAGTGTAGATGAATTGTAGAAAATAGTGACTGACACAAGGGAAGAGGTGAATACACAAGAACCACTTACTATCACCCCTAAAGTTAGTAATGTACAACCTTTGGATAAAGTACCTAAAGCTACATCAGAAAAGGTTGATATAGTTGAAGCAAATAAAGTGGAAACTTAAGCTACTACTGAAGAATAGAGTCAAATATGTTAGATAATCTTATCTACAACTCTAATACAAGTACAGGGTACATCACAAGGCATTATGGAAAATAAGGATAGGCCTAAAGAGACTGAGTTGATACCAAAGGTGAAGGAGCAAGTAATAATTCAAGCCTTGTTAACTTTACCAAAATTTGGCACACCTTCAAGTCATACTCTTCAAAATTTGAGCATAGATACAACACCATTATAGATCTCAGTGCTGAGTCCAAGCTCATCAAAGGCTGAAGAAGTAATACAATATGGAGATGTAAGCCTTGACGAAGAGATTGTGTTACCAAAGTATGATTATGACACAATGACAATAGAGCAGATGGGTATTTTGCAAGAAGCCCTAGCTAGAAATAAGCATTAAGAATTGCTCAAAAGGGAGCATAGGCAAAAGTAGGCATTACTAGACATCAAATACATATTTTTAGATGCATTTAGTGTGCCTACTCCAGATGAGACCAAGTCACTCATTGAACAACTAACATACATAGAGGAAAAGGTTAGTGATGCAGACCTTGATACAAATGTAAACTGATAGAATGGTCTGAAAGGAAATTCCAAAGTAAAGTGAATGAAAAAATATCAGGTGACATAGCACTCACACAATTTGCATTGTAAACAAAGGTAGAAAGTGTGAAGAAGGTACTTAAGAACATTTTCTCATTGTACACTAAATTGTAGAATCCAATACTCTTCACACAAGAGACAAGAAGTCATAATTTGAGCTTGGAAAGCCAAATTAATACATCATGTGCTGAATTGCCTATAAATCCAACTCAAGGTGAAAAGCACTTTAGAACTTTGCTACAAACCTAGAGTCAGTTAGTAACATTGTCTATAGATGAAGCCAATATAAGGGAAAAAGTGATTAGCATCCAAACAACCTAGACCCCACACATTGAAATTTTGCACAAGGAATTAGGTTATGTCAAAACTCTTATGAAGAAAGATCCAAATCTTTCTAGACTAGATGGCCTAGTTCACCTTATTGCTGAGCTGGCTATCCAAATTAAGTCTTTAGATGTAGCATGTGAAAATTGGGATGCAACTTTCAAGATTATACAAGAGATCCATAAATCCTTTTTGGTAAAACACACTATCAGTGTATAGTCCATTGACATTAGTGTCAAAAAGGGGGAGATAGAGAAATAAAAGAGAAATAAAATGGGGGAGATAGAGAAGTTGGGGGAGATAGAGAGGAGAATAAGAGCAAAGGGGGAGATGAAGTAAAAGAGTATCAATTAGCAAAGAACAACATGAAGTCAAAGAGTATCAGTTGAGACACATCTATTCAGTAGGAGTACAAAATTTTGAATATAGAATAAACCTATCAACTTAGGGGGAGTTATCCAAATTTTGATATATAAGTTGTTAATTTTTTTTGAAAATTTGAAGTTTTGTACATAAGCCAAATAAGAGATATGTTATGCTCATAAGAATAAGAATATTAATGCATGACCAAGTGTTTTTGACACTCATGTCAAAGGTAGAGATTGCTGATCTTAGATTGGTTTTGACAAGTGAGTGTCTACACACTTAAGTCATTTACTTAGTTCATGCCAAATGATTAGTACATGTTGAGCACAATATGTATATAATAGAGCATGCCGAGTCTACAGTGAGTGCCGAGCGACTCATGTGCTGAGTCACTCAAGTGCTGAGCAGACAATGGATACCGAGTAATTCAGGAGCCAAGTAAGCAATGCATGTTGAGTAATACAGATGTTGAATTTAAGTATATAAGAGAATATATGCCAAACATTAGAGACTTTAGATTTTGAGTGAGACAGTTTTGTCATAGTTGTTTGTAATGACACAAACAACTATAATGACACAAACAACTATGTAAACCATTTTTGAGCTGACCTAAATATTGAATTACAATATTTGGAGATAAGGATGAATCTTAAGTTGGATTCTCAATGCATTACATACAACTGATTAGAAAAAGGGAAGGTTTAAGCAGCAAAATGGATGAATCATAGCCATTGATTCATACCTAACCCTAAGTTACCTAAGTCTTTTTAAGGAGGACAAACCCTAAAATTTATAAGGTGTATGAAAGAACAAAGAAAGAAGTTTTCATGCACAAACAAATCATTCATGGTGGCTAAGGAGTTATTATCTGAGATTGCATTGTAGAATCAGTTAAATGAGAACAAAGGAAGATAAGAGCATACAAAAAAAAAGACATTTGATCAAGAAGGATCAAGAATACATCAATTTAGAGGTGAATTGTCATCAAGCAATCAAGTGCTAACTGTAGGATCATTGCTGAATCATTCCAGTAGGTGAATCAATTAAATCTCTTAATAGAGTTGTCCTAATAGGCTATATTTAAATCCTCTAACAAGGTTCTTACTTAATTATGAGTTAAAGTACTTTAGCAAGGCACACTTCTAACAGGGTGTTGAAATGCTTTAACAGGGTGAGACCTAATAGTCTTTGTAAGTCTTTAATAGGGAAAACCTTTCGTAGGGTAGATCATGTTTCATGATCAAAAAATTGTAACCTTCATTGGATACACTTTATTATTGTATTAGTGAAGATTTGTGGGTGTCATCCCCACCCTAGTTTTACCTTCTCATTGGAGGGTTTTTGGGTAATCATATTTGGTGTCATACTATTGGATACAATTGCCTAATTGTGTATTGTCTTTGATGTTACACAAATTTCATATCAGTTGTCAGTCAGTGCTTACCGAGATCACTTGGTTAGTAAGAGAGTTTTCGTTGTCAACTGAGCATTTCTGAAGATTACTCTGTGAAGATAGTGTCTACTAAGCTCACTTAGACATCAAAGGAATTTAGGAAGGAAACAATGTTAACCAAGTTCACATGGTTAGCAAAGGAAATTTGGATAGAGTTAGTGTTCACTGAGTTTACTTGATTTCCAAAGGATATCTTTGTAAGTTCATAGTGTTAAACAAGATTCTCTTGGTTAACACAGGAAATCATCTCAGAACTAGTGTTTACTGAGCAGGGTTGACCAATGAAAGATTTTGTTATTTTGGCATAAGAAGCTTATTTATTTTAAGTATTGTTTCTAGCTAATTGTGGTAATTATTATTGGTTATTTTAATTTGTACTTGAGCTAACTTGACAATCTGGATGATATAAATGAAAGGTCAAGTTGAGAATTTTAGTGTGTGTACAAGTGTGTTGATTGAATTGAGAAGGAAAGAGTAAGAGAAAATTTGAAGGACAAGTAGGTATCCTTGTGGAGAAGAAAAGTATTATTCAATCAAGAAGGATCAAGTATGAATTAGAATAGAGATCTATAATTAGAAATTCAGTTGCATCACAATTATGTCATTTCATTGTTACTCTCTAACCATTGTAGTAGTGATCTAAATCTCTTAACAGAGTTGGTTTAACAACTAGTTGTAAATCCTCTAACAAGATGATAGTTCCATTGAATTGTTTTAAGACCTCTTGCAAGGCCACTCCTTACAAGGTGATTAAATCCTCTAACAAGGTCACACCTAACAGTGTGTTTTTTAACCTTTAACCAAGTTGGCTCCTAACAAGACTCACTTCAGAAAAGTGAAAAATAGTAACTAGGTACATTGGTGGTTTTTCCCATATTGAGTTTCCATTTTAAATCCTGGTGTCTCATGTGTTCATGTTATTTCTCTTATGCTTGCAAATTAATTACTATGAATGTTTAAGATCAGCTAAAAGTAAATCACAGTCTGCATTTACCGAATTACAACATTTTCTATGTGTTTACTGAATAACAATAGTAATAAGATTTCTCAGTTTAAATTTTATTACTCACATCTAAGGGATCTGGGATTTATTTTAGTGGTAACTGATTCAGCCCCCCTCTCAATTACTCCTATATTTCCAAAAATTGGTATCAGAGCTTTTGGTGCTTGCTGGAAAGGTTTCAAGGACCTAAGCTAAAGATCAGGATGTCTTACAAGAGAGAAATTCTAAAGCTAAATAGAGACAACTTTTTAGCATGGCAAGGACTCATGAGACCTCATCTAGCCTCCATTAGTGATTCAGGCTTGAAATACCTTGATGAAGAATACACAACCCCTACTGGTACATTATCTATTGGAGATATTGCTGAGAAAAAGAACCATAACACCATGATGATTGATATTGCATTTGCTCTTAGCTATGATGAATTTGATGATATCAAGGATTGCAAAATTGCTTTTGGTATGTGGAACAAGCTAAAGGACATATATGGTGGTGATGACAATGTGAGGAGAGCCAAAGCAAAAAGCCTTAGAGGATAGTTTGATCAAATGAGAATGAGAGAAGATGAAAATGTTGCGAAATATGTGGAAAGAATCAAAGCCAATGTCAGTGCAATCAGAGCTTCTCGAGGAGAAATCAAGGATGAAACTATTGTAAGTAAAGTTCTCAGAACATTACTTCCTATCTATGCAATTAGAGTATCCACTATTCAAGAAAAGAGGTGTGAGCCAAATCACAAGATAAGTTTGGATACCTTAGTAGGAAGATTGACAACTTTTGAGCTAGACAACTTTGACAATTATGTTCCAGCTCCTAAGAATATTGAATCTACATTTGAAGAAAAACTTTCACTCAAAGAGAAAGACAAGAAAATAAAGGACATTTAGTTAGAAAGTAAAGAAGAATCAAAGGAAATTTCTAATAGTGATCTTGAAGTTGTTGAAGCTTTGCTTGCAAGGAAATATTCTAGAAGTCGAGGAAAATACAAAGGTAAAGTTTCCCTAATCTATTTTTCATGTGAAGAAATTGGTCATATTGTTTCCAGGTGACCAAACAAAGAAAGCAGGGATGAAAAGAAAAATCACAAGTTCAATGGAAAGAAGGATTTCAAAAATCTCAAATCATTTAAGGACAAAGGTAAGAAGACTTGTTTTATGGCTAAAGATTATGATAATAGTGAAGATGAGATAGTATACATTGCTGTGAAAGATGAATTTGATGAAGAAGAAGATAAGATTGCACTTATCTCTCATGTTAGTAAAAATGACACATGGATCATAGATAGTGGATGTTCACATCATATGGCTGGAGACAAAACAAACTTTGAACACTTTGAAGACTATGACGGTGGTAGTGTAAGGTTTGGAAACAATGAACCTTGTTGCATAAAAGGGAAAGGCTGAATCTCATTAACCAAAGAACTTGTATGTGACAATGCCTATTGGGTTGAAGGACTAAAACATAATCTACTGAGTGTGGCACAACTAATCAACATTGGATTCAAGGTGGGATTCATGCATGTCAAGTCAAGACTTCTAGATGACAAAGGTAATCTAATTGGATCAGGCAAACAAACAAGAGGTAACCTATTTTATCTTGATCTTGGTGATTGTTCATGTTTTATTGCTCAAATGGAAGAAAGTTAGTTATGTCATAGAATATTATGTCATGTAAACTTTGATAATATGGTCAAGATAAGAAAATTCAAAAAAGTGAGGTATTCCTAGTTTGAAGAAACCAAATGTTGGTTTATGCAAAAATTGTCAGATTGGAAAAATGGGAAAGACTAGTTTTAAAAGAAAAAACTATCAGTCTGAAGATGTCTTGGAAATTGTACATATTGACCTATGTGGACACATTGGAATAGAAGCGATAGTGAAGAAAAATTCTTTATTCTTTTTGTTGATGACTATTCTAGAATGATGGCTATTATGTATCTTAGAGAAAAGTCAGAAGCATTTGAGAAATTCAAATGGTACCTAGCAAGAATAGAGAAGGAAATAGGGAAAAGATTGAAATGCTTAAGATCAGATAGAGGTGGTGAATTCATCTATAATGAATTTAATAACTTTTGCACTGAAAGAGGAATCAAAAGATAGGTATTAGCCCCTAGTACTCCTGAGCAGAATGGAATAGTTGAAAGAAGAAATAGATCCATCATGGATTGTGCAAGAACTCTAATGATTGAAAAGAAAGTTGCTATCGAATACTGGAAAGAAACCATCAGCACTGTAGTTCATACTTTGAACTAAGTATAGTTGAAGAGGGACTCATATAAAACTCCCTATGAATTATGGTATGACTACAAACCCAATGTAAGTTATTTGAAAGTATTTTGAAGTAAATGTTATATCTTCAAAGTGTCTATAAAAGGCAAGTTTGATGTGAAAGGTGATGAAGGTATATTCCTAGGATATTCTTGTAGAAGTAAGACATATAGATATTTGAATTTGTCTACTTATAAAATCATAGAAAGTGCATAGGTGAGAATTAATGAGTTTGCAAAAAGAATTGAAGAAGAAAGCAAAAAGGAACCAGAAGATTACATAAGATTTGTTTACATTGAACCTGATACATTGCTAGACACATCTATCAAGAAGGAAACTTCACCTCTGAGTCTTCCTCAGTTAGTCAGTTGCAAGAAGTTCAAACTGAGTCACAAGGACCTGAGTCACATTTTGAATCTACTAAGCCAATGTCTACTGAGTCTAAGCAAGCTGAGCCAGAAGTTGAAGTTCAAAATAAAGATAGTACAATTCATTCAAAAGGAAAATAATCTATATTGACCAAGTATGTCAGAAGGCATCATGCACCTAATCAGATTATTGGAGATAAATCAGAAAGTACTATGACAAGAAGTAAGCTAAAAGGTACATGTTTACTTACTGATTCTGAACCTAGAAGTGTTAAAGATGCATTGGAAAATGAAAGTTGGATTGAGTCTATGAATGAAGAAATAGAACAAATAGAGAATAACAAAACTTGGACCCTTGTTCCCAGGCCTAAAGACAAAAATGTGATCAGAACAAAATGGGTATTCAAAAATAAGCTAAATGAAGATGGACAAGTATCAAGAAACAAAGCAAGATTGGTGTGTAAAGGCTACTCTCAAGAAAAAAGAATTGATTATGGTAAGACTTTTTCTCCTGTTGCAAGATTAGAAGGTGTTAGGACTCTTCTCGCATATGCTACTCATAGAGGATTTAAAGTATATTAGATGGATGTTAAATCTACATTTCTCAATGGTATACTTGATGAAGAAGTCTACATTGAACAACCAGAAGGTTTTGTTCATCCAGACAAAAGGTACATGGTTTTCAAACTACACAAGGAACTGTATGGTCTGAAACAAGCTCCTAGAGCATGGTATGAAATGTTACACAACTACCTAATACATATTAGTTTTTAGAGAACTAATGATAATAGTAGTTTTTATATCAAGGAAGGACTAGATAACAAGATTGTATTGGCAAAAATATTTGTGGATGACACTCTATTTATAGGGAATGATGATCCATGCAAATAATTTTCAGAACAAATAAACAAAGAGTTTGAAATGTCCATGTTTGGTGAAATAATTTTTTTTTTGTTGGACTACAAATATAAAAAAGTAAGATTGGTATCTACATTACTCAATCTAAGTATATCAAAGAGATACTGAAGAAATTTGGAATAGAAGATTCTAAACCAGTTGGAACCCCCATGTGTACTGAACTAAAGCTTACCAAAGACGATGATTCAAAAGAAATAGATCAAACCTTATACAGATCAATGATTGAAAAATTATAGTATGTAGTTCATACAAGTCTTGATATTGCTTTAGCAGTTGGGATAGTGGCAAGATTCTCAACTAAACCCAAAGAAAATCATATGATGGCAATCAAAAGAATTTTGATATATCTGAAAGGTACTGAAGACTATGGTTTATGTTACAAATTTGGAGGAAACTTAGACCTAAAGGTATTCAATGATGCTGATTGGGTAGGAAATCTTGATGAGAGAAAAAGTACAAGTGGTGGAGCATTCTTCCTTGGTAAAAGATTGGTATCTTGGACAAGCAAGAAGCAAAATTGCACATCCCATTCTATAACAGAAGCAGAATATGTTGCAATAGTAGTAAATTATTCTAACATTGTTTAGTTTAAATAGTTGTTGGAAGGCATGAAGGTTGAGATCAAAGAACTAGTTATCATGTATTATGATAACACCAATGCAATTAACATATCAAAGAACCCAGTGATGCATTCCAAAACTAAGCACATTGCCATAAAATATCATTTTGTCAGAGAACTAGTGTAGGAAAAAGAAGTCAAATCGGAATATGTTCACACAAAAGAATAGATTGTAGACATATTCACCAAGCCATTACCTAAGGATGCATTCTTGTATCTAAGCGGTAAGTTAGGGGTCATTCCCCTATCTGAAGCTCACTAAATAAAGTTTTAGCGATGCATCAATAGGAACCAAGTTGAAGATCAATCAATTGATGTAGCATAGTCAAAAGGAATATTGCATATGAATTAGTACTCAAGGTACATTGATACTAATTTGGTATGTGTTGTCTTTGGCATGTGTTGTCAAAGAGGGAGAAGATTACTCTCATATTTTTCTAAAATTTGTTTATATCTTTTGAGAGAGAAGTACACTATCTTAGAAGTTATGTAACTGCTTCATAGAGGGAGATTACTGCATGAAAGAAAAGAAGTTTTTTGGTGAAAATATAATAGGGAGAAACTTTCTATTAGAGAAAGTCTTTTTTCTCAAATTTCATTGTGCTATGACATGTTGTGTTGCCATCAATGCCAAAGAGGGAGATTGTTAGATATAATTGTCTAATTGTGTGTTGTCTTTGATGTTACACAAATGTCATATCAGTTGTTAGTCAGTGCTTACCGAGCTCACTTGGTCAGCAAGACAATTTTCCTTGTCTACCGAGCATTCTTGAAGATTACTTTGTAAAGATAGTGTCTATCAAGCTTACTCAAGAGTCAAAGGAATTCAAGTAGGAAACAATGTTAACCAAGTTCACATGGTTAGCAAAGGAAAGTTGGACAAAGTCGGTGTTCACCAAGTTCACTTGGTTGCCAAAGGATATCTTTGTAAGTTTACAATGTTAACCAAGCTTCTATTGGTTAACACAAGAAATCATCTTAGAGCCAGTGTTTATTGAGCAGGGCTGACCAATGAAGGATTTTGTTGTTTTGGCATAAGAAGCTTATTTATTTTAAGTATTTTTTCTAGCCGACTATGGTAATGATTATTGGTTATTGTAATTTGTAATTGAGCCGACATGCCAATATAGATGATATAAATGAAAGGTCAAGTTGAGATTTTTAGTGTGTGTGCAAGTGTGTTGATTAAATTGAGAAGGAAAGTGTAAGAGCAAACTTGAAGGATAAACAGGTATCCTTGTGGAGTAGAAAAGTATTATTCAATCAGGAAGGATCAAGTATGAAGCAAAATAGTGATCTATAATCAGCAATTTAGTTGCATCACAATCAGGTCATTTCATTGTTACTCTCTAACCATTGTAGTAGTGATCTAAATCTCTTAACAGAGTTGGTTTAACAACCAGTTGCAAATCCTCTAACAAGGTGATAGTTTCATTGAAATGTTTTAAGACCTCTTGCAAGGCCACTCCTTATAGGGTGATTAAATCTTCTAACAAGGTCACACCTAACAGTGTGTTTTGTAACCTTTAACCAGGTTGGCTCCAAATAGGGCTTACTTTAGAAGAGTGAAAAATAGTAACTAGTTACATTGGTGGTTTTTCCCATATTGGGTTTGCACATTAAATCTTGGTGTCTCATGTGTTCATGTTATTTCTTGTATGCTTGCAAATTAATTACTATGAATGTTTAAGATCAGCTAAAAGTAAATCACACTTTGCATTTACCGAGTTACAACATTTTCTGTGTGTTTATTGAATAATAGTAGCAATCAAATTTCTTACTTTAAATTTTATTACTGACATCTAAGGGATTTGGGATTTATTTTAGTGGTAACTGATTCACCCCCCCTCTTAGTTACTCCTTCTATATTTCCAACACATACATGTGTGAATGTTTACTTGTTTACATATTTTAGATGTATGTGCTTTACATGTTATTTTAGTTTACTTATTGAATACATGAGATGGATGTGTGGTGAAAGTGTTATTGATCAAAGTTTAAGCTATTGATTCACTCCCCCTCTCTTAGAAGTTTACCTTTCCTATTGTAATTCTAATAGTTCAACTAATGCATAGAAAGCATACGATTTTATACTCAAAGACATCATATAGAGATGTAGGAGTCCCTGATAGAAATGAGTATGAATCATTTTGGTGCTTTTTATAGGAACAAAGCATCAGAGGTTCTGGTTTGTAACCCATGGGTAAGAAACTTAGGCAAATTAATTATGCCTAGATTGTTTGTAGAAGATGACTTGGTAAGAGCCCTAATTAAATGTTATAATCCAATCAACAAGACATTTCATAAGAGGGATAGAAGTGTTTTATTTTCCCTAGACAAGGAGAGATTTATAAAAGTTTTCGACTTGGGAGGACCTGTGTCAATGCCCATAGAGGTGGAGAAATTAACTAAGAATTTCAAAAGTCACCATAACTTCTACATGGGCTAGAATATACATATTCTATATACAAAGAAGAATGTAGGAAACATTCCAAAGAAGAAGGATCTTGACAAACATATGCCTTTGGAATTCTTCCAAAGATATTTTTAGAATACTATGTTTGGAATTAACAAAGTCCTAGGCTTAGATGGAACTATGGAAGCACTAGGAGGACATTATATTATGGCCTTGTCCCAAATCATAATATAGGTTATGATTTTATGGATTATATTATTGATAATAGTCATAAGGAGATCACTGCTACTCAGTAAGGAGACTTAGCAAATTTCAAATTCCACCATCATTCTGTACTCATGCACTTGATCCTCTTCAAGAATTCAGACATATTTTATTAGAGTTTCTTCGAGTCTACTCAAGAATGGGGAGAGAGATTGCCAGTACAAAGATGGAAAAGGGTATGACAAATGTTTTACTCTTGTTCTAATGTAATTTCTTTTTATAATGGTTTTTTTTATCTAGTCTTAAAAAAGGTAGGGCTGATAATTGAAAGAATCCCTAGGATTGTAAGAAAAGTTGTTAAACCTAAAATGTTCTTTGATGATGGAAAATAATTTACTCATGATTGGGGTAGTGTTTTTTATTTGAATAAATTACTATTATTAGGTTTTTTGGATGCCCTCAGCCACCCCCTAGTTTACCTAAATATGTACTTGAAAGATTAGGTTTGCGGGGGTATTCTGGCAACTAGTTTCTTTAAATAGGGAGTACTTAGGCAAAGATGTTAAGAAAGGAACCTTCCCTTATAGATGTACTAAAGTGGGAGATTTTGAGATTGGATGGAATGTAATTGAGGGGACAAATGAATTTTTGAGAAAATATAAATTGCCAACTGGGCTAGCTAAGACTTATGATCCTTTCAATATATAGTTAGACATGCCCTGAAGAAAATGAGAGGATATACCCTACCACCTACAAAACCTATTTGGAAAGAGAATGTCATTGCTGACAAGTTGAATGAAGATGTGTGTAGGGAAATAATGGTTAAATAAAGGTTTATTATTAGTTTTGAGCATGAGATGAAAAAGGAAGACAAAAATTTGAAGGGTTTCTATCCTAATGAGGATCACTGGTCAAAACTGGAAAAGTGTGTAACAAATTTTGATGAATTAGTAGCCTAAGTTCCAGAGGAAATCATGAAAAGGATTGACCCTGAGTACTCAGATGATGAGATTGTTGTTGACATCTCTGATGAGGAGGACTAGGCTAAAGAAGATGTTTCTAAAAGTTCTGAGTGGGTAGAATAGAGACACAAAAAGCAAAAGATGGTCAAATTACCTGAGAAAGTGCAACAAAATGCCCTTCAAATATTTCCATGAGGTAGTAAGTACTTTGGTGAAATAAGGAGGAGATATTTAATATCTCAGGCTTTTGAAGATGAGCAAAGAGAAAAGAAGTTGTAGTTGGAAGCTCAAATGATAGATGACAAAATTATGGAGGGTCGTGAATTTATGAAAGATGATAATTTTATAAAAACTAATGAGTTGAAGAGTTTTCTATTTAAAGTAAAGAAAAATGAACTTTCCCTAGAAATGAATCCATGGGATTTTGAAGAGGTAGCTATTGGCTTAGTCAAAAAGTTACAAGAATATGTCCTTGCTAGTGAAAGCTTCACTATTGAGGAGGCAAGGGAGCTGGTAATGAGAAGTGGTGTGATTTATTATATTTGTGTTTGTAGTCCTTGTTTCTCCTATTATCTCTATCATCTCTTCTACCTCTATACTTTCTTTATCTTTTTTCATCCTTGTCTTCTTTGTCAGGACATCTTGCATCAATATGACCAAATTTGTTACATGAAAAACATATTATAGGAAGTTTACCTTTGTATTTTCCTCTACCTCTTGGAAGTCTTCTTTCCATAAATGCTTCAATCTCATCAAGATCATTATCAAAGACATCACTATCACTATTCATACACTTTCCTTTTCTTTTCTTACTAAGAACTGATTGAGACTTGAAAGTAGATTCAATAGTAGTAGGAGTAAAATTATCAAAATTTGACAATTCAAAAGTAGTAATCCTACCAACTACACCTTCCAAAGTTAGGTTATTATCAAGGGAACATATTGGTTCTTGTATTGCATAAACCCTAATAGAATAGATAGGAAGTAGAGTTCTCAATACCTTGTTGATCATAGTCTCATAATTAACATTTTCATTTGATCCTCTTATAGCATTTACCACCTCTTTGATTCTTCAACAATATTGTACAATACTTTATCCTTCTACCATTCTCATTTCATCAAATTCACCTCTCAAGATTTCTATTTTCTCTCTCAAAACCTTTGTATCTCCTCCATAGATGGTCTGTAGTGTATCCCACATTTCCTTGGCTATTTTTCATTCCTTTATGTCATCAAACTCAACATTTCTTAGGTCTGATGTAATCTCCAACATTTCTTGATTTTGTTCTTGCTTCTCTTTTAGTTTCTCGGTAGTCAAGGGTTTGAATATCTCCACATAGTGCATTTCTCCTTCTCCAATTGTTATGAGATGCAACTTCATCAAACTCTACCATGTAGGGAAGTTCTCTTTGTTCAAACTTGGTACCTCCTTTTTGTAGATCTTGATCTTTAGCTTCAAGTACCTTAAAAATTTTCTCTACAAGCAAATAAAGCTTTGATAACAATTATTATAATGATTAAGAATAGTTGTAGGGGGGTGAGTTAGTTATCCTTAGGTCTAGATGTACCAATTGAACTTTTAATCTCTTCAAATACCTTAGATCTAAACATTCAATAGCTTGCTCTCTATCGCAAATAATTAGTAACATAAATTTGCATCTCATTGTCCTAATAGTAAAAAACTTGCAGAATGTAAAACGTTAACAATAAACATCTCAAATGACATCCACACAAGTATGACGGTAGGATTTAATATGGAAACCCAATTTGGGAAAAACCACTAGTAACATGTCACCATTTTTTGATTTTTTGAAGTGAGCTTTGTTAGGAGCCAACTCTATTAATGGTTACAAAACACACTGTTAAATGTGACCTTGTTAAAGAATTTAGTCAACCTATTAAGAGTGGCCTTGTTATAGGGATTAAGAATATACTATTAGAATGTCACATTAATTAAATGATTTACATGACTATTAGGTCACCTTGATTATAGGATTTCAAAACTAATACAATGGTTAGAAAGTAATAATAGGTTAATCTAACAAATACAACTCATTTTTCAAATAGAGATCATAATTTAGTCCAATAGTTGACTCATCAAATGGCCTCCATTAACATCTCCATCATTGATTCACTTGGAATCCCTTCAAGAAATCACTCTTCACTCAACACTTCACTATTTGGCTTTTTGCTCAAGTTCTCCAATCAACAAAATCAACAACTACTCCAACCTTGTTAAGGTCTTCACCAACTCTACTAACCACTTTAAGTTTATCCCTATACCTCCTTAAATAGGTAATTCTATGTTTTTTCACTTAAACATCACCGTTGATCTTATGATTTGGTCAGATTCATTGAATCATTCCATCATTTTGTCTCCTCCTTTTTCTTCTATAAACTTATCCAAACTTCTCCTTGAATTCATGCATAGAAACTCTCAAACATAGTTTCCCTTGAATTGAGTACTCTAGGTCATCCATCCTTATCTTCAACATGCTTTTCATATTCCAAGAAATCAATTGTGTTGGTTGGAAATCATGATTTTGTCATAATCTGACAAATGTTGTCTTTTAGCCAACACTATGCTTTGAAATTCAGTCATCACTAAATTACTCAGTTGCTATTAGCTATTCTATTCAACATATTTATTGATACTTGATCAATATTGATACTCAAGAAACACTATAACTCACGTGACTTATACTGTCACTTAGTCAACTATAGAGTCGACATAATTTTCAAGTTCCTTGATCTTTTGCTCTTTTTCTTGATCAAGCCTATGCATTTGGTCATTCTTTGATCACCTCTTCTAGGCTTTAGTATAACTGTCATTGAATGCACTCTATTTACTTCCTCATTTTTGTACTTTAGCACTAGTCTACTATCACACATTATTCTCTATTCTCTTCTTCCTTCCATATATTACTAATCAACATAGAAGAAACAACCATGAACAAAACTTCAAAATGAAGTCTGAGTGACCTTAAATCCACTTGATCAATCCATTGGTAGAAGCCCTAAATTTATCCTGCTCAAATTGTGACTTTGAAATTTGAAATTCATAGCAAGCATAGTCACAAAATACCCATGAATACTTATATGTAGGTACCTATACATGTATGCCTTTCTATCTATACGTAAGTCTAGATATACACTCAAGTCCTTGCTTCCTTGTGTCACATCCATTTCTTCTCTTTGCATGCATGTCATGTCACTATCAAACCTTCTCCTTGTTTTATCCCATCAAAGGTGACTCATCTCCTATCGTAAAACTCAATACCTATCTTCCCGTCATGGGCTTGTCATCCTTAAATTCTCCTTTGTCAAGACTGATATGTTTGTCTACTAGTTGTTGCACTTACTTGCAACACTTCAATCTTCTTGTTAACTAGTTGCCAATCAATAACAACACTCTAATGCTTGAGTTGACAAAATGACCATTTTTTGGTCAACCATGCAAGTGAATACTTTAATCCAATAATCCAGTACTGTATGATCCATCATAAAAAAATACTCTGTGAATACTTCCAAAGCTCCTACTTTGTTCCTCCAACTTACATCAATTGATTATGTCTTTATCTCTTCTACTGTCAATAATTAATTTTTGCTTCTTTTTTAGATGTTTAACTCTACCACTGTCATTATTCAATATCTTCTTTACCTCTTATTTACTCACAAGATCATGTTTCTTAGTTGATACTACTTTGGTAGACTATTGTTGCAAAACCATTTGGTTTTCATCATTCTTTAACTCTACTAGTTTAGATCCTTCATAAACTGTACAACCTTATAAACCTTCCCAATCACCTACTATCAATCCACCACCTCCTAATCTAAAGTAGTATGATCTCCTAAGCTATGAGTCCTTGTTACACTAGGGAGCTAATCTTTCCTCCCTTCCTCCTTCAAAGTAATTAAAGTGAACTTCCTGGCATCCTTCACTATAGACACAACATTCATTTAGCAATAATGAATAGCTCCAACATCATACTATCAATGTCTTCTTAACTAAACATTGTAAGAACTCATGTTAACCACATTGCAAAATACTTCATCTTGGTATGGTATAATGTTGAACTTAAACCAACATTGTTCTTTGACTTCCATCATATGGTTATTATAAATGAAAATTATCTCATATGGCAAGGGTATTTAAGTATCCTTATAAATTCATGTTTCTATGCCATCTCTTCCAATACAAGGTTATCAATACTATTTGTAGAGTCCTAAATCTGATCACATAAATTATTTATCAAATTTAGTCATCTTCTAAAGCATATTTTAATTAAATATTAGATATTATATTATTTTAGCACTGTTCCCTAATTAATTAATTATAGCCCAATTTATAAATTAATAGACAACCAATAATCTAGTTTATTAATAAAATCCCCCTTCCACAAACCCCATTTAATTTACTCTCTAAAACTCCTCTCTATTTAATTCATTATTTAAATAAATTCCATCCACCAAATATTCCTCTTTTAATTAAATGATTCATTTATTTAATTAAATATCATGCACAAATATTCCTCTTTTAATTAAATATCATGCACCAAATATTTTTCTTTTAATTAAATAATTCATTTATTTAATTAAATCTCATGCATCAATTCTTCTTCTTTTGATTAAATAATTTATTTATTTAATTAAGCTCACTCACCAACCCTTTTTCTAACAAATCCATCCACCTCCCACATCCTCTAGTTAACAGATCCACCTCACCCACCTTAACAGAAACACATCACCTCCTCTTCCATGTCTAAAATATCTCTCCAGATCACTTCCATAAATTAAGGCATGACTTATTTCCTTTGACTCAAGCCCAAGTCCACTCTCATGCCACATCTCCCTCATCCATCTCTAAACATAGAAGTCTATCTCCTCCACCTATCTCAATCTATTGGGAAGTTGGTGCCTCCATCTCCTCTAGGTGAAGGTACCGTTCAACATAGACTGATGGATTTGTGACATGTGCTTAACTGCATCCCATGGATCCATGTCTCTAGCTATTTTGACATTCATTGATAACTTGAGCTTTTGGTGTAATGACAATGGTGATTCTAACAAATGATATCAAAGGGCTAGGTTATGGTGTCAAATCCCTCAAGTTATGCTGAGGGAGGATTGTTGGGAGGTTGGTGCCTCCATCCCCTCTAGGTAAAGGTACCATTGAACATAGACTAATGGTACTTTGTTCTCTTCCTTATCCTTCTTCAATTTCCATCATGATATTTTCATTATCTTGTAACAAACTTTGACTCATGCATTTGAGCTTCTCAAACATTCTTTATTTTAACTAAAATTCATGCTTAGATTCCATTTTTACAAACTTGATCTTCTTATTGTTACTCCATGAACATAACATTTCACTCGAGTAAAATATAACTCAGTCAATACTAATCTTGCTTAGGTAATACTGATCTCTTGCTTTTCCAAATGCTTTGTGAATACTGTTGTCACTCAATGAACATTGTCTTTCTTCTTCCACCTTGTCACTCAGTATAGCTTGTATAGCTCATTTCATTACAAAATTACATTATTGTAAATTAATCAAACCAATATTACATTATCACTATCCAACTCATTCAAGTGCCCATCAAATACCATACTTATCAACTTTGTCATCAACATACTTTCTTCAAATCATCTTCATTAATCAAATGATATGGAACTCTACTAAATTAGCATAGTGTCTAATCAACTAAGACTTGACACTGACAAAAAGTGAAATGGATTCCCCCAAAGAATGGTTTCTTGAAATTAAATTTTGATGGTTGTTCAAGAGGTAATCTAGGAGCTTCAGGAATAGGGGTGTGTATTAGAGATAATGAAGGTAGGGTGATTGACTTATTAGCAAAAAAATTTACATCAAGTACTAATAATTGTGCAAAAGCAATGGCTCTTTTATTTGGAGTTGAAATGGCTTTAAAAAAGAATTATACATAGATTCACATAGAGGGTGACTCAACATTAGTGATTAATGCTCGTTTATAGCGAAAAGTGGGTAACTAGAAATTTGGATACATCTTACATCAAGCTTGGAATCTTATAGATAGATTTAACTCTGTGGTATTTTCCCATACTCTAAGAGAAGGGAATCAGGTAGTGGATATTTTATCCAATTTTGGGTGTGATTTACAAATACCACACATGAGAGTGAGTACATTTGATATCATTCTATTTCCTAATCTTTTTAAGGCAATCAAGAAGGATAAAATCAATACTTCATAATCCTTGATATGTATTGCAAATATGAGGGATTTCAAGTAAAAGGACATTGATGTCATTCAAGCATATGGTTCACTAATCATTATTGAATCATTTGTGAAAAGTGAGACAGGTTTGGTACAACGCATGTTAAAAACAAGCTAATGCATAATCATATTAACGACTTGCCTGTGCATTCAATATGTTGAGTACGAATTATTATCAGTTTTGAGCTGGGCTAATTGATGATAATGGATACTCTCATGTGCGAGGAGATCGATTTAAGAAAGTTGAGTTTAGTATTTTTCACTTCTTCCCCAAGAATTCTGAAAGTGAAATTGACAGTGATTTCTCTTTTCTTTAGGGTGATGGAAGGGAATGCTTTGTTCTTTAGGGTGATTAGGAAATGCTATGACAGGAAAATCCCATTTTTTGGTTGGCTATCCAATATCGATTTGGAGGAGGTTTTCAAATTTGGGTGTCCAAAATGTCATGAAGATGTCATGGGTATCTTGGGATCTGATTTTCTTTATCCAGCTCTACTAAGATTGATTATGCCATCGCATGTGGTCTCCTTGTTATTAACGTATATAATGGATATCGTTTCTGATTGTGAAGTTTCTGTTTGTATTTTGGATAGGGTAATTCGATACAATGCATTTGACAAACCAGTGATTATAGAGGAGTTAAGGAAATATGATTTGATGTTGGGTTTAGTACCAGTAGGGGGTGTCTTCCCAAATATGGTGCTTAGAAGGGATATAAGATTTCTTAGTTTTTTGTTGAATTTGAAAAGTATAGTATTAAACATGGATCTTGGCCTATTAGATGACATTTTGTGGAAACACAGAGAACTAATGTCATCAGCAGAAGCATATTTGATTCACGAGAAAGTAGTGTTCATTAGCGACTTATTTCCTCATGGGCATGATGTTCCACGCTCTCTGCAGATTCGAGAACAAGTTGGTTTTTTTATGGCCTTTCATGAACAGGGGTCAGGTAATTTGTTTCAAATTGATAATCCAATGGCTCGCCTACATTTGATAGATGATGATGATCTAACTATTTTGGATTGGGAACCAACAGTATAGTTCGAAGTGGAGTGTTCTCTGCATTTTTTTAGTGGTCTCAAATTTTTGAAGTGGATTGACTATTTTTAGTTTCAGGGTGGAGTGGTTACATTGTGTTAACTTGTAGATTACTCTTTTTTTGGGACCCTTAGGGGTAATTTTTTGACTTTTGATACTTGTAAATTTGAGAATATTTAGTTGCAATGGGTTGGGTAATAGTTTGTGTACAAATAGGATGTAAATAGCTCAAATATTATAAGGGCTTTTTGTTGAAGGATACTTTGAGATGGGTTAATTGTTTAGTACTTCAAATTACTTTGTATCTGGTTACGATTGAAGGGTTTCTTATTGGTTCTTCCCTTCAAGAACCATTGAACCAAAAATTATTTATATATATATATATATATATATATATATATATATATATATATATATCAAAGTGGTATACCACTATTTCGCCAAAAAAAAAAAAAAAACTAAGACTTGACATCAATGACAATATGATAACTGATATGACTCTTTTACATACATTCATAGTATTCTCAATTGCATCATCAAGCTATCATCTTTAATTATACTAATCCTCAACATACTTAACTCTTCTCAAATGTTAAGTCTAAAACCATTAATATACCTAGCTACCTTTTCCTTAGATGACTCTCAATGTCCAAATCTTATTGTCATCTTTTAGAACTCTTTAGTGTACTACTTAATTATCAACTCCTTTTTCTTTAGATTCAGAAGTTTATTAAATAATTCCATTTCATAGTCCTTTAGTATGAACTTGGCCTTAATTTTAGAAACCATAACTCTTCACCTAGTGATATTAGATTCTCCATTATTTTATCTATCTTTATGTAATTCTTCCCACCATAAGGATAAACCATAACTCTTCACCTAGTGATCTTAGATTCTCTATTATTTTGTCTATCTTTTTATTATTCTTCCCACCATAACACAACATGACCTTTCACCTTAGTCTATGCTAACCTAATCCTTTATGGATCCTTAACATATTTAAGTTCAAATTAATTCTCTATTTTATTAATCTAATCTAACAATTCCTCATAATGTAATGAACCAACTATTGGTTTGATTTTTTGCAAGATAAAATTTCCCCAATCTAGGTAAAAAAAATAAATAAATCAAAATTGAATCCATTAAATGGTGAATAGGGTTTCTAGTCTTTGGTCCTCTAGATTTGTTAGCCTTAAAAAAAAAAAAAATTGTGAAACCCTAGGTCTCGTTCCTTTTAAAATTTTTGGGTGCGAAACCTCTTAAAATTTTTGTGAATATTGTTTGAAAAGTTCAAATCTTTCATGCCCTCGTATGATCTTTTCCCTCTTAATGTGTACCATCTGATTGACACAAGATCAATGGTAGTAACATTGTCATTTTCAAAAGATGAAAGTATGTTACCCTATGTGACATAGCGATTGTTGCAAATTTGAAGGGTGGTGTCATAAAATGGAGGTGCGGTGACCAGAGATTGCATTATGTCATAAGTGTTTGGTCACATTTTTTATGTCAAAATTGGAAAAAGGACTAGAACAGTGAAGTATAGAAGGTGTCAGCAGAAATCAAATTTTTTTGATTGGTCACCATGTCGGTGTCATGAAAATTGTACATCTCGCCATTAATGACATGGCGCTTTCATGGAAAATATAGATAACAGTCACTTTTAATTTTTTTCGGTGACCATAAACTTCCCAAGTTGCATGGTGGATGTGTGGTTTTATTGTTATGTAAGAAGCATTAATGAGGGTGATTATGACTTCACTTTCCTTTATCTTTTTGGTGCCAAATTTTGATAAGACACTGGAGTTTGCTATGTCACTGTTGGGAAATTTGTGATCTTCACCATTAGCGACATAGCACCTTGATGGAAAGTAATACTGCGACAACATTTTTAGAAAGTGGGTCCCAGACACATGCTCAATTAGATATCGATTATATAGTTTTTAGGACACGGTGGCATCTAGTGGGATACACATATGCACTGGGAAAAGTGAAGGCACTGAAGGTCGCTATGTCACTGTCATGAAAATTGTGCATCTTGCTATTAGCGACGTAGTGCCCAAATGTGAAATAAACACATGGTGGGACCCAAGCAACATGGAAATGTGACTAAGATTAGAATACGGATTTATATGCCAACTATACAAGGTTTTCTTACATCATCAATAATCTGGACCCACGCCCCATTCATAAAACATATGAAAGATTCTGATCGTTCGATTAAGCTTTGATCAATGGTTGTCACTCCCTTACTATGGAAAAATGTGCACTTTTTAATCTATGCGACATAGCGACCAAGGGACCCACCACATCTTATGTAATCCATGTAGTTTCCACGCCCTTAGATTGATCTCAAATCTACAACTGTCACTATCTTGCTATAATGAGTTACTCAAAGGTTATGTATAGCGACATAGCGACTAAGGGCCAACCATATTTCTCTTAAGTAATGCATTAAATGTCCCGCACATGATCATAGTAGAATCAATGGTTGTTGCTACTTCGCTATAGCAAGATGCTCACTCTTTATATAGAGTGAGGTAGCGACTCAATGACATGTGTCCTTAGTCATCAGTGGGTCCAGACTGAAATGCCAACAATGAAGGAACTATACACACGGTGAAATCTCATTGGGTTGATTACCAACATGTCAAGTGGAACATGAGTCATCTTTTCCTACACCCCTAGATTGTAGGATTTTTTGAGAATCAATGGTGTAAATTTGAATGTAGAAGGTGATGCCACTCTATGCATTTATGAAGAATGAAAGCTTCGCATGTGAAAGAAAAATAGAGTATAATATAGAAAAATTTCTCAATTTCATCTCACACAAAAAAAGATTTCAAGATTTTCCTGAGTAGAAGCCATTATTGAGAAGGTTGTGTTGAGCTTGACAAGAGTGTGAAGTAGAATTCCATTGTTCGTGAAGACATTGTAGGATTATAGAAAGGAATGAGCAAAAACTCAAGTAATTATACTATAATCTCTATAGGGTATCAGTTCTACAAATTACAATTCAAAATACCTCCAAAGAAGGCATTTTTTGGCTAAGAGAATTATTTGGGTAGGAATGTCCATGATGATTTACTTGAGCTGCTCCCTAACTCCACTATTGAAACTATATAAGTTAAAAAGATTACTACATTAAGCCCTAGGTTGAAAATAGTAGATGGATTGAATGACAAAGGGAATTGGGTCTGGGATGCTAATACCTCTCAAACTAGTCTGGACCTATTTAAAAAATGGTTTTTAGATAGGAACCTGTTTGCCCCACATGCCAATATCTGGAATTTTGATTTAGGGAAGCTAGTGGTTTCTAGTGTTTTTATGGACTATGATCTTCTTGAAGTTGTGGCAAAGAACTATGACCAAGCCATTAGAGTAGTAAGAAGAACTGATGGTTAGGTCCTAATTACAGTCAAGCCAAATTAAATTAGGGAAGTTTTTGATTTAGGGCCTCTTAGTGATTATCATGTGCCCATTGATTTGAAAGGTTTAGAAAAGGAATACATATCCAAGAAGGATGCCATTAGGCAAGGTGCACTAAAGGCACATATAGGTAAAATTGGAACTTTGCTAGCAATAACAATAGCCTCCAGGGAATCTTTCAAAAGGGCATACTTAAACACTAGGGCTATAGAGATATATAGGACCCTGTGTAGAGTTTTTGGGAGAGATGAAGAGGAGTTTATGCCTGTGGATTTCATGTATATGGTTATTTAGGTTTCATATTTTGGTGTGGACATAATTTTTGATTTTTCTTCTTGCTTAGCTGAGGAAATTCATAGTGGATTAATTGGGATTGCTGAGGGTAAAGTGGAATTTTTTTTTGGCCATTATTCTTTGTTGATACACATGTTTTTGTTTAAGGGAGCCACATATTTTGGTAAAGAAATGGAGTTAAATAGAGAAGAATATGGAGAAGCACTACCAGTCTAATTATGGAGTGCAAATATGACTTGGGATGTAGAGAATGCTAGCTTTGTCAGATTTGACAGGTATTTTGCTTCCAAGCTGAGATGCCTCTTATTAAGTGACAATCCTATAATACCTAGGGCATTAATGAGTCTCATTAGGCCTATGGATAATCCTAGTGGTTTGAATGTTTCACATAATTGCGGAGATGTCATCCCATACTCTATTTCTATTGTATTTAGAATTTATGGTTTTAAAGGAAGTTCTCATGTACTACCTTACCAAGTGCCTTTGAAGGTAGGAGTAGCTGAATTTTTGTGGCAATTGGGAGGAGTGGAGGAAACCTTTTTGTTAAAGAGGGGAAGGGGGTCAATTTTTCCTACTTGTAGAGTGGCCCATCAGTTTGTGATCACAAAAGGGGGTTGGCTTTCTCTAAACAAAATTTTGGATCCTTACAAGATGGCTATTTCTCACCCTCATTTTTGGGATTTTGAGGGATTTTATCATTTGGCTCTGAGACATAGAATTAAGCTTGGAAAAATTGAGCATGAATTCTATTTTCCTAAAGACATAATAAGGAATGAATACTCCTTGCAAGAACAAGAGACTAGAAAGGAAAAGTGGAGAGTCTTCTCTAAAGTTTTTGATTTCATTCATTGTTTTGATGCAAATTATAGTCCTTTGGACAATGCTATTGCAAATATAGATAAGATAAATAAAATTATGAATACTTTTTTTGAAATAATGGAGGCAATGAATGAAAAGAAGCAATTCTTTATTAGATTTTGCCCAGATAAGGCCAACTAAGTAATGAGAAGATTGGGTTTTACTCCCAATATAGGGGCAGGTCAATTAACTATTCAAAAAGGCCAAGGTATATTATTATTCAAAATAAAATGACCATTGTGGAAAAAGGAAAACAAATAATTGAGTCCACCAGTGATGTCTTCGAAGAGAGGCCTTCTGAACCCTCCCTAAAAAGATGAAAAATAATAAGGGAAGAAGATCCTCATGTTGAGGAATATTCACCCTCATAGAACCCTATGAGAATTGAAGAGGGATAGCTCACTGAAGAGAAAATTGAACAATTGGGATCACAAGGGGGAGTTTTTCTTACACAATTAGAAATAGATGAAGGAGATCCCTAGGAGCCTCTAGTGCCAAGTTTTGAGTTGACAGTTGTAGATTACAAAGAAAGGGAATTAGACCCTGTACTAGAACAAGCAAGTCAACAATTTTTATCAAATGATAATTTTGTTAAATCTAGGGCTTTCTGCCAATTTACATGGAGAGCTAACATGAGAAAATTTGAAGAAAGATGCAACAAGTTGAGGACAGAGCATCCTAAACTAGAGGAGACAACCCAACAAAATCAGATAAAGGAAAAAATGATTCAAGAGTTCCAAAACTTAACCCCTTAAGAGGGAAGGCAAATGGTAAAGGCTTCAAATATATTATTGTTGCTCAATTGGGATATTGCAGATGTATTAATTTTTAATTCTATTTCAAATAAACTAGAATTACAAGACCCCAGTAAAAAGGAGTTTGCAGGGACTTCATTTAGTGAAGATCAAGCTGCTCTGGTTATGTGGTCATTGAGAAGGGGATCTAGGGCTATTTCATCACAACTAGATGATTCAAGATTAATAGGAAATATCATTGTGAGGAGAGTGGCTGATACCTCTCATGTGCAGGCTACACATTGGAATGTAGATTCATCTCAATTAGTTTTGGCCATTACTAAGAAGGAAGAAAGGGCCATGTTTGAATTACAAAGCAAATATGAAAGAACTCTGGAGCCCTACAATAAGGAAGTGCAAAAGAGGATTGAACTTGAGAATAAATTAATGGGGAGGTCTACAAGACCAATAATAACATATCCCCATCCCCAGTGGAGCCTTTTAAATCCACTCCTCTCATAGAGATGCCAGATACCCCATAGAGGCCACAATATTACACTGCTAAATACTTTGAAGAATAAAAGAGCAAGCTGTGGGCCTTACATGTAGAGTTGAATGTAAAATATGAAGATAAATTAAGAAAGGCTCTCACATATTTGGGGGACAACATTGAATGGCCATTAGTTTATGATCAGTTGGCTAGAGTGATAAGCATCTGGGATGAATTGAAAGCAAGCGATGAGGCTCTGAAGCCTATTGTGAATAAGTGGGTAAGAAGGAGGAAAGAAATGAAATTTTTAATATTATTCTATCATAAAAGTATCATATGATCAAATTGAAAAGATGTTTGATATTGTTTCTGATCTTCTTGATTTTGATAATAAGAGAATTCATCTGCAGATAATAATAGTTTGCTATTTGCACAAATATAAGAGCCAAAAGTTTAGTTTGTTTCCTCATGCCCTAGATAGAAGAAATAATTTGAAAGAAAAAGATGAATGGGCTAAGGAACTTGATGATTTATTTTTTCTAAGGATGAATAAAAGTATCAATGAAATAGGGCATGCATGGTGGGCTAACACAATTGAAAAAATAGTGAAAGCCCAAATATTCTTTGATTCTTTGAAACAAGAATTTGTTGATATTGACAGGGAAGAAGAATATGTTATCAAGAAACAATAGGATATTTTGCATTTTGAGTGGCCAGATGGTGCACTTTATGACAAGTGTATGGTGGATATTGCTTCTAGTGAGCAACTAGAAGAAGTTGAAAGTGATGATTATGAAATGCATGAAGATGAATTACAAATCATTGATCCATTTCCATCAGCATCTAGAAAAGAAGAAGGGCAGTCATCTCATGCTAAAGATGCAATGGATTGGTTAGACGACTCAACAAACACATAATCAAGAGTAACTATCACCTTGGTAACACATGATGATATGAGTGAAAATGCTAGAGTGGAGGTGAAGCTGCATAAATCAGAGCTTGAAACATCATTGGCAAGTCTAGTAGACACATATGCCAAGGATTCAGAATGAATAAAGACCAATCACGAGATTCCCAACATGCAAAGATGTAACAGGAAAAGGGGGACTACCAAGAATAATATGATTTTACTTTCTTGTTACTTGAAATTCTATCTTTTTCTATTGAGAAAAATGTAAATATCTTTGTAAAAGGACACCTATCAGTTCTCTATGCTTGAAGCTTGTTGAATCTCACATTATATAAGTGAAATTCCAGGGCTAGAGAAAGGTCCAATTTCTAATGCATTTAGTATTACACTTAGGATGTTTTTGGTCCAGTCTTTGAGAAAAACTATATAATGTATCTTCTCTACATATTTTCTAAGAATACATCAATATGGAATGATCTTTGTGTCTCTTTTTAAGGTCATTCTGAGTTTAGTACAATTGTATACAATTTTCAAGGAAAATTAATACAAGTTTTGAGTTGTCCCCATATCAATTTTTATTGAATTTTGTCTCCTTTGCTATTACCTGGTTATTTTGAGATTGTGTGAGTAAAGCTTGCTCAATTGAATACAATTCATTTAGGTTGTATGTCAATTCATTACTGATATTAATTCAATGAATTAAGTAAATTCTTTTGATGGGATTGTCATGGCAATAGAAAGGGTGTCTGCAAGAATGAACTTCAGTAAAAATTCCTAATAATATTTGTTCTAAAGAAACATATTAGATCCACAAATTGGAGTAGACTTTGAATCCCAATGGAATAGGCACTAATTGAAATTTAATCAGTCTGTAGAATAGGTATAATATGAAGAAGCATCAAATATAAAATCACAATCAACTTTAATTTACATTTCTTGAAGATTTTAAATGATGGTCAACACTTGTTTGCATGGAATATTTTAGCCTTAGTTAGCCACTGTTGTTGGGAACACTTGCAAATCTATAGAAGAATTTTGACCAAATCTGTTATATGGTATGTGTTTATTCAAAATGTCAGAATCATGCATGTATTTGAGGATATGAGATGAGAATTAGAATGAAACTAAAATAATTCTCATACAGTACATTCTAGTCTTGAATCATCCCCTTGGTATACCCACCCTAGTTTTGCAAAGCCTAAAGAGTAGAAAACTACCCTTGGTTTTGTTGAAGTTGGGTCCAAATGGTTTGCACATGTAATTGTTAATAGGAATTGGCTAATCCTCAGGTTGTGTGAGTAATATCAATTTGATATTGAACCTTTTGTTGTTTAGTAGTTCTAAAACACCAAAACCAACAAAGAAAGAAACATCCATTCTATGAATCTTACCCATTTGTGTTATAGCTCTTAATAACCTTTCTTCATCTACAAGGATCTCAACTTCAGTTATCTCAAGATATTCAAAAAATTCTCTGAATTCATCTTTATCCTTAGAATTCCTTCTAACCCCAATCAAATACTTTCAGATATTAGTCCTAATCTCATTCTTGAATCCCTCCATCATTTTCTCTAGCCTTCTAGGGTTCATTCTTCTAGGCAGTATCCTCGCAAACTTTAGGAGACTCAACTTTTTTATCTTAAAAAATATAATAAATAATGTTGATTTTCCCAATAAAATCAACCAATCTAACTAGATCTACAAGATGACTCAAATAATTTATTAGCATAGTCACTAACTTGTCCTTTGATCGATCCAAAAACTCTACCTATGGTTCCCTTTGGGTAACCCTATACAATTTTAGGTGAAATAGACCTTCTTCCACTTCACAAACAAGGAGTCATAATCTTTGGAACTCTATATAATCAATCCTATTGTTGAAACTCTATTATAATGCATAGTAAAATATTAATCCTATTCCAAAACACTTGCATAGATTTCCTATTGATGTACATAAGATCCTTAGTCCTACCACCCCATGAACAAAAAAATTGTAATTCTGCAAGCTTCAGAACTCAAATTTGAAATTAAAAAACCATAATTATTCTCTAATACCATTTGACATAATCCAAGGAAGAAGTCCCTCAAGGAGATACTCAACCTTATAGCTAGAGACAACATAACATAAATGACAAAATAAATCAATGAACAACACCAATAAATACAAGAATATGATCTTTAATTATCATCAAACCAACTTAGGAATGTAGATCACATGTGTTCAAAAGAAACACTTCCTTACTAAGGACATAAGCTTTATTCCTAAAATTCACTATCACATAAAATGGCTCTCGTCTTTACCAAACTTAGTACTTGAATCCCCTCAGCAAGAATTACTACACTACTTAATAAAAGATCACAACCACAATTATAATTATTCAATCAACAATCTCTAAGATAAAGAAATGTATTACATGTTGAAGTTAATGAAAGATCAACCCCACAACTCCCAAGAATCACCTGCATGCAAACACTTGTCATAAAAGAGAGAAGCAAAAAGCTATGGAGGTTGAAATTGCCAGATCCATAGATGAGACATTCTTGATGAGGAAAAAGAGAAATGGCTATTATCAAAAGTGAATGAATCAATCATTACAAAGAGAGATCATCCTTATAATGGAGATCAAAACCCTAAAAAGGTCTAACCTAGGTTGCATGATAATAATTAATTATTATATGCCCAAAGTTTAGCTTAAGTAAACTAGAGATAATAAGTGGCTTAACAATTAAATCAATATGATTTAATTAATAAGAAAATACTTTATTACTCTAACACCCCCCCTAAGATAAAATTAGGGAGCACTGTGTATTATTATCTTGCTACACTAGACTAGGTTCTTGTAGAAGTGGTTACTCATGTATTTGACCATGTTTACTTATGTGTTTTAAGTGCCTTTCATGTTGTTTACAAAACCATTATTTAATGCTATGGTTATTTACTTCATTCTTGCTTTGTTATGCTTTATGTGAAAGTGAGTGTTGTAAATGAATTATTTTAGTGTGATTAAATAAATGGTTAAATTAGGTTTTTTCATGCATTTCTTGCTTCAGCTATGTTATAATATGAAATTACACTTGATCATGTGTTTTAGTGTGCAGGAAATTATATCCCTAGTAGTGGCACATGGAGTTAGTGATTCAACTGTTCATATGTAGCCAATGTTGTCCCTATATGGTCGATGTATCTTGTTTAATTTTTAAAAAAAAACCCTTCAGTGATTTAATAAATTTGGACTCATTTTCATTATGTGATTAGACCTATGAGTGTGTCTATGCATTTAGAGGTTCACATTTGTTGTGAAAGTTATTAAGGAATTCTATGATTTTTGGTTTAAGGGAATTTTGGGCTTTATCTTATTTTAATTTAATTCCTAACAGCTTTGCCATAGTTCAATTCCAATTACTTGAAATAGCCTATTTTTGTTTGGGTGGATTTAGGGTTTAACTAGGTGACCTAATTAATTACCCCAAGCGATTATTCACTCAAAAAGTGAATAAGTATCCAAAAAGGAATCCTCACTTCTGAGTTTTTGAAATAGAAATTTGAGAGCAAATTCCAAATCCTCTTCATGAGAAAATATTGTTCTATTCGCTATAGGTGCTATAGGCATAGGATCCTTGCAAGGTTAGTCTTGTTGGATCTAGCTCGAGGAGACCTTGGATTGTCACAATTTTTGACCACTTCCGTAGGGTTTTTATTTTATTGCTCATGTTTACATAATTTTCCCTTTTGGTTGCGAGGTACGACTCTCCCATTTTATTGTTTTAGCTCTATTTCTACTTCTATTTTTGGTAGTCATTTGTTAGGAGGTCGAGAATCAATATTCCCCTGTGTTTCTGTATGTTAGCTCCACTTGGTTGGACAAGTATGAGCATTTCTGTATTTTCTAGGATGGGGGTTTGGGGATTTGCACTGTTATGCTAGCCATTTTTGCATGCAGATTCCAAACCCAAATTTTATTTCATATTTGTGGCTTTTGTAACCTAAGACAAAATGGGTTTTAATTTTGAAGTTTTTGAGTTTTGAGGTTTTTGCCTTAATTTGCGTACTACCTAGTTTTCTTGAGTTTTCTTGGCATGGTATTGGTCATTGATTTAGATTATCCATAGGATGTCAATTTGACCACCGTTTCATCTTTATGTTTACATTGGGATGCATGCCACATCCATACTCCCAACTTTGTGTTTAGTTGAGTGATTTTATGCCATTGTTTTTTTTTGATTGAACCCTTTTATTATTTCATGGACACTAGGATTTATGTAGAATCCATAATCCTAGATTGAGACTAGTTGAGTGAGTTCATGATGTTTGGTTTTGTTGCATCATTAGGATTCATGTAGAATCCATATTTCTGGATTGAGGCTGGTTAAGTGAGTTCATGATGTATGGTTTTTTTGTTCATTAGGATTCATGCAGAATTCCTACTCCCAAGATTGTATTCAGTTGAGTGTTTTTTTTCTTGTGTTCTCATCCAACCCTTGTTTTATGATCTTCATGATGGTGGCGCACCACACATAGGCATGTGTGCATGCATTTGTTAGGTGCTTATGAGGCCTAAAGTCCCAATTGTATTTCGGTGGAGTTGAGCTCATTGGGGTTGGGTTGTGAATATGCATGCCTATGGGAACTCATCATGTGATGAGCATGGGTATGCAGGGTAGCATGGAGGGGCTTCTCTCATAACCTTGATGACTATTTCCTAGAGGGTTGGTGTGAAGAATTTCTAATTAAGTGATAAGTAAATAATTTACTGGTTAAGAAATTTAAGATAATAAAATGTTATGTGAGCACTTAGTTAAGTCCAAAGACACAAGATTGTGCTCCTCCCTAGGGGAGTTCAGCTGCCAACACTAGCTTGGGCTACTTGATGCCAAGCTAATTACCCTCCAGTAAGCACCTACATAGTGACCCATAGAGTGTTTTACCAAGACTTGATCCACTTGCATTGTCTCATAATCTTGGTTTCAATCATTTTTACTATTTGGTGTGAGTGTTAGCCATGTACATTTGCTTTATGTGTGTTTGTGTTGGGGTCATTATCTCCATCATCAAGATGGGAGTGGACCTATGGGTTCCACATGGTTGGGAGGCATAGCTAACTACTTCGCTATTAGGGACTGGTGTACAAAGATGGTCTATTTTCTAGACGATATCGATACTTGATGTTCACTTGGTATTTCAGGTTTCCAGAGTATGTTTCCTTTTGATTTATGCTTTAATTGGAATGTATGGATATCATGTTTAGATGATGTTAGTTTCATTTGATGCATTCATTTATTATGATGTTTAACATATGGTTAGATGATGTGATTCACTACTAGTTGAAGTATCTATGCTTTGATGGATTATAATGTTAGATCTTCTTGTTCTTATGATGTTAGTCACTTTTGTAGTAGTAATATCCTCATAAGACAACTCTAACTATCTAGTTAGCTATTCGGTATGTTACACATGGGGGATGGCTAGGGCCTTTGAGGTCTCAAGATGCTATTATGGTTGGGAGGAACCACACACAATTTATAGTTGTGTTGGTGCTTAGATTTTATGTTTTCCTTCATATGATGTTTGGTTTATGAAACATGTATGTTCATTATGATGTTGCTTTCCACATGTTCCTTCATATGATGTTATGGATTAGATAGATAGTTTTTTTCCACTCCCTGTTGCATGGTCTTTTGTATTTCATGCATTTGAGTATCCAAGCCTTAATTATTATGGATCCGATACTCCTCAGTGTGGAGGTCCTAACTCTTTTTCCCTTCTAATTGTTTGTTAGGTTGTTTCTTTTCAATTTTGGGTGATAATGGTTTAGTATTGGGTGATACTAGAAGACTATTGCATGCCTTAAGGAGTTCTATCGTGCAATACTAGAAAGTATCACAACATAGTAGTGAAAAATATCATACAATAGTGGTAAAGTGTCACCTTGCCATGCAGAGAATTTTCGCTTGGCCATACTAAGAAGTATCACTTAGCTATAGTGAAAAGTATCACCTGGAAAAAATGCATCACCTAACTATAGTGAGAAATATTTCGTATCTATACTAAAGTGTTGCCTAATTTCTTGCAACAACTTGCTCAGGAAAATAATAGGTATCTTTGTACATTTTGGTTGAGATTTGAAGGGTGTTTTGGATATCCTTTAGGTTTGCACTCCTTCCTAGCTCAAAAAATTTTCTATAGGGTTTAAAATATATTGTTTAAGTATAAGTTGATATATTTTAATATGCAAAGATTCCTTTGAGATAGGTTCCAGATCTCTCTGAGTTAAGATAAAGATTCTAGGAAATTTGAGGGTTTTAATATTTTAGACTTAGCCAAATTTCAGGAGTCAACATTTATCTTTTAGCATGGTGTTTAATAGATGAGTGGTGGTAATTTTGAACCCTCATCTTTTGCATGACCATTTTTGGTCTCTACTTGTGACTCTTGATTATGGTATGACTAGTGGAAATGGACATGTTGTCTAACCATGTGAGGAGCTTTTACCTTGGGTTTGAATGAGAACATCCCTTTGGTACATTCTAATGATTTGTGTGCTCTTTGGTTTTTTTTTCATGGTTTTAAGCTTGAAGATCTTCGAAAGTGTTTGTAAGACTTCCAATGGTGTAGGTGAACATGTGAGTTTTTCCATGTTTCCTATTCTTATCACCTTGTGTTGATGCTTCACTCTTGCACTTAGTTACTTTGTGCTATTGTTAAGTAACTTATCTTAAGAAAAAAAAATTATTCAGTGCATGTTTTATCCTTGTATTTCAAGGATCCTTGGGAAAGGTATTACACAATTGATGCAATAGTGTATCTCTTCTCATCTTTCTTTGGGTAGAGGAAGGACCCCTAACTTACTTCTTAGATACTCAAAAGAATCCTTAGGTAGTGCCTTTGTGAATATGCCATCTATTTGTTCTTTTGTATTCACATATTCTAATCTCACTTCTTTGTCTTGCACTAACTCTCTCAAGTAATAATACTTGATCTCAATATGTTTAGTCTTTGTGTACATCACAGGGTTCTTTGATATGTTTATAGTGCTTGTATTATCACAATATATCACTATAGGTTCAGTGGTCTCTTCTTGCCTTTAAACAATTACTTGATCCACACAATGTTTGAATAATTAACTAGTGTTGCAACATATTTGCCTCTTTTGTAGTGATACAGAAGCATCCTAGGTTTCCTTGTAATCATGCTATTTTATTCATTCTAGTAATTTTAACCAAGTTCCAACAATGTTAACTGTTGGTCATTTTTTCCCCCCATTTAGCCCATCACTGATAATTGATTTAAGATATCTTCAATGGGATGGATTCTTTAATGTGGGTTAACACACTTCTTGGTCAGAGTTAACATCTCTTGTTAACTTAGTCTCTTCATAGCTGAGTTGGTTTGGTTCCTTCATTGATCGAGTTGGCTCGTTTTCCTTCATTTGTTGGGTTAACACATGTTTTCTATCAAGGTTCACATTTCATGTAAACCATTTTTTCCATTTTAGAGAATGACTTTGCTACTCTTTTTGAAATAGAAAAATTCTCTATTTTGAAAGGCTTACCTTTTTGCTCTTGAAAAATCATAAAATCATGGCTACTATCTCTTCAATCGTGCATTTGGGAATTGTGTTGACCAATAAATTCATGCCACATGGTGGATCTTTCTTGTGTTGGGCTATGAATTCTTAGATTTTTTTTGGATGCATCTAGGCTGTCCATTCTTATGTGGAAGATCTTGATCTATGGTTGAGTTTTATTCACTTTTTGAGGGGATTTTTTGTAGTGTCTGGGCTGTCTATTTCAAAATGAAGATCTACATCAATGGTTCACACCTTTTATAGGAAAATTAGATTTATTCCATGTGGTTCAAATTTGTAATTTTTTTGGTGGGTTTACATTGCGTGTTATCCCATCCCAAGTTTTTTGATAGTGGCAAAAATTTATTTGTTGTGGCCATGATACATTATAAGGACTATTCTTTAATGTTGAATGACATTCTTGGGCCTTGTTTGCATAATACCTTTGCATCTCCAAGCCTCATTAATGATTGTAATGATCACATCTCATAGGATTTGATTTTCCCTTCCTGTCACATCATTACAATAGATTGTATTTCATGATTAGATCTCACTCTGATATTCATTTATGTATGCTCTCTCCAACTTGACTCCACCTTGGTTGGGGTTTGAACTCTATATTTTAGATCTGAGTTATGCCTGATTTATAAAGGCAAGTTGTAAATAACTTTTCTAAGTTCTTCTCCATTTGTATTTTGTAGCAACATTATGTTATGTATTTTTTTCCTTTCATGAATAAAAAACTTGGCTTCTACCTCATCTTGCTAGTCTAATATATTGTGCATTTTATGCCTTGTATGGATTATGTCTTGTTTATTCTTTCATGTTCACTTGTCATGTGTATCCTACTATTGAATTTTGTCATGTGAATTTGTTTCCTTGCCACATTTCATTAGTTTTACCTTCATGAAAATCTTGAAAGAGTAGATTTGAGCCAAGATCTATGTATTTAGGTGATTTATACATGTTTTGTGCAATTATAGACAGAGTTGTGTTATGTTTCCACAATGCATGGCCCATTCCCTAGTAGGAATGGGGACCCCCTATTGTGTTATTTTAGATCTAAGGTTCCTAATCTGGGACTTGAGAAGATTAATGGGGTCTTACCTAGTCCCCAGAATTGTGTCCCGTGTCCCTACTAAGGAGTCTAACTTTCAAAAGGAAATGTCTTTTTGAAAAAGTCATAAAATCAAAAAGTAAAAAGTAAAAAATTGGAAAAGTAGAAAAAAAAGAAAAAAAAGAAAAAAAATAGCCCAGTTAAAAAGTGCACAACTGAGAAATTGTGTAGCTGTGCATCCACGCACACTGCAAAATTATGCAGTCGTACATCCATGATACTATGTGATGTCACCAAAAGTTTATAAAAGAGGAGGGGGTTCACACACCTCTCACCTTGTTTTTATTCACTTGACGTTCCAAGTCTAAACTCCCAATGCATTTTTCCACTCTAAACTCCACAACACTCTCCGCACTCTCATTGAACTCGCTAGTTCTATGCTTTTGCACCCACTAAGGTGTGCAAAACACTCATACTATACACCGTACAAACCCCTACACCCATCCTTTCTCTTCATTGTATTTATTTTTCCCTTGCGACCAGGTCTTCAAACTTCGTAGCTCTACATAATGCCGCACCAAACCCCTCGCTGAACTTTTGCATCTCATGAGATGAGTGTTTCTCTTAGCCCTCACGTTAACACCACGCCCCTCACCTCATGTCAAGGACTCTATGCACAAATGGGGTGCACACTTGGGAACCTGTTTGGGTGCACAAAGTATGCACCCCCATTTGTGATAAACCTCCACACCAAATTGTACAAAACATATGCAAAATTAAAGGGGGCGCAATGCACACTTGATTTGATGCACACCCATGCCCCTCATATCTGAATTCCCACCTTGGATAGTGGGTATGCACTTGTGCACCCAACATGGTGTGAAGGTGCACACCCCCCTTAACATATGTTGCAAGAACACCAACAATGAGGTGCAACCTTTTAATTTTAAAAGTTTTGTTAAAAAAGAGAAGTGGATGTTTTTTACACTTTTAATTTTTAGGTTTTCTTGATTTCGTGCTAACCATTCTTGATTTTTGAACTAATCACATCTTCATTTTGTAATACAAATATTATGGCATCCTCATTTGGCAAGAAAATGGCACCCAAGTCCGTGGTTTTCAGGCTCTAAGGGGTCCTATCCAAATCAAGGTTTTAGAATGATTATGCAGAAATAAAGGATACTAATTTGGGACACACCAACTTGGGGGAATTTCTAAGAATTTGCAATAGACCTAGAGAGAGATTGGCCTTGGTATCTAGTTTGATTTGATCAGGGTTGGTGAGCGTAACTTTGCACCCAACATCAGTACAGTCATTTGAGCTCATTATGACATTGACACAATATTTTGTTCCCAAGGAAAGGGTGGTTAAGAGTGTAACTAGAGAAGTTGTTCTTGACCTCTGACCCAACAACATTGAGAGTTTCTTCCATCTCCTTAGGGTAGATCAATTCATCAGACTCTCTTATGAGGCAACTAAAAGGTGGTATAGGGACCACACAAAGGAGGCGACATATATCATCCAATTTTCCTATCTCAGTGAGAAGACTCCTCTAGGGAGGATAACAAGAAAGGTGGAAATGATAAGGGGGTACATGAAGGAGGATATTGGATACTCTATTATTCTTCTGAGTAGGGTCATGGGTCTATGGGCAACTGGACACCTGAATGTTTTCATGGTGAATTTTATTGAGACTATCAAGACTGTAAAGATGCCACTTGACTAGGCCACCACATTAAGTGAGAACTTGTGGGAAAAATTGGGGTAAGTCAAGGACAAAAAGAAGTTCTATATGACTTCATACATGGTATATTTGCTAGCACAAGGGCTGCAAATTATCCTAGATTGTACAAGAGGGGCAACATGCAAGATCCCAATGCCTACCCTTACATAGTCTACCCTCAACTAGTGAGGAAGAAGCTCTCAGGACAAAGAAAAGAGTACATAATCATAAATGATGTGTTCATATTTGCAATCATCTGATTCATAGAGGGAGACTATGTGAAAAGATTATTTGATGATGCAATTGCACAGATAACAGCTCTCAGTGCCTACTACATCCAGTTCAGAACATTCATGTATCTAAGGTAGTTGGAACCACTATCAACCTAAAAAAGGCTCCCTAGATATCCTTTTGATAGACTGGTTTTGTTAGAAATTGCAAGAAAAATTGAGTTTATGTATGATAGAGTAAGGAAGCAATGAAGACCATGTTGGACATGGCCCTTGGTCATAGGACCATATCAAGTGAAATGAAAATAGGATATTCCATCCTTTGAATGGGAGTGGGAACAATATCCCCTTGAGGAATATAATTCTCTCAGGCCATATTTTCATAACATTGGGAAAGTTGAGAGTTTGGCTGGTGGAGAATTCCACCATGTAGAGGCTATTAAGGAAAATGAGATGAATGCAACAAATGACTATGATATCCATATTAGGGACTATTGTAGGATGAATTTGTATTTGGTAGAGAAGGCTCTTAAAATAAACATTCCTAAGGAGATACTGCAACAAGATTTTGGGGATTTGCTGGACCCCCTGTTCAACTCAGACTGAATTGGAGAGAGAACCATAATGAATGCCAAGGTTGATAGGGAGGAGGGTGATGACATAAATCATCTGGTGAGGCATGTAATTAGGATGATAAAGAATTGGATCAAGCAACCATTTCAACTTGATCCAATAACTGATATCATGATATTTCACACATAAGCCTACCTAGAGAAAGGTAGACGAGAGAAAGCTATAATTTCTACCTTTGCGACCTAGTCTCCCATCAAGACAGAAATAGTATACCAACTTGACCACCTAGTTGGATACTATCGCCCTCTAGAGAGGAAAGGAAAGGGAAAAAGAAAGAGGAGTTCTCCTTAACTGGCCGAAATAGAAGGTGGTGAAATGCAAGCACCTGCTCAGCAATAGGAAATAGATGTGCAAGGGTCATGTTGTCACTTAGGTTTGCACCCTTGTCCAGAGCCTATGCATGAGGACAACTTAGTGAAACATGGAAACAACCTCCAAGCTGTGGGACTTGAACTATGACGTTGAGTCTCCGAAGAAGGCTAACTTCCTCTTACTATCAGGATGCACCTAACTACTCTTGGAGAGGAAAAGGGAGAAGGAGAGCATGAAAGCAAATCTACCTAATCTAATCTAAAGAGGTGATGCAACGAAATAGAGTGTTCAGACCAATCTCTACCCATATATGCACTATTGAACTAGAATGAAACTAAGGATATTACACATTCAGACTTATTTTAATCAAATAATCACATGCAGATTAGAAGACCAAGATGAATGACACGAGGAAAGGGATATTCACTTATATTATCATTCATGGATCCAACGAGATACAGTCATGCAAATTACTGATTTCCACAAAACACCAGTAAGAGGCAAAGAGTTCTTGCACTTTCATACCAATGGCTGAAGGAGATAAGGTAGAATATCATTCAGTTCATAGGCAAAGGGAATTTTTACACTGAAATTGCAGAGCAACAGTAGAGAAAAGTCAGAGAAGGATTGACCTTTACAAAATTTACAAAAATTGCCTTTATAGTTCAGGCATAATTGAGATTTTCCCTCCAAAATTATCTTGCAACCACTGCCATCAAGTCCTGCAGGGAACAATCATGGGGATCTAGAGAAAATTTGATCTAAGTATAGCCTTTTAGTACCATGAAATCTAATTGTTAACTAAAATAGAGCCTTGAGAAGACAAAGACAATGCCATAACTATGCTCTGACTAAGTAAATGGATCAACTGTGGGTGGTGGAGTGTTCTTCCTTGTCTCGCATTCACTTCGGGTGGTTGGAATTGATCATGAAGATCAAATTCATGTAAAAATCCTAGCTTTCTTTGTTCTTGAGCACCTGAATCAGCAGAGTCAGCAAGTCAACTAAACTCTACAAGTAGGACGAGCCATGTGGACCAACGAGCTTATTTCTTTATGCCACCTTGAGGGTCTTTACGAGTTGACCATGTCTTTTAACTAACCACGCCAGCCTCTCAAACTCCAACTACGATGGTCATGTTAACTACCAGCCACTAACTGTTACTACCTACACTGGACCCACTGGGACATGTGTCACCTAGGTGCTATGTCACTATGCGTATCCTTTGAGAAACTTCCCATAGAGAGATAGCACCCAACATTGATTTCCCTTAGATTTGAGGATCGTGAAGACTCATTGTATCATTTCACTTTGTCCTTTAAGACTTCTGGGCCCATGAAATAGCTCAGCATACCTGGCATCTGATTCGGCCTGAATTGGCATCCTTGTCTTGGTGAGACCTGGCCCCACTGATCCACATGGCAGAAGGGTGCCATGTTGCTATGGATAATTTCCTCGCAGCTTTTCATAGAAACATAATTCCAATCATTGATCAGATCACATCGAACAGTGAGGGCTCTTCAAGTACCTTCCTGCGAAGAGGGCGAGCAAATGACATCATCTGGGACACGTGCCCTCCACCCCCTTCCCCGCATTTTTAAATTTCCTTGCACTTCCATAATGTGAGAAAGATCTGATTGTTGATCTCCAGGAGATCAACGATCGAGAAAATCCTTCATGTACTGTGCTTGTTCCTGCCCCAGACCCATCACACCTGGCACCACCTTAGCAATCCGTACCACACTTGGCAACACATAGCATCCCATAAAGAAAATGGTCTTGCAGAGACACGTGGCGGCTACCCACTTTCCTACATTTTTAAATTTCATTGCATCTAGATAATGTGGGAAAGTGTCAACCCTTGATCCATGAAGATCTGATGGTGCGCAAAACTCATACTTTTTGGACTTGCACGACTACACTCCATGACACCACCTAGATGCATGTCAACAACCCATTTTCCTGCATTGTTAGAAGGTCTAACAAAGCTCAGAATGCGGGGAAGCGGGCACCAATAGAATTGCCAGCTCAGCCAGCCACCTTGTCCAACCTGTAGCCCATAAAAGGAACATGGACCCACCTGCCACACATCGCAAAAAGGCTTTCCCACATTATTTAAAGGTCACGCATCTTGATAATGTGGAGAAGCGGGGAACTATAGATCTATCTTGATCCGATGATGAGGAACTTGCGTGTTGAAACTTGGCGAAGACCCCGTATGATGTCACCTATCCACATGTCAGAAAGGGGGATTCTCACATTATTTAAACATCTCACATCTTGATAATGCGAGAATGTGGTGATCATCAATCTATGAAGATCTGAAGGTGAGGAAAGTTGCACACCAACGAGGCAAAACATTAAAATACCTTGGGCATTAAAATATCATAATTTTGGCGGGTAGCCGTTAGATGGGGCAACATTTGAAATTCAACCTTTTGGTGGGGGGGGGGGGGCAAAATGGGTAACAGGTCACAAGATATTTTAGCTTCTCAAGACTAGCGTGACCCTCAATTGCCTCCATTTGTGCCTAGCTAGTTTGAAGAGGGTGAAATTCAATAGGTCTCTACTCCTCCTCCATAAGTAGGACCAACATCCCCTTCTACCTCCATGAAACATAAAAGGATTAAGATTCACATGAAGAAGAGGAAAAGGCTGACTAAAAGAATGGTTCCTTGCCCATCTATCCCTGAAACTATTCTTAAGGAGAAGAAGAGGAAGAAGAGGAAGATGTGCCTTTATAGGGAAGAACATAGCTAGCTAGAGCCACAAAACAACAAAAGAGAAGAAGTTCCATAGTAACATCGCCATCCACCCTAGAGGAACCCTTGGAAGTCTCTTCTTCAGAAGATGAGGTACAATAATAAGTGGATGAGCAGAGTAAAGAGGGTGATGACATATTCAAAATGTTAGATTTTGATTTCATGCCCATGGGGATAGAATTGGTTGGGGATAAGATCAGGGATACCCCTATAGGTGAACCCCAACAAGAAGACTAGATGAAGATGCCACCAGAGTCATAGGGTCCCGATCTTACTCCCCTATATCCACCACAAGTCATGGTGGTAGATCAAGGCTCAGTTACTCTTTTGCCTCTAAATTTTGAAGAAAAAAAGGTTTAGATGGAGCCTTCACAAGAGGAGGAACCACAACAAGTGGTGACTGATGAAGTGTCAAAGGAGGGAAAAATGGTAGAATATTCTCAACTAGCCTCCCAATACATTGATGTATAGACCACGGGGTCTACAAAGACAAAGGCTTCAGAAGAAGAGCCCTCACAAAGGGAAAGGACTTCGAGAAGGAGTGATAAGGGAAATGAGGTAGTTGAACATACCCATTTTTCCTTGAGAGGTAGGTCTTTAGTTGAATTGGTTCCAAGGTGGCTAAGGAAGGAAATAATGAGGAACACAAAACCATAGTTTCGTGTTGAAGAGGAGGATATTTTTGAGTTGGCCGAGATCTTGAACAAACCTGAATCTCCATCAGATGAAATAAGATCGTTGGCATTTTTCAACAATAAATGGGATTAGGATTTGTTCACACAAGTGTATGTCCCTCCTGATGATATAGATATAGAAAGCCTTGGTCCTCAAGATTATCAAATCAAGGAGGTCATGCTTGGGAGGTCCACACAGGATACAACTAGATTGATGGTAACCATGGGGATCAACAAAGTTTTTAGGAACATAGAATAGGAAGAAGTCAAACTCCAAACACTTTGAAGGAAAAATGAGATCTTGAGAGAGGATATTTAGCTGAAGTGGTTGGTCCTCTAGATCCTAAGCACCTTGAGGAGACCTTAAACACTATACTTAAGAAGGGAGAGATGTAGATTTGGACCCATTTTTGAAAGCTTGTCAATAGTGGTGGGAAAGTGTTGAAGGGAAGGGCATTTCGATTATCTAGGGGAACCTGAAGTTACTACACACTACACAGGAGAATGTGAATAAAATAGTGGCAATTTTGAAGTAGGACTATAACATTATGGATGAACTAAGGGCTTGGAGTAAGGATGTACAAGTTTTGCAAGCAATAAAGGGGCAAAGGTATAGGGTTTTGGTAGATGTTTATATAGAAAAAGAGTTAGATTTGATTGATGATTGGATAGAGAAAATTGTAGATAGTAATAAAGTAACGGAAACATTACACGTGAAGATCCATTGGCTCAAGGACCAAGCCCGAGAGAAAATTTTAGAAGTAGAGAGGCATTATAGCAATGTATGTTTAGATATTTTTGAAGATGAGGAATGAGAGAAGTTGTTTCCTAGAGAGGTAGTAGTGGAGAATTTCAAGAAGATTTTTGAGGAAGTTGCTAATGATGAAGACATTCGATAGGCTTTTAAAACAGAAGAAGCCTTATTAGAATTGGATACCAAACTTGAGGATTTTGCTGAGACTCAAATTGAGGTAGAAAATTATAGACAGAAGGTCAAAGATAAAGATGAGGTTTTAGATTTACTAGATGTGGCTAAAATTATTGAGATTATAGAGAAATTCAAGGGCAAAAGGGATGAAGTGGAACAAAAATTAGATGCCAAAATTTCAATTTTAACACTATAAAAATTTGAGATTTTGGACCATTTTGAGGTGCGCAGGTCCACTTTTCTAGAGGTGCATCGACAGTTAACTACTAGTTCTAAAAATAGAGCTTTCCATGCATCAGAAACACATTTTGATGGTAGTTTAACTCTGACAAATACCCAATGAAGGATCAACTTCCATTTTTGACACTTCCAAACACTTCCACTTCGACTGAAGGCTTTCTTATTCTTTCTTCTGTCATAAATTCTTTGTTTCTTTACATGTAAAGGCTCATGCATCCAATTAATGAATATAAAAATGGATGGAGTCCTACTTAGCAGTAGTTAGATTATTTGTTTGTATGTAATTAGTTTTTTTTATTAAATTAAAAGAATTTTATTGCATGAAGATATCTCTCACTCTCAACACAAATTAAGGAGATGATTTCTAATAAATAATCCATTGTAATATGTAATTGGGGGCCATCGTTATTTTGCAATAAAATTATCCTTTTGGTGCTCACACTTGGAGTGTAGTAATTCTTGCCTAAATGTGTCATTATTTTGTGAATTTACATTCATGGAATTGTGATTGAGCCAAAGGTTTATTGCTTTATTTCTAGTTGTGTGATTCATTAGTTCTAGTGCTTGCTATGGTTTTGATGAATTTTGCTGATGTGACTAGCTTGAGAAGAAATCATCATATTGTGCTTGCATAACTTTTTGTCTCACATGAGTGCACTTTTTGTGGCCTTGTGATTTGATGAAGGGTGAAACATCATACAATCACTAAGTTTCTCACTGATGATTGCATCATTGGAATCAAGGAAGCACTACTCCTTTCATTGGTTACCCACCAATTTCTTTGAAAGCTTAACTCGTAGACATGTCATTTTCCATATCCTATGTCCATTAGGATTTCAATTTCATGTTATTTTCTTTAAAGTTTTGTTATTTGCTTTACTAAACCCCTTGTTAGAATAGGACTTCATTCTAGTTCTATTGTTAGATTGCATTCATAAAAACATAAAAAATACAAAAACATAGTTCTTTTGCATGTTTTATTTTGAAGCAGTGTGCAAATTCTTCATCTTATCCAAAACCAAAATGAAGCAACAAAGGCCTCCTTGTGAACAATTACATTTATCTTCAATGGAATGGATTCTAGTAGGTCACAAGATTAACTCGAAACCTTGGAGTTGATTCACAAAATTAGCTTTTCAAGAGAGGAGTTCACAAGAATTCCTGCCATTTAGCATCGTGCATAATGAAAACTCAACAGAAGTGGTGCTAGAAGGAGGCCCAGACTTTTGATCTTTAGAAAGAGTGAAATTTTTTGCCAAAGTTTCAAAAATTTGTACTTTCGCAAAAATCTATGCTTCCCACAAGTTCAATTTTTTTTTTCTATTTTTGAGAAATTTAGGTGCGCAAGTGTGCAACTCTACAAGTCTGCAAGTCTGTAGATCTATAGCTATGTAGGTGCATATGTGTGCAAAACTTTGTGGTGCACCTAATTTGAAAGAAAGTGTACTTCTATAGAGGTGCACTTTTTCTAGAATTTGGAGCAAACTAGAGGGTTTTGATCTAGAATCCCCATTTGAGTGAGCGTTAAGATCTTCACCAAGTGCACACAAGTTTCTTGAGCTTACCCACTTTCATAAACCATGTAGTGATAAAGGAATACCCCCAAATCTAGCCACTTTCATTCAAATTTTCATCATCTTTTTCAATTCTAGCTCCATTCCAACCACTTGGTGGACCACCACATACTCCAATAGTTCCATCTCAACAACCACCCTTAGGTCCGCTAAATCTTCTGATGGCCTTTTTTGCAAATTCTATAAACTCACCAATAAACTTGAGAGGTGCACTCCATGACCTCCCTAAGAATCTCAAAGAGTTTTGCCCAAGCTTCAGTTATGGAGAAACACAAACTGCTAAAGATTACATTAAAGTATTCAAAGAAATTTGCAACCAAAATCATATTGCTAATGAGGATGTGGTCCTTTGTCTATTCCCCTACTCTTTGGGGGAAGTTGCCTACAATTGGTACATTAATTTTCCACCTAGATGTATTGGAGATTTGGACACTTTTGAAAAATTGTTCTTAGAACAATTAAAAACATTTGTCAACTCAATAGTGATACATCAACAATTCATATTTATTAAAAAGGATCCTGCTAAGATAGTTTCATGCTTCAATCATCACTTCCATATGGCATATTGTAGGTTGGAAACACCATATACTATACCAGTTGAAGCAACTATTCAAATTTATCTGAATGCTATGGACCCTGTTACCACTATCTTCCTGAGAAGCTTCCTGCAATAGATACATTAGAAAAGGTCTTCGTAGAAGCAATAAATTTCACTAAGCAAGCCAATCCTAATGGAGGAGGATTGATGCTTCCTGCCCAAGCTATCATGAAAACACCAACATACCCAGTTAGAGTACCTCCAGTGCCTAGCCAATACATATCTATGAATCTAATTCTATTACAGCAGGCACTCGCTCCACAGAACCCTGTGCTAACATATCTAGGGTATGAGCCTCCAAAGACTACTTTCTTTGAAAAGAAGGCAATAGTTTTTGTAGAAGTGAATAATAGCTTCATTATCAGATGAAAAAGACTATGTCACAAATGAACAATAAATTAAATCATCTTAGGTTGTCACAAGGACAAAACAACAACTTCCAAAGAAACAATGCTGGTCCTTACAACAATAATCATGGCCAAAATTACAACATAAACTTCAATGGAAACAACAAAAATGCAGGGAACAATAATAGAGGAAATAATTTCAATCCTCTTGATTGAAGTAATGGCTTCTAGAGAAAAAATTGATAGTGGAACACTTGTCTAAGTAATGGAAGTATTCCTGTAGATAATAACAATAATAACATTCAGTATGCAGATATTAGTCAGTATGATGATGGTCACAATGCACCTAACAATGATGGTTTGTACTATAATGGAAATCAAGGGATGGATCAAAGCTCTCAAGTAAATGACAGTACACCTCCTGTGCAATTTAATGCTATGCTGTTAGAATCCTATGACCCCACACAAAAGTCACAGGTAGAATAGTCAGTTGATAAAGAGTTCTCATTTCCATTCAGCCGGGAACCTAAGCTTCAACATGAATAAATGTTTTCCTTCCACACTGACAATCAGAATATGTACAACTTAAGAATTAGGAAGGAACATTTGATATATGGAATTTCCCCCATGCTACAACTAGCTCCCTTGATCCAAGGGTGAACAACAATCTAGCACCAGATAAACCACCATCTGGAGGACAAAAAAAGTAGAACCAAGTGAATGTACCAACAATATTGAAAAATCCTACTTGGTCTACCGAAAGATACAATGTAGTGGAGGACTTGAAATGAACAAAGGCCAATATGTCTATTTTTGACATGTTGCAAAACTATCCACAATAATGAGAGGCACTCATGAAGACCTTGGACCATAAAAAGACTTCCCACAATGCAAATACTATCCAACAAGTTAATGTGGCGTAGGCATTGTCCACTATGTTTAAAGACAAGGTAGAGGTGTTCCTATTTTTGCTTAGTATCAAAATATATGGGAAGAATCTCCATAATTTCCTTATTGATTCCGGAGCTTCATGCAATGTCATGCCATTATCCATAACACAAAAGTTAGGGGTCACCCCTCAACCTACCAACTAGATAGTGATATAGTTGGACAAAACAAAGGTGAAAGTCATAGGTCTATTAAAGGATGTGCAGATATAGTTGACAATCAACCCCCAAATTCAAGACATCATTGATATACATGTGTTTGATATCCCTGAGACGTACATATTACTCCTCAGTAGAGAATGGATGAAGTGTCTAAGGGGATGGTTTTCCATAGATTTCACTCAGCTTTGGTTATCATGGAGAGGTCTGAACAATCAAATCAAAATAGATGTAGAGCCAAAGTTAAAGAAGATGATCATAGATATCAATTCTCCTAATGAGGTAGCTTTCTTACAAATAGATTTAGATTCCTACAAGGTGATGGTTTTTGATACAATTTTGACCAAAAAACTAGACAATCAAGATACAGACTCCATGTTTCAGCCTCGAAAGATGAGGTCATAGCGTAATTCATATACCATATGATAGCTAATTTAAAATGTCTAGGAGAAGAGTTAAAATGTTCATCATGTCAAGAAATAGTTGCTAAGTTATTGACACAAATGGTCAAAGTAAAGAAAGTCAATGACCCACAAAATGAAACTACAGAAAACCAAAGTCCTACAAACACATCTAATGCTGTTGAAGAGATTGAAGGGGAAACTAAATATCTGAATGCATCATAGAGTGATACCTCTTCAAATGGTAGAGGTTTGTCTTCTCCTCCACCTGGAATGATCAAAGTACAAAGAAGAAGATGGTACATAAAAGGCTAGGAATAGACTTCGATGGTCATTTGTCCTCTACCTAAAGTGGAAGAAAGTAAAACATTAATAGGGGAAATTCAAGACAAACAAGAAAAACACACACCTCCTCTATTAGAAATTCACAATGGAGAATCATCAATTTTGTCTCCTAGAAAATTACAATGGGTTCCTAAGAAATAATCCTTTAAAGCTTAGATAAGAGAGAAATTGAGGAAAAACAAGCATAAGGTTAGAAAACCCAAGGAAATATCAATTTGGATGATTCGCTTTGATGGCTCCAAATGCAAATCAAGAGCTAGTGCAGGTATTGAGCTAATTAGTCCAAAAGGTAAGTCTTTCTATGAAGCCTATCCATTGCAATTTAGATCTACTAACAATGTTGCAAATTATGAAGCATTGCTTCAAAGACTTCTCTTTGCACTTGAGAAAGGATTTACAACTCTCATCATCAAAGAAAATTCTTAGTTGGTTATTTGAAAAGTAAAATCACTATATTCTTGTAATGATAAGAGATTGCTTGCCTATAGGAAAAGGGTATGGGATATGTTAGATGACTTTGAAGCTTTGAACATAAAGTCTATTCCAAGAAGAAAAAAAATGGCAGAAGAGGCTATTTTAGCAAGTGCATTGCTGCTAGTTGAAGTAACAAAGTTGAAATGATTTTCAGTCAAATTGGTTGCTACTGCATCTATTCCTGACAATATCATGAACTTCCAAGTTTTTCAGGATGATCAACATATTCTAGAATTTATTATGTGCAGTAGCCACTTTAAGGGACAAGAAATAGATGATACCCAAAATGACACACCTAAGGATACCACAACTCAAGATGAAGATTGAATCTTGAACTTAAAAATTGATACTATTCCAAAGGGAATGGTTGAATGAGAACATATCTTTGATCATGATGAATCAACAATTAACAAAAGAATCACTGACGAAAAGGGGACCAATGAATGCGATTCATATAATTTAGGAACTGAAGATGATCCCAAGATGGTAAGGATTGGGAAAGCATGCAGTTTATAGGAGAGAGAAGACATGCTCAAATTGCTCACAGAATATAAGGATGTAATTGCCTAGAGCTATGAAGATTCGAAGATATATGATCCTCGGATCATTACACATGATATTCCACTCAAACCTGATGCCAAATCTTTCTGACAATGAAAAAGAACTATCAATCCCATACTTGAGACTCTAATAATGAAGGAAGTCAAGAAATTACTGGATGGAAAAATTATTTTTCCTATGTGTCACTCCACATGGGTGGCTAATTTAGTTCTTCTATGGAAGAAGATTGGAGAGATTCAACTTTACATTGATTTTCACAATTTGAACTTGGCATCTCAAAAGGACAATTACCCATTATCCTCGCTAGATGAAGTCTTACAAATTGTGAACATTTTGAAAATGATGTCTTTCTTGGATGGATATTCTGGTTACAATTAGGTAATGGTAGAAGAGGAAGATAGACTAAAGACCACCTTTATGACAGGAGGATTCCATTTGGATTGATTAATGCAGGGGCTACATTTCAGCGAGCCATGGATAATGAATTTAAGGGGTTGATTAATAGATGTATTGTTATCAAAATGGATGACTTGACTATCTTTTCAAAGGATTGAACTACTCACATTGCCAATCTAAGATAGGTGTTCAATAGGTGTCATAAATATGGCATATCTCTCAATCCCAAGAAGTGTTCATTTGGGTTCACTAAGCGGAAACTCCTTAGTCATGTCATTTTCAAAGCTGGCATCTCTATTGATCCTAATAGAGTTGAAGCCATTTTGAAGTTATCACCCCTCAAAAGTCAAAAGCAACTCAAGTCCCTTTTTGGAAAAATAAATTTTGTTCAAAAATTTATAAGCTGATTCAAAGAGATTGTGCATCCTCTCAATAATTTTCTCAAGAAGGGAGCTAAAGAAAAATGGGTTCTAGAGGTAAAGAAATAATTTGAGGATATTAAGGTAGCCATTTGAATGGCCCTAGTATTGGTAAGCCCCAATTACAACCTTCCTTTTAAGATATATTCCTTTGCTTCAAAGCATTCATGCACAGGGGTCTTGACCTAGAAAAAAGGAGAAGGAAGATGAAATACCTATTGCCTTTATGAGTTGCCCACTAAGAAATGCCAAGTTGAATTATTCCAACCTTGACAAATAGTATTTTACCTTGGTTAAAGCGATAAAGAATTTCCACCATTACATACTGAGGAGTAAGCTGTATGCTGTTTTACCTAACCCAATAGTAAAAACATTGTTGATGCAAAATGAACTTGGCGAAAGGTGAGGTAAATGGATGGTGATACTTCAAGAGTTCGACCTAGAAATCTAACCTATGAAATTAGTTAGAGGTCAAGGATTGTCAAGGATGATAGCTGATAACCAGATTGGCGATGAGAAGAAATTTGAGTTTGAGAAAGAAATAGATACATAAGATCAAAAGAAAAGGATAGTATCCCAAGTTGACATTGGCCAAGGTGTGGTAGTAGATGTCTGGTACTAGGATATTGTGTACTATCTCCTATAGAACCAATGCCCTAGTTGGATGAATAGCTCACAACGCACAAGAATTAAAATGAAGTGTGAGTCTTATATGCTACAAGACAACAAGTTGTACAAAAGGAACTATCAAGGGATCTACTTAAAATGCTTGGGATACAAAGAAGTGAAGGAAGTCCTAGAATAATTTCATGACAAGTATGGTACAAGGCATGGTTCCATGGAAGAAACAACTCATGATTTTTGAGATCGGGTTATTTTCAACCCACATTATTCAAGGATATTTTTAAGCATGTGTGCTCTTGTCATGTCTACCAAACAAGTGCTAATAGAGAAAGACACTCAACAATGTTGCTACAACTTGTATATGAGGTACGCCCTTTTGCAAAGTGGGGGTTAGATTTGATTGGTCCAATTAACCCACTATCATCAATTAGACACACCTACATTCTTACAACCACTAATTATTGTACAAGATGGACATAAGCAGAAACTTACAAAAATTGCACTGCCAAGGTGGTGACAGATTTCTTGGAGGAACACATTGTTACTAGATTTGGGATTCCCTTCACTCTAGTGTGCGATAATGGATTTGCATTTGCATCAATTTTCTTGACCTAATGACTATTTGAGAATAAGGTTATTATCAAGTTCTCTTCAAATTATTACCCACAAGGAAATGGGGTAGTAGAATCTATGAATAAGAACTTGATCATAGTAATAAGATGATTATTGAAGGAGAACCCTAGAGATTGGCATACACAACTAAAATATGCCTTATGGACGGACTGAGTGAGGGTCAAAAATGGTTTGGGGACTTCTTCATATTTTCTTGTCTATGGACAAGAACCAATATTTTCGCTCAACCTCATAATTCTTATTTTGAAGTTCATGCGTGGTTACACTAAAGACGCTGAAAAAGTAAAAATTAGATTGATGAATCTTCTAGAAATGGATGAGAAATGGACAACTAAATTAGAGCACATGGCTAAACATCAAGCTATCATGAAGAGATGGTTTGACAAGAGAGCCACCATAAAATTCCTCAGGATTTTTGACCTGGTTCTACTCTGGGATAAGATGCAAGAAAAATTAGGTAGCCATACCAAGTTCTAATGCTTGTGGACTGGCCCTTATCAAATCACAAAAATCCTCAGAGAAAATACTTTTAGGCTTAGTTCCTTACAGGGGGAATTTCTCCCCTTACAGTAAACGGGCAATTTCTAAAACATTATTTTGAGGCCTTAAAGAACCAAAAAAGAGAGAGGAAAAAAAGAAAAAAACAATTAGTTAGGTTTTATTTCTGTAGTTAGTTAGATTTTATTTCTATATTTAGTTAGATTTTATTTCCTGCAAGTGTGTTTATTTTTTGCAAGTGTGTATGTTTTCAATTGTGTGTTTGCTTTCAGTCGTGTCTTTGTTTCCAAAGATGTGTCAGTCCTAGGGGGAAAAGGTGCACATGAGATTTTATCTCGAGATATTTTTTTAATGACTCTTTGGTTCCAATTTCAAAAAGAGATATTTCTTTGTCAAAACATTTGGACAATTGTGTCTCATACCAATTGACCAACTGACATTGCTTGTGGAAATAAGGAAACTTTCAGTCTTAAAATTTAGGGTTCTAAACCAATGAGTTCTCGACACTTTATGAAATTAGGAATTGATTGTCTTAGGTGTTGTCAAATTAAGATTGAAGATGACAAGGGATGATCTAAACCCCAATTGGTTCAAACAGGAGGGGTCTTCTCGAAGGGTTGCTAAGATCATTGTTTGGCGTGAGAGTTTCTAAAAGTTTCGAAAGAGGAATGCAAGAGATGTTCACCAAAGATTGAATCCAAGAAATAACATTGATGTCCTGGCTACATAGTCTAAGCATAGTTAGGATACAGAATAAAGAAAAAATAAAAGAAAGGAAAGAAAAATAAAAAGGAAAGGACGATGTTAAGACTATAGGATTCTAAAAGATCTAAAGTGGTAAAAAGATACATTTTCAAAGCAAAGTATCCTGTACCAAAATGTTGCTTCATCAATAGTGAACTACATGGAGCAATTATTCAAAATTTGCTAGAAAATTTAAAAAAATTGACATCTCACTAAGAGCCCTCAAATGATTCTCTCATCTAATCAAGCAAGTGATCGATAAAAAATCTTTGTGAAGATTCTCAATGGATAAAATAGGAAGGGGGGAAAATTGTTTCCATGTTGATAGAAAACTTTGATAGTCTACATCTTGAGATGTTTAAGGGGATGAATACACAAATCATGCACTGAGCTCGAAGTTTTTGGATCCTATACTTTGATTGCAAAGTCATTCAAAATATGCTTGAGGCATTCAGGGTTTGGTTGGTGTTTCACACACATTTAAAGAATGTTTGTTGATGAAGAAATGCCTTTGTCATTTCTTCCTTTTTTTGGGGCTATCTGTTGTGGTTCCATAATGCACACCCCATTTCCTAGTAGGAATGGGGACCCCCTAGTATGTTCTTTTGGATTTGAAGTTCCTAATCCAAGACTTGTGAAGATTAATGGGGTCTTACCTAGTCCCTAGAATCGTGTCCCGTGTCCTTGCTAAGGAGTCTAATTTTTGAAAGGACATGTATTTTTGAAAAAGTCATAAAATAAAAAAGTAAAAATTAAAAATTGGAAAAGTAAAAAAATAAAAATAAAATAAATTAGAGTAGTTAAAAAGTGCATAGCTGCAAAATTGCACATCCGCGCATCCGTGCAATGTCACCAAAAGACTATAAAAGGGGAGGGGCTTCCCACACCCCTCACCTTGTTTTTATTCTTGATGCTCCAAGTCTAAATGACTAGTGCACATTTCCACTTTGAACTTTGTAACATTCTCTGCATTCTTGTCAAACTCACCAGTTCCACACAAAACACTCATAATCTACACTATGCAAAGCCCCACACCAATTCTTTCTCTTCATTGTGTTTATTTTTCCCATGTGACTATGTCTTTGAACTTCATAGCTGTAAACAACACAACACTATGCCCCTTGCTACAATTTCACATCTCACGAGGTGCACATTCCTATCAGTCCTCGCTTTAACACTACACCCCTTGCCTCATGTCAAGGACTCTATGCACAAATGGGGTGTGCACTTGCACACCTATTTGGGTGCACAAAGTACACACCCCCATTTGTGATAAACCCCCACACCAAATTATGCAAAAAATATGCAAAATTAAAGGGGGTGTGGTGCACACCGCACCACCCATATCCAAATTCCCACCTCAGATAGTGGGTGTGCACTTGTGCACCCAACATGGTGCGTAGGTGTGCACCCACCTTAAAATATATTGTGAGAACACCAATATCTGATGCACAAGTTCACACCTTTTATTTTAAAAGTTAAAAAAAAAAGATAATTGGATGTTTTTCACACTTTTAATTTTTAGGTTTTCTTGATTTCGTGCTAACCATTCTTGATTTTTGAACTAATCATGTCTTCATTTTGTCATGCAAATATTATGGCATCCTCATTTGGAAAGAAAATGGCACCCAAGCCCGTATTTTTCAAGTTCCAAGGGGTCCCATCCAAATCAAGATTTTAGGAAGATTACATAGAAATAAAGGATACTAATTTAGGACACACCAACTTGGGGGAATTTCTAAGAATCTACAACAAACCTACAGAGAGATTGACCTTGGTATCTGCTTTGATTTGATCAGGGTTGGTGAGCACAACTTCACACCCAACATCAGTACAGTCATTTGAGCTCATCATGACACTGGCACAACACTTTGTTCCTGAGGAAAGGGTGGTTAAGAGTGTAACTGGAGAAGTTGTTCTTGACCTCCAACCCCAAAATATTGAAAGGGTCTTCCATCTCCCTAGGGTAGATCAATTCATTAGACTCTCTTATTAGGCAGCTGAAAGGTGGTATATGGAACACATGAAGGAGGCGATAGATATCATCCAATCTTCCTATCCCATTGAGAAGACTCCTCTAGGGAGGATAACATGAAAGGTGAAAATGAAAAGGGGGCACATGAAAGAGGATATTGGCTACTCTATTATTATTCTGAGTAGGGTCATGGGTCTACTAGTAGCTGGACACCTGAATTTTTTCATGGTGAACTTTATTGAGGCTATCAAGATGGAAAAGATGCCACTTGACTGGGCTACCACATTAAGTGAGAACTTGTAGGAATAATTGGGGGTGGTCAAGGACAAGAAGAAGTTCTATATGACTTCATACATGGTATATTTGCTAGTGAAAAGGGCCACACATTATCTTGGATTGTACAAGAGGGGCAACATGCAGGATCCAAATGCCTAGCCTTACATTGTATACCCTCAACTGGTGAGGAAGAAGTTCTTAGAACAAAGCAAAGAGTATAGAATCATGAATGATGTGTTCATATTCATGATCAGCTGATTCATAGAGGGAGATTATGCAAAAAAATTATCTAATAATGCAATTGCACAGATAATAGCTCTCAGGCCTACTATATCCAGTTCAAAACATTCACGCATCTATGGGTAGCTAGTGCCACTATCAACACAAAAAAGGCTCCCTAGATATCCTTATGATAGACTAGTTTTTATGGAAATTGTAAGACAAATTGAGTTTTTATATGACAGGGTAAGGAAGGAATGAAGACCATGCTGCACATGGCCCCTGGTCATAGGACCATATCAAGTGAAATAGAAATAGGATATTCTATCCTTTGAATGGGAGTGGGAGCAATATCCCCTTGAGGAATACAATTCTCTCAAGCCATATTTTGATAACACTAGGAAAGTTGAGAGTTTGGCTGGTAGAGAATTCCACCATGAAGAAGCCATTGAGGACCACTGGATGAATGAAACAAATGACTATGATGTCCATATTAGTGACTATTATAGGATGACTTTGTATTTGGCAGAGAAGGCTATTAAAATAAGCATTCCCGAGGAGATACTACATCAAGGTTTTGGGGAGCTACTGGACTCCCTGTTCAACTTAGACAAAATTGGAGAGAGACCCATAATGAACACCGAGGTTGATAGGGAGGATGGTGGTGACATAAATCATTGGGTGAGGCATGTCATAAAGATGACAAAGGATTGGATCAAGAAACTCTTTCAACTTGATCCAATACCTGATACTATGATATTTCACACATAGGCTGGCCCAAAGAAAGTTAGAGGAAAGAAAGTTACAATTCCTACCTTTGTGGCCTAGTCTCCCCTAAGGCCAGAAATAGTATACCAACTTGACTACCTAGTTTGATACTATCACCCTCTAGAGAGGAAAGGAAAGGGAAAAAGAAAGAGGAGTTTTCCTCAACGAGCCAAAATAGAAGAAGGTGAAGTGTAAGAACTTCCTTAGTAGCAAGAAATAGATGTGCAAGGGTCACAGGATATTGTAGCTTCTCAAGACCAGTCTGACCCTCAATTTCCTCCCTTTATGCCTAGCCAGTCTAAAGAGGGTGAAATTCAACAGGTCTTTGTTCCTCCTCCACAAGTAGGACCAACATCCCCTTCTGCTTCCATGAAACATAAAAGGATTAATATCCACATGAAGAAGAGGCAAAGGGTGACTGAAAGAATGGTTCCTTGCCCATCTATCCCTAAAACTATTTCCAAGGGAGAAGAAGAGGAAGATGAAGAGGAACATGTGCCTTTACAGGGAAGAACTTGGCTAGCTAGAGCCCTAAAATAACAAAGGTGAAGAAGTTCCATAGTAACACCGCCATCCACCCCAGAGGAACCCTTAGAAGTCTCTTCTTTAGAAGATGAGGTACAACAATGGTTGGATGAATAGAGTGAAGAGGGTGATGACATATTCAAAATGTTAGATTTTTTTTTTTATGCTCGTGGGGAAAAAATTGGTTGGTGGTAAGATCAAGGATACCCCTATAGGTGAATGCCAACAAGAAGACTAGATGTAGATGCCTCTAAAGTTATTGGGTCCTGATCTTACTCCTCCATCTCCACCACAAGTTGTCGTGTTAAATCAAGGCTCAGTTACTCCTTCACCTCTAAATTCTGAAGAAGAATAGGTTTAGAAGGAGTCTTCATAAGAGGAGGAACCATAGAAAATGGCAATTGATGAAGTGTCAAAGGAGGGAAAAATGGTAGAATATTCTTAACTAGCCTCCCAAGACACTAAGATATACACTATAAGGTCTAAAAAGATAGAGGCTACATAAGAAGAACCCTTTCAAAGGGAAAGAACTCCGAGGAGGATTGATAAGGGAAAGTAGGTGGCAAACATACTCCTTCATCCTCAAGAGGTAGGTTTTCAGCTGAACAGGTTCCAAGGTGGCTAAGGAAGGAAATAGTGAGGAACATGAAAACATAGTTCTGTGCTGATGAGGAGGATATTTTTGAATTGGACAAGATCTTGAACAAACTTGAATCCCCATCACATGAAGCAAGATCGTTGGCATTTGTCAACAGTACATGGGATCAAGATTTGTTGGCACAAGTGGTCATCCCTCTTGATGATATAGATACATAAAGCCTTAGTCCTCAAGATTATCAAATCAAGGAGGTCATGCTTGGGAGGCTCACATAGGATACAACCAGATTGATGGTAACCATGGGATCAAAGAAGTTTTCAGGAACATGGAACAAGAAGAGGTCAAACTCCGAACACTTTGAAGGCAAAATGAGATCCTAAGAAGATATTTAAGCAAAGTGGTTGGTCCTCTAGATCTTGAGCACCTTGAGGAGACCTTAAACACTATACTTAGAGAAGGGGGATGTGTGCATTTGGACCCATTTTTGAAAGCCTATCAATAGTGGTGGGAAAGTTTTGAAGAGAAGAGAATTTGATTATCCAAAGGAACTTGAAGTTACTTTGCAATAAAATAATGCTTTTGGTGCTTGCATTTGGAGTGTAGTAATTCTTGCCTAAATGTGTCATTGTTTTGTGAATTTACATTCATGGAATTGTGATCGAGCCAAAGGTTTATTGCTTTGTTTCTGGTTGTGCGATTCATTAGTTCTGGTGTTTGCTATGGTTTTGACAAATTCCACTAACCTAACTAGCTTGATTAGAAATCATCAAATTGTGCCTACATAACTTTTTTTTTCTCATGAGTGCACTTTCCATGGCCTTGCAATTTGACTAAGGGTGAAACATCATATGGTCACTAAGTTTCTCACCAACGATTGCATCAGTGGAATCAAGGAAGCATTGCTCCTTCTTTCATTGGTTACCCACCGATTTTTTTGAAAGCTTAACTCACAGACATGCCATTTTCCATAGCTTATGTCCATTAGGATTTCAATTTAGTGTTATTTTCTTTAAAGTTTTGTTATTTTATTTACTAACCCCCTTGTTAGAATAGGACTTCATTCTAGTTGCATTTTTAGATTGCATTCATAAAAAACATAAAAATACATAAACATAGTTCTTTTGCATGTTTTATTTTGAAGCAATGTGTATATTCTTCATCTTATCCAAAACTAAAATGAACCAACAAAGGCATCCTTATGAATAATTAAATTTATCTTCAACTGAATGGATTCTAGTAGGCCACAATATTAACCTAGAACCTTAGAGTTGGTTCACAAAATCATCTTTTCAAGAGAGAAGTTTTCATGAATTCCTTCCATTTAGCATCATGCATAACAAAAACTCAACAACTTGTAATGATTATTTATATCTAGTGCATCAATCCCCTTTCCATTTTTGCATTTTAATTTTGGTTTCCTTCTCCCCTTTCCTCTCAAGTGGTAGTTTAGGTGCATCTTAATAGTAAGGAAGCTGACCTTCTCTAGAGATTCAACCTTAGAGTGCAAGTCCCACACTTGGAGGTTGTTTCCATGTTACATAAGGTTGCTTGAGGGTCATACCTCAAGGAAGGGTGCAGAATTTTGTGTCAAAATTTTTTGGCACTCCTAGTAGGACAAGAAGATTTAGCTACATAAGTTTATTGGTAGTCATTTCAATCTTTATCCATTGAGAAATTGGGTGTTTTTCTCAATGTCATCAGCCTTTGGAGGCATTCTGTCAAACATCATGGCAACTCTACACATCTGCTAGTTTCAAACATAAACAGTGCTAGTATGTAAAGATCATTCTTTGTCGTTTTACATTTTTTTCAAAATTTTCTATGAAATTGTAGCTTTTTAGCTATAACCATGGACCTATTTCATAGAAACAACTACTATTCCCCCTATATCATGATTATACTATTCCTCATCCCTCATATTTCCAATTTCAATCTTGGCTGCAATTTTTTTATAGCTAATCTACTCAAAACTATTACTACCCTCCCACAACTACTTCTCCAACCCCAAAATCTCCATATAAAATACTTGAAGATATGATGTTGGAGTTTGAAAGGTAGATTGACTGCAAGTTCCATGAGAATAGTATAAAGATAGACTAGAGGTTATGTGAATGAGATGAGCTATTGCTAGCCTATGATATGTAGCTTGATGAGATTAAAAGGCAACAATAACTTGAGGAATAATAGGAGGAGATGGCATACCAGAACTATCTCCAATGAGAAGAGGAAGAGATGGAGAGATTGAGATATTTTGAGGAGAATCTTGCAAGGCAAGTTACTGCAGCAAGAGAGGAGAAAATGAGGCTACAGTTGGCTCATTTTCAGACCAAGGAAACAGAGGCAACCCCATCTCCAAGATTTGTCATCCCAACCTTCAAGAAGCCCCCTTGATTACAAGAGCCTATTTATGCAACTTCTCCACTCACTGTGTGAGAAAACTAGCTTGGCCATGAGCCTCTTGGACCTATCACCATTTTACTCTTTAAGAGTGGACAACTTGTATGGACTCTTGATGGTCTAAACAAGGAGTTTTGGGAGAGTGAAAACAAGCCCAAAATGCCACCATGGGAGGAGTTAAAACTTGCTGACGAGAGAAAGGAGGTAGTTGTTGAGCTAAAGGAAGAAGATCCAATGCTCTTATTTGAAGAGCTTTCCTACTTTGTTGAGGAAGAAAAGGTTGTTTCTTCCCTTGAGGAACTAATAATGGCTTTTGAGCCTTTAGAAGATAATGAGGATCTGCTGTAAGTTCAGAAAGAAGAGAACTATTTGTTGCAGTAGACAATCCTCCATGATGTGGAGGATGGAGAAGAGAGCCTCAAGGCTAGCTCTATCCTTGAGGAGGAACATGTTGATATGCATAGGTTGTCCCTTAGCCTATTCATATTACTATAGTAGAGAAAGAGGATTCTAATGAGGAGAACTTTTGGGATGAGCTGAAGCTATTTTATTCATCCTTGGACATTAAGCGATTTGCCCCTTCATTAGAATATCATGAGTTTTAGCAAAAACAAGTGGAGATTCACACCATATTTGTAGCTCCCATGGAGGTGGCTCATGAGTAGCATGAAGAAGATGTGGAGATTATTTCTTCACGAGAAGAGGAGGAGCCACTTCCAAACTAGTAAGATACCATCATTGTAGAGCAAAATAATGAGGTCAAGGCTGATTTCTTAGATATGAAACCATCAAGAGGATGCCCCATAAAGCATCTAGCTCTACAAAAAATCAACCAGTTGCCCTCAGTCATGCTTACTCTTGAGCATGAGGGAGAATTCTACAAGGAAGAGTAAGCATGTTTTTCTCAAGAAAGTAACACTCCAGTGCTAGATTGCTTCATTATTTTCAGCACTGGGAGGAAGGTATTCCATGCAATAATATGTTGGTTATGCTTTCTGGTCTTTTTAGTTGCCCAGACACATGGAAGAAACAATCAACTTGTAAGGAAGGGCAACTACTTCAACAAGCCAGTCAATAGCTTTGTTTCAATTTTTAGATTATAAATAATTGTACATATTAGAGTAGGAGTTTTGTACGTTCCAAGAAGTGCATGAGCACATTTTCTACCTATTTTGGAGCTTTCTGGAGCTCCCCAAAGCTATTTTGTTTTTGCTAGTTGTAGATTTTGTGAAGTTATAAGTGGGATAACACGTCAATTCTTGGTAGTGAATCCATACCCAATCAATTTCTTAAGGTCATTGATCTATACTTACTAGGAAAGCATCCCCTTTGAGTCACCAAGAATGTTGGTCATTATTAGCCCCCATTCAACCCATCACTGAGAACCAATCTGAGAGATCTTCAATGGACAAGATTCTTTGATGTGGGTTGACATGCTTCTTGGTTGGGGTTAACATCTTGTGTTAACTTGGTCTCTTCATGATCTGAGTTGGGTCAGTTCCTTCATTAACCGAGCTAATTCAATTCCTTCATTGACCTAGTTGGCCCAATTTCCTTCATTTTCTATGTTGTAGGTTAACATGCATTTTTTTGTTGGGGTTCACATTTCATGTAAACCATTTTTTCCATTTCGGAGAATGACTTTTTTGCTCTTTCCCAAATAGAAATTTTTTCTATTTTAGAAGGCTTACCTTTTTGCTTCCACAAAATCTTTGCTGCTATCTCTTCAACCATGCATTTGGGAATTATGTTTACCAATAGATTCATGCCACGTGGTGGATCTTTCTTGTGCTGGGCTGCAAATCTTTGGATATTTTTCAGATGCATCTGGGTTCTCCATTCTTATGTGGAAGATCTTGATCTACGACTGGGTTTTATTCATAGTTTTATTCACTTTTTGAGGGGATTTTTTGCAACATCTAGGTCATCTATTTTTAAATGAAGATCTACATCAACAGTTCACACCTTATCTAGGGAGATTACATTTATTCCATGCAATTCATCTCTATAATTTTCATGGTAGGTTAACATTGCTTGTTATCCCATCTTGCATTTTTTGATAGTGGCATGAATTTATTTGTTGTAGCCATGACATATTTCAAGGACTATTGTTTAATGTTGAATGACATTCTTGGGTCTTGTTTGCATGACACCTTTGGATCTCCATGCGTCATTACTGATTGTAATGATCAAATCTCATGGTATTTGATTTCTTACGACTAGGTGCATTTGTTTTGCCCTTCTTATCACTTCATTATAATAGATTGTATTTCATGATTAGATCTCACTCTGATATTCATTTATTGCTACTCTCTACAACTTGATTCTACCTTAGTTGGGGTTTGAACTCTATAGTCTAGATCTGAGTTATGCTTGATCTATAAAGGCAAGTTGTAAATACTTTGTCTGGGTTCTTCTCTATTAGTATTTCACAACAACATTATGCTCTACAATTTTTTCCTTTTCATGAATAGAAAACTTAGTTGCTACCTCATCTTGCTAGTCTAATATATTGTGCATTTTATACCTTGTATGGATTATTTCTTGTTTATTCATTCATGTTTGTAGATCATATGTAGCCTGATACTGAATGTTATCATGTGAATTTGTTTCCTCTACCACATTTCATTAGTTTTACCTTCATGTGAATCCTAAAAGAGTAGATTTGAGCCAAGATCTATATATTTAGGTGATTTATTCATGTTTTGTGTAGTTATAGATAGAGTTGTAACTATTATTTATATCTGGTGTACTACCTGCTTTCCCTTTCTACATTTTAATTTCAGTTTCCTTCTCCCTTTTCCTCTCAAGTGGTAGTGTAGGTGCATTCTAATAGTAAGGAAGCCAACCTTCTTTGGAGATTTAGCCTTAGAGCACAAGTCCCACACTTGGAGGCTGTATCTATGTTATACAAGGTCACTTGAGGGTCATACCTCAAGCAAGGGTGCAGAGTTTTGTGTCAACATTAACCAAGTTGTCCAATGTTAATCGATTTGTCCAGTGTTAACCAAGTTCCACTAGTGTTAACTGAGCTATTTAGTGGTGATCAATTTCCTATAGTTTTAATTGAGCTATCCAGTATTGACCAAGTGTTCGTTCATGTGCTAAGTGAACCTAGTATTTGTTGATGCTTGGTTCCTTCTTTGATCGAGTTTGTTTGTGATTGGTTCTTAGTTTGAGATGACTTGTGTATTTAATATAGATCATGAATTTAATGATAGGATCTTGTCTTGGGATGAGTGTAAACCATTTTGAGTTCAACCTTTCTATTATGTAATGCTATGGAATCTTTTGTAAGCCTTTTTGGCAAGTATAAGTATAGGTATATGGTTTAGTTTAGAGTGAGGACTTAGAGAGTTAGAGAAAATGTTTCTGGAATTGTGAATTTGAAGTTGGATTATAGCTCTTGAAGTTGTATTTTGTATTTGGCCATAACCTAGAAGGGGTAACCCAGAAGGCCTTACAGCTGGGCATGTATGCTAATAACTTGATGAATCAATAAAAGTTTTTTGTTCTCTCTCTCCTTGGTGTTGTTCTCTGTGTGTTTTCTTCCATTGTGTTTACTTTGCAAGGTGGTTGGATAGTCAGGTGTGCCTTTGGCCCTAGCTATTCAAGCCTTCCTTGCACTAGGTTGTATCAGAGCTTGTGGTTTGTCTTTGTGAAGATTGGATCATGTAGAACCCTAAGTTAAATTTGGTTGTAGGGTGATAGATATGTGGATTTTACCTATAACTTGCAGAGGGTTATGATCTTGTAGGAACCTATCTCTAAATATGGTTCAAGGTAGAGGAAATGTTGACATTTCTATTATGTAGATGTTGAGACAAATTGTAGCTAGATTAGATGCTTTGGAGACAATCCAGAGGAGAGGAGCACATCTTGATGATGTAGCAATAACACAAAACCCTAATTCAAAACTTGAAGAGGATCAAGATGAGGAAAGATTGTTGAGTGTGTTGTCTAGGGCACATTCACAACTTGATTTTGAAGTTGTTCCTTATCATGGAAAATTGGACACTAGTGCTATATTGGATTGAATCTTTGATATGGAGAAGTTCTTTGAGTTTGAAGGCACTCCTAATAATAAGAAGGTGAAAATTGTAGTCATTAGGTTGAAGGTCATGCCTCAGTGTGGTGGGAGCATTTGCAAACTCATAGACAAAGGAGAGGAAAGGAGAAGATCAAGACTTGGCTATAAATGGTGAACAAAGTGAAGCTTGTTGAGAAAGATGTAAAATTTGAGACAAAAGAACATGACTATAAAAGACTATACAGAGGAATTCTATTGATTGGACATCAGATCTGGACATGTGGATGATGAGGTTGAGAAAGTTACAAGGTATCTAAATGGATTGAGATCTAGAATTAAAGATGAGATAAGTTTTGTGAAATTGGAAAGTGTAGAAGAAGCATACCAATATGCCTTGAAAGCTAAGGAGATCTTGAGAAAGAAGCATGAACAAAGACAAAGAAGTAGAGGTGATAGATCTTATGGATAAGGTGGTAGGTTTGAAATTTTTGTGTAAGATAAGGGAAAAATTGAATGAAAAAATGATGAAAAAGGAAAGACTAAATGGAAAGGTGGTAATTATTACTAAAGAAAGAGGTAATTCTTATTCTAGAGGTAGTTTTCATGGTAATTGTTTTATATGTGGTAAAGAAGGGCATAGATCCTTTGAGTGTAGATCCTTTGGTGATAATGAACAAGGTAACAAAAATGCTATGATTCAAGGAGACCTTGAGGATTCACCAAGTGGACTTGAGGCTGGAGAAAATTTGATGGTGAGAAGAACTTTGTGTGATAAAGGAATTGATGAGTAACCTATCCTAATGAGAAGTCTTTTGAAGACCAAATGTAAGATGGATAGAAAATTCTGCAAGGTGATCATTAAAAGTGGAAGTTCAACAAATTTGGCACCAGAGGAGCTAGTTAGAAAGTTGTAGTTGTAGAAGTTGAAACATCCTAAACCTTTTTCATTTTTCATGTTTCATGTTTCAAGGATGAGCATAAGATATTGGTAAGTGAACAATGTGTTCTGAAGTTCAAGATTGGAAATTACTTTGATGAAGTTTTGTGTTATGTTATGTCTATGGATTGTTGTCATATTCTATTTTTTAGACCTTGGCAATATGATAGATATGCTATACATGATGGATGATTGAATCAATTTACTCTTTTGGTGAATGGGAGAAAAAAAGTATTGTTTCCTTTGATTGAAAGCCCAAATAAGGTTGTTGTACTATTGTTCAAGTTTGTATGATCAATGGGAAATAATTTGAAAAGGAAATGAAGAAGAATCAAATATTTTTTGCCATAATTTGTAGAAGATCAAGTTGTGCTATTCATAACTGAGTGACAAAAAATAGTGATGACCAAGGGTAGACAATAATAACCAAATGACATAGGTTAGTAGTAACTAAGTGACAATAGAAGCTAGCAGTATTACCAGAGTGCTAATAGAAATTGAGAGTTTTTTGAATGAGTATAAAGAATATGTTGTAGAGGATGTACCTAATGGTTTACCACTAGTAAGAAGTATAACTCATTGTATGGACATGATTCTTGGAGCTAGTTTTCCAAATAAAGTACCATGTAGATTGACACATATTGAGAATGAGGAACTTAATAGACAAGTGCATGAGTTATTGCAGAAAGGTTTGATTGAAAAAAGTTTGAGTCCATGTGTTGTACTTGCTTTATTAGCACTTAAGAAGAATAGAGAATGGAGAATGTGTATTGATTCCAAAGCTATTAACAAGATAATAATGAAATATAGGTTTTCTATGCCAAGGATGGATGACATAGTGGATTTTTTGAGTGGAGAAAATTATTTTAACAAGATTGATTTGAAGAGTGGTTATTATTAGATCAAAATTAGAGAAGGTGATGAATGGAATACTACTTTCAAGACAAAAGATGGTCTGTATGAATGGTTGGTAATTCCTTTTGGTTTGACTAATGCACCTAGTACTTTCATGAGGTTGATGAATGAAGTTCTCAAGAGATTCTTGGGTAAATCTGTGATTGTTTATTTGGATGGTATTTTGATATTCAATAAGACTAAGGAAGAACATCTTGAGAAAGCTAGACAAGTATTGCAGGGATTGAAAGAGTAGAAGTTTACAATTAACTTGAAAAATTGTTCCTTTATGCAAAAGGAGATTGTGTATTTGAGATTTTTGATTTCAATTGATGATTTGAGAATGGATCATAAGATAGTTAAAGAAATTTTGGAATGGCCTACACTTGAGAATATGAGTGAGGTAAGATCATTTCATGGTTTGGCTAGTTTCTATAGAAAGTTTATAAAGAATTTAAGTTCTATTTGTAATGCTATGACTAAGATAATGAGAGGAGTTAAAAAGGATTTTACATGAACACATGGAGCTGATAAGAGTTTTGAGACTTTGAAACAAAAGGTTTATGAGTTGCCTGTATTGGCTTTGCCTGATTTCAATCAAGTAATTTAAGTTGAATGTGATGCAAGTGGTAGTGCAATAGGAGCTGAGTTGACTCAAGAAGGTAAACATGTTGCTTTCTTTAGTGAGAAGTTGAATAATGCTAAAAGGAAGTATTCTATGTATGATCAAGAGTTTTATGCTATTGTTCAAGGCTTGAAGAAGTGAATACATTATTTGATTCTTAAAGAGTTTGTGTTGTATACTAATCATAAAGCTTTACAGTACATTGAAAATCAACATAAATTGAATTAGAGACATAAGTGGGTTGAGTACTTGCAAAGTTTAACATTTGTGATCAAGCATAGAAGTGGAGTTACTAACCAAGTTGCTGATGTATTGAGCAGAAGATGTTCTTTGTTGGCTAAGATGAAGATTGAAATTCTTGGTTTTGATGAAATGAAGGAATTGTATGATACTGAATCTAATTTTTGTGAGGCATGGAGAGAGTGCAGAGCACCTAATCTATCATATCACATGATTAAGTATGATGAGTATTTCTTTTAAGAAGGTATGTTGTTCACATGAGCTCAGTTATGTATACCAAGAACTTCTATGAGAATTAATATGATTAAGGAAAAACATCATGGTGGTTTGATTGGACATTCTAGAATTGATAAGACATTGAGTTTGCTAAAGTATAAGTATTATTGGCCACATAGGTATAAAAATATTCAAAATTTTATAAGGAGTTGTGCAATTTCTCAAGTTACAAAAGGAGTAAGTCAAAATATTGGATGGTATACACCTATTTCTATTCACGAAAAACCTTGGAGTGACATCAGTATGGATTTTGTTCTTGGATTACCTAAGACAACAAGAGGGTATGACTTCATATTTGTTGTTGTGGATATATTTTCTAAAATCAAACATTTTATACCATGTAAGAAGACATAAGATGTTGTGCATGTTGCTAAGATTTTCTTCAAAGATATTGTTAGATTGCATGGATTACCAAAAAGTATTATTTCTGATAGAGATAGTAAGTTTGTTAGTTATTTTTGGAGGACTTTGTGGAAGAAGATGGGTACTGAGTTGAGATTTAGTTCTACATTCTATCCATAGACGGACGGATAGATAGAGGTTGTGAATAGAAGCTTGGATAATTTGTTGAGATGTTTAGTTTGATATAAGCCGAGTAATTAGGATATGATATTGGCACAAGCTGAGTTTTCATTTATTAATTCTGTGAATAGGAATACAAGAAAAACACCTTTTGAGATTGTTACTAGAATGAAACCTAGAGGAATATTATATTTGAGGGATGCTACTGATGAAGAGAAGAGAAGTGCTGAAGGGGAAGAATTTGCTAATTTTATGAAGTCTTTGCATGAGGAAGTGAAGTTGAAGTTGGAACAAAGTAATCAAAAGTATAAGGAGAATTCTGATAAGTCTAGGATACATCATATTTTTGAAGTTGGTGATGAGGTGATGGTTCATTTGAAGAAAGGAAGATTTCCTTTTGGAACATATAGTAAGTTGAAGATGAGGAAGTTTGGACCTTGTAAGATCTTGAGGAAGTTTGACAGTGGTAATGCCTATGTTGAGGTACCTGATGACATGGATATATATCCTATATTTAATGTTGCTGATTTTCTATAAGTATCATGAGTCAGATGATGAAGTTCTTGTATTAGATGATTATCCTAAGAAGCAAATTGAAGAGGTTGAATAAATATTTGATTAGAGAGTTGGTGAGAGTACAAGAGGAAAGGATTACTATGAATATTTGGTGAAGTGGAAGAACAAATCAATTGAAGATGCTACATGGATTTTGCAGTCTGAGTTGGATTCAACTCAGGTTGTGATACTTGCATGCTTCAAGATAATCATTTCTTTCAACCATGGTTATGTGATGTAGGAGCATCCTTGGTTGCCTTGTAGTCCTTATCTTTTGTTTATCTTGATAGTTTTAACCAAGTTCCAATAGTGTTAATAGAGTTGTCCAGTGTTAACTAAGTTCCAATAGTGTTAACCAAGTTGTCTAGTGTTAATCGAGCTATTTAGTGTTGACTAAGTTCCTAAAGTGTTAACTAGGTTGTCTAGTGTTGACCGAGTGTTCCTTATGTGCTAAGTGAACCTAATATTTGTTGATGCTCAATTCTTTCTTTGATCAAGTTTCTCTATGATTGGTTCTTATTTTGAGATGAATTGTGTATTTAATTTGAATCATAAATTTAATGATAAGATCTTGTCTTGGGATGAGTGTAGACCATTTTGAGGTTGACCTTTCTATTATTTAATGATCTAGAATCTTATATAAGTCTTTTTGGCAAGTATAAGTAGAGGTATTTGGTTTAGTTTAGGGTGAGGACTTAGAGTGTCAGAGAAGATGTTTCTAGAATTGCAAATTTGAAGGTGGATTATAGATCTTGAAGTTGTATTTTGTATGTAGCTATACCCCAGAAGGCCTTACAGCTAGGCATGTATGTTGATAACTTGATGAATTAATAAAAGAGTTTTGTTCTCTCTCTCTCTCTCTCTCTCTCTCTCTCTCTCTCTCACTCTCTCTCTCTCTCTCTCTTCCTCCCTCCCTCTCCATCCCTCCCTCCTTGCTATTGTTCTCTATGTGTTTTCTTCCATTGTGTTTACTCAACAAGGTGGTTGGATAGTTAGGTGTGCCTTTGGCCCTAACTATTCAAATCCTCCTTGCACCATGTAGATTGAGAAATGCACTTTTCATTCTTTCTTGTCCATAAAATCAATCTCTTTCCTAGAAATAAAGTTCCTCCACTTGCACTCTTTTTATCATAAATGTTTACTACCCAGTCAACATCTGTGTAAAATTTTAGTTCAAATTTGTCACTCTTCTTATACCATAATCCATAGTCTAATGTTCCTTTCAGATATCTCAAGATTCTTTTCATTGCCATCATACAATTTTCTCTAGGATTAACTATGATTTTCATTGCCATCATTGAAAATTTTCAATCATTGACCTATATAATGTTTGCTTCACTTCAGAAGAATCATCATTGACCATAGTCATTCCAAATAGTCTTCAGTCTTCCATTCCAAATGTCTTCAATACCTCCTTGAAATTCTTTTATTTTGTAATGTAAATGAACTATCTTCATTTGACAAACTTGCAATCCAAGAAAGAACTTGATCTCTCTAACATTAAAATTTCAAATTCCTTCTTCATTTCATTAGAAAATGATTTGCATAATGAATCTTTTCCTCCAAATATGATATCATCAACAAAGATTTTAGCTAGAAATATCTTACTTTTAGATTCACTCTTTAGGTACAAATTTCTAGTGTCATTAATTCTTGCAAAACTATTTTTCACCAAATAATTTTGTAACCTTTCATACCATGCTCTAGGGGCTTGCTTCAAGACAAATAAATCTTTGTGTAGTTTTCATACCATATTCCTCTTTCTAGGATCAACAAATCCTTTGGGTTGTTGTTGGAATTAAAATAGGAAAGGTAAACTTCTGAGGGGGTGGGGGTGAATCAGTAGTTTAAACTTGGACCCATAAAAACTTTCACCACACATCCATCTTATACATTCAATATGTAAAATGAAATAATGTATAAAACATGTACATGTAAAACATGTAATCAAGTAAGAATTCACACACATATGACACCAGATATGATTACCCAAAAACCCTCCAATGAGAAGGTAAAATTGGGTTGGGGATGACACCCACAAATCTTCACTACTGCAGTAATAAAGTGCATCAAATGAAGGTTACCATATTTTGATTGTGAGACATGATCTACCCTATGAAAGGTCTACCTTGTTAAAAGCTTAGAAAGACTATTAGGTCTCACCCTATTCAAGGATTTCAACATCCTATTAGAAGTGTGCCTTGCTAAAGGACTTTAACTCACAATTAAGTAAGTACCCTGTTAAAGGATTTCAATACAACTTGTTAGGACTACTCTGTTAAGATATTTGACTAATTCACCTGCCAGAATGATTCAAAAATAATCCTATGGTGAGAACTTGATTTTCTAATGACATATCACCTCTAAACTATTGTATTCTCAATCCTTCTTGATCAGATGTCTCTTTTCTGTATACTCTTCTCTTTCCTCTATTATGCTCTAGCTAATTCTACAATGCAATCTCACTTCATAACTCCTTAGTCACCATGAATGCTTTGTTTTCACATGAAAAATTCTCTATACTCTCCTTCAACACTCTATATATTTAGGGTTTTTCCTCCTTAAGAAGACTTTGGTGACTTAGGGTTAGGTATGAATCAATGGTTGTGATTCATCCATTTTGCCACTTAAACCTTCCCTTTTTCTAATTGGCTGCATGTAATTGCATTGGAAATCCAACTTAATATTCATCCTTATCTCCAAAATATCATAATTCATCCTTAATTTAGCTCAAAAATGGTTTACATAGTTGTTTATACCTTTACAAACAATTATAATAAAATTTTCTCAATCGACATATGAAGTCTTTGATGCTCGACATATACTGAATTCTTCATTGAGACTCAACATTTGTATCACTTGGCATGCACTTCTTTCTTGGCTCCTAAATCACTCAGCATACACCATCTTCTCAGCACTTGAGTGACTCAACACATGAGTGGCTTGGCACTCATTGTGAACTCAACATACTCTATAATATACATGTTGTGCTCAGCATGTACTACTTGTTCAACATGAACTAAGTAAATAACTCATGTGTGTAGACACTCATTTGTCAAAACCAATATGAGATCAACAATCTCTCCCTTTGACATGAGTGTCAAAATCACTTGAGTATGCAATAATATCCTTAATCTTACAAGAATAACATATCTATAACTCAACTTATGTACAAAATTTCAAAAATTTCAAAAATTTGTAACAACTTAGACACCTCAAAATCTAATAAATCCCCCTGAGTTGATATGTCTATTCTATATCTAAAATTCTGTACTCTTGATGAGTAAGTTTGTTTGAACTAATACTCTTTGACTTCATGCTCTATTTATGCTTGCTCTCCCTTAGCTTAATCTATCTTTTCTCTATCCCTTTTCTTACTCTCTTCTCTCTTTCTTCTCTATCTCCTCTCAATCTTGTTACTCTCCCCCTTTGTCTCACTCTCCTTATATCTCCTCCAAAATTCTTATTCTCCCCCTTTTTGACACTTATTTCAATTAGGCTATACATTTATAGTGTGTTTTTCTAGAAAGGATTTGTGGACATTTAGGGTTATCTTGAGAGCTGCATCTCAATTTTCACATGCTACATCCAAAGACTAGATTTGGATGGCTAGCTCGATAGCAAGGTGGACTAGGCCATCTAATGTTGAAAGATTTGGGTCTTTCTTCGTGAGAGTTTTAGCATAACCTAGTTGCTTGTGCAAAATTTCCATGTAAAGGTTTAATGTTTTTTGGATGCTAATCAGTTTGGCCCTAATATTGGCCTCGTCTACTAATAATGCAACTAACTAACTTTGGCTTTGTAGCAATATTCTGAAGTGCTTTTCACTTTGAGCTGGTGTCATTGGCAATTTTGCACCTGATGTACTAATCTAACTTTCCAGGCTCAAAATGTGACTTCTAGTCTCTTGTGTGAAGAGTGTTGGATTGCACAATTTTGTGTACAATGAGAAGATATTCCCAAGTACCTTCTTCACACTTTCTACCCTAGTTGCAAGTGCAACTTGTGTTAGTGCTATATCACCTAATATATTTTCATTTACTTTGCTTTGAAATTTCTTTTCTGACCATTCTAAAAATTTGGTATTTGTGTCTAGGCCTGCATCACTAACCTTTTCCACTATGTTTGTCAGCTGTTCAATCAATGGCTTGGACTCATTTGGATTTGGTAGACTAAATGTATCTAAAAAGATGTCTTTGATATCCTATAGTGCTCGCTTCTACATGTGCCCCTTTCTAAGCATTTCTTGATGCTTCTTCCTTGCTAGGGCTTGCTGAAGTATGCCCATCTATTCTATAGTCATTGTATAATAATCATACTTTGGTAAACAAATTTCTTCATCACGGTTAACATCTCCATATTTGATCACTTCTTTAGCCTTTGATGAACTCAGGCTCAGCACTGAGATCTGCAATGGTGTTGCATCTGTGCTTGGCTTCTAAAGAGTATGACTTGAAAGAGTGTTGGATACTAGTAAGGTTATTAGGGCTTGAATTGTTGTTTGCTCCTTTAGCTGTGGTGTTATCTCTATCTCTTTAGTCTTGTCCTTGACTTCCATAATGACTTGTGATGCACCTTGTTCTTGTCAATCATACCTTAGCAATTGTATCAACCTTGTCTGATGTGGCTTTTGTTACTTGTTTCCATTTTTTGTCTCTCGCCAAAAATTCAAATTCAAATGCCTAGCCTGTCCAATGGCTAGTTCCCAAGTTTAATGTTATTTTAATGCCTGAGAAATACCAAAAAATTAAATGATTAAAACCTTAGTGTATTTCACTTTTTTCCTTCTGCTAGCCCACAGGTTCCCCATCGTTGGATCAATCTGGATAAACGGATGGCACTATGTCACTATTGAAAGTTGCACGTTATTTTGTGTTAGTGACATAGCACCCTTTTTTTGCATGTCAAATGGGTCCTCCCTTTTCCTTTTTTGTTTCTCTGGCGTCGAACTTTGATAGATCCATGGTGGGCGCTATGGTGCTATAAGAAAATCTGTGTTTCTCACCGTTAGCGACATAGTGCCTAGACATAAAATAACATTGCAATGAAATTTGGAAAATACGGTGGGTCTGTGTTCCTTCTGTGGGCTACAGGTTGTATAGGGTGGTTGGCTGAGCTAGCAATTCTATTGGTGTCTGCTTCCCTGCATTTTGAGCTTTGTCAGACTTTCTAACAATGCGGGAAAGCAGGTTGTTGACACACGTCGAGGTGGTGTTGCAGAGTGTAGTCATGCAAGTCTAGAAAGTACAAGTTATAGGCACCGTTGGATCTCCCCAAATCAAGGGCTGAAACTTTCTTGCATTATGGAGATGCGAGAAAATTAAATAATGTGGGGAAGTGGTTTGGCAACACCTGTCTCAGTTGACGTCATGGGCCCACTTTCTCAGAAGGTATCGATAGCTTGTCTTCCATGGCAGTTTTCAAATGAGTTAGAGTATGACGAAGGCATCTCATTGGCCCATCTAGCTTACCAAATATGCAGTTCTACAGATCTCTGTGCACCATCAGATCTTCACAGATCAAGGGTTGGCGCATTCCCACATTATCAAAGTCCAAGGAAGTTAAAAAATGCAAGAAAGTGGGTGGAGGGAATGTGTCCCAGATGATGTCATTTCCCCACCCTCCTTGTAGCTAGGTACTTGATGAGACCTCACCGTCTGATGTGATCTGATCCATGGTTGGTGTTATGTCACTATGGAAAACTATGAGAATTTTAACCATAGCGACATAGCGCCTTGGCGATGCATGGCACGAATGACGTAATGGGCCCACACTTCTCCAAAGCAATATTATGGCTCATCCTCGGTGGCATGTTTTCAAGTGGGTCATAGTGTGGTGGCAATTTTTCATTGATCTATTCAGCCAGCTTGATGCGCAGTTGTACAATTTTGTGGATCACTGTCAGATCTAAAGAAAATCCACGACAAGTGCTATCTCGCTATGGAGAACTGTGAGGATGTTATCATTAGCGACATGGCACCCTTTCACCATGTGGATTAGTGGGGCTGAGTGTTATAGGCTATGAGGATGGTACCAGTTCAGGCTGAGTTAGGTGCCAGGTGTGCTAAGCTGTTTCATGGGCCTAGAAGTTTTAAGAGCAAAGCGTAGGAAATGGCAAGTCTTCACGATTGTCATATTTAGGAAGATCCGCGGTGGGCACTATCTTGCTATGGCAAAGTGCCCAGAGAATATGCATAGTGACATAGCACCTCGCTAACACGTGTCTTTGTGGGCTCGGCCAAGATTGACAGTTAGGGGGCACTGACATTTAATGTAACCATTGTAGTTAGAATTTGAGGGTTGGCATAGTTAGTAATGAAAAGAGATGGTTAAATCGAGAAGACTTTGCAAGATGGCGAAAAGATAAAAGGCTATTGGTCCACGTGGCTCATCCCAGTGCTAGGATAGGTTGACTTGTTGATCCTGCTAATTCATGCACTAGAAAGTGATAAGAAATCAGATTTTTCTGCATAATTTGATCTCTGTAATCAATCCTAACCAACCCAGAATGAATGTGAGATAAGGAAGAACTCTCCACCTCCGATCCAACCCATCTACTTGGTCAGAATAGTTTAATGGAACCATTTTTGTCTTCTCAAGGCATTATTTGGCAACAAGATCAAATTTTCTTCAGATTTTTTCCATGATTATCCTTTGTAGGACTTAATGGTGGTGGTTGTAGAGTAACTTCAGCTGGAAAAGATCTCAGTTATGCTTGAACTATAAAGGCAGATTTTGTAAAATTTTGTAAGGTCAGACCCTTCTCTATTTTTCTTTGCTATTGCTTTGAAATTTTAGTGTAAATTCCCTGTGCCTTTGAACTATATGATTTTCTACTTTATCTCCTTCAGCCATTGGTATGAAAGTGCAAGAACTCTTTGCCTCTTATTGGTGCTTTGTAGAGATCTATGACCTGCATGACTGTATCTCTTTCAACTTATGAATGATATATAAGTGAATCTCTCTTTCCTTGTGTCATTCATCTTGGTCTTCTGATCTGCATGTGATTATTAGATTAAAGCAAGTCTAAATGTATATATCCTTAGTTTTATTCTAGTTCAAAAGTGCATATATGGGCAGAGATTGGTTTGAACACTCTATTTTGGTGCATCACCTCTTTAAATTAGATTAGGTAGATTTTCTTTCATGTTTTCCTTCTCCCTTTTCCTCTCCAAGAGTAGTTAGGTGCATCCTAATAGTAAGAGGAATCCAGCCTTATCCGGAGACTCAACCTCACAGTTCAAGTCCCATAGCTTGGAGGTTGTTTCCATGTTTCACTAGGTTGTCCTCATGAATAGGCTTTGGATAGGGGTGCAAACCTAAGTGAAAACATTACTTTGCCCAAAGGTTGTACATGAGTGACTTGAGGGATGATAGTAGGTAGTTCTTGTGTATTCACCTCTTCCCTAGTTATTTCAATCACTAATTTTTGCAATTCATCCACACTCACCAATACAAGACTATCACAAAGTTTTGCTTGAAGTGTGGACTAATCAAGTATCTTCTTGAGATCTTCCTCTATAAGGGGATTGATGTTCTAAGATTTGATATTAGAAACATCCTTCACTATTATTATTTTAATATTCTCACCTATTACATGTTGGGGACTAACATTAGGAAATTGTGTGTCTTACACATTCTATTCTTCTTTCTACTCTGCTTTAGTTTTTGCCTTGTCATTTATGTGCATTTTAGTTCCTCCCTCAATAATGTCATCATTGTTAGCATCTTCTTTATCATCCTTGACCTTTGTGGGTTCTTGCTCACATTCCTTGACTGTAGTCAATCCATATGTAAGCTTCCACATCTATGTGGACTTCTAAACAACATCTTCAATATTGTTTTGAAAAATGCTAAAGGCTCTATATTTAGGTGTAAACCTAACTACATATTTCTTCATAGCCTTAGCAATTTGTGTCTTACTAAGTTTAGACATCACTTCTGCAAGAGATATCTCTCTAATATGTTTCTCCAAGTTCAAACAATAGTTCCATTTTTTCTCAACTCTATCATATAAGATTTTGGGCATTGAGTTTGCAATCTCTAGTGGGGTAGTCTTGAATTTTTCCATCATGGCATATATAGCCTCCTCCACTTGATTTTTCTCTACTTCACCAAGATTATCAAAGTCTACATGAGAGAATCCTGATAAATCTGCACTATTCTTAGCATTTTCACATAGATTTTCTAAGTCTAATAGAGGATTGTTACTCACCACTTTGAATTGGCTGTTTTCATCTAATTCTATTTTCTCCTCATTAGATTCTTCTTGTGCAACATATTTCCTTCTTGGTCTTTTCTGCACTTGACTTCCTTGCTTTAGTAGTTTTATCTTCTCTTTATCCTTTTGTGCAGTCACACATGCACTAGCCCTTGTAGTAGGTGTAGTTAGTTTCGGTTGACTTGGCTTCGCTACCTTCTTGGCTTTTGTCACTAGTTGGGCCTTAGCCTTCCTCTTCTTTTTTTCTATGGAAGTAGGTGCTTCCTCAACTTCTTCTCCCTCAAAACCTTCAACAACTTTAGTCTCCTCTTCTTCCTAGTCATCTCCCATTCCTTATGTGAGTGCAAGTGGTGCTTGTGCCTGAATGTCTTCTTCCTCTTCATCTTCTTCTTCTTCTTTTTCTTCCTCCTTCTTGGCACTCTCACCAAATTTTGCCTTCAATTTCTTCACTAGCCTATCTTTCTTCTTGATAATAGAAGTTGTCTTCAGTTCCATGTTAATTTTAGACTTTGCCAGCTCATATTTTTCAAATGCCTTAGCATTTTTATCTACCTCTTCTACAAGTAAAGTTGTTATAGCTATAGAGGCCTCATCCACATTTATTTCATATCCAAGTGGCCTCAACCATGCCACCCTTGGTATAGCAGCTTGGACAAATGTATAATCAACATCCACTAGAAAATAGATATCATCATAATGTTTTTCTATAGAGATATTGGTATTTTCAATCTTTTCTTCATTGACTACTTGAAGTCTTCAAAATATCCTGTCATCACAGATTCAATATTCTCACCCAATTATTCAATGAACTCAGTAATCTGCACTACCATTGACCTATTTATTTTCTAACCAATTGTGCCAAAAGTAGAAAAAGTGTTTTGAACATAAAAGAATATACATATTGAGATAGAATCAAATTTACATTGTGCACTCTTAGTCCTTCTTATTTCTCCTCGGTTCTCCATCACTTGTTGTAGTTTTAGCTCTACTAGATCATATTTGTGATCTTTCTTAACAATTTTGTAACCCACATCCACTGCTATACAAGGCACACTATTCAATATGTTAGATTGCTAGAATTTGTGTGAAATAACCCTTATAGAAAACTCTATCAATGGATCAATAATTGTGTCAATATTCATGCTTCTCTTGTTCCATACAACTCAAGTGTTCTTCTCAATAACCTCTTTTGATTCACTCCTCAATGTCTTAGGCTAATCTAGGGTTGGATAACCAATAAACCTATGGATTATCCTCTTAGTTATTTTGATAGGTCCATTATCCAACCATAATGAACCTTCATGTATCCTACTTAATACTACCCTAATCCATTCTATTTTAAACACATTTAGGAAATCTAGGGCACGATTTAACCCTTTCCTTTCTACAATTTTCTATTCTTCCTTCAACACACCATTCTCACATAATTTGTCATATGCTTCCCTGATCTCCATATTACCAATGCTACCAATTTTATAGTTATAACATTTCCTAACATCTTGCACCATTAAAACATTCAGTCGTATCATGTATAACACACTAGAGGGGTCTTTCTTGTAAGAAATGTCTAGTATGGCCTTGAATATAGGTTGCTTAACCTCATTACTAACCAGATGAACATTTAAAACCTCCTTACCCTCTACATTCTTTAAACTAGATGCCATTATGTAAAACTAGGGTTTACAAAAATATAAACAGCATAGCTCAGCTCTTGATAAATACCTTATAAGATCTAACAAATTGGGGATGAATCATTGCTCAAACCTTCTACAATCACTTTGAATGGATTTATAGATTGCCTTCTACTCTCTTTTCTCTTTCTTGATTTTGAAATGATGTGAAATGAGTTAAAAATTGATAAAATTCCCTTTGAAACTCTATAATTAATCCTAAGTGCTTACACAACTTTAAGCTCGACATCAACAAATTTTAGGCTCATTCAACATCCATTAACATTCCATTCACTCAACATCCATTACAAGCTCAAAATAAACTAGCCATTCTGTTAACTCAATATCTTCTAGCATTTTACTCAGCACATACAAGAAACTTTTCATGCTCGAAAACACCATGAAAAACTTTAAAGTTTTTTCTTAGATTCCTAATGACATCTTGCATCTTTATTCGTGGTAATGTAATCTTTTCAATACTAAATCCTTTGGAACTAATGTATTATATAACCTTTAAATATCAGTCCCACATACCTCTTGATTACCTAGTTTGATGAGCTGTGATCACCCGACTCATTGGGTGAAGTGATCCCTTCTCCATTTTATGTGTTGTAATCATCTTTCTTCTTCCATGTCATGTTCATTTCATTTCAGATATTTTCAACATCTGCCTTGCCTTTGCCTTTATCAAACTCACAACTTGGTGCCTTTGACTTTGTTGGACAATATCTACTGATGTGACCAGTCTTCAAACAACTAAAACATGTGGTTTGACTCAACCACCTCTTATAGTTTTTGGAATTACAATAGGAAAGGTAAACTTCTTGGGGCGGGGGGGGGGGGGGTGTTGTGAATCAATAGTTTAAACTTGAGCCCATCAAACTTTCACCACACATCCATTTCATGCATTCAATGTATAAACTAAAATAACATGTAAAGTATATACATCTAAAACATGTAATCAAGTAAACATTCACACACATAACACCAGATATGATTACCCAGAAACCCTCCAAGTGAGAAGGTGAAATTGGGGTGGGGATTACACCCAAAAATCTTTACTACTATAGTAATAAAGTGTATCCAATGAAGGTTACAATATTTTGACCATTAGACATGATCTACCCTGTGAAAGGTCTACCCTATTAAAGGCTTACAAAGACTGTTAGGTTTCACCTTGTTAGGATTTTAAAACCCTATTTGAAGTGTGCCTTGCTAAAGGACTTTAACTCACAACTAAGTAAGAAATTTTTTAAAGAATTTTAATATAGCCTATTAGGACTACTTTGTTAAGAGATTTTGACTAAAATCACCTATTGGAATGTCTTAGCATAGATCTTGTGGTTAGCACTTGTTTACCTAATGATAGATCACCTCTAAACAATTGTCTTCTTGATCCTTCTTGATCAAATGTCTCTTTGTTGTATCCTTTTCCTTCCCTCTATCCTACTCTAACTGATTCTGCAATGTAGTCTCACTTCATAACTCCTTAGCCACCATGAATGCTCTATTTTCACATGAAAAATACCCTCTTTGCTCCTTCAACATTCATTCATAGAGATTTTAGGGTTTTTCCTCCTTAAGAAGACTTTGGTGACTTAAGATTAGGTATGAATCTACGACTGAGATTCATCCATTTTGCCACTTAATCCTTCCCATTTCTAATTGGTTGCATGTTATTGCATAGGGAATCCAACTTAAGATTCATTCTTATATACAAAATATCATAATTCATCATTAAGTTAGCTCAAAAATAGTTTACATAGTTGTTTGTGCCATTACAAACAAATATGTCAAAATTCTCTTACTTGGCTACTGAAGTCTTTGATGCTCGGTATACACTAGTCTTTCTACTATGACTCGACATCTATATCACTTGGCATCCACTATTTACTCGACTCCTAAATCACTTAGCATACACTATCTACTCAGCACTTGAGTGACTTGGCACATAAGTGGCTTGACAATCACTATGAACTTGACATGCTCTATAATATACATGTTGTGCTCGACATGTACTACTTGTTTGACATGAATTAAGTAAATAAATTAAGTGTGTTGACACTCACTTGTCAAAATTAATTTGAGATCAATAGTATTCCCCTTTGACACGAGTGTCAAAAACACTTGAGTATACATTAACATCCTTAATCTCACGAGCATAACATATCTTAACTTAGCTTATATACAAAACTTCAAAATTTCAAAAATTTGCAATAACTTGGATACCTCAAAATCTGATAACTCCCCTTGAGTTGATATGTTTATTTTGTATCCAAAATTTGTGTACTCCTATTGAGTAAATATGCCTCAACTGATACTCTTTGACTTCATACTCTATTTTGTGCTTTCTCCCCCTTAGCTTGATCTGGCTTTCTCTGTCCCTTTTCTTACTTTGCTTACTCTCCCCCATTTCTCACTCTCCTTATATCTCTCCAAAATTCTTATTATTATCCCCCAAAAAAGGTCTCCCCCTTTGTCTTATTCTCCTCCTTTTTGACACTTATGTCAATGGGCTATACACTTATAGTGTGTTTGTCTAGAAAAGACTTATGGACATCCAATATTATCTTGAGAGTTGCATCCCAGTTCTCACATGCTACATCCAATGACTTTATTCATATAGCTAGCTCAACAAAAAGGTGATCTAGACCATCTAAGGTAGAAATATTGGGGTCTTTCTTCATTAGGGATTCAACATAGCCTAGTTCCTTGTACAAAATTTACATATGGGGGGTGAGAGTGGTCTGGATGCTAATTATTTTGGCCCTTATGTTGGCCTCATCTACTAACAATGTAGCTAACTAGCTCTGGGTTTGAAGCAATGCCCTAAAGTGCTTCTCACTCTGAGCTAGATTCATAGGAAACTTTGTACCTGATGCATTGATGTGGCTTTCCAAGCTCAAGATGTGACTTTTGGTCCCTTGGGTAAAGAGTGATGGCACAATTTAGTGTACAATGAGAATATGTTCTCAAGTACCTTCTTCACATCCTCAACCTTAGTTGCTAATGCAACTTGTGTTAGTGCTATATCACCTGGTATCTTTTCATTAACTTTGGTTTGAAACTTTTTTTCTAAACATTCTAAAAATTTAGCATTAGTATCTAGGTCTTCATTACTATCCTTCTCCACTATGTCTGATAGTTGTTCCATTAGTGGCATGGTCTCATTTGGATTTGGCAGACTAAATGCATTTAAAAAGATGTCTTTTAGATCTTGTAGTGCCTGCTTCTACCTATGCTCCCTTCTAAGAATTTTTTGATGCTTTTTCCTTGCTAGGGCTTGATGTAGTATGCCCATCTATTCTATAGTCATGGTGGCATAGTCATACTTGGGAAAAATGATCTCCTCATCAAGGCTCACATCTCCATCTTGTATAACTTCTTCACTATCTTTTCCTTTTTCTTCATCGTAGAGGCAATCTTAAGTTCTATGGTAATTTTGGACTTTACCATTTCATGGTTTCCAAATGTCTTTTACAATTTTATCTACCTCTTCTGCAAGTAAAGTTGTTATAGCTAAAAAGGCTTCATCTACATTTATTTCATACCCTAAGGGTCTCAACCATCTCATCCTTGGTGTAGTAGCTTGTACAAAAGTATAGTCAACATCCACTAGAAAACATACATCATCATAGTGTTTCTCTACTAGTGACACTAGTATTCTCAATCTCTTCTTCATTGACTACTTGAAGTATTCAAAATAACTTGTCATTAAAGAATCAAAATTCTCACCTAATTGCTCAATAAATTCACCAATCTACACTGCCACTGATCTATTTGTTTTCCATCCCACAGTGTGAAAAGAAGGAAATGTGTTTTGAACATAAAAAATATGCATATCAATATAGAACCAAATTTAGATTGTGCACTCTTTGTCTTTCTAATTGCTCCAATGTTCTCCATCAATTGTTGAAGTTGTAGCTTTGCTAGATCATATTTGTGATCTTTCTTGATAATATTGTATCCCACATCCACAAATATATAGGGTACACTATTTAATCTACTAGATTGATATAACTTGTGTGATATAACCCTTACAACAAAGTCTATTAGAGGATCAGTGATTCTGTCAATTTTCATGCCTCTCTTATTCCATATAGCTCTAGTGTTTTTCTTAATCACCTCTTTCGAATCACTTCTCAGTATCTTAGGCTGATCTAGGGTTGGGTAACTAGTAACCCTATGGACTAGCCTCTTAGTAATTTTGATAGGTCCATTGTGCAGCCATAATGAATCAAAATGAATTTAGCTAAGCACTATCCTAATCCATTCTATCTTGAATATATTTAGAAAATCTAGGGCTTGTGTTAACCTTTTCCTCTCAACAATTTTGAATTCTTCTTTCAATACACCATTATCACAAAGTCTACCATATGCTTCCCTAATCTCCATATCCCCAATGCTACCAATTTTATAGTTATAGCATTTCCTAACATCTTGCACCATTAAAACATTTGGTGGTATCATAGATAATGCACCAAAAGGGTCTTTCTTATAAGCAATATCAAGAATAGATTTGAAAATGGATTGCTTAACCTCATTACTCACTAATTGAACATTCAAAACTTTCTTTCCCTCTACATTCTTCAAACCTGATGCCATAATGTAAAACTAGGGTTTAAAAAAATTTAAACTACATAGCTTAGCTCTTGATAAATACCTTATGAAATTTGATTAACTAGTGATGAATTGTTGCTCAAACCTTTTGTAAAATCTTTGGATGTGTTTTCTAGATCACCTTCTACTTTTCTCACTTTCTTGAATTTGAAATGATGTGAAATGAGTTAAAATCAATCAAATACCCTTTGAAAACCCTGTAATAAATGTTGAGTGCTTACACAACTATAAGATCAACATCAACCAATATTAGGCTCACTTAGCATCCATTAACATTTCAACCACTTGGAATCCACTACAAGCCCGACATCAACTAGCTAGTTTGTTAGCTCAACATCTTCTATCATTTCACTCGACAAACATAGGAAATATTTCATGCTCGACAGTAACATGAAAAACTTAAAGATTTTTTTTGAATTCCTAATAAAATCTTGTATCTTTATTCATTCTTATGTAATTATTTCAATACTAACTCCTTTGGAATTGATGAATGATATAACCTTTAATTATCAGTCCCACATACCTCTTGATTGCCTAGTTTGATGAGGTGTGATCACCTGACCCATTGGGTGAAGTGACCCCTTCTCCATTTAATGTGCTACAATCATCTTTACTCTTCCATATCTTATTCATTTCATTTCTGACATTTTCAACATCTGCGTTGCCTTTTCCTTTATCAAATTCACAACTTGGTGCCTTTGACCTTGTTGGGCAATACTTATTGATGTGACCAGTCTTTAAATAGCTAAAACATGTGGTTTGACTCAACCACCTCTTGTAGTCACCTCTGAAGTGTGTCCTAATACAATTCTTAGGAACATGTCCATATTCTTGATAATAATGACACTATATCTTGTATTGTAATCTTAGTTATAAGAGTTGCCATTGTTCTTTACCTTTGTTTGCCAATTTAATGACCACATGGGTTTGGATCTGCATTCAAAAGCTCTATGTCCATATTTTTGATAGTTGTAGCAATATCCTTTAAATTTTTGTGTATGCATGGTCTTGGTTCTACATTCATGTGCTTGATGACCTTGTTTGTTGCACTTATGGTAGTGAACCATGCTCTTGTGCTTGAAATTTTGATTTATAGTCTTGCTCCTACACACATTAGCAATATGTCCTTTCTTTCTACAATTATGACAAGTAGGTTTGGAGTTCTTATCTTTTTTTTTCCTTTCTTCAACATCTTTGAATGACTCTCCTTCTTCAGTGCTATCCCAATCCTGATGTGTCATTATTAGATGTAGGGGATCTTAATAATTGCTCAAAGTATTTGATGGCTTCACTTGTTTTGTTGAAACTTTCAAGAAATTCCTTTTCCCTCTTTAGGTCACCTTGCAATTTCTCATTCTACAACTTCAATGCTGTTATCTCAATGTCCTTGGCATTCAATTCATAGTTGGCATTCATCATTTGACTTAGAGTATCTAATTGCATGTTGGAAATCTTGGTTAGTTCTATTGACTTCTCTTCTAGTCTATTGGCCAAAATTATTTTGTCTTCTTCATTTATTTCTTTGTCTTCCATGGCTTTCTTCTTTTGTTTAGTCACCTCACATAGCAGTATGGCTTATGATTCTTTCTCTAACTTGAGATTTCAAATTTCCTCATCTTGGGCTTTATTCTTTTCCATTAGATCTACAACTGTTGCATCAAATTCGTTGGAGTCTCCATCTGCAAATACCTTAGTAGTGTCTATCTCTCTGCATTGTGTGTCATTCTTTGGAATAGAAACATCCTCCCTTCTCTTCAAGGATTTCTTTAGTTCTTCTCTTGCTTCATTCAATTGATTTATAATGAGATGTATTTTAATCTCCTAATTCTCATACTCTTTCCCAACTTGTAGACTTCCATTTTCAAGATCTTTCCTCAAAGTTGCAAAGCTTCTCTTTCAGAGAACAAAGCTCTTATACCAATTGTTGGAATTACAATAGGAAAGGTAAACTTCAACTGGGTGGGGGGGGGGGGGGGGGAGTGTGAATCAACAATTTAAACTTGGACCCATAAAACTTTCACTACACATATATCTGATGCATTCAATGTATAAACTAAAATAACATGTAAAGCATATACATCTAAAGCATGTAATCAAGTAAACATTCACACACATAACTCCATATACGATTACCTAGAGACCCTACAAGTGATAAGGTAAAATTGGGGTGGGGATGACACCCACAAATCTTCACTATTGCAGTAATAAAGTGTATCCAATGAAGGTTACAATATTTTGATCATAAGACATGATCTACTTTGTGAAAGGTTTGCCCTGTTAAAGACTTATGAAGACTATTAGGTCTCACCTTGTTAGAGGATTTCAACACCCTATTAGAAGTGTACCTTGCTAAAGGACTTTAACTCACACCTGAGTAAGCACTCTATTAAAAGATTTCAATACAACTTATTATGACTACTTTGTTAAGAGATTTTGACTAAAATCACCTATTAAAATGTCTTAGCATTGATCTTATGGTTAACCCCTTTATTCCTAATGATAGATCACCTCTAAACACTTGTCTTCTTCATCCTTCTTGATCAAATTTCTCTTTTCTGTATCCTTTTCCTTTCCTCTATTCTACTGTAATTTATTTTGCAATGTAGTCTCACTTCATAACTCCTTAGCCACCATGAATGCTCTATTTTCACATGCAAACTACTCTCTTCTCTACTTCAATATTCATTCATAGAGAGTTTAAAGTTTGTCTCCTTAAGAATACTTTGGTGACTTAGGGTTAGGTATGAATCTATGACTAAGATTCATCGATTTTGTCACTTAATCCTTTCCATTTCTGATTTGCTGCATGTAATTGCATAGGGAATCCAGCTTAAGATTCATTCTTATCTCCAAAATATCATAATTCATCCTTAAGTCATCTCAAATATGGTTTACATAGTTATTTGTGCCATTACAAACAAATATATCAAAACTTTCTTACTTGACATCTGAAGTCTTTGATGCTCGACATACACTAATATTTTCGCTCAGACTCGACATCTATATCACTTGACATCTACTATTCAATCAGTTCCTAAATCACTTGGCATACATTGTCTGCTTGGTACTTGAGTGACTCGGCACATGAGTGGCTGGGCGCTCACTATGAACTCAACATGCTCTATAATATACATGTTGTGCTCGACATGTACTACTTGTTTGGCATGAACTAAGGAAATAACTTAAATGTGTTGACACTCACTTGTCAAAACCAATCTAAGATCAACAATAGTCACCTCTAAAGTATGTCCTAATATAGTTCTCAAGAACATGTCCATATTCTTAACAATAATGACAACTATACCTAGTATTATAATCTCAGTTATAAGAGTTGCCATTGTTCCTTACCTTTGTTTGATTGTTTGAGGATCACATGGATTTGGGTCTACACTCAAAAGCTCTATATCCATACTTCTGATAGTTATAGTAGTATCCTTCAAATCTTTGTGTGTTCATGGTCTTGGTTCTACATTCATGTGCCTAATGACCTTGTTTGTTACACTTATGGCAGTGAACCATGCTCTCGTGCTTGAAATTTTGATTTTTAGTCTTGCTCTTGCACACATTAGTAGTATGTCCTTTCTTACCACAATTATGACAAGTAGGTTTTGAATCCTTACCTTTATTATTCCTTTCTTTAGCACTTTTGGATGACTCTCCTTCTTTAGTACTTGTGTACCCCAGACTTGATGTGTCATTATTGGATCTAGGGGATCTCAATAATTGCTCAAAGTATTTGATGGCTTCACTTGGTTTGTTGAAACTTTCAACAAACTCCTTTTCCTTTTTTTGGTCACTTTGCGATTTCTCATTTTGTAACTTCAATGTTATCTCAATGTCCTTGACATTCAACTCATAGTTGGCATTCATTGTTTGACTTAGTGTATCCAATTGCATGTTGGAAATCTTGGTTAGCTCTAATGATTTCTATTCCAATCTTTTGCTCAAAATTCTTTTGCCTTCTTCAATCATGACTTTTTATTCCATAGCTTTGTTCTTCTATTCAATCACCTCACATAGTAGTATGGCTTGTGATTCTTGCTCTAACTTGAGATTTATGATTTCCTCTGCTTGGGCTCTATTCTTTTCCTTTAGATTTGCAAGTATTGCATGAAATTCATTGGAGTCTCCATTAGAAAATACCTTATTAGTGTCTATCTCTTTTTATTGTGTGTCATTCTCCACAATAGCAATTTCCTTCCTTCTCTTCAGGGATTTCTTTAGTTCTTCTCTTGCTTCATTCAATTGATGTAGAATGAGATTTATTTCAATCTCCTAATTCTCAATAGTATTTCCAAACTTGTAGACTTCCATTTCAAGATCTTTCCTCAAAGCTGCAAAACTTCTTTTTTAGAGAACAAGGCTCTGATACCAATAATTGAGATTACAATAGGAAAGGTAAACTTCTAGGTGGGGGGGAGGGGGTGAATCAATAGTTTAAACTTGGACCAATAAAAACTTTCATCACACATTCATCTCATGCATTCAATGTGTAAATTGAAATAACATATAAAGCATGCACATCTAAAACATGTAATCAAGTAAACATTCACACACATATGACATCAAATATGGTTACCCAGAAACCCTCCAATGAGAAGGTAAAATTAGGGTGAGTATGACATCCACAAATCTTCACTACTATAGTAATAAAGTATATCCAATGAGGGTTACAATGTTTTGATCATGAGACATAATCTACCTTATGAAAGGTTTTCCTTGTTAAAGGCTTACAAAGACTATTAGGTCTCACCCTGTTAAAGGATTTCAACACCCTATTAGAAGTGTGCCTTGATAAAGGAATTTAACTCACAATTAAGCACCATATTAAAGGATTTTAATATAGCCTGTTAGGACTACTCTATTAAGAGATTTGACTAATTCACCTACTAGAATGATTCAACAATGATCCTATAGTTAGCACTTGATTTCTTGATGATAGATCACCTCTAAACTATTTTATTCTCAATCCTTCTTGATCATATGTCTCTTTTTTGTATTCTCTTCTCTTTCCTCTATTCTAGTCTAACTAATTCTGCAATGCAATCTCACTTGATAACTCCTTAGTTACCGTGAGTGCTCTATTTTTATATGAAAACTTCTCTATACTCTCCTTCAACACTTTGCATATTTTAGGGTTTTCCCTCCTTAAGAAGACTTTGGTGACTTAGGGTAGGTATGAATCAATGGATGTGATTCATCCATTTTGCTTCTTAAACCTTCCCTTTTTCTAATTGGCTACATGTAATTGCATTGGGAATCCAACTTAAGATTCATCCTTATCTCCAAAATATTATAATTCGTCCTTTAGTTGGCTAAAAAATGGTTTACATAGTTGTTTGTGCCTTTACAAACAATTATAACAAAACTATCTCATTTAGCATCTAAAGTCTTTCATGCTCAACATATACTGAATTCTTCACTGAGACTCAACATCTATATCACTTGGCATGCACTACTTGCTCAACTTTTGAATCACTCAACATATACTGTCTGCTCAACACTTGAGTGACTCGACACATGAGTGGCTTGGCACTCATTGTGGACTCAACATGCTTTATAATATAAATGTTGTACTTGGCATGTACGACTTGTTCGACATGAACTAAGTAAATAACTTAAGTGTGTAGGCACTCATTTGTCAAAACCAATTTGAGATCAATAGTTTTTCCATGTAGACTTCTTCCTCCAAGATTCTATTTAAAAATGTAAAGTTGACATCCACTTGTTATACTTTGAATCCTTTGTAAGAAATATATGCAAGCAAAGTTCTCAATCCTTCCAACCTTGCAACTGGAGCAAATGTTTCTCCATAGTCAACTCCTTGTTCTTGTGCATATCCCTTACAAACTAGTCTTGCCTTGTTCCTTATGACTTCACCTTTCTCATTCAGCTTGTTTATGAAAATCTACTTAGTTCTAATCATATTTTTATCCTTTGGCCTAGGTACTAATTTACATGTCTTGTTTTTCTCCATTTGTTCAATTTCTTTATTCATTGCCTTAATCTAATCTTCATTCTCCAAAGCATCTTTGACTGATTTGGGTTCAATTTTACATAGTGAGAATGTATCATTCTTTAGTTTTCTTCTTGTCATGGAGAATCTTTATCTCCAATGATTTTATCTAGTGCATGATGTCTTCTAATATACTTTTCCAATATAGGTTCAGGTCTTCCTTTTTATTGTTGGGGTTCACTAGATTCTACTTATTCAACTTCTTCAATTGTCTCTATCTACAGGTCAACATTTCCTATTTGGTGTTCAACTATCTTTGTCTATGACTCAACTCCTATAGCCTATGCTCGATAGTCTACTAATGCTTGACAAAACTATTCTTCAAAACCTTGATAGTTCTTGGCTATTGATTCTTGACAACTACCTTCTCTAGGTTAGTAAGTTAGATTCATCTTCATACACATAGACACAACTTCTGTAATCTTTAGGTTCTTTCTTACATTCTTCTTCATTATTTTATACAAACTCATCAACTCTAACATTTGAATTTTACACAATTTTTTTAGTGTTATAATTTAAACACTTATAAGCTTTTCTTTTAGTGGAATATCCAAGAAATATATCTTCATCACTTTTTGCATCAAGTTTTACTTTTCTTGCATCTTTCAGTATGTAACTCTTGCTTCCAAAAAAATTGAAATAATTCACATTAAGTGCATAACCATACAAAAGTCCAAAAGGTGTTTTTTATACCTTTCTTCACTTGAATTTGGTTCAGAGTCTAGACTACAGTATTTTATAGCTTCTCTCCAATACTTCTATAAATTTTTTTTTTCCATCATCAATGTTCTTGCACAATCCATAATTGATCTATTTCTTCTTTCAACTATACCTTTTTGTGGTGGTGTTCTTGGTGCACTCATTTGCATCTTGATTCCTTTGTCATTGCAGAATATGTTGAGCTCATCTGATATGAATTCACCTCCTGTATCTAATCTCAAGCAATTCATACTCTTTCCTATTTCTTTTTCAACTCTAGCCAAATACCACTTAAACATTTGAAATGCATCACATTTTTCTCTTAGAAACATCACAGTCATCATTCTATAAAAGTTATCAACAAATTGAATGAATTATATATCACCAAAATTAATTCTCACTCCAATAGAACCACATAAGTTAGTATGAAATAACTCCAAAATATCATCAAAATAATAGGTCTTTCTCTTGAAACTAGACTTTTCCATTTTACCCATTTGACATTGTTTGCACATTACTTTATCAAGTTTTCTCAATCTTGGTAATTGTTTTACTCTTTTTATTTTACTAATTCTTACCAAATTATCAAAGTTCACATAACATAGCCTCTTATAACATAAGCGAACGTACTCATATTATGCAAATAAACAAGTATCTTTAAATAGGTCTAGATAGAGCAAGCTACCTATTGTTCACTCTCTCCTAACAATTAGTTCAAAATTAGCATCATATATATTTGCTTTCTTATTTTTGAAAATCAACTTGGTACCCTAAATTGATCAACTATGCCACACTAAACAAGTTATATTTCAAACCATCAACTCAATATGCATTGTCACATTTGATCTTATCATTCAATATAATGTTCCTTTACCTTTCACATAACATATTGCATCATTTCCAAATTTAGAACTATTTCCATTATAATGTTATAACTTCTCAAACTTACTTGTGTCTCTAGTCATATTGATGTAGGAGCATCTTGGGTCTTTGAGCAATATTGCATCAACCAAAAATATTTCTTATTTTATGTACCTATCTATTGTTTATGAAGTATCCATTTTTGCTCTTCATTTTGTGTTATGCATAGTTAACATGATGATAAGGACCTATCTATGATCCTCCTCATAAGTGGACAAGTCTTGATTGTTTGTATTTCTCAAGTTGTGAATTGTTCTTTGTGATCCCTATTTTCTTGCATTTTCCTTCTAGCGTGGCATGTTGTTTCAATTGGTACAGTTTCTTATATTAACATGACATGTTATTAAGTTAGTATCTGACTCCTTGGACATGTGTGGATCTACCTTCAAGTACACAATTCTTTATGTTTCATATAGTGCCAATTTTGTTTTACTCTTCCTAGGTTGGACCTATAATGTAATTAAATGGTTGACTAGCTGACTTGTGGCTTAGATGGCTATATAAGAAGCTTGGTTAGAGATAGAAGGGTAGTAGTAGGAGGATACATGATACTAAGAAGAAAGATAGGATGTGAGTTGGTCTCTAAAATTCATAAATTCTTTGTATATGGCTGAAACCTAGAAAGCCTCTGAACTAGGCATGTTGACAAACTTCTTTTAATTATTACATCAGTGTGGTTTCCAATTTCCTAGCCACATATGGATCTTGTTTCCATTGTTTCATAGGAGACTGATGTTGCTTCTATGTGTAACTCTAAGTAGGGCTTGTTGTATGTTTAAGTTCAATTTTTTGGCTTGAATATAGCCTATTCTTCCATCAGGTGGTATTAGGGTGAGTTCTTTCTTATGGATTCAATCGTGGGGAACCTTATTGGATTGGTTGTAGGGTGGAAAATCTAAAATATGAGTTATAAATTTTAGAAGGTTATGATCTTGTAGGAACTATTATTAAGATGGTTCATGGTAGAGGAAATGTTGACAATGCTATAATGGATATGTTGAGACATTTTGCAACTAGACTTGAAGCTGTGGAGATAGCCTAGAGAAGAGGAGTACATCCTGAAGATGTTAGTAATGAAGAAGAGGAAACAACTAACCCTAATCTCAAACCTAAAGTTGAACAATATGGAGAAAGGCTTCTGAGAGTTTTGTCTAGAGAAAATGGTAGACCAGCTATTGAAATTTCTTATTATGATGGAGAACTTGAGACTAATGTGGTATTGGATTGGATCTATGAAATGGAAAAGTATTTTGAGTATGAAGGTACTCCTAATAATAAAAAGGTTAAGATAATAGTTAAAAATTTGGAAGTCATTCATGTCTTTGGTGGGATCATTTTCAAACTGATAGACAAAAGAGAGTAAAGGAAAAGAACAAGACATGGATAAAAAATGCTTGGAAAGTTAAAAAAAAAGTTTCTCCCTATAGACTACAAAGTTAGTCTACTGAGGAAGTTGTAAAATTTAAGGCAAAAGGACATGAGCATGAAGGAATATACTGAGGAGTTCTACAAATTATATATTAGATCTAGTCATGTGGATGATGAAGTTGAAAAGGTGGCTAGATACCTGAATGGACTAAGAATATCAATTCAAGATGAGATCAGCTATGTCAAGATGGATAGTATGGAGGAAGCATATCAATTTTCTTTAAAGGTTGAAGAAATATTGAAAAAGATACATGATTAAAGACATAGAGGAAGAGGTGGTAGATTTCAGAGAAGTACAGGCAAGACTTATGGAGAAAGTAGTTTATCTGACAATGCAGTACAAGATAAATTATGGAAGGATGGACCTACTAGTAAAAGAGGTAATTACTCTAGAGGGAACTATATTGGTTACTCTAGGCATAAAAATAATGGAAAAAGATAAGAAATATCTTGGTTTAAGGGTACTTGTTACAAATGTGGAGAAAAAGGTCACATACATTTTGAATGTAATAACTTTAGAAAGAAATCTGGAGGTAATAACATAAATACTTTGTCTTGTGGAGAAGTTGAAAAAACATCTAACAAACTTGAGAAGGGTGAGAACTTGATGGTGGGAAGAGTTTTGTGGAATGAGGAAATTGATGAAGAATTTGTTCTAAAGATAAGTTTAATCAAGACCAAATGTAAGTGTTGACATTAAGATCAATTTGTCTATTAGTTACTTGCACTTAGTCAATATACAGTTGCTATTGGGTTCCATAGTGTTAACCATGGTTCCAGAGTGTTAATTGAGTTATAGAGTGTTAATCGAGTTTCATAGTGTTAACTATGTTCTCCAGTGTCTACCAAGCCAATAGTGTAAGTGATGTGAATCTAGTGTTGACTGAGCCATGGAGTGTCAACCGAGTGATTCAAAATATGGTGAGTTTTCTAGTGTTCACTGAGTCACACAATGTTGACTGAGTTCAAGCTACTTGGAAGTGATTAGTATAAACTAAGTCTCTTTGTCAACCAAGTGCCAGATAATGCCAAGTATTGATAGTGGTTGCCAAGTATTAGAACATCATCAAGTTTTTCTTCAAAACCCAAGTTATAATAGTTGGGTTGACTTTGTGGATTTTGGTGAAACTTATATTGTAGCTGGCTCTAGTAAGTTGTGATTTGGATTGGTATATGTGTAATGCATTATATCATATCTAGATAATAAGTGTAAGCATATGATGAGAAAAAGTGCAAATTAAAGAAGGCTACAAGGAGTATAAGGGATAAAAAAGTATTATCTATCACAACAAGGTGATCATTGGAATTCAAGGAATCTCAATCAGCAAGTCAAAGTTGTAGATCAAAGATCAACCACTAGTTCATCCTAACAGGTGCATCAGTCAAATCCATTAATAGGGTAGACTTAATAGTATTTGATAAATCTCTTTAATGAGAGCATACTTCATTGTATGTTTTGTAAATCCTTTAACAAGGTGGACCTCATAGTCCTTATTGCTCCTAACAGGGTAGATCATCATAAGAGATCAATTGTAAGCCTTAATAAGCCAACCTTATATTGCCATACTAAAGCTTGTGGGTATCATCCCCACTCTAGTTTTACTTTCTATTTGGAAGGTTTTTGGGTCACCATATCTTGTGTCAAATTGATATGAATTTTTATTTTCTTTCATTCTTTCATGAATGCAATTAGATTAGAATATTATATGAAGGGTTAATTGGTGACTTAAGATTAAGTTTTATCATTTCCTGATTCACCCTCCCCTCTCAAAAACCTTACCTACCTCATATTTCCAACAATTGGTATCAGAGCCTTGTGGTTCTCATAGAAGAAGTTTAACAACTTGAGCAAAGATCAGAGGCTATGGAGGTATACAAGCTAGATAAGGCTATTGGCAATGAAAAGTTTGATCTTGAATTAGTCATTTGATAAGTAAAGCAAGAAAAGGAACAACTCTCTGAACCATTGAAAAGAGGGAAAGATATTGCAATGAAAATGAATGACAATATCTACACTGAAGAAAGAATTGAAGATATCTGTCAAAAAAGAAACTTAGAAGAAGCTGATAAAGCAACCAAAGGCCTATTAGAAAAGAATTACAATCTTCAAGAAGAAGTTAGAAAACTAAAAAGAGAACGAGAAATAAAATTAGTAAGATTATGTGAAGTCATGGAAGAAAAAGACAAAGCCAAAGAAGAGATAGAAGAAAAGAACAATGAAATTCAACATCTATCCTTCAGAAAATAAACTTCATTGGTCAACTCACCAATGCAAATGAAGAACTTATTAACCTTAGTTCCAAAAATAAAAGACTACATAATGACCTAAATACTAAAAAACAAACCAATGAAAGGATGTTAAAATCTCAAGAAATTAAAAATAAACTATCAAAGATAGATGAAGGCATGAAGGCAAGTGCACAATAGCTATCACTTGACCCAAGTTATAGTTTTGATCATTATTCAAAAATCAGATTTTTAACAATTTTTCAACTAGAATTACTCAAGAAAGAAGCTAAGATTAGGGCCACACTTGCATAAATCTAAAGCATGATTCTTCCAAACATAGATGCACTATAGACACACATTACACATGCTAAGACACTCATCTATGACGACAACTTCTCCACATTTGATCACATGATGGAATTATCAATAGAAGTTTAGATTGCATTACATGCAACAAAGGTGTTACAAGAAAATTGGGAAAAGAAAATGGCATTAATCCTAAAGGTACACTTTGAATTCTTGTCACATTTTGGTATTAACATATAAATACACCTTTGGCATTTATGTCAAAAAGGGGGAGAATTATAGATGAATGTATATATGTATAAAGAGGGAGAAGTATATGTAAAGATATGTAAAGAATACATGTATGGGGGAATAGTAATCTAGGTATATATATTGTATTAAACATATAAGCAAAAATCATCCTTCACAAAAGCAATTTTGAAAAATATGAAAAATAGAGTATGTTACCGAGTTGTATTCACTAAATGGAGCTAAAAGAATGTTTTGACTTATAATTTTGAGTATTTAGTTTTTTGGGTGATAAGTGTTTTTGTCACTAATGAAGAAGGGGGGATTGGTGACATTAAGGTCAATTTATCTATTAGTGATTCACACATAGTCAATATATAGTTGCTACCAAGTTCCATAGTGTTAACCAAGTTTCATAATGTTAACTGAGTTTCATAATGTTAACCATGTTCTCCAGTGCCTACCAGGCTAATAGTGCAAGTGATGTGAATCTAGTGTTGACCAAGCCATGGAGTGTTAATTGAGTGATTTAGTATATGTCAAATTTTACAGTGTTCACTAATTCACATAGTGCTGATTGAGTTCAAGCTACTTGGAAGAGATTAGTATGAACTGAGCCTCTTCATCAACTAAGTGCTAGATGATTATGTATGTTAATAGTGGTTGCTGAGTATCAAAATATCACCAAGTTTGTCTTCAAAACCTGAGTTATAGTAGTTGGGCCAAATTTGTGGATTTTGGTGAAACTTGTATTGTAGCTGACTCTAGTAAGTTGTGATTTGGATTGGTATATATGTAATGCATTATATCATATCCAAGTATGAAGTGTAAGCATATGATGAGAAAAATTATGAATTAAAGAAGGTTGAAAGAAGTATAAGGGAATATAATTTATTATATATCATAGCAAAGTGATCATAACAATTCAAGGAAGCTCAACCAGCAAGTCAAGGTTGCAGATCAGAGATCAACCACTGGTTCATCCTAGAACAGGTGCATTAGTCAAATCTTTTAATAGGGTAGACTTAACAATATTTGATAAATATCTTTACCAAGTGCATACTTCATTGTATGCTTTGTAAATCCTTTGACAAGGTGGACCGCACAAGCCTTATTGCTCCCAACAAGGTAGATCATCAGAAGTGATCAATTTTAAGCCTTAATAGGCCAACTTTATATTGCTATACTAAAGCTTCTGGGTATCATCCCCACCCCCGTTTTAATTTCTATTTGGAAGGTTTTTGGGTCACCATATATTGTGTCAAATTGTTATGAATGTTTATTTGCTTTCATTATTTAGTGCATGCAATTAGATAAGAATATTATATAAAGGATTAATTGGTGAAAAATGATTAAGTTTTATTGGTTCCTAATTCACCCCTCCCCTCTTAGTAACCTTTTCTACCTCATATTTCCAACAGTAAGTGTTGGAAATTTGATTGAAAAGATCATTATTGAAGAAGGAAGATTGTTTTTAATCATTGTTTTGTCACTGATGTCAAACTTGCTATTTGCTGGAATGACAATTGCTTATAAGATCCAAATACTATCACTTAGTTGATTGATGAAGAGGATATAATCAACAAGATGTAACAAAAGTACCTAAGGGAAATGTTGAGTTATGGTTTTGTAATGAAGTGCAAGGATTAGTTAAGACAATGATAAAATGATGTATTGATAATATACTTGAAGAAATAAAGGTTGGCCATACCTAAAAAATTTAGAAGTATAAGTTGTAACAAGGCTGTCCGCAAAGTTTGAGTTCATTAGTGAGTGTTGAGCAAGCTAGTTCATGCCTAGTAGATTTTCAGTTAGTGCCAAGCAAATGCAAAATCTAGTGTGTGCCAAGTAAAATAGAAGGAGCTAAGCAAGTTTAGGTGCTGAGCAAGTAATAGGTGCCAAGCATTTAAAAAACTTAGTGGATGCTGAGTGAATCCATAGTAGGTGTTGAGCATCAGTAAAATGTAATTGGTGCTGCGTAACATAGTAGGTGTCGAGCACCAGAATTTCAATAGTGTTGAGGTACTACATTATTTGAAAAGTCAAAGATTCACTAGATCTAAGTTGACAAGTTTCTTACCTTGAATTTTGTGAACCAGATGGAGGATAAGGATGATGAGTTGGAGGCACATAATTTTAGGTAAACCATTTTTGGGCAAATTTAGGAGGATTCTTCATGATGTTTCTAGAAGAAACAAGATATGGGGTAGATTCATTGAATCCTACCTAATCAATTCAAATTGAAATTAAAAGTGGAAGATTCAAGCCTGAAATTATTCCAAACTTCTATTTAAGGAGTCACAGGCCAAGAAGCAAGAGTGGCTAGGGTGCCAAGTTGTGAAGTTGTTGATGTGTACCAAGGAGAAGGCATTGAGAAGAAAGAATATAGCATAGAGACTCTACTTCAATAAGTGGCCACATAGAGGATTGCACTAGTACATCAAGCATGAAGACTTAAGGAGACAAAGCTTGAAAGTAGGATAAGCTGTCAGAGCAACAAAGACTGAAAGCCAGGCAATGTTGTGAGCTAAACAGAGATTTGAAATTTGCAAGCTAAGTTGTGAGTTGTATCAGGTCAAAATCCCTTCTTGTTACTCTCTAACAATTGTATTAGTTAGGGTAAAATCCTATGGACATAGGTTGGTTTAGTAGCCACTTGTAAATCCTTTAACAGGGTGGCATTCCAAGTGAATGTTATAAAGTCCTCTAACCAAGCCCGCTTCTAATAGGGTGGACAAATCCTTTAACCAAGTCACATTTAATAGTGTGTTGTAGCCTTTAACAAGGCAGACCTTTCATAGGGCATCACTTCAGAAGAGTAAAAATTGAGTAGCATATTACTAGTGGTTTTTCCCAAACTAGGTTTTCACATAAATCACTATGTTATGTGTTGATTCTTCATGTGTTATTCTTGCAAGTTGATTTTATAGTAACTTGCTAAGTAGGAAAGTTTAAGCTTAGATGCATGAATTGTTTAATGGGCTCACTTTACTCGATGAAAAGGTTTTATTAAGATATTTGGACCTTGAATAATTGATTCAACCCCCCTCTCAATTATTCTAAAGCATTTCTAATAGTAAGATCATTGGGAAATATTGTAAAGTAATAATTGTTAGTGGAAGTTTTGATAATCTAACATCTAAAGAGCTGGTTAAAAAATTATAGTTGTAGAGGTTAAGACATCCTAAGCTATACCATGTTGCTTGGATCCAGAAGGAGCATAAACTACTTGTAAGTAAATGATGCCTTGTCAAATTTAAAATTGGGAATCATCACAAGGAAGTCTTGTATGTATTATGCCTATATATTGTTCTTTTGGGTAGACCTTGGTAGTATGATAGACAAGCTTTACATGATGGTAGACTAAATTAGTATAGCATTTGGGTGAATGAGACAAAACAAGTATTGTTACCTTTGGTAGAGAAGTCGAGTGAGAGTCACTATACTAGTGTCAGAGTATGCTTGGTTGAGGGTAATAATTTTATGAGAGAAATGGAAGAAAAAAATGTTTTCTATGCTTTGATTCGAAGGAAAAATGAGGAACAAGATGAATTAGAACATGCACCTAAGATTGAACCTTTGCTGACAAAGTTTCATAACATCATTTCTGATAATGTACTTGATGGTTTGCCCCATATGAGGAGTATAAGTCTAATGCAAGAGCATCCTGGGTGTAAGGGCAATCTTGCATCACCCAAAAATATTTTATTTTCAGTCTTTTCTATTTTAATAAGGACTAGTAGACATGGTGGTTACTATTTATAGGAACTTGCTATTTTTAGTAAGTTTATCATAGGAGCTCAGAATGTTCTCATTTTCTATAGGAAGGTTCATTTAGAGATATAAGCCTAGCAAAATTCTTATTGCTCTTGCTTAAGTATTGGACAAGTTATTGTAGATTTTTGCTAGAATAATTTGAAGAAAATATCTTCAGGCTCATTGTTGGAGGCCTTAAAGTGCTCAGATGAGGTATGAAAACTAGATAAAAGAGTGCTAGTGAAGTTCTAAGCCTATAGATCAGCAACTAGTATTTTTGAAAAGTGGTTATAATAGCCAATTAGAGCAACGGTTCGTGAGTTATGGCCTTCCAAAGTTGGGCTACCCAAAACTTCTAAAATAATTGTCAAAGATATATTTGGCTAACTCTATATATTTTTTTAGGATCTGTTAGCCCTAGATATTAAGTTTGAGTATCTAGAAGCTTCCTGAGCAGCATAGAACTACCTATTTAAGAAAGGCCCAAACATTGTCTAGGATAGCTCTAGGTGATAGTTTGTAGCTTGTCTTGCAAATTATTGGACTAAAGGTTCCCATGTGGGTTTGCATATTGCACTAATGAATTCTATAATTATGTATTTGTGGCACAAATAAGAAGTCCATGTTTTTTTCTCACATTTTTTGTTGTTTCTTTGTTTCCATTTAGATTTTATGGTATTAAGGGGAGCATTCTACATCAAGTGGTATCAAAGCTAGAGTTTTTGAGTGTGTGGATAGATTGTTGATTATGAGGCAATTTGTACTAAGGCCATGGTTTGGGCTGAGTGTGTAAATAGATCACCAATTGTGAGGAAGTTTGCACTAGGGTTTTAGAGGAAGCACAAAAATGCCTCCACAAAGAGAGCATGGTGGAAGAGTTGAAGGTGATACAACTAAGGGTTTTTGAGCCCTACAAAGGAAAATGCAAGAATTCAAAGAATAAATGCAAAGAGGAATAAATCTTCCCATGAGAGATGAAAGTGAGGATCACGGCGAAGTAGAAGAAAATGCTAGAGTAGAGGTAGTTCTAAACCTAGAGGAAGAGAGGCTTTTTAGGGCCATCTCCAAGATTGGAAAAAGACCTAAGTTTGAGGTTCCCACATTTTTAGAAAATCTTAACCTAGAAGAGCTGATCAATTGGATCAATGAATTGGAGGAGTACTTTGAGTATGGAGATACTGAGGATCTAGATAGGGTCAAGTTTGCAAAGGAAAAAATGAAGGGACATGCAAAGATCTGGTGGCAAGAGGTTCAGTTGGAGCAAAATAGAAAGGGAAAGGAAAAAATCACTAGATGGGATCGGATGATAGCTAAAATGAAGTGACAATTCATTCCTCTAGATTATGAGCTTGATCTGTTGAAGAATATGCAAGGGATGAAGCAAGTAGGAAAATTTGTTCAAGAGTATACTGAAAAGTTCTATAGAGTTCTCATTAGACCCAACCATGTAGAAGCTGATAAGGAGAAAGGAATCTATTATCTTGATGGGGTTAAGGCCAAGAATTTAGGATGAGCTGATTCTGATTTGAATGAACAATATTGAAGAGGCATACTAGTTTTCCCTAAGAGTTGAGGAGAAATAGAGCAAGAAGTTTGACAATAAGAATAGTGGGAGAGGTCATGGTGGATGATCTTATGGAGACTGTAATGATAATCAAAATAAAAAGGATGAGGCTAGAAGCAGCAATCAAAACCAAATGGGAAATAATTCCAATCATTTTCATGATTAGAATAGTAGACACCAGAGAGGAAGAGGTAGAGGACAAGGATCTTGAAGAGGAGGCTTGTATGGGAAATTTTTTCATTGATGAGAAGAAGGGAAAAGAGCATTTGAATGTACCAAGCACCAAGGAAGGATAGATCGAAGAGCTAAAGGCCCAACTAGAGTTGTACATGTTGATGAAGATGCCAAATCTTCACATTCTGAAGATGCTAAAAGAGGAGAAGTCCTAGTTAACAAAAAAGTCCTATTGAGTGGTAAGAATGAACTTGATCAAAGAAGGAGTTTTTTTCACATAAGGTGTAGATGTGAAGATAAGTGTTGTGATGTGATCATTGATGGTGGAAGTACTAACAATTTGGTGTCAGAAAAAATGGTCACCAAATTGAAGTTCAAGAGATAGAAACACCCACGTGCATACCATATTGCTTGGGCACAAGATGACCACAAAGTTATGGTCAATGAGTAATGCTCAGTGAAGTTCAAGATTGGAAGCTAATAGGATGAGGTACAATGTGATATCATACCTATGGACATAGATCATATGTTATTGGGTAGGCAGTGGTAGTTCAACATGCATGCTATACATGTTGGGTGAGCAAATACCTACACTCTAACTAAGGATGGAGTGAAACATAAGTTGAAGCTGTTGAAAGATAAAGAAGAAAAGGTATGTAGTGCTGCTAGAATATGTTTTGTTGATGGAAAAGAGTTTCTTAAAGGTATGAAGCATGAGACTATGTGTTTTGCTATAATTCCTAAAGATAGTAAAGAAGAAGTAGAAGAGGTACTTGCAGAAGTTGTAGATATGTTGGGAGAGTTTTTTGATATTGTATCAGATAATGTACCTGATGGATTACTGGCAATGAGGAAGATCAATCACTAGATGGATTTGGTTCCAGAAGCGAGTTTACCAAACAAGGTAGCAAATAAAATGACACCAGCGGAAAGTGAAGAGTTGAACAAGTGAGTTCATGACTTATTGCAAAAGGGGTTGATTTGAGAGAGTCTAAGTCCATGTGCTGTACCAACAGTGTTAGCACCAAAGAATAATAGTGAATGGAGGATGTACTTAGGTTCTCATGCTATCAACATGATCACCATCAAATATAGGTTTCCTTTGTCAAGGATGGATGATATTATGGATTGTTTGAGTGGAGCTTAGTATTTCAAAAAGATAGTTCTAAAGAGTGGGTACCATTAGATTCGTATCAGAGAAGGTGATGAGTGGAAGACTACTTTCAAGACAAGGGAAGGACTCTATGAGTGGTTAGTCATTCCTTTTGGGCTAACCAATGCACTAAACACTTGCATAAGGCTCATGAATGAGGTAATGGAGGAGTTTCTAGGTAAGTTTGTCATTGTTTACCTAGATGATATATTGATCTTTAGTAAGGCATTGGAGGAGCATTTGATTCATATTCGCAAGGTGTTTGATAAGTTGAGGGAAGAAAAGTTATTGATAAACCTGAAGAAGTGCAATTTTCTAAAGAAAGAGTTGGTGTATCTGGGATTTGTAGTCTTAGAAGAAGGTCTGAAAATGGACCCAAAGAAAGTGAAGGCTAACCTTGAATGGCCTACTCCAAGGAGTGCAATAGAGGTAAGATCTTTTTATGGACTGGTTACATTTTACAGAAAGTTCATAAGAAGTTTTAGTAGTATTTGTGGGCCCTTGACTAAAATAATGAGCGGGGATAGGAAAGAGTTTAAGTGGATTGTAGGAGCAAATAAGAGTTTTGATCTATTGAAATAAAAGGTTACTGAGCAACCTATTTTAACATTCCCTAATTTTAACAAGGTGTTTTAAGTAGACTGTGATGCTAGTGTTACTACAATAGGAGCTATTTTGAGTCAAGAAGGTAGACCTATTACTTATTTTAGTGAAAAGTTGAATGATGCAAAAAGAAAATATTATGTTTATGATCAGGAATTTTATGCTATAGTTCAAGCATTGAAGAAGTGGAGACACTATCTTCTTCCCAAGGAGTTTGTTTTGTATACCAATCATCAAGCTTTGCAATACTTGAATAGTCAAGGAAAATTGAACCAAAGGCATTTAAAGTGGGTTGAGTTTTTGTAGAGTTATGCATTTGTTTTGAAACATAGGAGTGGGAATTCTAACAAAGTTGCAGATGCTCTGAGTAGAAGATAACTTTTGCTGATAGAAATGTAGATAGAGGTGGTTGGGTTCAAGGAACTTAGTACTTTGTATCTAGATGATCCTAATTTTGGTGAGGCATGGAAGGCGTGTATAGAATCTCTTACACTTGATAGGAAAAAGTGGTTGGATTTTATGATCTAGGATAGTATGCTATTCAAAGGAAGCTAGTTGTGCATTCCAAGAAGTTCAATGAGAGAGAACCTCATCAAGGAGAAGCATAGTGGAGGATTGGATGGACAGTTTGGCAAAGATAAACCTATAGCTTTGGTTGTTAAAAAATATTACTGGCCATAGTTACAGTAAAACATGACGAAGTTTGTACAAAGTTGTCGAGTATGTCAAATGGTGAAAGGAGTGAAGCAGAATATAGGGTTGTATCAGCCATTACCCATACTAGAGAAGCCATAGGAGGATGTCAGCATGGATTTTTTTCTCAGATTACCAAGGACACAATGTAGGTATGATTCTATTTTTGTGGTGGTTGACAGGTTTTCAAAGATGGTATATTTTGTTCCTCGCAATAAGACTAGTGATGTTGTTCATGTAGTAGAGTTGTTTTTCAGAGAAGTGATGAGATTACATGGTCTACCAAAGAGTATAGTTTCAAATCAAGATACCAGATTTGTTGGGTTTTTCTGGCATACATTGTGGAAGAAGTTGAAGATAGATTTGAAGTTTAGTTCATCACATCATCCAAAGACTAATGGATAGATAGAAGTTGTGAATAAAAATTTGGGAAACTTGTTGAGATGTTTAGTTAGAGATAAACCAAAAGGATAAACTAAGGAGTAGTCCCAAAAAATCTTCTAAATTGAGGGAGTTGGATAAAGGAGAGATAAGTAGTGTTGAAGCAAAAGATTTTGCTGAACATTTGAAGAGCATCACTAAGGAGGTAAGGAAGCACATAATAAAGATGAATACATAGTATAAGGCTAAGGAAAATGTGAAAAGGAGATATAAGAAATTTTAGATTAGAGATGAAGTCATGGTTAATTTGAGAAAGGAGCATTTTATAATGGGTACATATAATAAGCTAAAGATGAAGAAGTTTGAATCATGCAAGATAATGAAAAGGCATGATTCTAGAAATGCATATGAAGTGGAGTTAGTTGCTAAATTGAATATTTCACCAGTATTTAATATTTCAAATCTGATAGAGTATTATGAAGGAGGTGATGGAGATGAGGTTGTAGAAGTGCAGTGGAGTATTCCAGTAGCTAGTTTGGCTACATGAAGATACTAAACAGTCATATTGGCAAAAGCACTAGAAATAGAACTTATGAGGACTATTTGGTCAAATGGAAAGGGAGGCTAGTTGAGGATTCATCATGTCTAGGAAAGAAGGAGGTTAACCATCTTGGTTTTCCTCTAAACACTTGAGATGTGATAGGGTCACTTCTCAAATTACCCTGGGTGTCTAATGTAAGAGCATTCTAGTTGTAAAGGCAATCTTGCATCACCCAAAAATATTTTATTTTCAGTCTTTTCTATTGTAATAAGGACTAGAGACAGGGTGGTTATTATTTATGGGAACTTGCTATTTTTAGTAAGTTTATCATATGAGCTCAGAATGTTCTCATTTTCTATAGGATGGTTCATTTTAGAGATATAAGTCTACCATAAAAATCTCATTGCTCCAACTTAAGTATTAAAGAAGTTATTATAGATTTTTAGTGGAACAATTTGCAAAAAAATCTTCAGGCTCACCATTGGAGGCCTTAGAGTGCCTGGATGAGGTCCAAAAGCTTGACAGAAGGGTGCTAGTGTAGTTTTGAGCCTATAGATCAGGAGCTGACATTTCAAAAAAGTGGTTATAATAGCCAATCGGAGCAACAATTCATGAGTTATGGCCTTCTGAAGTTGGGCTACACAAAACTTTGAAAATAATTATCAAAGATGTATTTGGCCTGACTCTATATGTTTTGTTAGGGTCTGTTGGCCCTAGGTATTAAGTTTGGGCATCTAGAACCTTCCCGAGCAACATAAAATTGCCTGTTTAAGAAAGGCCTGAACATTGTCTAGGACAACTCTGGGTGATAGTTCACAACTTGTCTTGCAAATTATTGTATTAAAGGTTCCCATGTGGGTTAGCATATTGTACTTATGAATTTTGTAATTTTTCATTTGTGGCACAAATAAGAAGTCCATGTTGTGTTCACACATTTGCTATTATTTCTTTGTTTCTATTTTAAGTTTAAGAAATTAAGGGGAGCATCCTGCATCAAAGTCATTGTATGGATTTGATACTTGGAGCTAGTTTTCCTAATAAGTCACCAAAAAGGTTAACACATGATGAGAAGATTGAGCTAAATAGACAAGTACAAGAAATGTAGGAGAAAGGGTTGATTAGAGAAAGTTTGAGTCTGTGTGTTGTACCTATGGTATTGGCACCTAAGAAAAAATGGAGAATGGAGAATGTGCACTGATTCTAGAGATACAAATAAGATAATAATGAAATATAGGTTTCCTTTGCCTAGGAGGGATGATATAATGGATAGTTTGAGTCGAGAAAAATATTTTACAAATATTGATGTGAAAAGTGGATATCACCAGATGAGAATCAGAGAAGGAGATGAATGGAAGACTACTTTAATACTAATGAAGGTTTGTATGAATGGTTAGTTATGTCCTTTGATTTAACTAATGCACTAGGTACTTTCATGAGGTTGATGAATGAAGTTATGCATAGTTTCTTAAGTAAATTTGTGATTATATACCTTGATGACATTCTAATATACAACAGAAGTAAGAAAGAGCACCTTGAACATATCACACAAGTATTGATGAGATTGAAAGAGGAAAAGTTTCTAATTAACTTGAACAAATGTTTGTTTATGAAAGAGGATATTGTGTACCTTGGTTTTGTAATTTTAGCTGATGGTTTGAAGATGGAAGTTGAAAAGGTGAGAGTAATTCTTGATTGGCCTACACCTAAGAATATTGGAGAGTTAAGATCATTTCATGGATTGACAAGTTTTATAGGAGGTTTATCAAGAATTTCAGTTCTATTTGTAATGCTATGACTAAGACTATGAGAGGAGATAAAAGGGATTTCAAATGGACACATGGAGCCCAAAAGAGTTTTCAAAAATTGAAACAAAAAATTGCAGAATTTCCTACACTTGCTTTGCCTAATTTTAGTAAATTTTTCAAGTTGAATGTGATACTAGTGGAAGTGCAATTTGAGCTATTTTGAGTCAAGAAGGAAGACCTATAGCTTTCTTTAGTGATAAATTAAATGATGTAAAGAGAAAATATTTAGTTTATGATCAAGAATTATATGCTATTGTTCAAGCTTTGAAGAAGTCAAGACATTATCTGATGCCTAAGGATTTTGTATTACACACTAACCATAAAGCTTTGTAGTATTTGGAAGTCAAAATAAGTTGAATAAGATATATATGAAGTGAGTTGATTTCTCGCAGAGTTTTTCCTTTTTATTAAAGCATAAAAGTGGAAATTTAAACAAAGTTGCTGATGCATTGAGCTGAAGAAGAAATTTGTTGACAACGATTAGAGTTGAGGTACTTGGTTTTGATGATTTGAAGTGTTTGTATGAGACTAATCTAGATTTTGTAGAACCTTGGAGATTTTTTAAGGAATAGACAATGAGAGACAAGTGGATGGATTATATTATTTAAGAGGATATGTTGTTTGGAGGAATTTAGTTATGCATAGCTAGAGGATATATGAGAGAGAATATAATAAAGAGAAACATAGTGGTGGACTTGTTGGACATTTTGGGATTGATAATACTATTAAAATAATTTTTGAGAGATAATTTTGGCCACATATTTACAAGGATGTGGAGTGAATGGTTAGAGGTTATAGAATTTTTCAAGTAGCAAAGGGAACTAGTCAGGATGTGGGATTGTATTCACCTTTGCCTATACTTGATAGATCTTGGGAAGATGTAAGTATGGGTTTTGTTCTTGGATTGACTAAAACTAAGAGAGGATATGATTCTATTTCGGGATAGGTTAACAAATTGTAAAATATGGCTCATTTCATACCTTGTAAGAAGACATCTAATGCATTGCATGTAGATGAGTTATTTTTCAAGGAACTAGTGAGATTACATGGTTTTCCCAAGACTATTGTTTCAGATAGAGACACTAAATTTACTAGTTATTTTTGGAGAACACTTTGAAAAAAGATGAATATAGAGTTGGAGTTTAGTTCTACATTTCACCCTTAGAAAAATGGACAAACTGATGTAGAGAACAAAAGTTTGGGTAACTTATAGAGATGTTTAGTTGGAGATAAGCCTGCTAACTAGAATTTAGTTTTGGCACAAGCAAAGTTTGCATATGATAATTCCATGAATAGAAGCACTAAGAAGACACTATTTGATATTATTACTAGATTTCATCCTAAAGGAACCACATAATTGAGAGAATTTCCTACTGAGACAAGAAGGAGTGCTGAAGCTGAGAACTTTGTAGTTTTCATAAAGACTTTACATGGGGAAATTAAAAGAAATTTGGAAGACAATAATTAGAAGTAAAAATGGAAAGTTGATAAAAGGATGAGACACAAATATTTTGAAGTTGGTGATGAGGTTATGATTCATTTAAAAAAAAAATATTTCTAGTTGGTATGTACAGTAAGCTGAAAATGAAGAAGTTTGGACCTTGTAAGATTTTAAAGAAGTTTGACAGTGAAAATGCCTATGAAGTTGAATTACTAGAAGATATGGATATATCACCTATATTCAACATTGTAGATATCTTTAAGTACTATGAATCAAAAGATGAGAATGAAAATAACCCATATTATTCTAGAAAGTAGAAAGAAGGCATAGAAAAGATTCTAAATAGTAGAGTAAGCAAGAGTACCAGAGGAAGGGACTACATGGAATACCTAGTTCAATGTAAAGACCAATCAGTTGAAGTAAGTTCATGGATTAAATTTTTAAGGTTAGGCTATGATAAGTGCTTGATGTTGACATTAGTTCTTTGTTAACCCTAGGTGTTTTATGTAGGAGCATCTTGGGTCTTTGAGCAATCTTGCACCAACAAAAAAACATTTCTTGTTTTTTGTACTAGTCTATTTTTCATGAAGTAGCCATTGTTGTTGTTGATTTTTTGATATGCATGATTAGCATAGTGATGAGGACCTATCCTTGATCCTCCTCATAAGTTCACAAGTCTTGATCATTTGTATTTCTCAAGTTGTGAACCGTTCTTTGTGATACCTATTTTCTTTTGTTTTCCTTCTAGTGTGGTGTGTTGTTTCATTTGGTGTGGTTTCTTATGTTAACATGACATGTTGTAAAGTTAGGAGTCAACTTCTTGGACATGTGTTGATCCACCTTCAAGTACACAATGATTTATGTTTCATTTAGCAGCATTTTTGGTTTACTCTTCCTAGGTTGGACTTATAATGTAATTAAATGCTTGACTGGCTGATATGTAGCTTTCTTAGCTATATAAGAAGCTTGGTTAGAGATAGAAGGCTAGTAGTAGGGTGATATGTGATACTAAGGAGAAATATAGGATGTGAGTTGTACTCTAAACTTCATAAATTCTTTATATATGGTCAAAACCCAAAAGGACTCCTAGCCAGACATGTTGAAAAAATTCTTTGAATTATTACATTTGGGTGCTTGCCATTTGCCTAGCCATATATGGATCTTGTTTCCATTGTTTCATATGAGATTGATGTTTCTTCTATGTGTAACTCTAAGTAGGGCTTGTTGTATATTTAAATTTGAGTTTTAAGCTTGAATATACCCAGTCCTTGCATCACATATGATGTAATAAACCATTATAAATTATTCATATATCACTCTTACTCACATGTGAGATAAATGTAGTTTTATCATCTTCATCAGAATCATCTTTCATAGCCACATATACAAATTTTTCATCATGATCATCAGAGTCACTATCAAAACCATCCTCTTCAGCAATGTTGCAAGATTTCTTACCTTTATCTATGCAATCTTTATAAGCTTTATTATGTCAGATGTCTTTGCTGTCTCTCCTTTACATGTACCTGAAATCTTTCCTTTCCTCCTTGTTGTCTTTTTTAGGATACCTTTCTATAGTATGACCAGCTTTATTACATGTAAAACAAATTATAGGAAGTTTACCTTTATATTTTCCTTTTCCTCTTGGTAATATTTTGGCCAATAATACCTCAAGTTCATCAAGATCATCATCTAATTCACTGTCACTTTCCAAATTTATTCTCTTCTTATTTCTCTTAGATTGATGAAGAGTTAGTTGAGCTTCGAAAGAACTTTCAACACTATTAAATGAATAATTATCAAAATTTGACAATTCAAAAGCAGTAAGTCTACCAATTAGACTATTCAAGGTTAGATCATTACTAGGTGTACACCTTAGTCCTTGTATTGTAGATACTCTAATTGTATAGATAGGAAGTAGAGTCCTCAATAAATTTCTTATCATAGTCTCATCAACTATAATTCCTCCAGCTTCTTAATAACAACCATAATATTGTGCAATAGTCTCACCTTCATTCATTCTCATGTCATCAAATTTTCCTCTCAAGCTTTCTACCTTAGCTTTTGATACATTTTTGTCTCCATCATGGATTTGAACCAAGTTTTCCCACATTTTATTTGTAGTAGTGCAATCCTTCACATCATCAAAATCTACATAACTTAGGGCTACTACAAGTTCAATCATCATTTGGTTGTGCTCTCACTTCTCTTTCATTTGTTCAATTGGAATAGGTCTAGGTACCTCAATGTATTCATTATCTAGGTAGTATGATGTAGAATTATTAACACTAGATAAGTGTAATCTCATTATTCTTTGCCATGTAGTGAAGTTCCCTTTGTTTAGCTTGGGTATCTCTCTCTTGTATATCATGATCTTTAGCTATAAGTTCCTTCAAACTTTCCTTATAAGCATCACAAATCTAATACCAATTGTTAGAATGATTTAGAATAATTGAGGGGGGGGGGGGGGGGGGGGGTGTGAATAAGTTATCCTCAAGTCTAGATGTACCAATTCAACTTCTACTAACTTCAAACAACTTAAACACATTCATAAACCCACTTATTCAATATAATATATCATAAATAAATAGTTTTTTCATGCGATTACTAAACTCTCTATTTCCTACATGTGTTGACTTCCAGTAAACAAACAACCATAAAAATAGCATGCATAAAGTAGAATTCACCTAAGGAAATGTCACTAGGATTTAATAGGAAACCCAATTTGGGAAAAACCACTAGTAACATGCTACCAATTTTCCATTCTTTTGAAGTGAGCTCAATTAAGATCCAACCTTGTTGAAGGTTATAAAACACACTATTAGGTGTGACCCTATTAAACAATTTAGACACCCTATTACGAGTGGTCTTGTTAGAGGACTTTGGATCATTCCATTAGAATGCCACCTTGATTAAAGGTTTTACAAAATGTCTATTAGATCAACCTTGATTAAAAAACTTTTATTGTCACAATGGTTAGAATGTAACAATAGGTTTGATCTATAAAATGCAACCCACTTTGTGAATATATATCTCCATTTGCTCAACTAATAGTTCACTAATTTGCCTTTATTATCATCTCCATTATTGTTCTTCTTAGCATCCCTTCAAGCAATCACACTTCACCAATTGCCTTCACTTTTCCTCTGTTACTCTCCTCTTCATAAGTTCTCCTTAAGATCGCCAATCAATAATGAACCAAACTTGAAATTTATCCCTTATTTTTCCTTAAATAGGTATCTTTGATATTTTTATGCTTAAACTTCACCATGGATCTTAGTGTTAGATTAAATTCATCAAATCCTTCCATCATTTTGTTCCTCTCCTTTTTCAACACTTCTAGAAATTTCTAATTAAATCCTTTCTTTTAGCCACATAAAAAACTATCTTCATGCATTAAATATGCCAACTCATCAATCCTTATCATCCAAAAACTTTAACTAATCCAAAAATTCAACTATGTCGGTACCAATCTTGATTCTTTCACAAACTATAACTTTTGCTATCACTTGACAATAATTGTTTTCTTTTTCTTGGTCATCATTGTGTAGCTCAAAGCTCACTATCCTTCTTGGTTGTTACTAAAACTCAGTCATAACTAAAATTTCCTTCATCAAATTTATCAACCATAACTACCACTTGGCTTATACTATTTGCTTGACTTCATCTTAAGTTCCTTAATCTTCTGCGTCACTTGCTTCATTGATTGACCAATACTAGTACTTGGTTAAGCATAGATTTACATCAATTCACTTGTCTTCTTTACTTCATATAATGATTAAACAACATGTCATCTTGTCAATTATTGAGAATAGATTGAAAATAGTAAAAGAGGGATATTGTTGAATAGATTGAAGAAGTTTGCTGAAAAAGTATGATCAATATGTTTCAATCATTTTTTTGTCACTGATGTCAAACCTACTATTTGTTGGCAAGACAACTACTTATATGATTTAAGTACTATCACTTATTTGATTGATGAAGAGTATTTGATCAATAGATGTAACAATAACACCTAGAGGAAAGGTTGAGTTATGATTATGTAAAGAAGTACAAGAATTAGTTGAGACAATGATAACATGATGTATTGATAATCTACTTAAGGTTGCAAAGGCTAGTTACACTAAGAAAGTTTAGAAAAATAAGCTAACCAAAGTTTATCTTCCAAGCTTGATTGAGTGGATAGTAGGTGCTGAGAAAAGTCAGTGCAAGCCTAGCAGAAAATTAGTTGGAGCTGAGTAAAAGTTTATTCTAGTGTATACTGAGAAAAATAGTGGATGCCGAGTAAAGTTTAGTTAATGCCGAGCAATAAAAAACTTTAGTTCATGCTGAGTAATTTCATAGAGGACGCTAAGAAACATAGTATGTGCTCAGCATCAGAAGCCAGATAATGCTGAGTAGCTACATTATTTAAAAGATCATGAATTTGATGGATCTGACTTGGCAAGTCTATTTTCTTGGATTATGTGAACCAGGTGGAAGATAAGATATATGAGATGGTGGCACAAAATTCAAGATAAATTATTTTTAAGAAAATTCAAAGAGGATTCAAGGAGAAGTTTCTAGACGAGATATGAAATGTGGGGTAGATTCATTGTATCCTACCTAATCTATCCTAACTCTAAATTGGATGATGGAGAATGAGTGGCAAAAGATCTTAATTTCCTATTTATAGGAATGATTGGTTAGAAGAAGAGGTTGTCATGTGCAAGAACCTAAGGAATACAAGGATTCAAGGGTTTTTCTTCATCAAGTAACCTAAGAGAAGAGTTTGCATTGGCATGTTAAGAAAGAAGGCATAATGATATGAATTCTTGAAGGGTGAACAAGCTATGAGAGCTGAAATGTATAAAGTCCAAGTAGAATGGAGCACTAAAATAGAGATTTGTAATATACAAATGGAGTTGTAAGTTGTTATCAGATCAAGCCTTACTAGTACTCTCTAATAATTGTAACAATTTAGGGTAAATCCTTTGGATTAAGGTTGACCTAACAATCATTTGTAAATCCTTTAACTGAGTGACTTTCCAAGTGAATTGTCTAAAGTCCTCTAACAAAGCTCACTCCTAATAGGGTGATTAAAATCTTTTAACAAGGTCACATTTAATAGTGTGTATTGTAACCTTTAACATGGTTGGCCTTTCATAGGGCATCATTGATGAGGCTAATTATGGCCTCAATTTCATGATAGTTTTAAAACACTTTGTTAATACTCTATTTAATTTTCATCATGACATTTGTGAACTTATGTTTACATAAATAGATGATTGACCTATGGGTAGATAGTATGTCATCTATTGCCAATATCATATATATGATTTACTATTTCATATAATTATCAGAATGCGTGTTCTTATATTTGAATTTAATTTGAAAATGCTTATTTGCAATTATCTCTGCATTATAACTAACCTATTAGCAATGAAGCTGAAGATGATTGGAAGAATTCAAAGATGAACGTTGAAGACAACCAATATCATTCAAGGAGAAAAGAACATTGAGGTGTAGCCATGGTGGAGAAAAGTCATAATGGTACGAAAGGACATGACAATGATTATGGAGGAGCTATGAAGACTTACTGCATTCTCTACATTTATTATTATGGCAAGCGGTTGTTTAGGCTTTATTATTCCCACCTTGAGCCATTATCTCTTCTTCCCACCTTGAGTTGTTATTTTCCTTCTTTCTCTCTTATGGATTTATAGCTAGGTTGTTTACTTTTCTATTTCAAAATAAGCGTCGATCTTCTATACATAGGGATTGGACCAAGTGTTAGTTTAGTTAGAAGGAGAAAGTTTATGAGAATAGACTATTAAATTTTATAGTGAGTTGTGTTTTTAAAGTTCTATGTGTTGTTTATATGTAGTGAATTTCTAAAATGTAATGAAATAGTTTTTGGCTTCTATCCTATGTTAGTAGTTTAGTTGAAGCTGACCAAGGGGGCCCACTTAGGAGGTGGATTAGATTAGGATAGTATAGATTTATTTCCAAGCATTTTTAGTATTGCAAGTAGAAGTTTTAAGTTCCTTCCTGTAGCATCATACTTCATGAATGTTCTTGCAATGTTTGTGTGAATAGTTATAGTAGATGAACTGAGTTGGAATATTTATTAGCCTATCATCCTATTTCTCGTATTCATTTCATAAATATTTAAGTGTGTTAGTTTCCTACAATAATAGTGTAGGTTCTTTTCCTTGCATTTTACTTTCCTGCAGCATAAGCATAGTGACTCATTAAGAGACCTAGTGCACATACTGTGCTGACCATTTCAATTATACGTCCCTGGGTTGACAAGATTAAATGCACCTCATAGTGGGAAAATAGTCCTTAGATTGAATAAATTATTCCTAAGCATGGCCTAGAGCATCACTATGATACACCTATTGTGAGGTGGACCATTTTTGGTGCCGTTGCTGAAGACAGTGTCAAGCTAGGAGCATTTTTGAGTCATAGTTCTTAGATAGAGTTTTTAAAAAAAAATTTCTAGTTTTGAAGCTTCCTTCACTAGTGTGAAGAGTTCAATTACATGCATCGAAAAGGAAGACGACAAGAGGAATATGGAAAATTTCTTCCATGGTAGTCTGTTAATTTGAACAAAGAAATTGAAGAAGAAGAAGAAGTTGAGTTGCCTTTTGAAGACACAAGCCCTATTTTTCCTACAACATCATCTTCAAGAGTAGAACCAATAGATACAAGTGGTCTTTAACCTTTTACTGAAGTTTTGGCCGGTTTCCTTAGTAATACTACTTTAAATCCACCAATTGTAAATTATCTAGTACCCAATGTTCCTTTTCAGTAGCAACCTCATAATCTAATACCTCCAATAATGGCACAACCTACTTTTCCATTTCCTCTCCCAAGCCTCGTAAATACTGATAATCTCAAGAATATACCTGTAGCTGCTCTTCCAAAGCTTTATGGCCTTGCAACTGAAGACCCTTATACTTTCTTATTTGAATTTGACATACTTTGTTATAGTTTTGACTACAACACTGATGCCCATAAGCTAAAATTGTTTCTAGCAACATTGAAAGAATCAACTCTATGATGGTTCATGGGCTTAGAAGCTAATGCATTAGGAACCTGGGATAAAATGAAAACTCTATTTCTGGATAAGTATAAAGAGTATTGCAAAGCATCTAGTTCAAGAGGAGATGATGTCTTTAGGATATCACAGAAGGAGGAAGAAACATTGGAAGACTATGTTTCACATTTCTTATATACACTACAAAAGAATCCTCAGCATGTGTTGTCCGATGATTCACAAAAGCTAGTCTTTCTAAGAGGTGTGAATGATAATTGACTAGAAGCACTACACTTGGTAGCTAGTGGTGATGTATATCAAGCTTCTTGGGATGACCTCAAAAAGATCTGTCAGAACTATTCAAGGTTAACCATGAAGAAAGGTCGAGAACCTCATTCTACAGTCACTAACAGAATCAGCCAAGGTATTTCAAAGATTGAGATATCTAACCTATTGTCAGATTTCAAATAGGACATCATTAATGATGTCACTACACATCTTGACACAATGAATGCAAAGAAGAAGTATGTCGAAGCTAAGTTACAACTAGCTGAATGCTGCCCTCATTGCCTGAAGCAAAAGAAGGATTGCCAATGTAAATTGGTTGCAAGCATGGAGAACCAACATCTTCCAACAGAGTACCTAAAGATAGATGGAGATGATGAGCAAGTATTTTTTGTTTCTCAATGCTAGCCATGGGCCTAATGTCAAGGTATGCCTCAAGACCTTTTGAAAAATTTGAATTGATATGGTAATCAATGGCAAAACTATAATCCCCAAGGTCTTCCAAAATATCAACCTAATTAGAATAATGCTCGAAAAAATAACCTACAACAACCCCAATATCCTTAGAATTCCCAACCATCTTGAACCAACCAACATAATAGCCAATGATAGAACCAACAGAACTACTAGCAAAACTAGCAGAACCAATGGCAACTACCCCAAGGGAATTAGCCATCAACGAACCAATGGAGGGGATCTCAACAGTGGCCTAACAAAAATACTAGTACTCCACAATTGCCACCTCTAGTTCAACAACCTGCTCTAATGCCACCACCTACAAATCCTAGACCTCAAAAGTAGATATAGCTACCTGTACAACCTCAGCCAAATTTGAATAGGCAATATCCACAAAAACCCATGTATAATGTTGATGCTCAACAATATCCTGCTTACACTCTGAGTGTTGCAGATATACATCTAAGACCTAGTACAACTTTACTAGCACCTAAATCACCTCTTACAACTAAAATACTAGATCCTCTTGTAGCATTAGAACCCTTAGTCACTAAAACGATTGACCCAACCAATATCACCATGTCAACCCAAGCTCAACTAGCAGTAGAACCTCATTTTCTAGAAAAAATTATACAAAGTAAACCTATACAAGTAGAGGAATAACCTTTTGATATTGCTGACCAGTTGAAGAACACACATGTCCAAATACCCTTGTTCCAAGCCATTAAAGATGTTCTAATCTATGGAAAATCCATTAGAGATGCTTGCCTAAAAAATCCTGGAAGGAAGAAAAAGGACCCCACCATAGTCCATGTTGTGGGACAATTGGCTGACATTATGTTAGGAAAATTGATCACACCAAAATATTCTGATCCAGGTAGTCTAGTAGTGAATGTTAGTATAAATGGTCAGTCTATTAAAAATTCTTTAATAGATCTTGACTCTGCTATGAATTCCATGATCAAGGACACTATGAAGAAGTTAAAAATAGAAGGATTAAGGGCTACAAAAATTCTAAAACTTGTAGATAGTTCTACTACCACCCCTGATGGGATGATAGAGAACATAGTTGTAACCTTAGATTCTCCAGAGTATCATGCAGACTTCATGATTCTATCCCCCAAAGTTAATTTATCTGGTTACCCTGTTATCCTAGGTTGACCATGGTTAGCCATAATTGATGCAAATATAAGTTGTAGATCAGGGAATATGACCATATCCAATGGTCAAGTAAAAAAGAAATTTGATTTATATCCTCCAGCACAACCATTACCAGATTTGAGCACATCTATTTGGCCATATTTAGGGGATGAAGAAGAAGAGTTAAAATCTATAGTACAACTTATGATGTTGCATAGACAATCCTTTCTAAAGATACAAGAGGAAGATTCAGTACTTTAGAGTATCCTTACTAACAATTATTTTGTAGAAAAAGATGTATCTAAAAGTTCTGTGTTGGAATTAATCACATATGAGGAATGTGATGAGAGTTGCACTCTGCACAAAGTACCTGACATTCTTCATCCACTCTTACCATGTGAATTAGAATCAAGTCCAATATTTGAAGCTGCTATGATAGAGTCTACCACTACTGTTGAATTGTCTAAAGGTCATAATCTCCATGTTAATCTCAAATTAACACCCACACAGATGGAACAGTTAATAGAGTTGCTTCAAAGGCATGAAAAGGCCTTTGAATGGGACTATAGTGATATGAAAGGGTTGAGTCCTACATTGTGCACCCATAGGATATACATCAATGAAGGTTGTCTACCACTCTGTCAACCCTAGAGAAGGATAAATCCAAGCCTTAGAGAGATAGTTATCCTATATTTGATAGTAGATGGGTGTCACCCCTAGTCATAGTGCCCAAAAAGAGAGGAAAATGGAGAATTTGTGTAGATTACAAAGAATTGAGCAAGGCCACCAAAAAGGATCACTTTCCTTTACCATTTATAGAACAAGTTCTAGACACTCTAGTTGGAAAGAAGATGGGTATAGTGGTTATAATCAAATCAGTATTGCTTCTGAAGATCAAGACAAAACCACATTTACATGCCCATGAGCTACTTCTGCATACTCTATTTTACCATTTGGTCTATGTAATGCTCTTGCAACATTTCGACAAGTTGTTATTAGCATCTTTGCTGATATATCACATGATTGTATGGACATATATATGGATGATTTCACAACATTTGGAGTCACTTTTGAGGAAGCAATGATGAATATTGAAAAGGTTTTGGTAAGGTGTAAAGAACATAATTTGACACTTAATAGTGAAAAATATTTCATGCTCATGCAGGAAGGTGTAGTACTTGGTCATTTCATATCAGCTGTAGGAATACAAGTGGATCTAGCTAAGATAGAGGTAATTCAAACATTGCCCATACCTACAAAATTGAAAGATGTAAGATCTTTTCTAGGTCATGCTAGATATTATAGATGTTTTATAAGAGATTTCAAAAAAATAGCTAGTCCCTTGTATAAATTACTCACAAAGGAAGCTGAATTTAGTTGGGAATTCAAATATAATGAAGCCTTCCTGTAGTTTAAGAAACTTCTCACTATAGCCCTAGTTTTACAAGGCCCTGATTGGAATATACCTTTTCATACACACACACACACACACACACACACACACACACACACACACACACACACACACACACACACACACACACACACACACACACACACACAGATGCTTCTGACTATGCCATAGGTGCAGTTCTAGCATAGTAATCTCAAAATCTTGAAAATGCAATATATTATATTAGCAAGAGCCTTCATGGACCAGAATTAAACTACATAGTGACAAAACAAGAGTTGCTAGCAGTAGTTTATGTTGTGAACAAATTTTGGCATTATATCACTGGCTATCACATATTTGTTCATACTAATCATGCAATAATTAAATATGTCATGAACAAACTTGCTATAATAGGCAGGTTAGCAAGATGATTACTTTTATTGCAAGAATTTGATATAACTATTGTTGATAAGGCTGGAAGAGCCAATGTTGTACCTGATTATTTATCAAGAATCCATCATGATGATACTGATACTGATATGGTAGATGATGCATTTCCAAATGAGCATTTATTTCATATTGCTGTTCAAACTCCATGGTATGTAAACATTGCTAATTACATTGTAGCTAATTAAATACCAGAATATTTTTCTTACAAGGAAAAGAAGTTGCTTATAGAGAAAAGTTTGCGTTTCTCTTGGATAGATAATCTCTTGTTTTACACTGGATCTAATCAAGTTATGAGAAGATGTGTGAGAGAGGATGAGACATATGAAATTCTAAATGCATGCCATAATGAATTGTGTGGAGGACACTTTGCTGCAAAATGAATACCCTTAAAAATCTTGAAAACTGGTTATTATTGGCCTACACTTCACAAAGATGTAGCCAATTATACATGGAAGTGTGATTGGTGTCAAATGATGGGTCGACCAAGAAGAAGGGATGAAATGTCTCTTAACCCATAGATGGCATTAACACCATTTGACAAATGGGGCATGGACTTCATTGGTCCAATTGATCCTCAGATCTAATGGGAAATTTTATATTCTTGTGTGCACTGATTACCTAACAAAATGGGTTGAAGTCAAAGCCATGAAGCATGCTCGTGATGAAAAAGTTGTAGAATTTCTGTATGATTTTCTTTTTTAATCGCTATGGTGTACCCAAAGGGCTAGTCACTGGCCAAGGTGTACAATTTACCTCTAACCTAATCTTAGAACTGATGAAACAATATAATTGTGAGTTGGAGAACATCTTAACAAAAATAGTTCATCTACGCCACAGGAATTGTTGTAGCAGATTACAAGAAGCTGTTTGGGGCTATAGAACAACATGGAAGACTAGGATAGGATTCACACCATTTGAGCTCCTAAATGATAAAGTATCAATGCTCCCCATTGAATTTGAAAATAAAACTTTGATAACTGCACTAGAGTTAGACATTGAACTTCTTGTAGCACAAAGAGAACATCTTCTGCATCTTAACTCCTTGGATGAAATGCACAAAGCTACTTTGAAATGTACTAGAATTATACAAAAACAAAGAAAACAATGGCATGACTCCCATATTATTAGTAAACAATTTCAAGTTGGTGACTAGGCACTCCTATATGATTGTAGATTTAAAGATATGCCAGGCAAGCTATAGACAAGATGGCTGGGTCCATATGAAATTAGTCATGTCTTTAATAATGGAGCTATTCAATTAACTACAATTGATCCAATGCCTTTTAAATTATTAGTCAATGTTCATAGACTCAAATTATATAAATGGATCCAAACAAAAGAGGACTTCCTGCAGTAGTTCTAGTAGCCAAATTCAAAGACAAACTAGGTAACTCTTCCTATAGCTGAAGGTGTCAAACTTTTGCTTGCCACCCTTCAATACTAATTTCTTTGTGAATGCTCATAATAAAGACCTTTTGCCCACATAAAGTTCCAAATTTCTCCATTCACTTTCTCATTTCATCTCATTTCTTTACCTTCCACCCCTTCACCTCATCTCATTTTTTTACCTTCCATCCACCAACTTTTCATGTCATCATTTCTAATGCTTTCAATAAACCCCACAAGTTTGCTGACGGATGTTGTCACTACTAATATAACTTCCACCACCTTTTGGTATGTGTGATGATCAATTAATAGGTATAAGGTTTTCAAATTATAATTCATTTATAGTCCATAGATTTTGTTGATTATATTTAATACTACATTCTTCATATTATGGCAACATTATGCCAATTCCATACCCCATACTAAATTTGACAAGTGTGGACACTTGTCCATATTTCATAGGGGTAGGGAAGGTTACTAAAACCCAAGAGCCACATAATCTCATGAGCCTAGAAGTTGCTCTTCATCGAGCTCCAAAGTATCTAGAGTTAGGGAAATAGGCTAGACCTAAATTATAGTGCCCACTCACTATGCAACCTCCAATGCTCATGTGGCCTTTATATGATATTATTATTGACAAACATGACAAGTTGGATGAGGACAACAGAAGGGAGGTTTGGGAAAGAACACGAGGATTCTATCATACCTTCAAGGTCAATAGGAAAGGAAGGGTAGAAATGGGGGAATTTAGGTCATTGAATAGGAAATGCCATGCTTGAGGACAAGCATCAGTTTACCAGGGGGCAGATGATGAGGCTAATTATTGCCTCTATTTCATGATAGTTTTTAAACACTTTGTTAATACTTTGTTTCATTTTCATCATGACATTTGTGAACTTATGTTTACCTAAACCAATGATTAACCTATGGGTAGATAGTATGTCATCTTTTTCCAATGTCATATATATGATGCAGTATTTCATATAATTACCAGAATGTGTGTTCTTATATTTGAATTTAATTTGAAAATGCTTATGTGAAATTATCTTTGCATTATAACTAACTTGTTAGCAATGAAGTTGAAGATGATTGGAAGAATTCAAAGATGAACATTGAAGACAACCAATAGCATTCAAGGAGAAAAGAACGTTGACGTGTAGCCACAGTGGAGAAAAGTCATAATGGTACCAAAGGACATGACATCAAGTATGGAGGAGCTATGAAGACTTACTGCATCCTCTACATTTATTATTATGGCAACCAGTTTTTTAGACTTTATTATTCTTGCCTTGAGCTATTATCTCTTCTTCCTGTCTTGAGTTGTTATTTTCCTTCTTTCTCTCCTGCAGATTTATAGCTAGGTTGTTTACTTTTTTGTTTTGGAATAAGCATCAATCTTCTATATATAAGGATTGGACCAAGTGTGTTAGTTTAGTTAGAAGGAGAAAGTTTATGAGAATAGACTATTAACTTTTATGAGGACACGACAACAAGTATGGAGGAGCTATGAAGACTTACTACATTCTTTGCATTTATTATTATGGCAAGCGATTGTTTAGACTTTATTATTCCTACCTTGAGCCGTTATATTTTCTTCCTACCTTGAGTTGTTATTTTCATTCTTTCTCTCTTACAGATTTATATTTAGGTTTTTTACTTTTCTATTTTGAAATAAGCATCGATCTTCTATATATAGGGATCAAAATGAGTGTGTTAGTTTAGTTAGAAGGAGAAAGTTTATGAGAACAGACTATTAAATATGATGAAAGGCTAACAGATATTCCAACTCAGTTCATCTACTATAATTGTTCTCATAGATGGTGCAAGAACATTCACAAAGTATGATGCTATAGGAAGGAACTTCCAACTTCTACTTGCAATACTAAAAATTCTTGGAAATAAATCTATACTATCCTAATCTAATCCACCTCCCAAGTGGGCCCCCTTGGTGAACTTAAACTAAACTTCTAACACATAATAGAAGAAAAAAACTATTTCATTACATTTTAGAAATTCATTACATAGAAATAACACATAGAACTGTAAAAACACAACTCACTATAAAAGTTAACAGTCTATTCTCATAAAATTTCTCCTTCTAACTAAACTAACACACTTATTCTGATCCCTATATATAGAAGATCGATGCTTATTTCAAAATAGAAAAGTAAAAAACCTAGCTATAAATCTATAAGAGAGAAAGAAGGAAAATAAAAACTCAAGGTAGGAAGAAAAGATAACTGCTCAAGGTAGGAATAATAAAGTCTAAACAACCGCTTGCCATAATAATAAATGCAAAGAATGTAGTAAGTCTTCATAGCTCCTCCATACTTGTTGTCGTGTCCTTTGGTACCATTATGACTTTTATCTATCGTGGCTACACCTCAACATTCTTTTCTCCTTGAATGCTATTGGCTGTCTTCAACATTTATCTTTGAATTCTTCCAATCATCTTTAGCTTCATTGCTACCTGGTTAGTTATAATATAGAGCTAATTGCAAATAAGCATTTTCAAATTAAAGGTCCACCTCACAATAGGTGTATCATAGTCATGCTCTAGGCCATGCTTAGGAATAATGTATTCAATCTAGGGACTATTTTCCCACTATGAGGTGCATTTAATCTTATCAACCTAGGGATGTGTACTTGAAATTGTCAGCACTGTATGTGCACTAGGTCTCTTAATGAGTCACTGTGCTTATGTTGCAGGAAAGTAAAATGCAAGGAAAAGAACTTGCACTATTGCTGTAGGAAACTAACACACTTAACTCTTTATGAAATGAATACTGGAAATATGATGAAAGGCTAACAAATATTCCAACTTAGTTCATCTACTATAACTGTTATCATAGATGCTATAGGGACATTCACAAAGTATGATGCTATAGGAAGGAACTTATAATTTCTACTTGCAATACTAAAAAATCTTGGAAATAAATCTATACTATCCTAATCTAATCCACCTCTCAAGTGGGCCCCTTGGTCAGCTTCAACTAAAATACTAACACATTATAGAAGCCAAAAACAATTTCATTACATTTTAAAAATTCATTACATAGAAACAACACATAGAACTGTAAAAACACAATTCACTATAAAATTTAATAGTCTATTATCATAAACTTTCTCCTTCTAACTAAGCTAACACACTTGGTCCAATCCCTATATATAGAAGATCGATGCTTATTCTGAAATAGAAAAGTAAACAACCTAGCTATAAATCCACAGGAGAGAAAGAAGAAAAATTACAACTCAAGGCGGGAAGAAGAGATAATGACTTAAGGGGGAATTAATAAAGTCTAAACAACCACTTGCCATAATAATAAATGCAGAGAATGTAGTGAGTCTTCATAGCTCCTTCATACTCACTACCGTGTCCTTTGGTATCATTATGACTTTTCTCCACCATGGCTACACCTCAATGTTCTTTTCTCCTTGAATGCTATTGGCTATCTTCAATGTTCATCTTTGAATTCTTCCAATCATCTTTAGGTTGATTGCTAATAGGTTAGTTATAATGTAGGAATAATTGCAAATAAGCATTTTCAAATTAAATTCAAATATAAGAACACAAATTTTGATAATTATATGAAATACTGCATCATATATATGATATTGGTAAAAGATGACATACTATCTACCCATAGGTTAATCTTTGGTTTAGGTAAACATAAGTTCACAAATGTCATGATGAAAATGAAACAGAGTATTAACAAATTGTTTAAAAACTATCATGAAATGAATGCAATAATTAGCCTCATCATCTGCCCCCCTAGTAAATTGATGCTTTTCCTCAAGCATGGCATTTCCTAGTTAGTGACTTGAATTCCCCCACTTTTGCCCTTCCTTTCTTGCTGCTCTTGAAGGTATAATAGAATCCTCATGTTCTTTCCCAAACCTCCCTCTTATTGTCCTCCTATAGCTTGTCAATTCTGTCAACATTAATGTCATATAAAGGCCAGATGAGTATTGGAGGTTGCATAGTGAGTGGGCACCATAATTTAGGTGTAGCCTATTTCCCTAACTCTAGATACTTTGAAGCTCGTTGAAGGGTAGCTTCCAAGTTGATGGGACTATTTGTCTTTGAACTTTTAAGTGACTTAGGTAATTTGGCCTATCTACTTCTAGCACCAGCCATAGCTCTGTGGAAAGCAAAGTAGGGAAAATTCTCATAACTAGCATAGGTTTTGGCTCTGGTAGTGAAGATTATATCCCTTACTCCCTTGTTCTTATCCCCATAAGTTAACTTGAACTAGTCCTTAAGAACTTCTTCTAGTTTGTTGCTCTTCACTCTTAATGGCAGGGGTTATTTCCTTTCCTCATCTCTATAATTGTTCAGTTGCCTATCATAGTTTACTTCATTAGACATCCTAGACATCAAAGCTCTTAAATTTATATCCCCTATATAGAGTAAAGGGTTCCATTGGGTTTCTAAAGGGATAACCAAATTATGCACATATAATTCATAGAGAAAATTCTGCTACTAGGATGGGAGAGTCTGATATCATAAAATTCCTAGGCTAATTTAAATTATGCATTTATATTCTTAAGGGTTAGCATGATTTGGAATAAGAGAAATTGTCCTTTTAAATAAAGACCATAAATTTGTGGCAGCGGTCTACAGGCAAGTGCTTGATCAGCCAATTTGAGGGCATGATCCATTCTTTGTTTTTTATTTGCCAATTACTCTTTCAAATTTTTGATTTTTGCACTTAGAGACACTATGGCTTTCTTCATTATTTCCCTCTTCTCTTCCCATAAGGCCTTAGCAAACATATGTTGTCCTAACAACTAGAAAAGGAGTTTCTACAAGGTAATGGAACCATTGTCTTCTTCATGGTTTCTTTTCCTCTTCCTCTATTCCCTCCATAATTATTCTACAAAATCAATAACCATGTTGATTTATAGGGAACTAGGGTAGTGTTTAGATAAACTTGCTCAGGAACTATTTCATCTATACAGCGTGAAGTACCTAGTTGGCCTGTTAGGGTATCATTTGGATTTTCATTAACCTCAACCCTACATTCCTTATTAGGGTTTTTAGGAATGTTTTCACTTTCAAGGTGAGGAGGAGAGTGATCAGGAACAATTTACATAGGGGATTCTTTAGTAGATGGCTTGAATGATGGGGATTCTTTAGAATTTTTTCCTTTCATTCTAGGACTTCTTCTTACAGGGATTTCTTTTAGTATCATTGCCTTCTACCTACTTCTTCCTTTTGGTGTCTCTACTATAGGAGTAACTACTGTAGGACCCTTCTTAGTTCTCTTTTGCCTTACGACTATAGGATTTGGCTCTCCTTTTACTAGAATAGAGTTTTCTTCTTGCAATTTTTTTTTCTCTTTCCTCGACTAGAGGTAGGTTTCTAGGTTTCTTCAATAGGTGAAGGCATAGTCTCTCGCACATTTTCTTGTACATTGCTTTGCACATTTTTGGCTTCAGCCTCTTGAGTTCTTTGCTCAGTAAGTTCATTAGTGGGAACTACATTCTCCTCATTAGGATGTTCATGAAGGGTAGCCTGGGTTTGTAAGGTTTTAGCTTGGATAAACTCTGCCCATGATAGGGGAGAAACATCCCTAAGTAAGATTTCTATGAGTAATTAATTAGGGTATAATGGGTGATGGAATTTTCCTTTCCCTTTTGAGTTTCTTCCACACTAATACACAACATATTATACAATAAATTGGGAACATTAACAGGATGATTATGCCTTATACAACTGAGAAATTTAAAATGATGTGCATGTAAATATGAAAATCTTCCTTCGCATGTGAGGTACCTGATAATGTGCATGGCTAGATCATTATATGGTGGTAGAAGAGATGTTCTTTTACAACTTTTCTTGGTAATATCTATTTGAGGGTCAGTTGGTATGAAAAATTAAGCCCTTGCTGATCTTGCATCATGAGTGTTGGGATAATGTTCTCCTATTGCCAATAACCTAGTTACTTCTGCTATACGTTCTTCTATAGTAACCACCATTAAACCTCATATAGAAGCTCCTCCTTCATCAAATGTCCTTGTGAATTCTGTAGCTACTTCTTAATCAAATGTAGTCAAACTTAAAAATTACCCTAACCATCTACACATTAAATCTCCTCACAACCTCTACATCTAAGAGAAAAATGGTATGCTCCACTGGTTCTCACCTCTACAGTTGTCCACCCATTTTGCTTTAACACTTTCATTGTCTGCACTACTTGCACTATTTCCCCCTTACAAATTCAGGCTTCTTTTGTTGTTTTAAAGAACCATTTTTACATTTCATTTAATAGGTAATTAATGTCATAACAATTTTTTATGAGCAATAATATGGCTTTAATGAGAGTAAATCATGGAAGTATGTGAAAATCATCCACAAATGAGGTTCAAATCACTTAAAATTTAAACACAAGTCACATCACAACCTGATAATAAAATCATTCAAAAATAAGGGGTACAACACCTAAACACTTGTGTACTTAAGGAAATATTAAGATTAAAAAAAATCTTTATGAATAAATGTAGTCATTGGATTTTAGTAACCTTCCTTGCCCCCTATGAAATATGGACAAGTGTCCACACTTGTCTAATTTAGTACAGGGTATGGAATTGGCATAACACTGCCATAATATAAAGAATGCAGTATTAAATATAATCAACAAAATTTGTGGACTATAAATGAATTATAATTTGAAAACCTTATACTTGTTAATTGATCATCACACATACCAAAAGGTGGTAGAAGGTACATCAGCAATGAAAACATCCATTAGAAAACTCACAGGGTTTATTAAAAGCATTAGAAAATGATAACATGGAAAGTGGGTGGATGGAAGGTAAAGAAATGAGATGGATGGATGGGTGGAAGGTAAAGAAATGAGATGAAATGAAAAAGTGAATGGAGAAATTTGGAACTTTCTATGGACATACATTTTTTATTATGAGCATGCACAAAGACATTAGTGTTGAAGGGCAATAGGCGGAAGGTTGACACCTTCAACTACAGGAAGAGTTATCTAGTTTGTTTTTGAATTTGGCCGCTGGAACTGCTGTAGGAATTCCTATTTTGTTTGGGGTCCTTTATATAACGTGAGTCTGTGACCATTGACTAATAATTTAAAAGGCACTAGATCAATAGTAGTTAATTGAATGGCTCCATTATCAAAGACATGACTAATTTCATATGGACCCAACCATCTTGTCTATAGCTTGCCTAGGATATCTTTAAATCTGAAATCATACAGTAGTGCCCAGTCACCAACTTGAAATTATTTACTAATAATATGGGAGTCATGCCATTTTTTTCTTTGTTTCTATATAATTTTAGTATGTTCCAAAGCAATGTTGTGCATTTCATCCAAGGAGTTAAGATGCATAAGATGTTCTCTTTGTGCTACAGGAAGTTCAATGTCTAACTCTAGTGCAGTTCTCAAAGTTTTATGTTCAAATTCAATGGGGAGCATTGCTACCTTCCCATATAGGAGCTCAAACATTGTGAATCTTGTATTAGTCTTCCATGTTGTTCTGTAGGCCCCAACAGCTTCTTCTAATCTACTAGTCCAATCCCTGCAATGTAGATGAACTATTTTTGTTAGGATGTTCTCCAACTTATGATTTGTGACCTCTGCTTTTCCATTAGCTTGAGGGTGATAAGGACTTGATTTTTACTGCCTGATGTTATATTGTTTCATCAATTTTAAGATTAGATTAGAGGTAAATTTCCACCTTGGTCAGTGACTAGCTCTTTGGGTATACCATAGCAAGTAAAAATTTCTTCATACAAAAATTTTGCAACTTTTTCATCATGAGCATTCTTCATGGCTTTGACTTCAACCCATTTTGTTAGGTAATTAGTGCACACAAGAATATAGGATTTTCCATTAGATGGAGGATCAATTGGACCAATGAAGTCCATGCCCCATTTGTCAAATGGTATTAATGCCATCTATGGTTAAAGAGGCATTTCATCTATTCTTGTTGGTCGACCCATCTTTTGACACTTATCACACTTCCATGTATAATTGGCTACATCTTTGTGAAGTGTAGGCCAATAATAACCAGTTGTCAAGATTTTTAAGCCTATTCTTTTTGTTGCAAACTATCCTCTAGATGGTTCATTATGACATGCATCTAGAATTTCATATGTCTCATCCTCTCTCACAGATCTTCTCATAACTTGATTAGGTCTAGTGTAAAATAAGAGATTATCTATCCAAGAGAAATGAAAACTTTTCTCTACAAACAACTTCTTTTCCTTTTAAGAAAAATGTTCTAGTATTTTATTAGATGCAATTTAATTAGCAATGTTTGCATACCATAGAGTTTGAATAGCAATATGAAATAAATGCTCATCTGGAAATGCATCATCTACTAGATTAGTGTTAGTATCATCATGATGGATTCTTGATAAATAATTGGCTACAACATTGGTTCTTCCAGGCTTATCAACTATAGTTATATCAAATTATTGCAACAAAAGTAGCCATTTTTCTAACCTGCTTGTTATATTAGGTTTGTTCATGAGATATTTAATTACTGCATGATCAGTATGGACAAATATGGCTTAGCCAGTGATGTAATGCCAAAATTTATTTAGGGCACGAACTACTACTAGCAATTCTTTTTCTGTCACTGTGTAGTTTAATTTATATCCACGAAGGCTCTTGCTAATATAATATATTTCATTTTCAAGATTTTGAGATTGTTGTGCTAGAACTTCATCTATGACATAGTCAGAATAATTTGTATATATATGAAAAGGTAAATTCCAACCAAGGTCTTGTAAAATTGGGGCTGTAGTGTGAAGTTTCTTAAGCTGCAGGGAGGCTTCATTACATTCAGATGTCCAACTAAATTCAGCTTCCTTTGTGAGTAATTTATACAAGGAACTAGCTATTTTGCTAAAATTTCTTATAAAACATCTGTAATATCCAACATAACCTAGAATAGATCTTACATCTTTCAATTTTTTAGGTATGGACAATGTTTGAATTACCTCTATTTAAGCTGGATCCACTTGCATTCTTACAACTGATATGAAATGATCAAGTGCCACACCTTCCTGCATGAGCATGAAACATTTTTCACTATTAAGTGCCAAATTATGTTCTTGAAACCTTACTAAAACCTTTTCAAGATTCATCATTTCTTCCTCAAAAGTGACTCCAAATGTTGTGAAATCATCTATATATATTTCCATACAATCATGTGATATATCAGCAAAGATGCTAATAACAACTCATTGGAATGTTGCAGGAGTATTACATAGACCAAATGGTAAAATAGAGTATGAAAAAGTACCCCATGGGCATGTAAATGTGGTTTTGTCTTGATCTTCAAGAGCAATATTGATTTTATTATAACCACCATACCCATCTAGAAAAGAGAAATACTTCTTTCTAGCTATAGTGTCTAGAACTTGGTCTATAAATGGTAAAGGAAAGTGATCCTTTTTGGTGGCCTTTTTTAATTCTTTGTAATCTACAAAAATTCTCCATTTTCCTCCCTTTTTAGGCATTATGACCAGGGGTGATACCCATCAACTATCAGATATAGGATAAATAAGACTAGTATCAAGCAATTTTTGCAATTTAGTTTTAACTATCTCTCTAAGGCTTTGATTTATCCTTCTCTGGGGTTGACGGAGTGGTAGACAACCTTCATTGATGTATATCTGATGGGTGCACAATGTAGGAATCAACCCTTTCATGTCACTATAGTCCCATGCAAAGGCCTTTTCATAGCTTTGAAGCAACTCTATTAACTATTCTATCTATGTGATTGTTAGTTTGGGATTAACATGGAGATTATGACCTTTTGATAGTTCAACAGTAGCGGTAGACTCTATCATAGAAACTTTAGAGATTAGACTTGCTTCTAATTCACATAGTAGGAGTGGATGAAGAATGTTAGGTTCTTTTAGCAGAGTGCGACTCTCATCACATTCCTCATATGTGATTAATTCCAACACAGAACTTTTAGATACATCTTTTTCTACCACACAACTGTTAGTAAGCATACTCTAAAGTACTGAATCTTTCTCTTGCAATTTAGAAAGGATTGTCTATGCAACATCATAAGTTATACTATAGAATTTAACTCTTCTTCTTCATCCCCTAAATCTGGCCAAATAGATGTGCTCAAATCTGGTAATGGTTGTGCTAGAGGATATAAATCAAATTTCTTTGTTGCTTGGCCATTGGATATGGTTATATTCCTTGATCTACAACTTATATTTGCATCATTTGTGGCTAACCATTGTCAACCTAGGATGACAGGGTAATTAGATAGATTAACTTTGGGGAATAGAATCATGAAGTCTATAGGATACTCTAGAGAATCTAAGGTTACAACTATGTTCTCTATCATCCCATCAGGGGTGATTAGAACTATCTGCAAGTGGTAGAATTGTTGGAGTAGCCCTTAATCCTTCTATTTTCAACTTCTTTATAGTGTCCTTGGTCATGATATATATAGCAATGCAAAGATCTATTAAAGAATTTTTAATAGATTGAACATTTATATTGACATTCACTACTAGACTACTTGGATCAAAATATTTTGGTGTGATCAATTTTCCTAACATAATGTCAGCCAATTGTCACACAACATGGACTATGGTGGGGTCCTTTTTCTTCCATCTAGGATTTTTTAGGAAAGCATCTCTAATGGATTTTCTATAGATTGGAACATCTTTAATGGTTTGGAATAGGGGTATTTGGACATGTATGTTCTTCAACTGATCAACAACATCAAAAGGCTGTTCCTCTGCTTGTATAGGTTTGTTTTGTATAAAATTTTCTAGAAAAGGAGGTTCCACTACTAGTTGAGCTTGGGTTGACACGGTGACATTGGTTGGGTCAACCATTTTAGTGATTAAGGGTGTTGATGTTGTAGGTGGGTCTAGTATTTTAGTTATAAGAGGCAATTTAGGCATTGGTAAAGTTGTACTAGATCTCAGATGTATATCTACAACAATCAGAGCATAAGTAGGATATTTTTGAGCATCAACATTATACATGGGTTGTTATGGCTATTGGCTATTCGGATTTGGCTGAGGTTGTGCAGGTAACTATGTCTACTTTTGAGGTCCAAGATTTGCAAGTGGTGGCATTAGAGTAGGTTGTTGAACTGGAGGTGGTAATTGTGGAGTACTAGTATTTTGGTTAGGCCACTGTCAAGATCCTCTCTATTGGTTTGTAGACTACCAATTCCCTTGGGGTGGTTGCCATTGGTTTTGTTGGTTTTGCCAGTAGTTTAGTTGGTTCTACCATTGGTTATTCTATTGGTTGGGCTAGGATGGTTGGGAATTCTAAGGGCATTGGGGTTGTTGCGGGTTGTTTTCTCTAGCATTATTCCAATTAGGTTGATATTGTGGAGGACCTTAGGGATTATGGTTTTGCTATTGGTTTCCGTATGAATTTGAATTTTGCAAAGGGTCTTGAGGTATATCTTGATGTTGGGCCCATGGTCAATGTTGAGCAACAAAAAATACTTGCTCATCATCTCCAGCTATCTTGAGATACTCAGTTTGAAGATGCTAGTTCTCAATGCTTGTAACTAGTTTACATTGACAATCCTTCTTTTACTTCTGACAATGAGCACAATATTCAACTAGTTTAAACTCAGCTTTTGTATACTTTTTCTTTGTAGTCACTATGTCAAGATGTGTAGTGACATCATTGATGATATCCCATTTGAAATTTTTCAATAGGTTAGATATCTTGAGCTTTGAAATACCTTGGTTGATTTTGTTAGTGATTGTGGAATGAGGTCCTTGACCTTTCTTCATGGTTGAACTTGAATAGTTCTAACAGATCTTCTTGAGGTCATCCCAAGAAGCTTGTTATACATCACCACCAGCCATTAGGTCTAGTGCTTCTAGACAGTTATCATTTACAACTCTTAGAAAGACTAGCTGTTGAGAATCCTTGGACAACACATGTTGAGGGTTCTTCTGTAGTGTATATAAAAAATGTGATACATAGTCTTCCAATGTTTCTTCCTCCTTCTGTGATATCTTCAAGACATCATCTCCTCTTGAACTAGATGCTTTGCAATACTCTTTATACTTATCAATAAACAGAGTTTGCATTTCATGCTAGGTTCCTACTACATTGGCTCCTAAGCCCATGAACCATCATAGATTTGATTCTTTCAATGTTGTTGGAAACAATTTCAGCTTATGGGCATCAATTTTGTAGTCAAAACTAGGACAAAGTATATCAAATTTAAATAATAAAGTATCATGGTCTTTGGTTGCAAGGCCATAAAACTTTGGAAGAGTAGCTGCAGGTATATTCTTGAGATTATCAGTATTTATGAGGCTTGGGAGAAGAAATGGAAAAGTAGGTTGTACTGTTACTGGAGGTATTAGATTATGAGGTTGCTGCTAAAAAGGAACACTGGGTACTAGATGTTTAACAAATGTGGATTTAAAATAGTATTATCAAGGAAACTAGCCAAAACTTTAGTAAAAGGTTGAAGACCACTTACATCTATTGGTTCTTCTCTTGAAGATGATGTTGTAGGAAAAATAGGGCTTGCGTCTTCAAAAGGCAACTCAACTTCTTCTTCTTCAATTTCTTCGTTCAAATTAACAGACTCTCGTGGAAGAAATCTACCATATTCATTTTGTCATCTTCCTCTCAGATGCATGCAATTGAACATTGGTGAAGGATGCTTCAAAACTAGAAATTTCTAAAAAAATTTATCTAAGAACTATAACTCAAAAATGCTCCTAGCTTGACACCATCCTTAGCAATGGCGCCAAAAATGGTCTGCCTCACAATAGGTGTATCATAGTAATGCTCTAGGCCATGCTTAGGAATAATGTATTCAATCTAAGGACTATTTTTCCCACTATGAGGTGCATTTAATCTTATCAACCTAGGGATGTATAATTGAAATGGTCAGCATAGTATGTGCACTAGGTCTCTTAATGAGTCACTATGCTTATGCCGTAGGAAAGTAAAATGCAAGGAAAAGAACTTAAACTATTGTTGTAGGAAAATAACATACTTAACTCTTTATGAAATGAATACCAAAAATATGATGAAAGGCTAATAGATATTCCAACTCAGTTCATCTACTATAACTATTCCCATAGATGTTGTAGGAACATTCATGAAGTATGATGCTAAAGGAAGGAACTTACAACTTCTACTTGCAATAGTAAAAATGCTTGGAAATAAATCTATACTATTCTAATCTAATCCACCTCCCAAGTGGGCTCCCTTGGTCAGCTTCAACTAAACTATTAAAATAGGATAGAAGCCAAAAACTATTTCATTACATTTCAAAAATTCATTACATAGAAACAACACATAGAACTGTAAAAACACAACTCACTGTAAAAGTTAACAGTCTATTCTCATAAACTTTCCCCTTCTAACTAAACTAACACACTTGGTCTAATCCCTATATATAGAAGATCGATGCTTATTTAAAAATAGAAAAGTCAACAACCTAGCTATAAATCCATAGGAGAGAGAAGAAAAATAACAACTCAATTCGGGAAGAAGAGATAACAGCTCAAGGTGGGAATAATAAAGTCTAAACAACTGCTTGCTATAATAATTAATGTAGAGAATGCATCAAATCTTCATAGCACCTCCATACTTGTTGCCATGTCCTTTGATACCATTATGACTTTTCTCCACTGTGGCTACACCTCAACATTCTTTTCTCTTTGAATGCTATTGGCTATCTTCAACATTCATCTTTGAATTCTTCCAATCATCTTTAGCTTCATTGCTAATAGGTTAGTTATAATGCAAAGATAATTGCAAATAAGAATTTTCAAATTAAATCCAAATATAAGAACACATATTCTAATAATTATATGAAATAATGCATCATATATATGATATTGGCAAAAGATGACATACTACCTACCAATAGGTTAATCATTAGTTTAGGTAGACATAAGTTCACAAATGTCATAATGAAAATGAAACAGAGTATTAACAAAGTGTTTAAAAACTATCATGAACTAGAGGTAATAATTAGCCTCATCATCTTACTAAAACCCAAGAGCCACATAGTCCCATCAACTTGGAAGTTTCCCTTTACCGAGCTCCAAAGTATCTAGAGTTAGGGAAATAGGCTAGACCCAAATTATGGTGCCCACTCACTATGCAACCTCCAATGGTCATGTGGCCTTTATATGACATTAATGTTGATAGACTTGACAAGCTACATTGAGGACAATAGAAGGGAGGTTTGGGAAAGAACATGAGGATACTATTATACCTTCAAGAGAAGCAAGAAAGGAAGGGCAAAAGTGGGGGAATTCAAGTCACTGACTAGGAAATGTCATGCTTGAGGACAAGCATTAGTTTACCAAGGGATAGATGATGAGGCTAATTATTGCCTCTATTTCATCATAGTTTTAAAACACTTTGTTAATACTCTGTTTCATTTTCATCATTACATTTGTGAACTTATGTTTACCTAAACCAATGATTAACCTATGGGTAGATAGTATGTCATCTTTTACCAATATCATATATATGATGTAGTATTTCACATAATTATCAAAATGTGTTTTCTTATATTTGAATTTAATTTGAAAGTACTTATTTGCAATTGTCTCTACATTATAACTAACCTGTTAGCAATGAAGTTGAAGATGATTGGAAGAATTCAAAGATGAGCATTGAAGACAACCAATAGCATTCAAGGAGAAAAGAACATTAAAGTGTAGCCATAATGGAGAAAAGTCATAAAAGTACCAAAGGACATGACAACAAGTATGGAGGAGCTATGAAGGCTTACTGCATTCTTTGCATTTATTATTATGGCAAGTGATTGTTTAGACTTTATTTTTCCTGCCTTGAGCTGTTATCTCTTTTTCCTGCCTTGAGTTGTTATTTTTCTTCTTTCTCTCCCACAAATTTGTAGCTAGGTTGTTTACTTTTCTATTTCAAAATAAGTGTTGATCTTCTATATATAGGGATCAGACCAAGTCTGTTAGTTTAGTTAGAAAGAGAAAGTTTATGAGAATAGACTATTAACTTTTATAGTGAGTTGTGTTTTTACAGCTCTATGTGTTTTTCTGTGTAATGAATTTTTGAAATGTAATGAAATAGTTTTTGGCTTATATCTTGCATTAGTAGTTTAGTTGAAGCTAACCAACTAGGGGGACCACTTGGGAGGTGAATTAGATTAGGATAGTATAGATTTATTTCCAAGAATTTTTTGTATTGCAAGTAGATGTTGTCAGTTCCTTCCTATAGGATCATTCTTTGTAAATGTTCCTGCAACATCTCTGATAATAGTTATAGTAGATGAACTGAGTTGCAATATCTATTAGCGTTTCATTGTATTTATAGTATTCATTTAATAAAGAGTTAAGTGGGTTAGTTTCCTGCAGCAATAGTGTAAGTTATTTTCCTTGAATTTTACTTTCTTGTAGAATAAGCATAGTGACTCATTAAGAGACCTAATGCACATACTGTGCCGACCATTTAAAGTATACGTCCCTAGGCTAACAAGATAAAAATAGTCCTTAGATTGAATAAATTATTCCTAAGCATGTCCTAGAGCATGACTATGATACACCTATTGTGAGGTGGACCAATCACTTCAAAAGAGTGGAAAAGAGTAACATGTTACTGGTGGTTTTTCTCGAATTGGGTTTCAAAAAATCATTGTGTCAAGTGTATTGTTGAATATGTTATTTTTCATGTTTACATTTCTACAAGTTGATTTGATAGTAACCTACAAGTTTTAAGTGATTGCATAATCTTATGGATGCATGCATGAAGATAAATGTTTTATGGGTTCACTAAGCTTTGAAAACTTTTATTTATACATCTGGACCTTGGATAACTGATTCACCCCCCCTCTTAGTTATTCTAAACTATTCCAATAGTCAATGGTTAACTTATCAAGTGCCCATTGTAATTCTATTACACTTAACTTCTCATCATTCAACAACTTGAATATCTCACCTTGCTATCTCCTCTTTTTAAATCTCCTTCATCAATCAAATCATATGACACTCTACACTATTAGTAAATGTCTTACCAATAGGTTTGACATCAATGACAACATAGCAATTGTTTGACCTGTAGTTTCTAGCATAATTGAAGAATAGAAAGATGAAATTTGACTTCAAGGGTTTTGAGATATGTAGTTCTTCTTTGACTCTAAGTGGGTTTTGTAGGTTGTCAAGGAAACATCAATGGTTAGAAGCTAGTTTTGAATAAGGCTCAATGTATTTTTTAGATAAATAGTACAAGAAATGAGAAGGATAATGTTAGCTATGTTTGTGAGTTCTTTATTGATGTGGTAAAGAAAGGTTTAAATGATAGTATTTATTCTCAAAATGGATTGAGATGTTGGTAGAGAAATTTTTAGTTAGGGTGAATGATAAAATAAGGAGCAAGTTACAAAAAATACAAATTTTTATTGGAGTTAGGGTTTATTGGGAGATTTTGTCATGCCCAAACTACGAGGGCAAAAACGAACACCAATCCTTTTTTTTTTTTATTTTAAACTTTACATTAATAATACCTGTTAAACTTAATAGTTACAAACACCTAAATTAACTACATATTAATGCTAAAAAGATTTCCAAAACCATTCGTAATTTCTACTAACTAAATTTAAATATTCTCTAAAATAATTCTTATCTAAACTTTAAATACTAACAAAAATAGACCGATTTAAATTAAGGTTAACTAACATAATTATAACATTATACTAGAAATATATCAACCTAAATAGATTAATTAAGTCACTCCTAACAACTAACCACTATCCACTATCACCTAGATCCGATGAGTGGTAAGTGATCCATTTATTCCCATGAGAGATGGATTCCTGTTAAGTTACTACTCATGAAACATGGGTCAACGAGTTTGCATCAAATCACACAGTTAAATCCTGTTAGCAATACCACAACTAACCACTAACTTATCTTAAATCTGAAAATTAACTTAATTTAATATAATCTAACTATATTGAATAAAATTAACTAAAATTTAAACTGAACTAAATAATACAATTTACTAACTTTAAAATAGACTTTAATAAAAACTAAATAAATTTCAAACTATTCTAAATTCCATGACTTTAATCAAAACGTAACTTATTTACAAATTACATTATACTTCTACAAATTATAACAATAACTTAATAATACATTTACAACTAATCTAACAACTAACATTATTAAACAAACTAACCACAATTAAACGAAACTTAATAATATACTAACCTACAAACCTACTAACCCTACTATCTCCCAATTCAAAATAGATTTAACTAACCACTAATAACACTTAATTTAAAACTATATTACATTTTAAACTAACTATAATACTATGAACAAACTAAAATTATAAACAAAATAATATTAAAAAAACAACTAACCTTCTATCTAACACTCTACTCTAACCCTACATCCCCCCCCTAAGCCCACCCTACTCTATACCCTACAAGCCCTTGGGCAAGCGCTTCCCAAGCGCTGTCCTTGGGACAACACTCTGCCCCATACTGATGCGCGTAGGGCCTAGCAAGGTGGGCGGCACAGCTAAGACAAGGCAAGGATCAAGAATAAAGTTAGAGTTGAATGCTATGTTTCCTTTAATACAAACTTTAATACTACCCCCCCCCCCCCTCCATGCTGAGCGCTCACTAAAGGATGGAAGGTGGGATGGGACACGAAACACGTCATCACATATGATGACAATTTGTCTAAGCACCAATCAAAGCTCATAAAAAAAAATGCTTTTAAAGGTGACGCCCAAGGTAGATTGGTGGGGACTTAAGACAAAAAGTTATTTAGGTGAGAAGATAATGGGTTGGTTTTCAAAGTTTTAAGTTTAAATTTTGCATTGGTATAATTATTTATAATTTTGATTAATTTAAATATATATATTTTTAACTCAGAATATAAATGGAATCTTTAAAAGATTCTCTATTGTAAAAGGATTTAAACTTGGTTTCTCATACAAAAGGCAGAGAGTTTTCTTACTCTCTTGGCCATTTTTTTTTTGAAAATTTTTCTAAGTATAGGATTACAAGCAATGCATGAATATATATATATATTTTTATAAAATTGGAATAGAATTAAAACATTGATTTAACCACTTACTCAATAATGCAAGTTTGATTAATATCCAATAATCATAAAACTATTTTTACATGAATGAACATAAATTTCCATTTCCAACATATATGAACAACTTGATACAATGCCAAACTAAACATCATCCATCTAAAATTAAGATTTACAACTAAATCTCATGACAAGCAATATATACCCAACACCAATTTTATTGGCCAACCTGATTCCAAGGCTCAGCCGGGAAAGAATCAGGAAGAAAACCCGGCTTCGTAGCCAATTACAACAAGGTTTAAAATACAATTTACAATAGGATCTCAATCCCAATTTTTAACAATTTTATCAAATTTTTTCCTCATGATCAAAATCAAGGAACTTGTAATGTTTTCTGAATCTCTTTTCAAGAACCATGGAGGAGACCAATAGCTGATCGAATGACAACCAAGCAGAACCAAGAGAACATCAAGCATGCATAGTCATACGTGGTTTACACAATAGGATTCACAATGAATCAAGACTAGGGAGAGGTGGATTCTTCCAACTGGAGAAGTCAAGCACAACACCAATTCAGATGCCCAATCGGGGCCAATAACCAAGAGCTTCCGTTCTACCATTTTAACTTGCCATACTCATACCAGGTTTGTGCTGACGGGTAGAGGCCCATAACACCCTACCCTTTATCCCTCTTCTCATCCTGAGAAGAGACTCTACACAGGTTGGAGTCCAACTAAATAGACCTCTCCCAAAATTGGTCACTTCTGCCCTCTCCTAGGGTGAGTAATACCAAAACACCCATGCAAGGAGACTCAAAATTGCAAACATAAACAAGAAAGGAAAACAACCAAAAAAAACAAAGTTTACAAATCTTCCCAACATACCCACAACCATACAACAGTAAAACAACAACAAGGTAACAAGAACATGAAACAAAACATAAAAACTGAATAAGGGAGATGGGAGTTTCCTACCTTCTCAAGGAGGTAATGGCAATGAACAAATTTGAGTAGAGTATCCCTCCTTCCTTCAAGCTTCAATAAATCTTCTCTAAATGTAGAGATTGGGTAACCTCCACCACTAGACCAAGGAAGACCTCTAAATAAGCCTCCAACTCAACCACCCAAAAGGAGCAATAACTATTTCCACCCACTAGCCACACTAGAAACTCCTAACTCAACCTACACCTTGGTTAAAACCTAAAAGGAGGTGGGGTAAGACAACTCATGACAACCACTTGCAATTTTCGGACAAAGGCAAAAAGGGACTTTTTGAGTGCCCTCAAAAGTCAAAGCTAGGGTCTTAGGGGTTGGAAAAGACCCCTAACCCATACCCATACCCTTAGGTTAGAATAAAAACATGTTTTAAAGCCTTAGGGAAGAGGTTAGAGTCAAATAAAAAAACTAGAGATAAAATAGGTCTATCTAACAACTCTAACTTGCAATCTAGCACTAAATCGAATTAGGGATGACTAACCCTCATTAAGAATCTAATAGAAAATTGACACTAACTTGAAACCAAAGGTTAAACAATTAACCCTAACCAGCATACCGAAGCACATAACATTTTACGAGTGTCAAGCGACACTGAAAGAACATAATTACGAACAATAGGGTTTCCAAATTTTAGCACATGGAGATCAGTTTTGTTCCTCCGTAGGGTTTTTCGGCTAAATATCTGCACACTCATTGCACACATCAGTAGTCCCAAAAATCACATGTACATATATACGTATCAAAAATTTACATAATTTGAAACATACATAAATCAGGGTTTTCTTGCATCCTACTTATATCCTTAATCATAAAGATTCCAACTCAATGTGTTAATCCCACATTTTACTGATTTCATCAACATACATATACATGAGCATTAAATGACAATCATCAAATATATCTAGAAATAACATCACACAACATGAAATAATAAAATATGTTCTAAGCATCAGATAATGTCTCGACATCTCGAGTCGCGGATAACAAAATAAGAGTAATGTATCACTATGCTATGATGGGTCGGGGCGAGGCCTCACAGATTTAGTGGGACTTGACCTAGCCCTAGTGAGATTTACATTTGAATATTAATGACACGAGGTCCTATTTTGAAAGGACATATTTAGATTTATCTTGGTACTCAAGGATTTTTTGTAGTAATTTTTGATAATGTGTAGGATAGGATGAAAATATTTTGCAAGTCTATTTTGTGTTGATAGGGAGATCTTATGTTGCTTCTTAAACCATGATATCTAACATTTAACTTAGTCTTAGAATCCTTTAGCAATATTTTCCTCTAGGTAAGACTTCAATTTTTATTGCTCTAGTTTTGGTTTAAGTCTTATTTTGAAGCTATTAAGAAATTTTTGGGTAAATTTTTGAGTGTGAACAAGGGCTCCCAATTTGTTTTATCATTTTATTTTTGCATGTATTCTTGTAGAAATGAATATAATAAAAGATCTCCTAATGAGAATTTCTCTAAACCTTTCTAGTGGTGGGTCGATCCAACATGTGGATTATGAAGGTATAGTTTTTAGGTATAGATGAAATTTATTTGCACAAAATTTTGGATTTGATTGAGTAGTTTTTTTTAGCATCAATACTTTGAATCACATTCTATGATCCATAATTAGGATGCAACTGGTAAAGCATAAGAGAGCCTAATGAAAAATTCTTGATTCCATCCCAATGATGGATCATGAAGTGTGATTTGAAAAATAGATTCCAAAAAACTTTACACAATCAAATCTAGAAGTTCTTCTAAAAATTACCATGGATTGTGGAAATTTCTTCTCATTGATAGATGGCATTTTCAAACTAAGCACAAGGTTGCACATTTCCAAAAAGAAAGAGGGTACAAAGAGGTTAGTGGAAGGATGCATCATAAAAATTTAACTTAGTGAACAAAGAGAAGGTAGGGGTGTTAGAGGAGGCTTCTTAAGATGTATATCACATGTCTAGATGAGTTTTGGTTCAAGACAAATAAGATTCTATTAAAGGTGTAGGAGTGGAGGTGGAGTAGTTTGAAAGGTCTAATGAGGTGCAAAAGGCCATGGAAGGAGATACACCATTAGAAAGATCTATTTTTATCTCTTCTAAAGATTAGACATATATTCCCAAGGTTGCAAAAATATTTCTATTTGGATGTGAGAAAGGATAGAGATCTTGACTCAAGAAGGTTGGAGACTTTGGGGAAGGAGAGAGATGTTGCTAGTTGTAGTCTAGAAAATCCAAGTATATTCTTAAAGGGCATGCTAAATACCAAAAATGGGAGGCTATTTAATCTATTAGTGGGGCTTTGATTATGTATAGGAGGGTTGAAGAAGGCTGGAAAATATTAAAAGGGAAACATGAGAAGAATGCAAAGGAGGAAGATTTTGATACAATTTCACACTTTCACACTTTCACTCTAAAAGTGTATCCATTCACAAAGCTTAAGTCACAAACCTATTTATCTGTCCCTTTATAAGTATATTGTTTTTAAATTCCTATTTAGAGGTGGTTCCTCATTTGTGGTCACCACTAGTTTGGGCCAAGCTCAAAACCTAGCTTTCTTTTAATAAGAGTACATGACTCTATTGCCAGTAAAAAAATGTTTGCTAGAACTAAGTGTTTAGCCATGAATGATGTATTTCCATGTGCATTCATCATTACATACACAATGTAGGAAACAAACATTTAATTGAATAACACTAATAATATTTGCAAAGAATTTGAATGACAATCTATCTTGTAAGATAATGGATGTTTATTTTAATTTGATTTCTATAAAATAACTTTCCAATTTTGGAGTAAATGTTGTGAAACTTAGCTTTATAATTGTCAATTGCATTCGATATCACACAATCATTGTGGTCCTTGGAACCATATTTTTGGGTTCTATAAAATAATTAAAATATAATTAAGATGCATAGAATTAACTATTTTCCCTCTTCTTCTCTTTTATTACTCTTCATTATATTCTTTAATCTATAGTGTGGTATATAGTGATGGGAAACATTTGGAAAGACACATCAAACAAAATGTGGAATCTATGTACTTTTTATCTTATAGTTTAATGAATTTGAGCTATGATTGACCTACTTAAAAACTCATATTGTTTAGAGCCACTACATTTTCCTTCATTTAGAGACAGCTTTCATGAGTGAACTCTCTTTGCCTCCATTCATTTAAAGACAAATGTTACATATGGTAATTTTCTTTTTAAGTTAGTGTTACTTACTTTTAACTCATCTTAAAATTTAGTTCTAAAAGTTCAACATTGTATTTAAATTTTCTAAAAAACACTTTTCATTTGATATTTACAAAAGAATAGAGATGTCCTTGTATTATTCATTTTTCACATATACAATTGATATTTACAAAAGAATGAAATGAATTGAAATGCTAAAAGAGAAAGATCTCACATAAGCCGTGAGTTTAACAACCACCTTTCATACATATTCAAAATATGAAAAATAAGACATATGAGGGTAAGGTTAGATGTAATCAGTCATTGCCTTTTCAGCTTTTAACTGGTTAAATGATCCTTGATGCCACTCCTGGTCTAGCATTTGATATGCTAAGTTCTAGTCTTCATTTCCTTGCATAAGGAAAAGAGTAGGGTTAGATCTTAAAAGATCTAAGCAATGATTGAATACCTATAATTAGTCATCCTCACATATATACTATCTTTCTTGATTCTAAATATATGTCAAAGATAGTGAAGTGCATTCATAGTGCCCAAGTGAGGAAATAGAAAAATATAATGGTAAAGGGACATTATTTTTTGTATGAGAACTTTCATTGTAATCAAATACAAGCATGTTAATTTCACAAGGAACAGGTGCTTAAAACTATGGATGTAAAGTCACAAAAATTGTTTTATTGATCTCATGAGCCCGTGCTTGAACCTCATAAATAATCTTTCAAGAGAGAATTCAAGGGAATGTGAAATCCAAAGTGTTTTTATTCAAGATATGGAACCTAGTGTTTCCCAAACAAGTTTACAACTAGCTAAAGACCTTGTCAAGCCTGAAACATGTACCGCAACTTCAAATGTTTCAAGCACAAACTATATAGGTTGGTCATGTAAGTGTTATGGATAATATGAGAGGGGTTGAAACATGAATAATTGTTGATGGGAATGGGATCCATGAAAAGATAGATGAGGCAAGTTCTATAACAAAAGATGCTTCCTCTTCCTTTAAAGATGTGAAGGTGAATAACAATAATGAGAAATCTCTAAAGTTTGGAATAGATTTTCCATTTGTTGATGTGAAGAACATTTGTGCTTATAAAGAAGGTAAGAATTCTGACGCCAATATTGAAGTTGTGAATGAAGACACAAGTAAGGATTTAGATGCCTACATAAAATATAGTCAGACTCCTCAAGTTGAGGTGACTATAGCTAATTATAATTGTAAGGCAAGTGCTAAAAATGGACCTTTGAGTGCCACTTTACCTAGTGGTGAAAATTATGATTATGGGACAAATACTATAGACATAATTGTGGGTAACTCTACATTTGATAATGTCCAAGTTCAAAGTTCAGTTGCCAAGCATAAGAAAAGTTTCAATAATGCTTAAGATGCATGCTCTAATGTGATGATACCAATCAGTTGCTCTATATAAGATACCTCTACCCCAACTAAAAATATAGATGAACCTATTGGATTATGTGTTGTCTTTGATGTTACACAAATGTCATATCAGTTATTAGATAAGAGTCTACTGAGCTTAGTTGGTCAGCAAAGCAATTTACAGAGTCTACCAAGCTCAGAAGGTCAACTAGGTGAATTGTAGAGTTTACCGAGTGTTCCTAAAAGTTACACTGTGGAAACAGTTTCTACCAAGCTCACTCAGGCGACGAAAGATTTTGTGGTAGAAGTCAGTTTCTACTGAGCTCACAAGGTTAGTGAAGGAAAGTTAGTGTCTATCGAGTTCACTCGATCTCTAAAGGATTTTTCAGAGTCTGTAGTGTTTACTGAGCTTCACTTGGTTAACACTGGAAATCATTTCTAGAGCAGTGTATACCAAGCAGGGTCAACCAATGAAGGATTTCATTATTTTGGGAAATAAGGTTTAATTGTTTCATGTAATATTTGTAGCTGACTAATGTAATGTTTATTGGTAATTGTAACTTGTAAATGAGCCAACTTGACAATTTGTATGGTATAAATAAAAGGTCAAGTTGTGAATTCAAAAGTGTAATGAAATGAATGAGCGAACATGCAAGTGAGTTGATTGTAAAGTGTGACCAAATTTTGAAGAAGGATCAGATATCCTTGAGGAGCAGCAAAGTTGTATTCAATCAAAGAGGATCTAGTGAAGTAGAACAAAGATCTGTAACAAAATTTTTTAGTTGCATCTCATTCAGGTCACTTTTTGTTACTTTCTCACCATTGTAGCAGTAATTCCTAAATCTCCTAATAGAGTTGGTTTAACAACCATTTTTGTAAATCCTCTAACAAGGTGGAGAGTTCTATTGAATTGTTCTAAAGTCCTTTAGCAAGGCCACTCCTAGTAGGGTGATTAAATCCTCTAACAAGGTCACACCTAATAGTGTGTTTTGTAACCTTTAACAGGGTTGGCTCCTAACATAGCTCACTTCAAAAGAGTGAAAATTAGTAGCTAGTTACTTGGTGGTTTTTCCCATATTGGGTTTCCACGTTAAATCTGGTGTCTCTTGTATTGATGTTATTTGTTTTATGCATGCATGTTAAATCTTTGTGAATTCTTAAAGATTAGTAATAAGTTAATACACAGTACATCTACCAAGTTACAACATTTTTCTGTGTGGCTACTAAGTGACAACAATAACTAGTTTTATAAGACATCTAAGGGATCTGTGGATTTGTTTTTGTGGTAACTGATTCACCCCCCCTCTTAGTTACTCCATCTATATTTCCAACAATTGGTATTAGAGATTTTGGTGCTTGTAGGAAGGATTTCAAGGATCTAAGCTAAATATCAGGGTGTCTTACAAGAGAGAGATTCTAAGGCTTAATAGGGATAACTTTTCAACATGGCAAGCTCTCATGAGACTCCATCTAGCTTCCATTGGAGATACATGATTGAAATGTCTTGATGAAGAATATGTAACTCCTTCTGGTACACTATCACTCAATGATATTGTTGAGAAGAAGACTCATAACACCATGATGATAGCCATTGCATCTGCCCTAACCTATGAAGAGTTTGATGATGTCAAGGACTGCAAAACTGCCTTTGAAATGTGGAACAAGCTGAAAGATATCTATGGAGGTGATGATAATGTGAGAAGAACCAAAGCAAAAAGTCTAAGAGGACAATTTGATCAGATGAGGATGAGAATATTGCCAAATATGTTGAAAGAGTCAAAGTAGTTGTCAGTGCAATCAAAGCTTTTGGAGGAGACATTGAAGAGGAAACAGTTGTAAGTAAAGTTCTTAGAACATTACTTCCCATTTATGCATTTAGAGTCTCTACAATTCAAGAAAGAAAATGTGAACCAAACCATAAGATAAATTTAGAGGCCATAGTAGAAAGATTAACTACATTTGAGCTAGATAACTATGATAACTATGTTCCAGCTTCCAAGAACATTGAATTAGCATTTGAAGCCAAGTTTTCACTCAAAGAGAAGGGCAAGAAGATAAAAGATTTTTAGTCAAAAAGTGAAATAGAATTAGAATAGAGTTCTCATAGTGATCTTGAGGTAGTTGAAGCTCTACTAGCAAGGAAGTATTCTAGAGGCAAAGAAAAATACAAAGGTAAGGTTCCTCTAATCTATTTTTCATGTGAGGAAATTGGTCATATTGCTGCTAGGTGCCCAAACAAGAAAAATAAGGATGAGAAGAAAGGCCACAAGTGCAATGGTAAGAAAGATTTCAAATCATTCAAGGATAAAGGTAAGAAAACATGTTTGATGGCTAAGGATTCTAATGATTTTGATGATGATGAAGATGAATTTTTTTACATTGTTGTGAAAGATGAATTTGATAATGATGAGGAAATGGCACTTATCTCTCATGTGATAAAAAATGATACATGGATCATAGATAGTGGTTGTTCTCATTATATGACTAGTGGCAAAAAAAAGTTTGAACAATTTGAAGACTATGATGGTGGTAGTGTGAGGTTTGGTAATAATGAACCTTGTTGTATAAAAGGGAGAGGAAGAATCTCACTAACCAAAGAACTTGTATGTGATAATGCATATTGGGTTGAAGGACTAAAATGCAATCTATTGAGTGTGGCACAACTAATCAATATTGGATTCAAAGTGGAATTCATGCATGGAAAAGCAAGATTGCTGGATGCCAAAGGAAAGCAGATTAGATCTGGCATACAAACAAAAGGTAACTTGTTCTATCTTGAACTTGGTGATGTTCATGTTTTATCGCTCAAGTTGTAGAAAGTTGGTTATGGCATAGAAGATTATGTCATGTGAACTTTGATAACCTGGTGAAAATAAGAAAATTCAAAAAAGTAAGTGGCATTCTTAGTATAAAGAAACCTGATGTTGGTCTATGCAAGAATTGTCAGATTGGTAAGATGGGAAAGACTAGCTTTAAAAGTAAGAACTATCAGTCTAATTTTTTTATAGAAATTGTGCATATTGATTGATGTGGACCTATTACAATTGAGAGCTATACTAGACAAAATTTCTTTATTCTTTTTGTTGATGATTACTCAAGAATGATGATTGTCATGTATCTGAGAGAGAAATTAGAAGCATTTGAGAAGTTCAAATGGTATTTGGCTAGAGTAGAGAAGGAAACACGGAAAAGGATGAAATGTTTGAGGTTAGACAAAGGTGGTGAATTCATCTCCCATGAATTCAATAAATTTTACATTAAAAGGGGAATCAAAAGATAGGTATTAGCACCTGGAACTTTTGAGAAAAATGGAATAGCTAAAAGAAGGAATAGATCTATCATGGACTATGCAAGAACTTTAATGATTGAAAATAACATTGCTATCAAATACTGGAAGTTATCAACACTACAGTTCATACCTTGAACTGAGTACAACTGAAGGACTCATTCAAAAACCTCTATGAGTTATGGTATGGCTATAAACCCAATGTAAGTTACCTAAAAGTATTTGGAAGCAAATGTTACATTTTGAAAGAATCTAGAAAAGGTAAATTTGATGTGAAGGGTGATGAAAGAATATTTTTGGGATATTCTTGCAAGAGTAAGATATATATATGTTTGAATTTGTCTACTTACAAAGTCATAGAAAGTGCACATGTGAAAGTTGATGAGTTGCAAAAAGGATTGAAGAAGAAAGCAAAAAGGAACTAGAAGATTACAGGAGATTTGTTTTCATTGAACCTGATACAGTGCCAGATACATCTGTCAATCAAGAATCTTCCACTCTCGAGTCTTCAGTCACTAAGTTGCAAGAAGTTTAGACCAAATTGAAGGAACTCAAGTCACATTTAGATGCTATCGAGCCAATTCCTATTGAGTCTGAAGAACTCAAGTAGCAAACATAGCAACTAGAACCTAAAGTTGAAGTGCAAGAGGATGACAATGCAATTCATTCAAAAGGAAAGGGACCTATATTAGCCAAGTATGTCAGGAGACACCATGCACCAGATCAAATTATTGGAGATAAATCTAAAGGTACTATGAAAAGAAGTAAGCTAAAAGGTACTTGTTTACTTGCTAATTTTGAACCTAGAAATATCAAGAATGCATTAGAAAATGAAACTTGGATTGAGGCTATTAATGAAGAAATAGAGTAAATAGAGAAGAACAAGACATGGACTCTTGTACCCAAGCCTAAAGATAAAAAATGTGATTGAAACTAAGTGGGCATTCAAAAATAAGTTGAATGAAGATGGTAAGGTGTCAAGGAACAAAGCTAGACTGGTATGTAAAGACTACTCTCAAAAAGAAGGAATAGACTATGGAGAGAATTTTTCTCTTGTTGTAAGACTAGAAGGTGTCAGGACCCTACTTGCATATGCTACATATAAAGGATTTAAGGTTTATTAGATGGATGTCAAATCAACATTTCTCAATGGTATATTGGAAGAAAAAGTCTACATTGAGTAGCCTGAAGGTTTTGTTGATCTAGACAAGAAGGACATGGTTTGCAAATTACACAAAACATTGTATGGTTTGAAACAAGTCTCTAGAGCATGGTATGAAAGATTGCATAACTATCTTATTTAGATTTATTTTCAAAGAACTAATGATAACAGTAGCTTGTATATCAAGGAAGGACTAGATAACAAAATTGTTTTGGCAAAAATATTTGTGGATGACACTTTATTCATAGGAAATGATGACCTATGCAAAGAATTTTTAGAGCAAATGAACAAGGAATTTGAGATGTCAATGTTTGGTGAGATTAAATTCTTTGTTGGTCTTTAAATTCAAAAAAGTAAGAATGGTATCTACATCACTTAGTCTAAATACATCAAAGAGATACTCAAAAAGTTTGGTATGAAGGATTGTAAACCAGTTGGGACTCCCATGTGTACTAGACTAAAACTTACCAAAGATGATGAATCAAAAGAGGTAGATCAGAAATTATATAGATCAATGATTGGAAAGTTGTAGTATGTAGTTCATAGAAGGCCAGACATTGCTCTTGCAGTTTGTATTGTAGCAAGATTTTCAACAAAACCAAGAGAAAATCACATGATGGCAATTAAAAGGATCATGAGATACTTGAAAGGCACTGAAGATTATGGATTATGGTACAAATTTGGAGATAATCTAGACTTGAAAGTGTTTACTAATGTAGATTGGGCAGGAAACATTGATGATAGAAAGAGTACAAGTGAAGGAGCATTCTTTCTTGAAAAGAGGTTGGTTTCTTGGACAAGTAAAAAGCAAAATTGCACATCCCAATCTCTAACTAAAGTAGAGTATGTTGCAACACTAGTGAACTGTTCTAATATTGTTTGGTTTAAATAGTTATTGGAAGGCATGAAGGTTGAAATAAAAAAACCTATTGTTATGTTTTGTGACAATACAAGTGCAATCAACATATCCAAAAATCTAGTGATGCATTGAAAAACTAAGCACATTGCAATAAAATATCATTTTGTCAGAGAATTGGTGTAGGATAAGGAGATCAGATTGGAATATGTCCATACAAAGGAAAAAATTGCTGACATATTCACCAAGCCATTACCTAAGGATGCATTCTTGTATCTAAGAGGTAAGCTAAGGGTTATTCCCCTATCTGAAGCTCACTAAAATGAAGTTTTAGTGATGCATCAATAGTACCAAGTTGAAGATTTTTTAGTTGATGCAACATAGTTATGGAACATTGCATATGTATCAGTACTTAAGGTACATTGTTACTCATCTAGTATGTGTTGTCAAAGAGGGAGAGTATACTATCATATCTTTCTCAAATTTGAATTTGATTGTGGAAAGTTTGATTGTTTGGTAAGAAGCTATGTAATTCCTTCATAGAGGGAGATTTTTGTATTTGAAAAGTTTATGGAATAAAATCTAAGAGAGAAATGTTCTATCAGAAAAAGACTTGTTCTCAAATTTCATTTTGCTATGACATGTTGTGCTGCCATCAATGCCAAAGAGGGAGATTGTTGGATTGTGTGTTGTCTTTGATGTTACAAAAATGTCATATCAGTTATTAGATAGAGTCTACTGAGCTTAGTTGGTCAACAAAGCAATTTAAAGAGTCTATTAAGCTTAGAAGGTCAACTAACTGAATTATAGAGTCTACTGAGCATTCTTGATAGTTACACTATGGAAACAGTTTCTATCAAGCTCACTTGGGCATCGAAGGATTTTGTGGTAGAAGTCAATTTCTATTGAGCTCACAAGGTCTGCAAAGGAAAGTTAGGGTCTACCGAGTTCACTCAATCTCCAAAGGATTTTGCAGAATTCAAAGTGTTTATTGAGCTTCACTTGGTTAACACTAGAAATCATTTCTGGAGAAGTGTTTACTGAGTAGGGTCGGCCAATGAAGGATTTCATTATTTTGGAAAATAAAGTGTAATTGTTTCATGTAATATTTGTAGCTAACTGATGTAATGTTTATTGGTAATTGTAACTTGTAAATGAGCTGACTTGACAATTTGTATGGTATAAATAAAAGGTCAAGTTATGAATTCAAAAGTGTAATAAAATGAATGAGTGAGCATGCAAGTGAGTTGATTGTAAAGTGTGAGTGAATTTTGAAGAAGAATCAAATATCCTTGAGGAGTAGCAAAGTTGTATTCGATCAAAGAGGATCTAGTGAAGTAGAATAGAGATCTGTAACAACAAAGCTTAGTTGCATCTCATTCAAGTCACTTTATTGTTACTTTCTACCCATTATAGCAGTAATTCCTAAATCTCCTAATAGAGTTGGTTTAACAACCATTTTTGTAAATCCTCTAACAAGGTGGAGAGTTCTATTGAATTGTTCTAAAGTCCTTTAGCAAGATCACTCCTAGTAGGGTGATTAAATCCTCTAACAAGGTCACACCTAACAGTGTGTTTTGTAACCTTTAACAAGGTTGGATCCTAACATATAGCTCACTTCAAAAGAGTGAAAATCAGTAACTAGTTACTTGGTGGTTTTTCCCATATTGGGTTTCCACGTTAAATCTAGAGTCTCTTGTGTTGATGTTATTTCTTTTATGCATGCATGTTAAATCTTTGTGAATGCCTAAAGATAAGTAATAAGTTAATATATAGTACATCTACCGAGTTACAACATTTTTCTGTGTGGCTACCAAGTGATAGTAGTAATTAGTTTTATAAGACATCTAAGGGATATGTGGATTTTTTTTTTTGTGGTAACTAATTCACACCCCCCCCCCCCCCCCCCCTCCCCCCCCCCCCCTCAGTTACTCCATTGATATTTCCAATAGAATCATCTATCAAAAAGCATCAGAAAAATTTACTCTTGGTGAAAATAGAGGAGAACATTTTAGAGGAGGCAATAGGAATTCAACCAAATAGAGCTATATTGGCTGATGGTTCCCAAGATGAAAATGGTGGCATCAAGATATATGACAAGGAATATAATTTTCCAGTTGAGCCACAAGACAATGGTATAAAATCAATTTGAAACTTGAATGACTTCTCAGAACAATATACTAGATTTGCAAAGAAAAGACAAATATCATACATGATACCTAAAGATAGTGATTTTTCTATGCATCTTGATTCATTCATAAAGCAAAAATAGTAAGAAGAAATGGTTGTATCCTACAATAAAGAAAGCTCCATAAACTCTCACAAGCAGAACAAATATACTAAATGATGGCAATAAAACCCTAGTTTTAGAACCAAAATGTAATAACAGTTTGCCATCACATTCACATCTGTGAGTTACAAAAGTAAAATGCATGGGAAGAGGGAAAATGATAGTGAAATGGTATTGAAAAGCTTATCTTCTCACAAGTAGAATAGATGATCCAGAATAGCTTCAAAATCCCAATAGTAGAAAACTCACCAAGGGAATATGCTTTGTGTAGTCATGGCATCAACAACTATAGTAGAGGATGAATGCAGTGAAGAAAGGTGCAAATTCCTATCATTTCCTCATAGTGACTACCAGCAAACAAATCCCACATCTTTTCCTTATCTGCAATACCTAAGCTCTCCAACAATATATCTCATAACAGCTAAGAAAGTATCGATAAAATTGAATCTTCAAAATCTCACTATGCTAGAAGATAGTGCAAGAGCTGAGGATAAAGATATTACCTTTCATCTTCATGGAAACTATCATTTTTTCTTGAAACCCTTATTTCTTTCTTGCTCTTGAAACTTCCTAATATGCAAAATAGATGAATTTTAGGGTTGCGGTGAGGAAATATATTGCCCCAAGTTAGCTTTCATAAGTTTTGAAGTCTGGGGGATTTAAGATGGGATTTTTATTTGCTAAGTTTAAATTGAAAGTGTGTTGTAGGGCCAAAAAATTAGATGAAAGAGGCTTTTGATGGAAGAGGCACAAAATTAGTTGTGGGAAATGTTCTTCGATGGATCTAAGAGCAAGAATGGTGCTAGTGGTAGTGCTATGTTGGTATCACCTAGTGTTGAGAGGTATTATGCTGCTTTTCATTTCTCTTTTGTATGTTCAAATAATGTTGCAAAATATGAGAGTTTGATACAAGGTTTAGAGTAGGTAAAGAAAAGAGGAGTTGAATGTATTAAAGTATATTGGGACAATGAACTAATTCTCAACCAAATTAGATGTTCAAATGCAACAAAAAATAATATTTTCAAGTTGTATAGACATCGAGTTTGGGATATCATTGAGGAGTTTTTTGCCTTCAATATTCTTTCTATTCTAAGAAGTCAAAATTAGCAAGCTGATAGACTTGCTGTAGTTGGTGCCCAATTTGACATACCTGCAGAAATTAGTAAGGAGAAAATCCAGCAACATGTCAAAGTTGTAGTAAGACCCTCTATTTTTGATAATAACATTAATTGGTAGGTTTTTGGTAGTGATGAGAAAATATTTAATTTTCTATTGGAAGAAGATGTTTTCTCTATTTCAAATTAGGATAAGTTGAAAAAATATTATAATGATCAAATAATTCAGCTTAAGTCCAATAAGCTTCCAAAGGGTTTGGTCACTTTGGAATCTATTTTTAATATAGATGGTGAGTTAAGGAAGAACAAAGCTAGTATGTAGGTAAAAGAAGAACACTATGAAAGTGTTGAAGTGGCTTAAGGAAAGTCTTTGAAGGTTGGCAAAGTTTGCACAACAAAAGAAAGATCTAAATTTATTGATTTATACAAAGAATTTCTTGATGTTTTTGCATGGGAGTATTTAGATCTTAAAGGTTTTGATTGATATATGATGTAGGAGCATCTTGGGTGTAAGGGAAATCTTGCATCACCCAAAAAATATTTTATTTTCTGCCTTTTCTATTTTAATAAGGACTAGTAGATAGGGTGGTTACTATTTATGGAAACTTGCTATTTTTAGTAAGTTTGTCACACAAGTTTGGAATGTTCTTATTTTCTACAAGAAGGTTTATTTTAGAGATATAAGCCTACCATAAAAATCCCATTTATCCAACTTAAGTATCAGAGAAGTTATTGTAGATTTTTGGTGGAAAAATTTGCTGAAAAATCTTCAGGCTCACTGTTGGAGGCCTTAGAGTGCCCAAATGAGGTCTGAAAACTCATTGGAAGGTGCTAGTGTCATTTTGAGCCTATATATCAAAAGCTAGCATTTACGAGAAGTGGTTATAATAGCCAATCGCAGCAACGGTTTGTGAGTTATGGCCTTCAGAAGTTGGGCTACCAAAATTTCTATAATAATTTGTCAAAGATGTATCTAACTGACACTATGTGTATTGTTAGGGTCTATTGGCCCTAGGTATTAATATTGAGCATCTAGAATCTTCCTAGGTGGCATAAAACTACCTATTTAAGAAAGGCCCAAACATTGTCTAAGACAACTTTGGGTGATAGTTTGCAACATTGTCTTGCAGATTACTATAATGAAGGTGCCCATTTGGGTTAGCATATTGTAAATGTGAATTCTTGTAATTCTACATTTGTGGAAATAATAAGAAGTCCATATTTTGTTGTCACATTTGATGTTGTTTCTTTGTTTCTTTTATGAGTTTATGTTATTAAGGGGAGTCCCTTGCATCAAGTGGTATTAGAGCTAGAGTTCATGAGTGTGTTTAAGATTGTCGATTGTAAGGCAGTTTGCACCAAGATCGTGGTTTGGGCTAAGTGTGTAGATAGATAATTGATTGTGAGGTAGTTTGCACAAGGGTTTTAGCAAAAGCGCAAAAATGCCTCCACAAAGAGAGCATGGTAGAAGAGCTATACGTGGTACACCTCAAGGTTTCTAAGCCCTCCAAAGAAAAATAAATGTATTGGAAGAACAAATGTGAATAGGAATAAATCTTCCTATAAGAGATGAAAGTGAGGATGAGGATGAAGTAGAAGAAAATGTCGAAGCAGAGGAAGTTCTGAATCTAGAGGAAGAGAAGCTTTTTAGGGCCATCTCCAAGATTGAAAAAAGACCTAAGTTTAAGGTTTCCACATTTTTAGAATATATTAACCCAGAAGAGCTAATCAATTGGATCAATGAACTAGAGTGAGTACTTTGAGTATGAAGATATTGAGGATCTAGATAGGGTCAAGTTTGCAAAGGCAAAACTGAAGGGACATTCAAAGATCTGGTGGCAAGAGGTTCAATTGGAGTGAAATAGAAAGAGAAATGACAAAATCACTAGATGGGATCAGATGATAGCAAAAATGAAATGACAATTCATTCCTATGGATTATGAGCTTGATTTGTTAAAGAAGATGCAAGGAATGAAGAAAGTTAGAAAATCTATTCAAGAGTATACTTAAGACTTCTACTGAGTTCTCATTAGAACTGGCCATGCATAAGTTGATAAGGAGAAATTTTCTCATTATCTTAATGGGTTAAGGCCAAGTATTTAGGATGAGCTTAGTCTAGTTCAAATGAGTAGTATTGAGGAGCCATACCAATTTTTTGTAAGAGTTGAGGAGAAATTGAGCAAGAAGTTTGACAATAAGAATAGTGGAAGAGGTCGTGGTGGATGATCTAGTGGATGATCTTATGGAGGTTGTAATGATGATCAAAAGAACAAGGATGAGGTTGGAAGTAGAAACAAAAACCAAAGGGGAAACAATTCCAATTGTTTCCATGATTAGAATAATAGAGATCAGAGAGGAAGAGCTAGAGGACAAGGATCTGGAAGAAGAGGCTTCCATGAAAAATGTTTTCACTATAGAGAAGGACATAGAGCATTTGAATGTATCCAGTGCTAAGGTCAGGCAAGAGTTGCTCATGTTGATGAAGATGCTAGATCCTCACATTCTGAAGATGTTGAAAGAGGAGAAGTCCTAGTTAACAGAAGATTCCTACTGAGTGGTGAGAATGAACTTGATCAAAGAAGGAGTTTGTTTTGAATGAGGTGTAGATGTGAAAATAAATGTTATGATGTGATCATTGATGGGTGGAAGTATTGGCAATCTAGTGTCAGAAATGATGGTCACCAAGCTGAACCTAAAGAGATAGAAACACCCACATCCATATGATATTGCTTGGGTGCAAGATGACCACAAGGTTATGGTCAATGAGTAGTGCTTAGTGAAGTTCAAGATTGGGAGCTACCAAGATGAGGTACTATGTGATATCATACCTATGGACATATGTCATATGTTGTTGGATAGGTCATGGTAGTTTGATAGGCATGCTGTACATGATGGCTGAGAAAATACCTACACTCTAAGGATGGAGTGAAACATAAGTTGAAGCCATTAAAGGATGAAGAAGAAAAGGTATGTAGTGCTACTAGAATACATTTTGTTGATGGAAAAGAGTTTCTTAAAGGTATGAAACATGAGCATATGTGTTTTGCTATAATTCTTAAAGATAGTAAAGAAGAAGTAGAGGTAACTACAAAAATTGCAGATATGTTGGAAGAGTTTTCTAATATTGTATCAGATAATGTACCTTATGGATTGCCCCCAATGAGGAAGATCAGTCACTAGATGGATTTGGTTCCAGGAGCTAGTTTTCCAAACAAGGCAATGCATGAAATGACCCCAGCAAAAAGTGACGAGTTGAATAGGAAAGTTCATGAGTTGTTGTAGAAAGGGTTGATTTGAGAGAGTCTGAGTCCATGTGTTTTAGTAGTAGTATTAGCACAAAAGAAGAATGGAGAATGGAGGATATGTATAGATTCTTGTGCTATCAACAAGATCACCATCAAGTTTTGATTTCCTTTGCCAAGGATGGATGATATTATGGACTGTTTGAGTGGAGATTTGTATTTCACAAAGATAGATCTGAAGAGTGGGTACCATTAGATTCATATTATAGAAGGTGATGAGTGGAAGACTACTTTCAAGACAAGGGAAGGAATGTATGAGTGGTTAGTCATGCCTTTTGGGCTAACCAATGCACCGAGAACTTTCATGAGTCTCATGAATGAGGTACTAAAGGAGTTTCTAGGTAATTTTTTCATTGTTTACCTAGATGATATATTGATCTTTAGTAAGAAATTGGAGGAGAATTTGATTCATATTCACAAGGTGTTTGAAAAGTTGAGGGAAGAAAAGTTGTTGATAAACCTGAAGAAGTGCAATTTTCTAAAGGAGTTGGTGTACTTGGGATTTGTAGTCTTAGGAGAAGGTCAGATAATGTGCCCAGAGAAAATGAAGCCTATCCTTGAATGGCCTACTCCAAGGAGTGCAATAGAGGTAAGATCTTTTCATGGATTGGCTACATTTTACAGAAAGTTCATAAGAAGTTTTAGCAGTATTTTTGGACCCTTGACTAAAACAATGAGAGGAGATAGGAAAGAGTTTAAGTGGACTATAGGAGTAGATAAGAGTTTCAATCTGTTGAAACATAAAGTTACTAAGCAATATGTTTGAGCACTTCTTGGTTTTAACAAGGTGTTTCAAGTAGACTATGATGCTAGTGGTACTACAATAGGAGTTATTTTGAGCCAAGAAGGTAGACTAGTTGCTTAATTTAGTGAGAAGTTGAATGATGCAAAAAGAAAATATTTAATTTATTACTAGGAATTTTATGCTATAGTTCAAGCATTGAAGAAGTGGGGACACTATCTTCTTCCCAAGGAGTTTTTTTGTATACTAATCATCAAGCTTTGCAATACTTGAATAGTCAAGAAAAATTGAACCAAAGGCATTTAAAGTGGGTTGAGTTTTTTCAAAGTTCTACATTTATTTTGAGACATATAAGTGGGGAGCCTAACAAAGTTGTAGATTCTCTTAGTAGAAGACAACTTTTGTTGACATAAATGCAGATAGTGGTTGGGTTCAAGGAACTTAGTACATTGTATCCAAATGATCTTGATTTTGGTGAAGCATGGAAGGCTTGTACAAAACTTGTTACACTTGAAAGGACAATGTGGTTGGATTTTATGATCCAAGATAATATCTTGTTCAAAGGAAGCCAATTGTGCATTCCAAGAAGTTTAATGAGAGAGAACCTCATCAAGGAGAAGCATAGTGGAGGATTGGCTAGACATTTTGGTAGAGATAAAACTCTAGCTTTGGTTGCTAAAAATTATTACTGGCCATAGTTATAGCAAGATGAGATGAAGTTTGTACAAAGTTGTCGAGAATGTCAGATGGCAAAAGGAGTGAAGTAGAATGCAGGGTTGTATCAACCATTACCTGTACCAGAGAAGCTATGGGATGATGTCAACATGGATTTTATTCTTGGATTACTGAGGACACATCATGGGCATGATTCTATTTTTGTGGTGGTTGATAGGTTTTCAAAGATGGCACATTTTATTCCTTGCAAGAAGACAAGTGATGTTGTTCATGTAGCAGAGTTTTTTTTTAGAGAAGTGGTGAGATTACATGGTCTGCCAAAGAGTATAGTTTCATATTGAGATACCAAATTTGTTGGGTAATTTTGGCATACATTGTGGAAGAAGTTGAAGACAAATTTGAAGTTTAGTTCATCACATCACCCATAGACTGCTAGACAAATAGAACCTATGAATAATAGTTTGGGAAACTTGCTGAGATGCTTGGTTGGAGATAAACCAAAAAGATGGGATATGATTTTACCATAGGTAGAATTTGTATATAATAATTCTATCAATAGGAGTACTAATAAATCACCATTCCAAATTGCAAATGGGAGTAGTCCCAGAAATGTTTCTGAATTGAGGAAGTTGGATGAGGGAGAGATAAGTAGTGCTGAAGCAAAATATTTTGTTGAACATTTGAAGAACATCCATGAGGAGGTGAGGAAGCACATTATAAAGATGAATACATAGTATAAGGCTAAGGAAGATGTGAAAAGGAGATATAAATTTTTTAAGATTGGAGATGAAGTAATGGTTCATTTGAGAAAGGAGCATTTTCCATTAGGTACATATAATAAGCTGAAGATGAAGAAGTTTGGACCATGCAAGATAGTGAAGAGGCATGATTTTAGAAATGTGTATGAAGTGGAGTTGCTTGCTGAATTGAATATTTCACTAGCATTTAATATTTCAGATTTGATAGTGTATTATGAAGGAGGTGATGGAGATGAAGTTGGAGAAGCGTAGTGGATCATTCTAGTAGCTAGTTTGGTTGCCAAGGAGATTGAGGAGATACTAAATAGTCATATTGGAAAAAGTACCAAAAACAAAGCTTATGAGGAATATCCTGTCAAATGGAAAGGGAGACCAGTTGAGGATTCAACATAGCTAGCAAAGGAAGAGGTCAACCATCTTGGTTTTCCTCTGAACACTTGAGACCTAGTAGGGTTATTTCTCAAATTACCCCAGGTGTCTGATGTAGGAGCATCATGGGTGTAAGGGCAATCTTGCATCACCCAAATTTTTTTTTTTTTTTCAGGCTTTTCTATTTTAATAAGGACTAGTAGACAAGGTAGTTACTATTTATGGGAACTTGTTATTTTTAGTAAGTTTTTCATATGAGCTTGGAATGTTCTCATTTTCTACAAGAAGGTTCATTTTAGAGATATAAGCCTACCATAAAAATCCTATTGCTGTAGCTTAAGTATTAGAGAAGTCATTGTGGATTTTTTGTGGAAAAATTTGTAGAAAAAGCTTCAAGCTCACCATTGGAGCCTTAGAGTGCTTGGATGAGGTCCAAAATCTAGACTGGAGGGTGCTAGTGTCTTTTCAAATCTATAGATCAGGAGCTGACATTTTTGAAAAGTGGTTATAATACCCGATCAGAGCGACAGTTCATGAGTTATGGCCTTTAGAAGTTGGGCTATCAAAATTTCCAAAATAATTTTTCAAAGATGTATTTGGCCAACTCTATGTGTATTGTTAAGGTCTTCAGCCCTAGGTATTAAGTTTGAGCATCTAGAACCTTCCCAGGTGGCAAAAAACTACCTATTTAAGAAAGGCCTAAACATTGTCTAGGATAGCTTTGTGTGATAGTTTGTTGCACTGCCTTGCAGATTACAATAATGAAGGTGCCCATTTGGGTTAGCATATTATAAATGAAAATTTTGTAATTCCACATTTGCGATGATAATAAGAAGTCCATATTTTGTTCTCGCATTTGCTATTGTTTCTGTTATGAGTTTATGGTATTAAGGGGAGTCCCCTGCATCAATATATAGCTTAGCATACTATTGAGCTATTTCCAATGCTAAGCTTGTTAATCAAAAGTAGAGGCCTATTAACCCTAAGCTAGAGCCTTTAATGTTCAAAGAATTAACCAAGTTAATTGAAGGTGGCATTATTTATGAAATTTAAACACACCAGATAGGTTTCTAATTTAGTTCTAGTGAGAAAGAAGAATGGAGAAATTAGACTTTATGCGAATTTCAGGGACTTAAATAGAGCATCACTAAAAGATCATTACCCGCTACCCTCAATTGAGAAAATACTCCAAGTTGTTGCTAGTTCAGCAAGGTTCTCTCTACTTGATGGTTTTTTAGGGTACAATCAGGTACGATTCAAAAAGGAAGACTAGTATAAAAAAACATTTACCACAAAATGGGGTACAATGGCTTATCAAAGAGTGCCTTTTGGCTTATCAAATGCTAGTGCTACATTTCAGAGAGTGATGGACATGACCTTCAAAGGGCTAGTATATAAAATGGTTTTAGTATATCTAGATTACATAACTATTTTTTCAAAAAATGTTAATGATCATTTTGCTCATTTAAGGTTGGTTTTTGAGAGGTGTAGATAGTTTGGGATTTCATTAGATCCTAAGAAATGTATATTTAATTCATGAGGGAAAATTATTAGGTCACATCATATCAAAGGAAGGTATAAGAGTTGATGTGAAAAGAGTTGAAGCAATTCTTGAGCTTCCCTTACCTAGCCACAAAAAAGGGCTTCAAAGCTTCATTGAAAGAATTAATTTTGTGAGAAGATTCATGCCTAATGTTGCTACTTTAATTAAGCCTCTCACAACAATGCTTAAAAAGGATATTGTTTTCACATGGACTAAAGAAGGTAAGTAGATTTTTCTGTTGTTAAAATAAGCTTTATCATTAACTCCAATCTTGGTTAACCCAAATTTCTCCAAAGACTTCATTTTATATGCATATGGATCTATTGATGCTATTTTAGCTGTTCTAGTTTAGAAAAATGATGAAGGATATGAGCAGCCTATTGCTTTTTATAGTAAAGGGCTCAAAGGTTATGAGCAACATTATAGTTTTGTTGAGAAGCATGCATTTGTAGTCATTAAAAGTCTCAAGAAGTTTAGACATTTTTTGTCAAACAACAAGGTACACCTTATGGTCTCTCACCCTAGTGTTAAAGAGTTCTTTCTTAGTAAAGATGTTAATGAAAAACGTGTTAGGTAGATAAATAGGATGATGGAATATAATGTTGACATCAAAATTACTAAACTAGTGAGAGAGAAAGGGCTGTGTGAGCATATGACAGATTAATCATCTAAAATTTTAGTTAAAAAAGGAGAAAATTTAGCTTGTTCAAATGATGTTTTAGCTGTTTATGATGAAAATTTGTTGTTTAATGGTGACGAAAATGTTGCAGAAGCACGACTAGCTAGCTGGTTGTAGGAAATGGTCCATTTCTTACAAACTATAGAGTATCCTTCGCTGCTTGACAGAGCTAAACAAAGATATTTCAGGTTACAATCAATACCCTATGTCTTAATTAATGGTTCTTTGTTCAGAAAAGACATGAATGGTGTTCTACTTGGGTGTATTGATGACAATCAAACCAACAAGCTTTTGGAGTAGTTTCATGATGCAGGGGGACACTTTTCCCCAAAAATAATTGCCTATAAAATAATGAGGGTTGGATATTATTGGCCCAACCTATTTAAAGAAGCTCATTCCTAGGCAAGGAGATGCAAGCAATGTGCATTATTTTTTGGAAATGAGAGATTGGTTGCTTTACCCTTGCATCTTGTTCTTGTTGATCAGCCATTTTTGAAGTGGGGCATTAATTTCATGGGGCCTATAAATCCATATTCCAATGCTAGTCACAAGTGGATTCTCATTGCTACAAATTATTTCACTAGGTGGATAGAGGTTGTAGCATTAAGGGAGGCAAATGAAAATTTAGTTTTGAATTTTTATGATGAGCTAGCCATAAGGTTTGGAACCCTGAATCTATAATTTTAGATAATACCTTGGCATTTGTGGGGGGAAGAACAATAGATTGGGCTTTGAGAAATGGTGTTTACCTTAATAATTCATCAAATTATTACCCTTAGGGTAATGGTTTGGCTAAAAGTACCAATAAAAATTTTCTAAGGATAATTAAAAGGACCTTAGAGGAAAATAAACAAGACTAGCATTCTAAACTAAGGTTAGCTTTGTGGCTTGACAGGATAACTCCTAAACAAATCCTTGGAAATTCACCTTATGTACTGGTGTATGGAAAGCAAGCCAAACTACTCATTTCTATAGAATTTCCTTCTATGGAATTGGCTAATAATTTGATGCTTTTTGAAGAAGATGATCCACTAAGGCTGAGATATGCTAAATTACTTGAATTGGAAGAAGAAAGGTGCAATGCATTAAGAAAGATGGAGTATCAGTAGATTCTAACAAAAAAGGTGTTTGATAAGAAGTCTAAGATTAGAGACTTCAAAGAAGAAGATCTCATTCTTAAGTGGTATGTTTTGAAAAGCAGGCTTGATCACCATAATAAGTTTGATCGTATGTGGGTTGGACCATGTTTGATTGCTAAATGTAAGGAGCACAATACATTTTAACTAGCTAGAATGGAGGGAGATGTTTTACCAATCCATGTGAATGGGATTCACCTCAAACCATGTTTTGAGGTATGAGCTATTAGTCCTAGCTTATATATATTAGGTTAGTTTTCCTATTTTCAATAAGTGCATTTGCATTTTAGTTGAGTTTTCCTAAGTACTATCCAAGCACGTGTCAATTTTTATTTTCTTTCCTAGGCTAGTTTCCTATTTTCCTTAGGTTTTAGGTTGGTCAAGTTGCTAGTTTATGTTGTCAAGCTTTTATATTTTCCCATCCCATTCATGCATGCATCAATACATGCATTTGAATGCCTACACATACCTAGTCCAAACATACATATGCATATACATAATGCTGCAGTACTCAAAGTCTTGTTGCTAACCATACATACATGCATAACCACATATCCACTATTCACATGCATTCATTCAAATATAAACATTCATCCATACATAATTAATATGGTAGAATTATGAAGGTTTCACTTCTAAAGCTAGTACTTGAGTTTGACCATACATATCAGTCTACCCAATAAGAATCTTAAGTCCTATTAAGCTCACATACATGCATTCAAAATTCAACCAGCAAATTTAAAAGTTGTGTCATGTCAGGTCTAGGTGCTAAGGTGCATAAATTTAGACTCCATGCCCATTGGATAAGGCAATTTTTCTAATGTCAAGTAGGGAAACATTCATCAAGAGGTTGGCAAGAATGTTACTTAATTTTAACTCATGTTAAAATTCAGTTCTAAAAATTCAAATTTGTGTCTAAATTTTCTGAAAAACACTTTTTATTTGATATTTACAAAGGAATAGAAATTTCCTTGTATTATTCATTTTTTGAACATAAAACTAATATTTACAAAAGAATGAAATGAATTGAAATGTTGAAAGTGAAAGATCTCACACAAGCCATGAGTTTAACTACTAACTTTCATACATATTCAAAATATGAAAAAATAAGACATATGAAGGTAAGGTTAGAGGTAACCAGTCATTACCTTTTCAACTTTTGATTGGTTAAATGATCCTCAATGTTGCTCTTGGTCTAGCTTCTGATATGCTAAGTTTCAGTCTTCATTTCCCTACATAAGGAAAAGAGTAGGGTTAGATCTTGAAAGATCTAAGCAATGATTGAATACCTATAACTAGTCATCCTTGCATATATACTATCTTTCCTAATTCTAAATATATATCAAAGATAGTGAAGTGCATTCACAGTGCCAAAGTGAGGAAATAGAAAAATATAATGTTAAAGGGACATATTATTTTTGATATGAAACCTTTAATTGTAATCAAATACAAGCATGTTGATTTCACAAGGAATAGGTGCTTAAAACTATGGATGCAAAGTCATAGAAAGTGGTTTATCGGTGTCATAGGCCCATGCTCAAGCCTCATAAATAATATTTCAAGTAGGAGTATTCAAGGAAATGTGAAATACAAAGTATTTTTATTCAAGATATGGAACCTAGTATTTCCCAACTAAGTTTGCAACTGGCTAAAGACCTTGTTAAGCCTGAAACATCTACCACAACTCCAAATGTTTCAAGCAAAAATTGTACAGGTTGGTCATGTAAGTGTTATGGATAATATGAGAGGGGTTGAAACATGAATAACTAATGATGGGAATGGGATCCATAAAAAGATAGACGAGGCAAGTTCTATAACAAAAGATGCTTGCTCTTCCTTTAAAGATGTGAAGGTGAATGACAATACTGAGAAATCTCTAAAGTCTAGAATAGATTTTTTATTTTTTGATGTGAGGAACATTTGTGCTCATAAAGAAGGTAAGGATTCTGATGACAATATTGAAGTTGTGAATGAAAACACAAGTAGGGTTGTGGATGCCTACATAAAATCTAGTTAGACTCCTCAAGTTGAGATGACTACAACTAATGATAATTGTAAGGCAGATGCTGAAAATGGACCTTTGAGGGCCACTTTACCTGTTGGTGAAAATTATGATTATGAGATAAATACTATACACACAATTTTGGGCAACTTTGTGTTTGATAATGCCTAAGTTCAAAGTCTAATTGCTGAGCATAAGCAAGGTTTCAATAATGTTCAAGATGCATGTTCCAATGTGATGATGCCAATTAGTTTCTCTATACAAGATACCTCTACTGCAACTAAGAACCATCTATCAAAAACCATCAGAACAATTCACTCTTGGTGAAACTAGAGGAGAACATTTTAGAGGCAATAGGAATTCAACCAAATAGAGCTATATTGGCTGATGGTTCCCAAGAAGGAAATAGTGGCATCAAGATATATGACAAGGAGTTTAATTTTCCAGTTGAGCCATAGGACAATGATATAAATTCAATTTGCAAATTGAATTCCTTCTCACAATAGCATACCAAATTTGCAAAGAAAAGACAAATATCAGACATGATAGCTAAAGATAGTTATTTTCTATGCATCTCAATTCATTCATAAAGCAGTAATAGTAAGAATAAATGGTTGTATCCTATAGTAAAGAAAGCTCCAAAAACCCTCACAAGTAGAATAGATATACAAAATGACAGCAAGAAAACCCCAATTTTAGAACCAAAATGTAATAATAGTTTTCCATCACATTCATAGCTATGAGTTACAAAAATAAAATGCATGAAAGGAGGAAAAATGATAGAGAAATGGCATTGAAAAACTTATCTTCTCACAAGTAGAACAGATGATCAAGAATAGCTTTGAAACCCCAATAGCAGAAAATTCAACAAGGGAATATGATTTGTGTAGTCATGACATCAATGACTATAGTAGAGGATGAACACAATGAGGAAAGGTGCAAATTCCTTTCATTTCCTCATAGTGACTACTAGCAAACAAACCCCACATCTTTTCCTTATCCATAATACCCAAGCTCTCCAACAATATATCTCATAATAGCTAAGCAAGTATGGATAAAACTGAATCTTTAAAACCTCACTATGCTGGAAGATAGTGTGAGAGTTGAGCACAAAGATATTACCTTTCATCTTCATGGTGACTGCCATTTTTTCTTGAAACCCTTATTTCTTTCTTGCTCTTGAAAATTCCTAATATGCAAAATGGATGAATTTTAGGGTTGTGGTGAGGAAATATATTGTAGACCTTTACATAGTAGAAGTGTTTAAGTCATGGAGAGAATATTCCAAAGTGAAGTTGTTCATGCATTTTGTATCAATATTTTTTGCATCACCTTTTAGCATAGGTTTCATTAAATTTCTTTCGTTCTTCCCCAAAATCCTTTTGTAGATTGTTCTTGATGAGTATCAAGTGATAATAGAATAGGAACCGGCCTAGAGCCCTGAGGTTTCATTTCTAGTTATGTATTTCCCACATACAGAAATGAATCCCATGTTAGGCAAGCTGATTAAACTTGTTTAGTTTAACAAGGTGCAAATTTTAGCCTTAACAATTAGAATATGCAATTTTTTACCTTTTGATAACATTTAATTTTATTTTCCTTTTCAAACTATTTTGTCATGAAGATAGATTCTTGTGACCATGTTCTGGGCATGTTGGATTATTTTTTTGGTTATAATGACATGCTAGTTTTTAATTTGTTTAGGCATAAAAATAATGTTCTATGAAATTGAAAAGTTCATGAAGACATTGTTTGGAACTATTAACTAAGAATTTTAATTGAAATATTCTACTATTTATCAGTGATAACCTAGAGTTAGGGTTTCAATAAATTTTTAAGGTAAAATTTGATGCCATATAATTCCCCAAATCTTATGCACTTAGAAGTGCTTAAAACAAACATTCTTTTTTTGAAATCTTAGACAGAGCTTGAAACTACACTAATGATCACTCATTTAAATTGAAATCCCCCAAAATCATATAGAATGTTGGTATTTTTCCTAGCCAAACCTAGTCCCTAGCCAGTTGTGCTCACCCCATATTGAACAAGTTCAATTGTAGAAAGTAATGGTTTGATTTTGGCAAAATTAGTAACCTTCTTCCCTTCCCATTTTCCATAAAAGAAATTCTATATATAGTCTTCAAGAGTAAATCTTCTGTATGAATAATGATTCAACTTATCTATGACCTCAGGAGTAGGATCCACCTTTGTTTCTATACTTGGACTCTAGAACATGACAATGAAGATTCAATCTCTTTCATATTTTTGATTTCTCTATGTTCAATGCTCTTATATATTCCATTATTTATTACCTAAATAAAAAAATAAAATAAAAAAAATTAGGTTACAAATCAATTACAGAGTGGAGTTTTTTTTTTTTTAATACATGAAATTCAAATTGAGGCAATCATTCCTAGCTTGGATGAAAAGGTTCTATTAAACAATGGTAGACATATTCATTGAAGCAAGTTAGCATACTTTTCTAGATCCTTTAGCATGCCCCCAATATCAATAACTAAGGCAACAAAAAATGGTTGAACTAGAATCCATTCACTATGTCATCATCCTGCAACAAAATAGTCAAAGCATTTAGAGGTACAAACATCACACACACCTAAGTGACCTTGAATAATACTTTATTTTATAATTACAATTCCATTCAAACTTTTGATTACAATACCTTTCAAACTTCTAAATCTTGACAATTCCTAAAGAATGTTTTATTTTCTGACACATCGATTACATGTAATTAATGTGTTACAAGGGAGACTTTTATATGTGCCTTCAATCCATCAATCTATCTAGCATACTCCCTTTTCTTACACCTTGATCTATCATGTGTACTCCTTTCTTTTACACATCTTTGCTAGTAAGTGTATATTGTAGATGCTTGATAGAGGTGGACTCTTCATTCCATACAGGGACATGTAAACTATGTGACCATTGTCCATTGTTGCATCGAAATGAGGTAAAAAATAACAAATATAATATCAGGATAAGTTTGTGAACATACTAGTTTATTTTCTTCATTTAACAAGAAGCGCATTTCAAATATCAAAAAAATTCATCTAATATGTTTGCTTCATTGTCATTTCTATAATGTTTAATTATATTTTTACATATTCTTTTTAAGAATTTATTTTAAAAATAATTGATGATAGATTAATATTTATTAATGTGAACTAAAATCTTCATTTAGGGATATACAAATGCATTTTGTTTTAGGTCTCTTGTTTTTAATGCTAACTATGAAGAGTGGAATTGTGATTCTTGCAAGGAAGAATGACAACAAAAAAATATTATGTTGATGGAACTTGGTAACAAGGTTGAGCAATATTTAGTTCAATTACTTCTTGTGAAATAAAGTTTTTGTTGGTCATTTTTGAGCATACTCAATACCATTTCAAGGTCATATAACACATACATGTATGTTTAGTTTATCATCACCACAACAATATCTTCATCCATAACATTTACAAAATAAATATTTATAATATATATTTTCTTTCTATTAATCCATATCATTTATATTGGAGCTCCATTGATTAAGAAAATATTTTCTATTGAAATAAATAAATAATAAATATAAATATAAAACTTGAATTTTAAAATTATAAAATTTAATAGAAATATTACAATTTATTTTTTATTTTGCACAATTTGTGTTAAAAAAATCATTTTAAAATGAAAACTTTTTTTTCTTCATAAACTCTATTTTTGTTTATGTTTATCTACACACTTTAATATAAAAGTTTTAACTCACCAAATGAGTCTAAATATTAGTCATCGCATTTTATAATAATAAAAAATCAAGAACTTAAAAATAACAAATAATGTGTTTATTTTATAAATTTAAAAGTAATTAAGAAAAAATCATGTTTATTTTATTCATAATTTTTATACTATCTTTTATTAGGAAAAATTAATATTTACTTTATTCATAAGACTTGTTCTATACTTTACTTTTTAGATTTCATTTTGTTATCACTTCTAAATTTTACCTTTAACATTTTTAGCATAAGTTTAAAATTTATTCAATTCAAAGATTTTAATGCATAACAAACTAAGGAGAAACAAACAACCTAAATATATGCTACCTCAACAACAAGGATTTAACAGAGACTTAAATAAATTACAAAAATATGGGACACATTCATCCATTCGAACAAGTCTTCCATAAATGTAGCCTATCGTGATTCTGGATTTATGCATGGGTAGTTTATAGTTGCTTTGACCCGATCTTCTGCTAATGGCTTTGTTGTAGTTATTGCATGAACCTATCAATGCATGCTTGATGGTGCTTCATCAATTCCATATGACTTGTTCTTGTAAAACATCACATACCTAATTTTGAAACATGTATATCCATATCAATAATCTATAAAAAACATTAAATGTACTAACTAATTAAATATTTCTCATGACACACATGGTTATAGGAACATACCCAATAAAACTTAGGGAAGAAAGAAATTGAGTCATCAATACACACACATTTGATTTCATTTCATGACCATAAGTTATAACTATAGTATTATAACCACAAAACCATAATATGTTCCAGAGATTATAACAGTTCATAAGTTTATAGAGAAATATGATTAAAAAGTCTTTGTGCATAATGCATAAAAACCTTCTAAATGACCACAAAACCAAAATAAATATATTGTCAATGTCTTCTGGTAGTAAGATGATAAATTATCTGATCTTCAAATTTAAAACCCTTTTACCAAATTAATAAATGTGTGGCTAAGATATTTTGACTTAGAGTTGGTGATCATGTCATAGATAAATTCTTTTTGTCAAAAAGAAGAGAAAATTACATTATAGTCATCTACACAATTGTTTCCAAAAAATAAGTTGGTTGCTAAAATAAAAAAAAATTACAATACTTGGGGTTTCTATTGCATGATATGATGTAAATAAAAGAGATTTATTATAAACATTGAGGATGAACTATTTTCTTGCATAATTCATGTGTTAATTAAGCAATGGGTTATGCTCGCTTTAAATGTATAGGGCGTTATATGCCTAATCAATGGAGTACTATGGAAATTTGTATTTTTTATCTAAAAATGGATGTAGGCCTCTAAATATATCAACTTATTTTTGTTACAAAGTTCAATCACTATGCTTATCATAGTGTGATTTGGATGACCTAGATCTTGTTCTAATTATTTTGCTCTTGATTCTCATTACACACTACCCTTGAAGAGAACATGGTGTTTGACAATTTATAAACCACAAGCCTCAAACTTGATAGACTATTTATATGCATTAGTACTATTGAATACTAGGGTATATTGTTAACTATATCTCACAAGGTTTTTGTTATATGAGCCTACATGTATCACCAAAGCTCAAATCTACATGATATGTGAAGGTGCATGATACTACATATGTAGTCTCGAAGAAAAGGGGTGACGATCTCTTGACTTGTATGACATCTTCCTTTGGGTAGTGATTTAAACTACATATAAGACCCAACACCTCACATTTAACATTTTGTGTTGCCAATTCAATAAATAAAATAAAATATATTTTTCATTTTTTTCTCCCAATTTATTTCTCTAGAGGTGTTTGCTACAAGTTCATGTTGATATCACATGGTAGATGCAATCAAGCTAATACTTCAATGTGGTGTAATTTAAACCTTATGCAATGTAGAGTCACCTAGATAAATCCATGAGATTCCTTTATATGACATAACTAGCCACTTGGAGTGTTAAATTTGACATGAAACTTATTTCATAATAGAAAAATAAAGGTAGTTACAACTAATCATGTAATATGGTTAGTGACAAGAGAGGTTTCATATGTAATTCAATTTTTCTTTTACTTGAACACCTCACTTGGGTCCATAAATTTGTGTCCCTTTGCTCAAAACTAACTCCCACCTCAATAGGAGAGAAGATAATTTTGTAGCAAAATATTGTCAACATGCTAATAAAATTCCTCCCAAATTTTGGGTATAGTATATTAGAGGTGCTAGTAAATTACCTTTTTGTGCTTGTCCAAATTAAAGTTTTTCTCCTTAATTCATTGAAATCTATTAGCCTATTTTCTATTTCTATTTAATTAACTCTATAACGTTCCATTAATTATTAATTTTCTTTTTGTTCTTCAACATTTGGTATTAAAGCTTTAAGTTAAGTTGGACTTTGAAATAACAACTTCTCTTTTTTTTGGAGGATTTTATTTTTAACAAGAGTTTAGGTAAATTTATTTTTCAATATAAACTAAATACAAAATGTGTAGATGATAAAAAAATGAGAATGTAATCATAAGAATTCTGAGTTGTAGAAGTGTAACTATAAAATCTCATTGTAAAAGTGATCTTTATGTAAAAAAAAATCATTTGGCATGATGGCAACAAACTAGGGAAAAGGTTGAAGGTGTGTGAGACTTTTAATTCAATTGTGTCTTGTAGACTTGACACTTCTAAATGTATATAGGAATAATACCACTAGTAGAATTTTGACAAACTTAGTGATAATTTATTAGATGGTCCCTTATGAGCATTTTTAAAGAGTTGAATTACAAAAGGATGATAAAGGGTAATTTTTTTTGAACATTTGAATGCTTTCAACATTGTTGCTAGTAAGCTTGCATTGGTAGATATTATTGTTATTGAATATGATCATTGCATTACTCTAGATCATGTGAACATGGTAAGTTTGATGAGATACTCTATCACATCAAGCAATTCAATGACTTCTAAGCCAAGTATGAAGAAATTGTTGGTATAGTGTTATGTGAAGAAATAAGAAAAAATATCAAGACTTGATTAAGAACATTTTGAATGTTAGAGGTTGGTCTAAAGAAAAAAAATATATATAAAAGGACATGAGAAGATCTAAGTTCAAGGGAAGAATAAAGTCTTAGATAAATTTAAGGTAAAATTTTGGGACTCTAGAAAGACTATGTCAAGAGAAATCATAAAACACAAAATTTGAATAAATATTGTGCAAATTATATTCTCATTTTTGTTCTTACAAACTTGTTAGTTTCCTTATTCTACAGTGGAAAGAACCTAAGAATTTCATGCATTCCAATAGTTGATATAACACTTGTTGACTTTACTCACAATAATTTTAATAACATTGTATCAATACTTGTGATGTTATAGTTGTTAGGGTTGTTGATGACTATCCATAATTGAATAAAAAATACTTTAAATCTAACAAATTATGTGATGGTGTAGCAGCACACCATGGCTTAATGCACAGGTATTGATCTACTTAATAGTTTTGCCTTCTTGGACATCTTGACAAAGAACACGCTATTGTGGCATCATATAAATGAGCATGTGGCCTTGCTTGCAATGACTAGTAGTCTTATTGCATAATATTTTTATTGTATATATGTAATTTTTTGATACCAAAGTTGATTATTGATTATTATTGCTCTGCCTTTGTTTTTGAGCCTACATTTAGGAGACTATTTGAACATTATGTTGATTGTTGTTTAGTATTCTATTAATTTAACTTGGGAATAGGGATGGATGACTAACTTATGGATTGGAATGCTATTGGTAAAGGATGTTTCTTTGATTGATAGTGCTTATTGCATCTTGAAAAGATATGATTTCAAGTTGATTGTAGTAGCGTTAGTTTTGTTTCTCAATTTTTAAAATTAAAGTTTTTATTCCTGCATAGTAAATATTTGTTTTTATTTTTTTAAATTATTTTTTTAATTAATTATTTTATTTTATTTTTTTTAGGGGTAAATGCTTTGACTTGGAGCTATGAACCAGTGAGGCCACAAATAGGGGACCTCATCCCCATGAGATTTGAACCTTGATGGAAAGGATAACAATGCAACAACTTAACCATCACAACATGCCACTATTGGCCATAGTAAATATTTGTTTTGGAAGTGAGAATTAAGGTTTTGATTTGGGATATCAATTAGCAGAATTCTAAATTTGAAAATTGGGAAGGTGTGGAATTATTAGAAATTCTGTTTGTTTATGTTTTTAACAACTTTCATATTAGAGAGAGCAAAAGCTAAGAGTCTAAGATGAAAATTTGATGATATGAGAATGAAAGGGGAGAACATTGCAAAATAAAGTAACTAAATCAAGCAAGTCATTAGTGTCATAAAAGTTGTTGGAGGAACCATATGTGATGAAGAAGTTGTGAGTAAAGTTCTAAGAACCTTGTCACCTATTTATGCTATTAGACTATAAACTATCCAATAATTTAGAGCTATTTGTGATAATGTGTTTACTCTTGATTCTTTGGTTGGAAGATTGATTGCTTTTGACTTGAGTAATTTTGATAACAGTTTACTTAAGGTTAAAAATGATTTCAACAACAACTAACATAAATCACTTTTACAAAATAAGAACTTGAAATCTTGATTTTTGAAAATAGAACGAAGTCATTGGTTTTGCTAGTGTGAGCCTTGCAATTGCTTATGATCCACAAATTACCTCTACATCAATTATTAGAAAGGAAAGATCTTAGGATTTTGATTCACATATTCCTTACTTCTCCACAATCACCTATGTTGGACACCAACACTAAATTGAAATAGGAATGCCCCTCTATGAACATGCGGGCTCTGCTACATCACCTCCACTCGCAACTTCTTGAGGCATTTTTTCAAACAATTGGTACATTATTTGTGATTCAAAATCCTCCATGGATGCTCTGTCCATGTTGGATAATTGTGGCTATCAGAGATGGTTTATGCTCTGCTCCAATCTTCCTTGACTTCCATAAATCTGAATAATGCCACAAAGTTTACCCCTTCTTCCAGCCATGGAATGTGTGTGTGCCAAGACCATCAGAAACATGGATTTGTTCCATTCTTGTTCAAATTCATATGCTTTAAAGAATTTTCAAAACCACTTATCACCATGCATTCATGGGATGATTATTATCACTTCAATTTAGGCTTCATTAGGAAATATTCCTTTGCCAAAATTTTCTAGACATACTTTATGTAGGCAAACAAAGGAAAAGAACAATGGCAACTCTTATAACTGGAATTATAATACAAGGTATAGTTGTCACTATTGTCAAGTGTATGGACATGTTCCTGAGAATTATCTTAGAAAACACTTCAAAAGTGACTACAAAATGTGGTTGAGTCAAACCACATGTTTTAGTTGTTTGAAGATTGGTCACATCAATCGATATTGTCCAACAAGGTCAAAGGCATCAAGTTGTGAGTTTAATAAAGGTAAAGGTAGGATAGATATTGAAAATATCAGAAATGAAATGAACAAGACATGAAAGAAAAATGAGGATTGAAACACATCAAGTGGAGATAGGATTACTTCACCCAATGGATCAGGTGATCACACCTCATCAATTAAGCAACCAAGAGGTATGCGGGACTGATATTCAGAAGTTATATCATACATCAGTTCCAAAGAATTCAGTTTTGAAAAGATTACATAAGCATGAATAAAGATGCAAGGTGTTATTAGGAATCAAAGAAAAATCTTTAAATTTTTCATGTTACTATCGAGCATGAATTTTTTTTTCTATCATTGCCAAGTGAAATGCTAGAGGATGCCGAGCTAATAGACTAGTTAGTTGTAGCCGAGTTTGTAATGGTTACCAAATGAATGGAAATGCTAGTAGATGCCGAGTGAGCCAAAAATTAGTTGATGTCGTGCTTACAGTTGTGTAAGCACTCAACATTAATTGTACTATTTCAAAGGGGTATTTGATTGATTTCTACTCATTTAACATCATTCAAAATCAAGAGAGAGAAAGGAGAGCTAGAGGCAATCAAGAAATTTCATCTGAAGCATGCAAGAGATTTGAATAGCTATTCAACATCATTTCATCAGATTTTGCAAGGTATTTATCATGTGTTGAGCTATGCTATTTCTAATTTTGTAAACCCTAGTTTTGTAAAATGGTATCTAGTTCTTCAAAGGAAAAAGGTGTAGAGGGAAAAGAGGTTTTGAATATTGAGTTGGTTAGCAATGAAGTAAAACAACCTATTTCCAAAGCCAATTCCAAGTGGTGAGTCATAATCCATTTTAAGATCTAGACAACCTATGTGAGAATGTTAGAAATAATGTAGATTTATCAGGATTTTCTCACATTGATTTTGAAAATCTTGGAAAAGTTGAAAAGAATCAAGTGGAGGAGGCAATCTATGCCATGATGGCTACTTTCAAGAAAGCTCCTCTAGAGATTTCCAACTCCATACTTAAAAGCTATATGAAAGAGTTGAGAAAAATGGTACTATTGTATGAACTTAGAAAAGAAAATTAGGGAAATGTCCCTTGCTCAAGTTATTCTTGAACTCAGTAAGGCACAAATAGCTAAAACCATAAAGAAATATGTTGTTAGATTGGTTCCTAAATATAGAGCATTCAACATATTACAGAATAACATAGAAGATGTTGTAAGGAAGACTACAAAGATGTGGAAAGTTACATATGGGCTAGCTATAGTAAATTAGGAGAACAAGAGCCTATTAAAGTTAAAGATGATGAAGAAGATGAAAATAATGAAGACATAGTTGAGGGAGGTACTTAAATGAATGTAGATGATTAGAAAACATATGAGAAATAGCAGCAACAAGAACAAAGTGTACAAGATACACATTTGCCAAATGTCAACCCTCAACAAATAACAAGTGTGAGTACTAAAACTATCATAGTAAAGGATTTTTATGATCTCACTACTCATAACATCAATCCCCTAACAAAGGAAGACTTGAAAAATATACTTGATCAATCTACACTATAGGCTAAATTGTGTGACAACCCTGTATTGTTGAGTGTAGATGAAATTAAAAAATTAGTGACTAACACTAAAAGCGAGGAGGTAAAAACACAAGAACCACCTAAAATTACCCCTCAAGTCACTAATTTACAATCTTCAGAGAAATTACCAAAAATTACACCAGAAGAGGTTGATACAATTGAAGAGGATAAAGTGGAAACTCAAGCCACTATTGAAACATAGAGTCAAACAGGTTAAATAGATTCATCTATACCTCCAACACAAGTTCAAGGTACAATTCAAGGTAATGTGGTAGAAAAGGACAAGCTTGAAGAGACTGAGTTGACACCCAAGTTGAAGGAGCTAGTAATAATTCAAGCACTGGTAACTTTACCAGAATCTGGCTCTCCTTCTAGTCACACTCTTTAGAGGTCAAGAACAAATGCAACACCTTTGCAATTCTTAGTGCCGAGTCCAAGTTCATCAAAGGTAGAAGAGTTAATAATATATGGAGATGTAAGCCTAGATGAAGCAATTATTTTTCCAAAATATGGTTATTCCACAATGACAATTGAGTAGTCGAGTATACTTTAGGAAGCCCTGGCTAGAAAGAAATATCAAGAACTACTTGGAAGGGAGCATAGGTAGAAGCAAGATTTGCTTGATATTAAAGACATCTTCTCAGATGCATTTAGTTTGCCTACTCCAGATGAAACAAAGCCACTTATGGAACAATTGACAAATATAGTGGAAAAGGTAAGTGATGTAGACCTTGATACTAATGCAAAATTATTATAATGGTCTAAAAAGAAATGTCAAAGTAAAGTGAATGATAAAATATCTAGTGATATAAAAATTACACAAGTTACATTAGCAACTAAGATAGAAAGTGTGAAGAAGGTACTTGAGAACATTTTTTCTCTGTACACCAAACTATGTAATCCTACACTCTTCACACAAGAGACAAGGAGTCACATTCTAAGCTTGGAAAGTAAAATAAATTCATTAGATGTGAAATTTCTCATGACTCTAGCTCAAAGTGAGAAGAATTTTAGGACTTTATTGCAAACCCAAAGTCAGTTAGCAACATTATCTGTAGATGAAACCAACATAAGGGCCAAACTGATAAGCATCCAAACTACATTGACTCCTCACATGGAGATTTTTCACAAGGAGTTATGCTATGTAGAAACTCTTGCAAAGAAAGACCCTCATCTTTCTACATTAGATGGCCTAGTTCACCTTGGTGCCAAGTCGACAATCCAAATTAAATCTTTGGAGGTAGCTTGTGACAATTGTGATGCCACTCTTAAGATTATTCTTGAGGTCCATAAATCTTTCTTGGAAAAACATACTATTAGTGTATAACCCATTGACATCAGTATCAAAAAGGGGGAGTAAGATAAGCTTAGGGGGAAGAAGAGCTAAGCTAAGGGAGAGTAAGAGCATGGGGGAGCAAGCATGAAGTAAAAGAGTATCTACTCAGCAAGAGTAAGATTATGAGTACAAAATAGATCAAACAACTTAGGGGGAGTTATTAGAGTTATCAGATTTTGAGGTATAAGTTGTTACAAAATTTTGAAATTTTGTGTAGAAGCCAAATTAGAGTTTATGTTATGCTCATAAGAATAAGGATATTAATGCATGACCAAGTGTTTTTGACACTCATGTCAAAGGGGGAGATTTTTGATCTCAGATTGATTTTGACTAGTGAGTGTCTATAAACTTAAGTCATTTGCTTAGTTCATGCCAAACAAGTAGTATATTCTGAGAAAAACATGTATAAGTTAGAGCATGATGAGTCAATAGTGAGTGCCAAGTCACTCAAGTGCTGAGTCACTCAAGTTTCGAGCAGACAATATATGTTGAGTGATTCAAGAGTTAAGCAAGTAATGCATGCTCAGTCATTTAGATGCCAAGTTTTAGTATTGAAGTTAGTATGTGCCGAGCATTAGGGACTTCAATTATTGAGTAATAGAGTTTTGTCATACTTGTTTCTATTGGCACAAACTACTATGTAAACCATTTTTGAGCCAACTTAAAGACTAAATTATGATATTTTTATGATAAGGAAAAATCTTAAGTTGGAATCTCTGTGAATTACATATATCCAATCAGGTAAAGGGAAGGTTTAAGCAACAAAATGGGTGAATCACATCCATTGATTCATACCTAAACCTAAGTCACCTAGGTCTTCTTAAGGAGGACAAGCCCTAAACTTTCTAGGGTATGTGAAAGGAGTGAAGAGAGAAGATTGCATGCACAAATAGAGTATTCATGGTGGGTAAGGAGTTGCAAATTGAAATTGCATTGCAGAATCAGTTAAAGGAGAACAAAGGAAGGAAATAGTGAACAATAGAGAGACATATGATTAAGAAGGATCAAGAATACATCAATTTAGAGGTGATCTATCATCAAGCAATAGAGTGCTAACCATAGGATCAATATTGAGACATTCTAATAAGTGAATCAGTTAAATCTCTTAACAGAGTAGTCTTAATAGGCTATATTGAAATTCTCTAACAAGGTGCTTACTTTATTGGGAGTTGAAGTCCTTTAACAAGGCACACTTTTAACATGGTGTTGAAATCCTTTAATAGGGTAAGACCTACCAATATTTGTAAGCTTTTAATAGGTCAGACCTTTCATAGGGTAGATCATGTCTTATGATCAAACATTGTAACCTTCATTGGATACACTTTATTACTATAGTAGTGAAGATTTGTGGGTGTCATCCTCGGCCCAATTTTACCTTCTCATTGGAGGGTTTTTGAGTAATCATATCTAGTGTCATATATATGTGAATGCTTACTTGTTTACATGATTTAGATGTGCATGCTTTACATGGTATTTTAGTTTACTTATTGAATATGTGAGATGGATGTGTGGTGAATATTTTATGGGTCAAAGTTTGAAGCATTGTTTCACCCCCCGCCCCCCCTCATAAGTTTACCTTTCCTATTGTAAATTTTGACAAATCTTTAGCAAGGTGACATTCTAAATAGAATGATCAAAGTCCTTTGACAAAGCCACTCCTAGCAAGGTGATTAAATCCTCTAACTAGGTTACATTTAACAATGTGTATTGTAACCTTTAATAGGCTTGGATCCTAGCAAAGCTCACTTCAAAAGAGTAAAGTATTTGGTGACATGTTGTTGGTGGTTTTTCCCAATTTGGGTTTCCATTTTAAATACTAGTGTCAAACTTGTGATTGAATGTTTTGTGGTGTTTTACATTTACATGTTTTACATTCAGCAAGTCTATTATCTTAGGACACTAGATTACTAGTAATTTTGTTTATCAATATACAATAGAGACTGAGTTACAATAGGATATGTAGAATAGTAAATGTTAAATGTTTGATTGTTCAAATGGTACTTATGAACCTTGAGTAATAGATTCACCCCCATAGTTATTCTAAACATTTCTAACACAACCTACTATATATTCTTTTGGATGCTTTTTGGAAGTTGGACCATGTATACCAAATTCCATTATACTCTTTCTTTTTCCCTGCCAATGGGTCAATGAGGTTACGTTTATAGGTCATCTTGTATGAGAAAAATTATCCATTACCTTTCCATTCAAATTTATTACCTCCAAATTTATCTATACCATTTTCAATCATATTGAGGTCACATTCTATTAACTAGGGAATGTAATGTAAGTTGGATAGCCTTTTTCATAGTTCAATGCTCTCATTATGATCATTGGGAGCATACAGAGAGCACATCCCAACCACTTCTCAAATTTTTCTATTACATGGAGAAGTTCCCCATCCTACAATCAGGTTACTCCATCTAGGTCCAATGAGTAGGGTAGTGCCTCCCTTACCCTTTTGGTGGGTAGTACTTAGGATTCTAGCATATTTTCGTGTGCATTTCAAATAAATCTCTAACCCAAAACCAATTGGCTTTTCTTCCTAAAGCAAGAGGATATCAATATTTCTATCCATTCTTAAGAACCTTTTAACAATGTATTTTTTGTTAGGTGATTCTAACTCCTTGACATTCCAAAAGGCACAATTAATTAGCACAAGGGTTGTGTTTTTGTCTCTTCCTCAAAAGGATCTTGGAAGCTCTTAAAACATTCAGGGATCTCAGTCTTATCCATCTTAGATGGCTTAACCACATATTTTATATTTGGAAGTCTACCCCTCTTTCTTTTGATAGGGGCCTCTCTACTAGCTTTTTTGCTTTTACCTTTGCTAGGAGATTGAAAGGAAAAATCCTATGGAAGGATTCCTTTATCCATCTTCTAGAAGTCAAAAGGAGGTTCCACCCCATCCTCCATATTTGTAGGGTCTTGCAGGTTGGGAACAAATATAGGGGTAGGAGGGGGAGCATCTTCCTCACCACTAACCTCAAGGCTACATGGTCTAGGCTGGAAACACCAACTAGATTGAGGAGGAGGAAGGGATGGTGGAGCAGGTATCACCGCCATTGAGAAATGATGGAGCTTGTCTTCTTTACTATCGGTAGTTTTAGTTCTTCCCTTTTCCTGAGTTGATGATTCACCACACTCATCCTCATTATTCTCAGAAAAAAACCAAGGTGACTCTAACATAGGCCCCAAGATTTTAGGGTGGTTCCCATTAGAATTATGGATATCCCTACCCTCGTCAGGAGAGCTTATCTCCATTTAAGAATTCATTAGGGCCCTAGAGAGATGGAGGAGGGTAGTAGAATCCTTTCTATGGGAGGAGGTTCTATTTCTCTCCTTTTTTTCTTAAGAATTTTCTCCAAATCCAATTGTTCTGCATTTTTATGAGAAAATAAGTCAAATCTCTTTTCTTGTTCCAATCTAAAGTTGATACCTTGAGGCTTTAGAAGAGTAGTAAACTCATCTACCTTGGACTACAAAGTAGGATAAAGCAAAGCCTTGGAGCCAAAATTGAAATTTAATGCATCCAATGATGCACAAATCTAGTTTGCATTTTCTAGCCTCAAGGATATAAGGGTGGGATTAGAGCCAACAGGTACTAGAGCCTTATTCTTAGAAAGTTTGGTAGTAGAAATTTTTTTATTTTTTTCTAAGGGTTTAGGAAAAGGAGGGACATTTTTCTTAAGAAACTGGAAATCTCATTTACTATGTCCTTCCTTTCTACATAGGTAATAGGCATTCATACCCCCTAGGAATGTGAAAGGACAATAAATTGGGTGGTCTTCAAAATTAAACCAAAGACTATCCAGAACACCCAAACTGGGGGTGATAGAAATGAGAACTCATGTGTCTATAGTGCCTACCTCATTTTTCTTTTAGTTGTGTCACCAAACACTTTTAGGATAGTTTCACATTTTGTCATTTGATGTAGTGGTACTTGGTTACTAGATAAGTAGATAGTATTTTCATATTTTTCTTATACATATGATTAGATACTTCATGTTAGGGATATTCTATGTGATTATGATTCACGATTATTCTTGTGATAATATTTAAATATTTTCTTTAATTATTTCACTTAGATCTTTAATGATGCTTAAATATTATTATGGATACTTACCCATACTTGCATGTGTATGTGTGTGTGTTTGTGTTGCATTTTTGTATGTTGTGATTGATGTGGTTGATGGATGAAGTCATACTCACCCACTAGTTGAGATCTACAGAATGTACCACTCCCCACCATTGCATGTTAGTTTAGACCTATATATGCATATGTACATGTTTTTCTTTTATGCAGGTTGTAGGTATCGAGCATCAACTTCCTTGAATTGCCAAAGTAAGCATGCCCTATCGCAATATTATAATGGTAAAAGAGGGGAGATAGCTTTTAAGTCAAAATCCCAACCATGAACCATTTTGTCTTGTGGAGAAGGAAAAGTATCTGAGTTCTCTCTACCTTCCAAATTCATCAAAGTGACATGAGTTCGATGACCTAATCCCTGGGTTTGACCTTCTATATTTTCCTAATTATAGATTTCTTTTGACTTTGTGGTTTACCTTGTGATGTTTAGTGTGGTTAGTCAGTCAGAGTTATTAAATTAATAATTAAATGGAAAACCTTAGTAAGGATCCATTATTGCATTTTAATTAAATTAAATAATAGCATTGAATATTTTCTTTAAATAACAAAATAAAATTAATGAGTGTTAAAAGTCTAACATGCAATTTTATTAAAACTATGTTGGAAGAAAAGTTAAATTTTAGCATGTTATTATTATTTAGTAGAAGTGTTTTTTTATTGCGAATTAATATTATCATAATGTAAATAATATCTTTTTTTTAAAAGCACACTGTGTATATTAAGTCTAATAAGAATAAATATTAAATTATAATGGTACATAAATTTTATTTTAAATAAAAATAGGATATATTAAAAAAATTACAAGTTCTTAATTATTGTGTAAGTAAAGTGGAATTTAGTTTTAGATAGGAGTGGAAGTTTCCTTGTTTGGTGGGAGTTTTTTTTGGAAACAAAAACATGTCTGTGAGTTAGAAATCTATAAAGGGGCTTCAAAGTTCATTTTGAGAAGGAGGTTTTTGGAGGCAATTTTTCATGAGCTCAAGGATTCTAATTGTTTCGAATTGAGCATTAGTTTTGGGTATGGTCATTTTGTTTAATTGTTTTATTTTTACAAAAAAAAATATTTGATTTCATCTTCTTTCTTTTCTATCTTTCTCATATTTTGGGAAAAACTTTGGATGCCTAATTGTACAAAGGTGTTATTTTTTTTGTATAGGAATCAAGTAGGCCTATAGTCATCAGATCTCTATTTTAAAAACAAAAATAGTTAGAGTGTTTTTTCAAGTATTAAAAAACAAATTATGTTTTTGATAACAATTTTTTAATAATTAAAAAAAAAAAAATTATTGGGAAGGGGGTTTTACCCCCCCCCCCCCCCCCTCTCTCGGTCGGTGACCTTGGCATTGCACAACTACTTCAAGTAGACTGTGGATTGCCTAAGGTAGGTCATGGTTGCCTAAGTAGAACATAGGTTTCTTAAGGCAGACCACACCTACTCAGAAGCAAGCCATGACCACCCTAAAAGGGGCTTAATTTATTAAGTTTGTTTTTCTTTTAGAAAAATTATTATTGATGTAATTTGTTATATATATTGTTTTTAAAATATCAATATAATATAATATGTAATTTATATATATTTTTAATTTAGTAATAATTTAGTTAAATTTCACTTATAGATTTATCAAGTTAACTAAATTTTTATTTTATTTATAATTAGTAAATTTAAATTTCAATCGAAGTTAACTAGGTTGATGTAGTTTGTTTGAGTGTTTTTTTTTTTTAAATTATCAAATTATGGAGTGGATAAGATGATGGTTTTAAACAAATTCGTTATTAAATTTTTGATTCAAATTATTTTTGGAGGAATAAGTAAAGTATTTAATTACATAAAATTATTATTATTATTGCACTTTAATAAATACATAGTTTTTTAAGAAAACATAAATGCTCTGAAACTGGAAACTTATAGTCAACTATAAAATGAAACTTGGAACTTTTTGTAAATCAAAAATTAGGGAATTTTCTTTATCTGATTTAATAAACTTCATTTTTTTTTCCATCTTGTGATGTCCTATTTTAATCTTATGGTTTCTACTTGGGAGATCAAGTAGTTCAACCAAATAGGATTGTTATCAAAGGTTAGGAAGAGTGTGTGTGTGTGTGTGTGTGTGTGTGTTTGTGATGTTGTCCAGGCATGATTGTTTTATCATTTTCAACCAATGTGCTTTTGTCTCATGCATTTCAATGGTGAAAATTAGTCTCTTTCTAGGTATCATAATTCTATGATGTCATCTTTTAAGGTTTGACACATGGTCCATTTGTGTTTCAATTTCTTATTGGTGAGATTATAATGGTTCTATGGGACACTTTTTATTATGAGTCTAGGGTAGGTTATCTGGGTGCATATTGGGCAGTGGCTTGCAATGGGGGTTGGAGCCTTAAAGACGTTGCCTGAGTAACCCATTGTAGGTGGTCTTAATAAGTGATAACATTAAAATTAATGGGGCTAAAATGAATTAACAAGATGTTGGTGTGTTCCTCAACCATACCTTGAGTACTAGTATAGACTGGGAAAGGAGTAGAGAGGGTTCTTAGTTGTGACCTTTCTTCATTAGTATACCTTTTCCACATGAAAGGATACTAATGCCACATAGAGTCACTAGGGGGCTATAGTCTTTAGAGGCTACCAGGGTAACCTTAGAGTTGACTCATGTGATGATATTTTCCCATTTTTATACTCAGTTTCATACATGTCTTGGTTGCTTCTAAGATTATTATTTACCTTGTGTTTAGTATCTTGTACTTAGATTCTCTTTTGTGACCCTAGGTTGTTACCTGCTTGGGACTTGAGATTATCTCCTCAACATGGTGGTAGTGGGGCCACCTAGGTTCCATGAAGTTGGGTGGTAGTGCTTCTTTTCCATTTAAGATTTGACAACTAAGCACCATTGTTAGATGTGCTTAATGCATATTTTTCATCTCTTCTTCTAGTTGATCTATACTTGGAAGTGACACTTCAGTAGATAATGTAACTCTTTTGATGTTTAAATCTTTTAGCATATCATACTGTGTGACATGTGTAGTGGATGAGAATTTTCATGTTGTGCTTATTTGTATTCTTTAATAATTGTGGCACTTTACTATTTTGCATTGTGGACTTGTTAAACTTTTAAACCTTAATGAAAACCTTATATGTGATTCATCATTATTGAACCCTAGAAAAATGTGACTATTTATGCTTTTCTTATGTATGTTTATTTTCTTCCATAGTTTTTAGCTTATAATGTTTTAATCTTTAAAAAAATTATTTAGAAAACTTAGCATCTTTTATGTTAATTTCTCTAGGGTTTCCTAGTGGGGCATTACAAGATTTGTATTAGGAATTAGGGTTTTTGAGCTATCATATCTAATGACTTTACCAATAAGTTCTAGGGCTTAGGGAAGGAGATTCCATGAGAAATGAGGGAGATTTCCAACTCTCATCCATCAGGGCGTAGAGAGAGCAAGAACCTCATTATGAGACATTGAGGTCAACTAAGGCAAGGCACATAATTTATAGGAGCCAACACACCAAAATTGACAGCAAACGAATTCCTTTTAGGCTAGAGGATCACAAAAAAAGATAATAACTAGACCCTTCTAAATCATTCTACAATAATAAATTCAAAAACCTAACTTATTTTCCAGAGAATTATGAAACCAATTAATTAGAAAAACTCTAGAAGGAAATTTGGCAATGTCTAAGGCAACAAGGAAAATAACATAATCCTTCAATCTATTCTTTTCTTTCTCAATAATCCAACTCATTTGTTCATTAGGTTTGATGATTAATCCAAGTGCCTTACCTAAATCTCCTAGATTTGATTCATTGACTACTTTCCCTTCTCTCCTAATAAACTTAGTGCCTTCAATGATGATGAATGGGGTTCCCATGACTGCATCTTTGAAAGATTTAGGTTTCTATAAAGACTTATCCTTCTCCTTGGGGTTGGTTGGGATAGTGCACTCCTTCAATACAATGGGATTCTCACCCTTAGACAATGAGGAACTTCCACCTATTGTAGATTCTATTGGGGTTGAATCACTTTGAGCGAGGCTAGGGAAAATGGTTAAGCCATAGACTCCAACCACATCTAGTTGCACATCTAATTGGGGTAGAAGAGAAATTCCTTCCCCAAAGAAATTGGGGTCCATAAAAGAAAATCCAAACCAATCTCAAAGTTTGGTTTTTAGGTATACTTGTTGATCCTTCATACTTAACAAGCATTCATTCCCCCTAGGTCTAAATCTTTCTAAACATGAAAGTTACACTATTATTAATAACTTTAAAATCACTTATATATATATAGTTAATTTACTGTTCATTATAATATTATCTTAATGAAAACATATTTTAAAAATAGATTATCGGTTGATTTTTGTGTATTGAAAATTAAATTTAGTATAATCTTTATTTCAATTTTATCATATATCTTGGTAAAGAAATTATTTTTCTTTCAAAGAAACATATTTTTTCTATAATAGACGATATAATTAAATTAAATTAAACATACATAAATACATTATTTTAATTTTATATATTCAAAAAATATATTTATTTCAATTTTCAATTTTAAGTTGGATAGCTAATGAATCTTTCTTTAAAATAAGATCTAATCTAATTTATTAGGGTTAGGGATCAATTACACTTATGGCTAAAATTAGAGTTTGAGTCGAATTAGGTCAACCCTAACACTAATTTTTTGAACCCTAATCCTAAATGAAATTTTTTAATTTTAACTCTGAACATAAAACTTGACCTTAATATAAATCAGAACCTAAACATGATGCATACCCATATCCCAACACTAAACCAAACCATAACCCTAAATTTCAAATGTTGAGCCCTCATCCTAGCCACAAATGGTAAACCCCCACCCCAAATGCTAATTAAACTAAACCATTATCCTAAATGACAAACCCTAATCCTAAATGCTAAAACCTTGGTGTTCATGAGAGAGGAGGTCCTTATTATAACTCTAAATGTAAAAGTTAACCCTAATATAAGTCTTATTCCTTATCATGACACATGCCCATACCCTAACACAAAACCTAATTATGACCCTAAATGCCAAATGTTAAATCCTCATCCTATCCCCAAATTCTAAATCCTCATCCCAAATTCCAATCCTTAAATCCTAAATCTTAAACTAAACCATAATGCTAAATGGTTAACTATAATCTTGAATGCTATACCCTAAAAGCTAAAACCTAACCTTGACCCTAATCCTAAATATTGAATATAGATGGGCCAAATGATAAACCATGATCCTAGTTGAAACCATAATCCAAATATAGTAAGCCTTAATAGAAAATCATAAATGATAGTCATAAATGCTAAACCCTAATCCTAATCCTAAAATTTAATGTAAAAACCTAATTTTAAACATATGTGTAGTGAATATTTAGTTTACATACATATGCCTACATATACATTAATCTAAATTGAATTTTTAACTTTAACCAAATAGAGTTATAATATTAAATCAAATTTAACTCCAATCCTAATATTTAATAATTTAATGACTAACCCTAAGTCCAATAAAAATATTAAACTTAATTTAACCCTCAATTGAAAATAATTACACTAAACCAATTTACCATTTATCAAAAACCCAATAAAATATTATTCCTAGTAGTACACATTACTCAACCCCATTCCTAAATTTAATTGAACACTACATACCAAGTTAAACTCAATCCTAAGGGACATGTGTGAGAAAGAAAGAGATGGAGAAAGGGGGATAGAAAGAGATTAAGAGATAAAAAGAGATGTTGAGAATAGGAAAAGGGGAGAGTTTATGAGATTAATTAGGCATAGAGGTGTGTGTGTGTGTGTGTGTGTGTGTGAGAGAGAGAGAGAGAGAGAGAGAGAGAGAGAGAGAGAGAGAGAGAGAGAGAGAGAGAGAGAGAGAGAGAGAGAGAGAGAGAGAGAGAGAGAGAGAGAGAGAGAGAGAGAGAGAGTTTAATTAGGGGAATGATATAGTGAGAGGAGGAAGATGTGAGACAAGGAAGGGAAAAAAAAAGGTAGAAAAAGGGAAAGGAGAGAGATGAGGCAAAGAGAGAAGGAAGAGAAGGAGAGAGAAGAGGTAGAGTGGAAAAGGAAGAGTTTAAGATATGAGATAAAGATCAAGAAGGAGGATAATTAAGGCTTAAGAGAGAGGGGGGGAGGGGAGGGGATATTAGAAGACTGTAATTAGGGGGAGATAGATGTGAGAGTGAAATCATAGAAATAGGGTGAGAGACATGAGGTAAAGAGAGGTGGCAAATAAAAAGAGAGAGCAGGGAGGGGAGAGAGTATAAGAGGATAATTAATGGAAGAAATATGTGAGAGTAAGAGTAAGATAAGGTTGAGAGGGTGAGAGATACAAGGTAGAGATAGGTGGTAATTAGGAAAAAGGTATGCAAGGAGGGGGGAGGGGAGAGAGGGATAAGTGGGAGGAGGGGTATGAGGCAGACATACACAATTAGGGTAAGATGAACAAGATAGATCACAAGAAAGATAGGTACAAGGAACTATTAGAATGTTTAGAATAGTAAAGAGGGGGGTGAATTGATTATCCTTGGGTCTAGATCTACCAATTCAACTTTTACTAACTTCAAAAAAGTTATACAAACTCATTAAACCACTCATTCTACATAGAAACTTGTCAACAACTTAACATATTCATTCACCACTTAGCTCTTTGTTCCAATTGTAGTTTCCATCAATGCCCCTCTTTAGTATTGATGGAAACACCTTTAGTTACCATGCAAATGAAAAAGACATTATCATGAATTATCATTATCAACTCCTTATGTGATTTGATATAGATCTTCATCAATATCCTTAGTTTCACTCTAATTCTCATCCATGCACTCACTTACACTTCTTCCTCTATGATATACATTGCAGATTCAATTTTGACACCAACTATAATGTCAATTGCATTGGCTCTCTCTTCCATATATCTTCCTCATAGATTTTATATTCCTATTACATCTTAGTACATATTCTCCCTTTCTATATGTAGCATATATGGTAACTTGAATAGAATCTCCCTCTTTAACAACAATTCCAAAGACACCATCCATCAACTTTGTTTTCATCATACATATCATCTTCTTATCACTATGTGACTAATTACTTATCTGACTAAAATATCCCTTCTTCTATCATCTTAATCTTGACTACTTACAGTCTCATCTAGTCATGCTTCTATCCATCTTTCCACAATCTTTAGGCAACTCCTAAAGTGTAACTTCCTACATCAATGTGTAAGATATTTTGATCATAACTTTTGATGTAATGTTGCATCTCTTCTCAATTTTCTTCAAATAGGGGAATGACCTCTAGTTTTCCTCTAAGACACTCATAAGCATCCTTAGGTAATTCCTTAGTAAATATATTAGCTATCTGCTCCTTTGTGTTCACATACTCTAGTCTCACTTCTTTGTCTTGTACCAACTCTCTCAAGTAATGATACTTGGTACCAATGTGTTTGGTCTTTGGGTGCATCATAGGATTCTTGGATATGTTTATAGAACTTGTATTATCACATTATATCACAACAAGTTCATTAATCTCTTCAGTCATGTCTTTCAACAATTATTTGATCCCTCACAATATTTGAACAATTAACTATTGCAAAAAAATACTCAGCCTCTATTATGGATTGAGAAATACAATTCTACATCTTGCTTTTCTATGAAATCAATCTCCTTCCTAGAAAGAAAATGCCTCCACTTTTACTCGTTATGTCATCAATGTTTCCTTTCCAATCAACAACTATATAAACCTTAAGCTCAAACTTATCACTTTTATTGTACCATGATCCGTCGTTCCTTTCAAACATCTAAATATTCTTTTCGCAAACATCATGTGATTTTCTCTAGGATTAGCAAACAATCTAGCAACAATACCAATTGCTAATGCAATGTCAAGTCCTCTATGTACACCATATTTCAATTTTCCAATCATTGACTTGTATAATATTTGATTCACCTCAATTGAATCATCATTATTTGAAATTTTGTGACCAATAACCATAGGTGTTCCAACTTGTCTTCAGTCTTGTTGAGTGGTCATTTTGTGTGATGCTTAACTATAGAAATCCTTTTGGATCTCTCTCTTGAATAGTTGATCAGTGACCAACTCCAAGGTTCCAGATGGTTTTTTTTCAACCTACTAGGTAACTCAATTGAAGATAAATGTGTATGTTCACAAGGAGGCCTTTGGTGGTACCAACCAATCTATACACCTATTGTTGAAATGTAACCATGAAAGAGGTATATTTTTATATTTTATGTTTTATGATGAATGAAATTTATCAATGTAACTATATGAATTCATATTTTAACCAAGTGTTTGAAAAGAAAATAACAAAGATAGAGTAACAAGAGATTTTAAGAAAATTACTAAAAGAGAAATTCCTAAGAGACATATGCCAAAGTAATAACACGTCTGTGAATTAAATTATCAAAAGGATCTGGTAAGAAACCAATGAAATTAGGAGCAATGCTTCTTGAACTCCACTGGTGCAATTGTCAATGGGGAAATTCAATAATAACTAAAAGATGTTTCATTTTTCATCAAATTGTGAGGGCATAGAAAGTATGCTCACATGAGACAAAATGCTATGCAAGAACAAAGATGATCCTTTCTCCAATTTTTCACAACAATATAATTTGTTAACACAAGGTAAACACCAAAACTAAAAGATCACACAATCATAAGAACACAATAAAACCACTGGCTCCATTATTATTCATGAATATGCATTCACAAAAATAACACACTCTAGCAAGAATAAAACTCAGAATGAGAGCACCAATAGCATATATTATTGCATCAAAATAACATCCTATAGTACAAATTAAATCCATGTATTTAAATAAAATCCTCTCCTCCTTTCGTGTTAGGAGTGAGCTATCTTTTAATGCAAATTCATGCTAAAAAACTAATAAAATAAAACTAATTTCATACAAATTGACTATCTAAATAATGCTAAGTAGGTCCCCACCCTTGTTTATATTAATTAATAGGAGCCTTTAGATGACTTAAAGTAATAAAAGAAGAAGGAGATAAGAAGATAGAATCCATGAGGTGATCTCGGAGTTACTGAGAGCTCTAAAAATGGAAGCTCGACCTTCTCTAGGTGTCTCGAGAGTTGAACTATCATCAAAATATATTTCCAATGCATGGAATGCTCTAAAATAGCAACTAGAAGTTGACTATTGGTGCACTGTTGCTTCTTCAAAACTATCAGTGCACCTTGGAGAGAAACACCTTCAAAAAGCACACCTGCGAACCTTGGTGACAAGACACATAAATCCAAAAATTCTTCTAAGTGTCAATTTTCCAAAGTGAAAAATTTTCTAACTCCACAATAAGTTAGAGTAAGAATTTTTCTATTTCCCCAATTTTCCATGGTGAGAATTTTTCTAACTCTACAATTTTTCAAAGTGAAAATTTTTCCAACTCCACAATTTTCCAAGGTAAGAATTTTTCAAACTCCACAATTTGAACCAAGGTGATAATTTTTCTAACTCCACAAGTTATTGCATTTGAAACATGTAGGATCACCCCTATTTGTAAGTATTCAATTAGATATATTATAAGACTTGCATTTATATTTGTGTCCATATTGTGAACAAGTAAAATAATAACCTATAAATCATGTAGTAGAAGTAATTACCCTTAATCATAACATACCATGCATCATTAGTTGTCTCTAGCCAACTTATATATCATTAGGTGTCTAGAGATTAAAATAGTATCATTGCTCCATAAATGTGAAGACAAGGAATAAGGACTATTATGTTTCTCATAAAGTATAATTTCACATCAAATTGCACCAAAATGATTAAAAATGAATTTCCAAAAGGATTAGCTAAAAATATCACATAGTGAGGAGAAACATAATAGGAATTTAAATGTTCAAAGTCATCAAGACAAATTTGTCTTTCATTGTTACCTAGCATTTCAATCATACCATGATATATGAATTACTGAATTTTATACTTCAGATCAAAACATTTCTTACTATTATGGCCAACAATTTAATAATATGTAGAAATTAAAGGATTTTCTTGTTTGTGTTTTCTATTTGTTCCTTATCTCTTTAAACTAAGAGTAATTAAGTTGTCTTGGAAAAGTTCAAAAAAACAATATCTTATTGCAATGAGAAATTAGGAAGAAATCATAGATTAATTGGACAAATGGGGAGGTTGAAAACCTAGAGATTCTTTGGGAAAGTTAGATATAGATTTTTCATGGTTCTATACCATGACCATCATCAAGGTTTAAAATATCACAAAGATAAGGGTCACCCTTAGGTGGAACTGGATTAATCAATATCAATACATGTGTAAGTAAGGTATTTAAGCCTTGACTTCAAGTTTTTTTTACTATGTGTTGCCTTGGTATGTACTTGAGCCAAATTTTAAAAATTTAAGCCAACACAAGTGAATGAACATCCACCTCAAGGTTTCAAATGGTTAGCTATTTACCCCCAAAAAATAAAATTCTCATGATTCCAACTACTCTGGGTCATTTTCAACTCCATGTTGCACTTCAAATTATTCAAATTAGAATTATCAGTCAAAAGTTATGTTACTTTGAAGTTGGAATTTTAATTTAAAATTATTAAAAATATAAAAATTCAAATCACACACTTATCTCTAATCCATCTTATAGTAGAATCTCTTATCCATAGAGCAAAAATCATATAATATGGATGAGAGATAAGTGTGTGGTTTCCCTCAATCATAACATGCCATGCATCATCAGGTGTTTCTAGCCAACTTGTATATCAACAATAAAAACAAAGATTGTATATATAAGACAATTAGGGGGAGGAGACAAAAATTCAATATTTTGGCCCCTATTTTAGGTTGTTAGAGTAAAGTATTTAATTTAATTATATTAATTAAATAATCTATACTCCCTTCTTAAGATTCATTTTATACACATGAATTTCCATTTAATAATTAATTATTAATTAGTAAATTTCATTTACCTCTTAGGGTTTCCATTTTAGGTTTTACAATCTCCTTCTATAAGGATTGAGCTCTTGTATTTTTTACTCATTCTTTTTGGTTGATAATATAATCTTGCATGTTGTCAGAACCAAAATATTATCTTTTTTAACCTACTTCTTTGTGATAGGTTCTTACATGTAAGTGTTCTTTAGGGTTCTATGAAGTTGTATTGCCAAATTATACATAGGTTAAAAGGGATTCTTGATGAAGGATGATACACTTCAAGCCTCTAAGAAAGGCTATTTTTCATAATAGACATGTGCCTTCAAGACAGGAAGAAGTTATAAATAAGGGTGTAAATGGCCTTAAAAGATAAGATCCTTGTGTAAAACAAACAACTCTATGAAATAAAGTAAATTGTGCTATGAAAAAATACCACTTAACCAATAGAAAGTAGATCCTTAGAAATGAAAAAAAGATGGTGAAGGTAAGAAAAAAGATAACATGTTATATACCCTAAGTGATAGATATTTTAAATAGATATATGCTTTTTAAGAAAGGAAAAGGTTGCAGATCTCTTAAAAGATAATAGTCTATGTGTAAAACAGCAAGACCACACAAGGAAGGATATAATGTTATAAAATAGAAATGTCAATAAGGAGATAATGGATATTTTTGAAATAAAAAAAATTGAACCATCCCCCCAAGCATGAAGACAAGGAAAATGAGGAAGGAGAATCAAGTATACATTCCTTCTCTATCTCTAGGTAAGGTAATAATTATAAGTTGAAAACACATTATGCATCTCAAGTGAAAGGATATTTATAATAGACATTAATTTCATGAAAATAAAATATTGTAAACAAGGACATAGACCTCTTGAAAAAGATAAATATCCTCATGTAGAAATAAACAATCTCATGAGAGAAAGGATATCTATTTATAAATGAAAACTCAACAAGGGGAGGAAATGAGCCCATAGTAAAAGAAAGAGATTAAAATACTACCATTACTCTAGAAATGTTGAGACAAGGAACAAGGACTATTATGTTTCTCATAAAGTATAATTTCACATCAAATTGCACCAACATGATTATAAATGAGTTCCTAAAAGGATTAGCTAAAAATATCACATAGTGAGGAGTAACATATAGGAATTTAAACATTATCTAGAATTATTAACAAAAAGGTGCCATTCATTATTACCTGGCATATCAATAATACCATGATATATGAATTACTAAATTTTATTCTTCAAATCTAAAAATTCATTATTATTATGGCCACAATTTTATACTATGTAGAAATAAAAGGATTTTCTTGCTTATTTTTTCTATTTGTTCTTTTTTTCTTCAAATGAAGAGTAATTAAGTTGTCTTGGAAAAGAAAAGAAAAAATATTATCTTATTGTAATGAGTAATTAGGAGAAGAAATTGTAGATTAGTTGGAAAAATGGTGAGGTTGAAAACCTAGAGCTTCTTTGGAAAAGTGCAAAATAAATTTTTCTTGGTTCTATACCATGACCATCATCAAGGTTTGAAATATTAAAAAGATAAGGGTCACCCTCAGGTAGAATTGGATTGAAATTTAAAGACATTATGCAATCAATATCAATACATGTGTTAAAGTAAGGTATTTGAGTCTCCAATTCAAGGTTTTTGTTTACTATGTGTTGCCCTAGTATTTAAGTTGTCCAAATTTAAAAAATTTAAGTCAAAATGATTGAATGAACATCTAACTTCAATACTTAAAATGATTAGGGTTTTATCCAATTTTTACCAATCTTATGATTCCAATACTTTGACTCATCATCAGCTTCACGTTGCACTTTAAAATTTTCAAATCAAAATTATTAGTCAAAAGTTATGATATTTTGAGGTTATTGTTACAATTTTAAATTACTCAAAATTCAAAATTCAAAATAAAATACTAACTTTAAAAAGGTTAAAATCTTAAATAAAAGGTTAAGTTCTTAACTAAAAATAGGTTAATGATTAAGGGTCAAGTTTTCCTCATCTCTATCAATATTCCTTCTCTCACCCTAATCAATGCATTTTCTCTCTCTAAAGCGATAACTTTTGGAAAAGTAAAGGTTAAGAGCTAGAGTTGAGATTTGAACTTTGGCCAAAAATTTATACCTTAATTTTGACCTATACTTTTCAAGAATCCTAACTCAAACTCTTTTTTAATGGAGATTTCAGACCCGCAAGACCTAACTCAAACTTTCAAATAACTAATGAACTGATAAAGTTGAAAGATATGATTCAAATCTTACTTTTGACAAAGGTTTTGGAAACCATTAAAAAAAGAGAATGTGTAGTGAATATATTGATGGGTTTTGAAAAGCTTAAAATATTCATGTGTCGTGCATGAAAGCAATGGAATCATAAACAATGTGTTTGATGAGAGGAGATGGTTGCTAGCTCCAAGTAGTGAAATAGTTGAGAAATATCCACAATTGATACAAATTCATTGAAAGCTTAGGAACCAAATACAATCAATTTGTTTTACATTGCAATTGACATAGAATTAATGAGAGAACTTGATCATTCCTGACATAAAAAATGCAATGAGGTCGGGTTTGCAGTTTTGACTAAGAACATTCCTGAGTGGCTTCTTATTTACTATAGCCTTGTTTGAGCAAACGATTAAATATCACACATTAAGACTTCATTCTCGGTTTAAAGTGTTAAATAGTTAAAATTGACTTATTTTAAAAAGCTTAATTTTTCATTGTATATGTGATGTTTAAGGGTAGCCCTATTTGAACCACATCAACATCATGATTAGAGTGCTCAAGAAAAGAAATTATTATAGACACTCACAAATGGTGAATGCACTGTCAAGGCACAAGAGGTGCCATATTTTAAAATTTCTCAAAGTAATCTGGTCTCATGGCATGTTGCATGCCATGATACAAAGATATATAGCTAGTATGGAAGTTTTGGAGTAGGCATGGAAACTTTTTGAAGCATGTGAAACAAAGTCTCCACCAGATACAAGGCCCTGACAATTATTTGTGCCTTTGTGAATGATGATCTTAGAAGATACCAATGATTGTTGGATATGCCATTGAAGGCAATGGCTATCTAGCCACCAAATTCATCGTGGCTAGTCACCACAACCACCATTGCTCAACCCAACATTTTTATTAAACTTTTTGTTTTAGATAGTAGGTTTTATAATTTTTTTTAATAAATTAAATTTTGATATGGTATTAAATTGTTCTAGTTATATGCTACTTTTTCCTTAAAACTGATAGCTATTTTGTAATCTTTGATAATAAATAAATAAATGTTTTCTCATGATCAATAATTTTTATTTGAATATAAAGTGATTCTAATAAATTTTAATTTAAAGTTTTTATATTTAAAAAAATGTTTATGATTTTTTAAGACATTAACAATTAACAATCATGTTCAATGTTCCATGCACAACAATAATAAATAAATTGTAATATTAAATAATAATCTATAAATTTTTTAATTAAAATAAAAATTATAAAAATTATCTTAAAAATATAAATTTAAAATATATATTAAAATTATTAAACATTCATATTCTATTATTTTAGTTATTTTTAAATATCATAAATATTCTATAATAATATATACTTAAATTACTTATAATATTTTTTACAACCAATTTTTCATAATTGACATAGCACCAAAGATAGCTTTAGTCTTGACTTCAAATCCAAAATCCATATTTATTATTATTTTAAATTAAAAATTTCATTTTTTCTATTTCAATTATGTAAAATTAAGAAAAAATGAAATTACTTAATTAGTGAATGTAAAATGAAATAGATATTTAAATTATAGAAAACTAATAAATAAATAAATGATGTGAATCTATTTTTTAGAAAATATAGTTAGAATATGTTTGATGACAAGAATGTGTCACCTCAATTAATATATTAGTTATTTTTATATGGTAAGATTCACTACACTCAACCATGCCTTTTCACATGACAAAACAAAATTTAAATTCATAAGACTTTATAACATATAATCTAAATTTTTATATAATTATTTTAAATTAAGTAAATGAATTTATTTACGTAATAAACAAAAATAAATCTTTAACAATTCAATTAAAAATTATAATACTATATAGGTGAAACCTAAATGGCAATATTCGATAACCTATAAATCAAAAATGAAATAATCTTAACATAACAAAAATAAAAAAATGGCTAAGTTTTTGCAATTTTTTATTTACTAATTAAATAAGTTATTTTTTCCAATAGTTTATAATTAAAATAGTTAATTTTTATTGTTTAATTAAATAAATTATTTTTTGATCATTTTAATTAAGATAATATTGATTGAAAAAATTAATCATTATATTTACATCAAACAAATAAAAATATTTGATGACCACATGGTTTGGATCAGCACTCAAAAGCTATATGTCCATACTTCTGATAGTTATAACAATATCCTTCAAATTTTTGAGTGTTCATGGTCTTATTTTTGCATTCATGTGCTTGATGACCTTGTTTGTTGCACTTATGACAGTGACCCATGCTCTTTTGCTTAACATTCTGATTTATAGTCTTGCTCCTACATACATTTGCAGTGTGTCCTTTCTTACCACAATTATGACAAGTAGGTTTGGAATTCTTACCTTTGTTACTCCTTTCTTCAATACTTTTGGATGACTTTACTTCTTCAGTACTTGTGTATCCTAGTCTAGATGTATCATTGCTGGATCTAGGGGTTCTCAATAATTGCTCAAAGTGTTTGGTGGCTTCACTAGGTTTATTAAAACTTTCAGCAAATTCCTTTTCCCTTTTTAGGTCATTATTCAATTACTCATTTTGCAACTTCAATGTTGTTATCTCAATGTCCTTGACATTCAATTCATAGTTGGCATTCATCATTTGACCAAAAGTATCCAATTTCATGTTAGCAATCCTAGTTAGCTCTGATGTTTTCTCTTCTAGTCTACTAGTCAAAACACTTTTGTCATCTTCATCATGGCTTTGTCTTCTAGACCCTTCTTTTTCTATTCAGTTACCTCACATAGTAGTATGGCTTGTGATTCTTGCTCTAACTTGAGATTTTTGATTTCTTTAGCTTGGACTCTATTCTTTTCCATTAGATATGCAATTGTTGCATCAAATTCATTGGAGTCTCCATTAACAAATAGCTTAGTAGTGTCTATCTCTCTATATTATGTTTCATTCTCCTCGATAGAAATTTCCTTCCTTCTCTTTAAAAATTTCTTTAAGTCTTCTCTTGCTTCATTTAGTTGATGTAGAATGAGTTGTTTTTCAATTCCCAGATTCTCAATGATCTTTCGCAACTTGTAGACTTCCATTTCCAAGATCTTCCCTCAAAGCTACAAAGCTTCACTTTTAGAGAACAAGGCTCTGATACCAATTGTTGGAATTTACAATAGGAAATGTAAATTTCTAGGGGGGGGGGGGGGGGGGGGGTTGAATTAGTGCTTCAAAGTTTGACCCATAAAATATTCACCACACATCCATCTCACATGTTCAATAAGTAAACTGAAATACCATGTAAAGCATGTACATCTAAATCATGTAAACAAGTAAGCATTCGCACATATATGACACCAGATATGATTACCCAAAAGCCCTCCAATGAGAAGGTAAAATAGGGGTGGGGATGACACCCACAAATCTTCACTACCATAGTAATAAAGTGTATCCAGTGAAGGTTACAATGTTTGATCATGAGACATGATCTACCTTGTGAAAGGCTTGCCTTGTTAAAAGCTTACAAAGACTATTAGGTCTTACCCTGTTAAAGGATTTCAACACCCTATTAAAAGTGTGCCTTGTTAAAGGACTTCAAATCACAATAAAGTAAGCATCTTGTTAGAGAATGTCAATACAGCCTGTTAGGACTACTCTGTTAATAGATTTAACTGGTTCACCTGTTAGAATGTCTCAGCATTGATCCTGCGGTTAGCACTTTGTTGCTTGATGATAGATCACCTCTAAACTAATGTATTCTTGATCATTCTTGATCAAATGCCTCTTTGTTGTTCACTATTTCCTTCCTTTGTTCCCCTTTAATTGATTCTGTAATGAAATTTTAATTCATAGCTCCTTAGCCACCATGAATACTCTACTTGCATATGCAAACTTCTCTCTTCATTCCTTTCATATACTCTAGAAAGTTTAGGGTTTGTCCTCCTTAAGAATACATAAATGACTTAGGGTTAGGTATGAATCAATGGTTGTGATTCATCCATTTTCTACTTAAACCTTCCCTTTACCTAATTAGATGCATATAATTCATAGGGATTCCAACTTAAGATTCATCCTTATCACCAAAATATCATAATTCAATTTGTAAATTGGTTCAAAAATGGTTTATATAGTAGTTTGTGCCAATACAAACAACTATGACAAAATTGTGTTACTTAACAATTGAAGTCCTTGGTGCTCGACACATATTGACTTCAATACTAACACTCAACATTTGAATGACTCAACATGAATTTCTGCTCAGCTCCTAAATCACTTGGCATATATTATCTGCTTGACACTTAAGTGACTCGACACTCACTATTGACTCGATGTGCTCTAACTTATACATGTTTTGCTTGGCATATACTACTTGTTCCACATGAACTAAGTAAATGACTTAAGTGTACAAAAACTCACTAGTCAAAATCAATATGAGATCAACAAGATTTACGTAGACTATTAAGTCCTTCAATGATTGTTAGGTCAACCTTTGATTAAAAAGATTTTTATTACAAATTGTTTACAATGATTAGGAAGAAAATAGTAGGGTTTGATCTATATGATTACAACTCACTTTTGCAGGTTTAGATCATTGTTTAGTTCATATGTTGGTTCTCTAATCAGTTCCCCTTTGTCATTTTCATACTTAACTTGTTTGGAAACCCTTCAAGTAGTCAATCTTCTCTTCACAACAAACTTAAGCCTTTTGCTTAGATTCACTTATCAACTTCAGTAGTATCTGCACAAGCATTCCTTTCTCTTACTTTGCCCTCACACTCTCTTTTCACTTTTCCTCTATGCCTCCTTAAATAGGTAATTTTGGCTTTTCCATTTTTCATGATCATCATATATCTTAGGGTTTATGATCTGATTCATCAAGTTCATTATATCTGTCCATCTTCCTCCTTTTCTGAAAACTTCTCATCCATCAAATTTGATCATAGGTAAGTTGTCTAATCCTCTCTTTGAATTAAATGATCAGACTCATCAATATTATCTTCAATATTCTTTCCATATCCCAATAAATCAATTGAGTTGGCTAGAAATCATGATTTGTCATATGCATTCAACATACTATCACTCAACCAGCACTAAGGTCCGACACTTGGTCATCGCTAAATTACTTGGTCATTGTTGAATTCTTAGCTCGACATCAACTATCTTTCTTGGTTGATACCAATGCTTGATCAACACTAAATTTTCTCATCTTGTACTATGGTTTGGTTAACACTAACATCACTCAACTTTCCTTACGATTTTACTCAATTTCTTTGTTACGATTTACAACAATGATATGTCTTGACTTATACTATAAAGACTTGAGAATCAACATGATATAAACAATCACTTTATCTCATCAAAGTCTAACTAATAAAATTCCCATTTTAGCTTCCTTTTAATAACTCAACCTTTCTTCTAGGTACTTTATTATTAATAACTTCACAAATCCTTTTCATCAATCAAACATATATGACATTTAGATAAGATAGAAACATGTCTCATCACTAGATTTGACATGAATGACAAAACAACAATTATTCCAATTATGGTTTCCAATATGTTGAACCTATTTTATTTCAACCAGGACTTCTTCACCTTCCAAATTGTGGATGGTAGGAAATAAATCATGGTTACCCCCTACTCCCTCTTTGATAATCACCCTATCTGTATCCCACTTCAAGAGAAATTTTCTCTAAAAACCAGTGGATAAACACAATAGTAACTTGTATCTTAATGTTTCCTTGTTGAATGATGATGATGTTCAATCAACTATTGAAATTATTAGATGGTTTAATTGTGATATTTCCAAAATTGAAGATCCAATCAAGAAGTGGAATCAAAATGTTAAAACTTAGATCATGGAAAAAAGGAAAGCTAAAGATGCTAGAACAGAAGAAGAGGAGTTGCTTACCTCCTTGCAAATTGAGGAGTAGACACTTCAGAATGACCCTAAGAATAATTCCTTACTAGAAAGAAAAACTTGTACTAGGGATGAGTTAAGAAGGTTGCAAAAAAACAAGATTCAGAGCACCAAGGCAAGGTCTAGGGTCAATTGGCTTAACCTAGGGGATTAGGGTTATAAATTCTTTTTCCAAGTGCTCAAAAGTAAAGAAGACAAAATATGTATTGATCCCATTTTAGACGAAGGCAATATTTTTAGTTTCTAGGAGGAGATATTGAAAGCTTTTTCCTCTTTCTATAGTAACATTTTTACCTCTCAAGGTAGAGGGAAGAATTATGAAGAGTCTAGAAAGAGCATTAGACTAATCATCCCTAAGAAATTTGACCAGAATGATCCATTGCTATTAGAACTAAGACTAACCACTAATGAGATTATAAATTCCATTAATAAGATGAGTTGTGACAAAACCCTTGGGTAGATGGACTACCTATTGAATTCTTCAAGAAAAAACATTGGTCATATTTATGAAGAATTATTGTAGGTGTATGAAGTAGCCATTAGGGACTCCTCTCTTTGATCCATTATTAATGCAAGGGTTACCAAACTCATTCCAAAGGAGGGAAACAAGAAAATGACTAAAAAATGGAGTCCTCTTACCTTACTTAATGTCTCCTACAAAATTTTGGACAAGGTTCTAGCTATTAGAATTGAAAAAATTCTCCCTAAGATCATTAACTCCACTCAAATAGGTTTTGTTACAAGAAGATGGATACTTGAAAATTTTATCACTTGTTGGGAGTCCTTGGATTGGGTGAAGATGTCTAGTCAAAACATAGGAATATTTTTAATTGAATATGAAAAGGCCTATGATAGGATTGAATGGAATTTTATCACTCTTATGCTAGATGAACTAGGACTTCCTCTATGTTATATAACATGGTATAGGCATGGAGTAGTTGCTTTGGTGGAAATTAATGGGAAAAGATATGAAAAATTTCCTCTATCTAGGTCCATTAGGCAGGATTGTTCCTTAGAACCTTCCTTATTTGTGATTGCAACAAATTCTCTTCATTATTTTCCTATGGATTCTACCCTATCTCCCAATATTAGTGGAATCATTATGCTTGATAAAAATGAGGTAATTAACATATAATTTGTTGATGACACTACTATTCTCTTTTCCCTAGAAGAAAGGAATATGAACTATCTTATGGATAAGTTGGATAATTTTTTTCAGGCTTCAAGAAGTAGGATCTTCTTATCTAAATCCATTTTGCTAGATTGGGATGAGGAACCTCCTTAGTGGTGTGAAAATTACTTAGTTACTTGGGGTGGTTGTGGTCATATTGTGAGATATCTTGGTGTCCTATTTACTATTAATCTCAACCTTAAAGAGATGTGGGAATGAGTGAAAATCAAAATTGAAAAGAAACTTAATAAATAGAATAACATATATCTTTCACTTGCTGAGAGATTTAAAATATGTGAGAAGGTTCTATCTTCTTACTCAACCTATTACTCTACTTCCTAGCTTTTCAATTAGAGCCAATTCAAATTTTTGCAAAAAATTATTATAGACTTTCTTTGGTCTGATGGTAGAGGGAATAAGAAGATGCATGCGATGAACTAGAATTGTTGTGTGAAGAGAAGAGATATTAGGGGTCTTGGGATTAAAGATCTAAGGATTCAAGGTATTGCCTTGGCTACCAAATGGATTTCCAAAGCCACCAATGTATCTAAACCTTGGAAGGGCATGATTAGGAATAACTTACTATAGGCTTTACTAAGGAAAGATAAGGCTTGGAAGAGGCTTAGTCTCTTGGATGTTTTGACTATGGATGTTGACTTTAAGGTTGATGTCTCTAATGTCTTTAAGGTGATCTGGAAGAGTTGGAACCACATCAAACCCCTCATCAAGGGAGGATATTTTAGTTTTAGCAACACTCAGGTTTGTGGAAATAGATTCATTTGGTGGAATCTAGAACGCAATGGTAAACCCTTAGCCCTAGTTCAAGGGTGCACTACCAAGAAGTGGGTGAAATTAGGGGCTACAATACTTCAAAGATATCTTTTACAATGAGAAGATAGTTGAGTGGGAATATATTTGTAACCATTTTAGCCTTCCTATCACCTAAAAGAGAACCCTTTCTCTTATCCAATCCTCTACCTGAAATCTTGATCCTAAGCCTACCCATTATGAGTGTTGCTCTTGTTACCTGGATCTTAAGTGGCCTGATGGCTCAATGATTTTCAATGTTCAAACCAATAAATCTAATCCCTTCCTACCTCCTACTTTAATATTCTTAACACCTTAACTCTATTTGGATTATGGAGTTGGACTTTAATAATTGGAGGAATCTTTGGTCCAATTTTTGAAGGAGACCCTTTGAATCAAAGATCCTTTGTTTCTTATGGCATTTCTTTTTGCATAGGCTTCCCTTTAAGAAAATAGATGGAACCCCTAATAATTTCTCTATTTGTCTTGAACTAAAATATGTGAACCATGATTTTTCTTGAATGTGTCTTTGCGAGAGAAATCTGAAATTTATTTGGCCTTACCTTTGGCAACAACATCAATTTTGTTGCATATTATTTCTAGACATATTGTTGAAAATAGAAAGTTCTTTAGTACTTTTTGTTCTATCTTATCTTCTCATCTTCTTTGGCTCATTTATAAATATAGGAATGATGATTTATTCAATAACAAGGTTATGTGCCTTACCAAGTCTCTAAGGAGGCTCATTTTCTTATTGTTGTCTATGTAGGGGCCAAAATGCACTTTTATTAATTAATTTAAAAATTATGTATAACAATTTTATGAATTTTAATTTATTGAAAAAAATAAACAAATTTGTTATACATGTGCATTTTGGCCCCTCTATAGCCAAAACCCATTTTCTCTATTATTTTCTTATAGGTTATAACTTTATTCAAAATGTCAAAGCACAAGTTTCTAAAGTTGTTGAGAGAAGGGAAGGTTGATTGCCTCAAGAAGGAACTTACTAATAGATATACATCTATGCTGAATAAGGATGAATTTGATATCACTCTAGATGAATTAATCCAGAGACTGAAAAGGGATGGTTTTTGGAGACAAAAAGATGAGACTCCTTCCCAAAAGAGAGTTGTTATAATTGATGTACCACTAAACCAGAACTAGGACAAGATAGGTACATTTATAGGAGGCAAAAAGAAACCCCTCCATCCTATTGGGTTGACCTTCAATAGTGGCCCCGGTACCTCATACAACTCTAAACACAACAACAACAATAATCATCAGGGACTTGAACAAGCCCAAGACATAGGTTTTGATTCAGATGATTACTTGGTTGAGTATGATTCTGATGAGGAATGGAAGGGAATCTAGTTGAAACCTATAATAGTTGTTAAATCTTTTTGGTTAGGGATGTTTATGTTCGACCTGACTATTGTTCAATAAGTTATTTTTTCTTAGCTTGTAGTGACAAATTCTAAAAGGCTCCTAGCTCTCTTCATACATTATCTAATGTCTCTTTTTGTTCCCTAGTTAATTAATAGAACAAAAAACTTTCATGTTCAAATTTTAAGTTTTAAAATAGATATTTCAAAAATCATTCTTTTTAATACATTCCATCTTAAGTAGAAAATTGTAACAATTCTTTTTAATAAGAATATAATAAAAATAAAGAAAAATACAATTTTGTAAAATTTATAATAGAAATATCTATTTCAAAATTAGAAATCTTAGTTATCTTATGAATTCTTTTTAATTTTATTATAAGTTTTAGAAAATTGTAACACTTCCTTTATTGAGAATATAGCAATTATGAAGAAAAATAATTTTTTTAATATTTATTATAGAAATGTGTATTTCAAATTAGAAATTTTAGTTATTTTATGAAATCTTTTTAATTTTATTATAAATTTTGTAAAATTGTATCATGGAAAAAGATTAGTTTGGCGTTGAAGAATGTGAAGATTGTGCATATTTAAAATGGAAATGATGCATATGACATCACTATTAGAAATCTACTTTGTAATAATTTTCTTTGATCTTGTAAGAATTGTTTATACCTCATCAAAAATTAAGAAAGCATAAGAATAATACATTTAAACAAATCATAATAACATACGCTGTATAAATTGTATTCATTCATTATAATTTAAAATTAAAAAAAAATGATGATAAAAGTAAATCGAGCAAAAAGGTAGGAACCATGAAAAAAGTAGTCATTCTCAATAACACATACCAAGCAAAAAAAATTTAAAACCTAGATCTCAGATCCTTATGTTCCTTTCAAACAATCATCAAAATGATTGGTAGCATTGCTCATCTCTCCCTACTAGTAAAAACTATGTCATTTTGGTAAACAAAAAAGAGGAAGATATTGCCTAGAAAGAGGTTGCTTTCAACACCTTTGTCAAGATGCATGAAGCTTGAAATAGAGAGATTATCAAAGATCAAGGAAAAATGAATTTAAACAACAAGGAAGAAGGATGGCATCAAGTAAGAACTAGAAGGAGTAGGAGGGGAAAGGTGAACCTAAAAATGAAAAATGCTTGGCATAAATCAATTAGAGGTAGAGAAAAACATTAGAAAACAAGAGGTTTTTTTTCTTTAGTAAAACACTATATGCAAAGAGACAAATTAGGGCTGATGAACATATTGTAACCATAGTAAAACCCGATAAGATGGTATTTCAAGGATACAAATGTATGTTACAATCTTAGAAGTAAAATGTATTATGTTAAGTCGTAGGAAACAACAATCTTTACTTGGCATTGACATTAGGGCTCCCACAATAAAATCACATAATCGAAGCATATATATTCCCCCACACAAAATATTATTTGGTAGGAAGGACATTGCTGATAGAGGATCACCTCCATCTAAAGAGAAATTATCTAACTGTAAATTATTTTTTGATATACTAATCATTAGTGATAGGTATGTAGAAGAAAAATAGACGGAATTCTTAGAGCTAGGTGTATATGCATGTTGGAGTGGACCAAGTAAGTATCAAGAAAACTTGTTAAAGAAATTAGAAAAGATTTGCAAGTAACAAGTATGTCTAAGTACTTTTTCAAAATCTTCACTTTATATTCATTGTAAAAATAATGAAATTAGGAATAAATTAATTTCAATTTTGAAATTCTTTTTTAAAGGATTCTTAGTTAAGTCTCTAGTATGGGAACCAAACTAGAATAATGAAAAAGAAAATCAAGTACCCATCTAGTTTTAATGCAAAAATTTTCCACCAAAAATTAAACATCTCCAAACCCTTACCAAAATTGGTAAATCTCTTGGTAACTTACTAGGCATTGTTTCAAAATATAATCAAACTAGCAACATCAAATTTTTAATAGAAATAGGGCTAGATCAAGAAAAATTGAAGACTAAATAGTTAATTACAAATAGATCCATATATTAGATAGAATTGACAAACTATGAAGGAGAAATCAAAGGAATAATTAAATCTAATCTAAACATAGAGCATAACATATCTCACATAAAAGAAGCACTAAGAAGTATAAGAAAAAAGAAAAGGAAGGTGGAAGTTCAATTCCATCAACAGATTCAACTCATTGGAGTAATATAACAATTCAAAAAAATAAAAATAAAAAGAGTTATAAATTTTGGCAGACACCAACAGATGGGAAAGACATCTTTGAAAGAGAAACAAGTAAAGAACAAAATGGAACAGAGGGATATGTAATCCCCTTAGAAGCAGCAACATTCATAGAAGAACAAGAACAATAAAATAAATCAACACATGAGCAGGAAAGCACAATAGCATAACATGTTGGGTATAGCTAGAATTGGGAAGAACTTGGGATATTAACATTAGAATAATGAAGAGGATAATGAATTAGAAGAGTTGATAATTAAATATTTAATAGAGGAGAGTGAAGATAAGGGAGATTAAACAATTTCAAATAATAACTAGTACTTAATGGATAATCAAGAAGGCTTCAGAACTCCAAAATGTGGCAAACAAAAAATGAAAATAGGAAGGAGATCTCTAAAGGAATTAGGAGAAGTTGATGGAAAAGAAAAGGAGAAGAAAAAGATATTTGAAGTCCTAAAGCTAGGGAAGGGGAAGATCCTTCCTAGTGATCAATGAGGATCACAACATGGAATGCTAAGGGCCTAAATGCCCCTAGCAAAATATGGTTGTTAAAACACAACCTTAGCTTATTCAAATTAGATATAACATTGATAGTTTAAATAAACAAGAAGCAGACAGATTAGGGAAGAGATTGGGTAGATGGAAAAAGAAATTAAGAGAATCCAATGGGGCTTCAAGAGGAATGGAAATTATCTAGAATATACGGATAGTAGACATCAAAACTATAAAATTTAATAACAATTGGATGGGAAGTAGAGCAACCAACTAAAGACATAACCTCCAGTTAGTGGTTATTAATGTATATGGTGTTGACATTAAGGTCAATCTGTCTATTAGTGACTCAACACTTAATCAAAATGGTTACATTAGTATTGAGCTCTATAGTTACTATCGAGCTTATCATTCACTCTATAGTGTTAACCAAGTGTTTCAGATACTCCTAAGCCAATGAGTTATTTTGTAGTAGTTACCGAGCTACATAATGTTTACTGAGCTTCATAAACCATTTACAGTGCAAACTAAGTGTAGTAGAGGCTACTAAGCTATTTAGTGGAAGTGAAGAAGATCGTAGTGTTAACCAAGATATGGTATGTTAACTAAGTTATACTATATCTACTAAGCTCATTGTGTTAACAATATGAATCTAGTGTTGACCGAGTCATGCAGTGTCAACTGAGTGACTCAACAACCACCAAGTTTCTTAGTGTTCACCGAATTACATAGTTTTGATTGAGTTTGAGCTACTTGAAAGTGATTAGTATGGATTGAGCTTCAAATTCAACCATGTGTCAAAGATTTTCGAGCATTGATAGTGTTTGTTGTGTATCAAAACATCATTGAGTTTGTCTTCAAAACTCGAGTTACAATAGTTGGGTCAACTTTGTGAATTATGATGAATTTAATATTGTAGTTGACTCTAGTAAGTTGTGATTTGGATTGGTATATATATAATGCATTGTATCATATCCAAAGAGAAGAGAAAAAGAATATATGATGAGAAAAAGTGTGAATTAAAGGAGGCTACAAGTAGTATAAGGGACAACAGAGATTTATCTATCACAGTCAGGTGATCATTTCAATACAAGGAATCTCAACCAAAAAATCAAAGTTGTAGATCAAAGATCAACCATAGGTTCATCCTAATAGGTGCATTAGTCAAATATTTTAACAGGGTAGACTTAACAGTCTTTGTTAAATCTCCTAACTGAGTGCATACTTCATTGTATATTTGTAAATCCTTTAATAAGGTGGACCTCATAGTCCTTATTGCTCCTACTAGAGAAGATCACTAAAAGTGGTCAATTATAAGCCTTACCAAGTTAACTTTATACTACAGTACTAAATCTTGTGGGTTTCATCCCCACCCCAGTTTTACTTTCTATTTGGAAGGTTTCTGGGTCACCATATCTTGTGTCAAAGTGTTATGAATGTTTTATTTCTTTCATTCTTTCATGTATGCAATTAGATCAAAACATTATATGTGTTGGATAATTTTTTCCTTGATGTCACGCAAATGTCATATCAGTCATTAGTCTCAAGTTCATCGAGCTTAGATAGTCTACAATGTAATTTACAGTGCCAACCGAGCTCACTCGGTCATCGAAGGAAATGTGGAAGAAAGTGTTAACTGAGATAACTCAGTCAACGAAGGAAATGTGAAAAGCCAGTGTTAACCAAGATTCACTCGGTCTCCAAAGATTAGTTTCCACCGAGCTCACTCGGTCATCAAATGAATTATGAAAAGTCAGTGTTAACCGAGATTCACTCGGTCTCCAAAGGTTAGTTTTCACCGAGCTCACTCAGTCATCAAATGAATCATGAAGAAGTCAGTGTTAACCAAGCTTCACTCGGTCTCCAAAGGGTAGTTTCCATCGAGTTTACTCAGTTATCTCAGGAAACTCAGTACTTACCAAGTTCTCCCAGCGATTGAAGGATTGCCACGAAGTTCGCTGTATACACCGAGCTTACTCGGTTAACACAGGAATTATTTTCTGAACAAAGTTTTTCGTGCAGGGTCGGCTAGTATTAGGATGTGCAAATTGATTACTTCTAGCTGACTATTGTAATTGTTTGAATAGTTAGTAATTCAAGCCAACTTAGATAATCTGAAAGGTATATATGGTCATTCAAGTTATGGATTAAAGGGTGTAATTGTAAAGGAGAAGTTATGAATGCGAATTATAGTATGAAGAGGCGAATGTTAAGAAAAGTTTGATGAAGGATCAGATGTGTTGAAGGAATTGCAAAGTTGTATTTGATCAGTAAGGATCAAGTCAAGCATAACAAAGATCTGCAATCAGCAAAGATAAGTTGCACATTATATCAGGTCATTTCATTGTTGCTTTCTAACCATTGTAACAGTGCATTCAAAATCTCTTAACAGAGTTGGTTTAACAACCATTCAATAAATCCTCTAACAAGGTAACAGTTCAATTGAATTGTTCTAAAGACCTCTAGCAAGGCCACTCCTAATAGGGTGATTAAATCCTTTAATAGGGTCACACCTAACAGTGTGTTTTTGTAAGGTTCCTTTAATAGGGTTGGCTCCTAACAGGGCTCACTTCAGAAGAGTGAAAAAGTTACATTGGTGGTTTTTCCCATATTGGGTTTCCATGTTAAAATTGGTGTCTCATGTGTTCTTAATTACTGAATTACTTTGTGCATGATAACATATCAGTTCTTAATATTTATCATTTGCTGCATTATCAAGTTTCAGCATTTTATTAATCAGATCAAGGGTATATTTAGACATCTTAGGGACTTTGGAAAATTTATGGAATAACTGATTCACCCCCTCCCCCTCTCAGTTACTCTATTCTCATTTCCAACAATTGATATCAGAGCTTTTGGTGCTTGCAAGAAAAGATTTCAAGGATCTAAGCCAAAGATCAAGATGTCTTACAAAAGAGAAATTCCAAAAATCAACAGAGATAACTTCTCCGTATGGCAAGGATTGATGAGACTTCATCTGGCTACTGTTGGTGATACTGGACTAAAATACCTTGAAGAAAAATATGAAGAACCTCCTGGCACATTGTCTGTCAATGACATTGCTGAAAAGAAGACTCACAACAATATGATGATAGACATAGCATCCGCTCTCAGTTATGAAGAATTTGATGACATTAAGGACTGCACAACTGCCTTTGAGATGTGGAACAAGCTAAAAGAGATCTATGGAGGAGATGATAATATAAGAAGAGCAAAAGCAGAAAGTCTAAGAGGACAATTTGATCAAATGAGGATGAAAGAGGATGAAAATATTGCAAAGTATGTTGAAAGAGTTAAAGCATGTGTGAGTGCAATTAGAGCATCTGGAGGTGATATCAAAGGAGAAACAATTATAAGCAAAGTTCTCAGAACCTTGCTTCCCATTTATGTAATCAGAGTTTCTGCAATTCAAGAAAGAAGGTGTGAAGCAAATCATTAGATAAATCTTGAGGCCATAGTTGGAAGACTAACTACATTTGAACTAGATAAATTTGATAACTATGTTCCAGCCTCCAAAAACATTGAATCAGCATTTCAAGCCAAGCTCTCACTCAAAGGGAAAAACAAAAAAGAGAAGGAATCTCAGTCAAAAAGTGAAGATGAATCAAGCCAAAGTTCAGACAATGACCTCAAAGTGATTGAAGCTCTACTAGCAAGGAAATACTCTAGAAGCAGAGGAAAATACAAAGGTAAAGTTCCTCTAATCTATTTTTCTTGTGAAGAAATTGGTCATATTGCAGCAAGGTGTCCAAACAGGAAAAACCATGATGAAAAGAAATGGAATGGCAAGAAAGACTTCGAAACATCCAAGAAAAAAGGTAAGAAATCATGCTTCATGGCTGAAAATTCTAAAGATTCTGATAATAGTGAGGATGAAATTGTTTATATTACTGTTAAAGATGATTCTGACATTGATGAAGAAGATAAAATGGCACTTGTTTCTCATATAAGTAAGAATGATACATGGATTATAGACAGTGGTTGCTCACATCCTATGACTGGTAATAAAACTAAGTTTGATCAGTTTGAGGACTATGATGGTGGCAGTGTAAGGTTTGGTAATAATGAACCTTGTTTCATAAAAGGAAGAGGAAGAATTTGTCTAACCAAAGAACTTGTATGTAATAATGCCTATTGGGTTGAAGGTCTTAAACATGATTTTCTAAGCGTGGCATAGTTACTCAATACTAGATTTAAGGTGGAATTCATGCATGGAAAGGCAAGATTGTTGAATGAGCAAGGAAAGCTGATAGGATTTGGCACCCAAACTAAAGGTAACTTGTTCTATCTAGAACTTGGTGAATGCTCATGTTTTATTGCTCAAATTGAAGAAAGTTGGTTATGGCATAAAAGGTTGTGTCATGTCAATTTTGATAACCTAGTAAAAATAAGCAAATTCAAGAAAGTAAGAGGCATTCCTAACATTAGAAAACCTCAGGTTGGACTATGCAAGAATTGGCAGATTGGTAAAATGGGAAAGACTAGTTTTAAAAGTAAGAACTATCAGTCTGAAGATATATTAGAAATTGTGCATACTGATTTATGTGGACCCATTGGAATAGAAAGCTATACTGGAGAAAATTTTTTCATTCTTTTTTTTGATGACTACTCAAGAATGATGACTGTCATGTATCTAAGGAATAAATCAGAAGCATTTGAGAAATTCAAATGGTATTTAGCAAGAGTAGAAAAAGAAACAAGAAATATACTAAATTCTTAAGGTTAGATAGAGGTGGTGAATTCATCTCACATGAATTCAACAACTTCTACATTGAAAAAGGTATTAAAAGACAGATCTCAGCACTAGGGACTCCTGAACAAAATGGAATAGTTGAAAGAAGAAACAGATCCATCATGGATTGTGCAAGAACCCTGATGATAGAAAAGAAGGTTGCTATCAAATACTGGAAGGAAGCCATCAGCACTGCAGTTCATACCTTAAACCGAGTACAGTTGAAGAAGGACTCATTCAAAACTCCCTATGAGTTATGTTGATGAGTTTGCAGACAAATCTAAAGAAGAAAGAAAAAAGGTACCTGAGGATTACAGAAGATACTATACCAAGCATTTCATTCACTCAAGAATCCTCAACTCCAGAATCATCAGTAATCGAGTTGCAAATAGTTCAAATCGAGACACAACAACATTCAGTATCTACCGAGTCTGAAGTGCCCGAGCCAATTCTTACTGAATCAGAATGGCCTGAACATGAAATTGAAGCACAAGGAGATAGCAATGAAACTCATTCAAGAGGCAAAGAACCTGTATTAGCTAAATATGTCAGAAGACATCATGCACCAGATCAGATCATTGGAGACAAATCTGAAGGAACCTTGACAAGAAGCAAGCTGAAAAATACCTTCTTACTTGCTGATTTTGAACCTAGAAGCATTAAAGATGCATTGGCAAATGATAGTTGGATTGAGGAAATGAACAAAGAAATAGAATAGATAGAGAAGAACAAGACATGGACTCTTATACCGAGGCCAAAAAATAAGAATGTAATTGAAACCAAGTGGGTATTTAGAAACAAGTCGACTGAAGATGTTAAAGTATCCAAAAACAAAGCTAGATTGGTATGCAAAGGATACTCTCAAGAAGAAGGCATAGATTATGGAGAAACCTTTGCTCCTGTTGCAAGATTGGAAGGAGTCAAAACCTTACTTGCATATGCTACTCACAAAGGATTTAGAGTTTATCAGATGGATGTTAAGTCAACATTTCTCAATGGAATATTGGATGAAGAGGTTTACATTGAACAACCTAAAGGCTTTGTTGATCCAGATAAAAAGGACATGGTCTGCAAATTACACAAGGCACTATATGGTCTGAAACAAGCCCCTAGAGAATGGTATGAAAGATTGAATAACTATCTTATTCAGATTGGTTTTCAAAGAACTAAAGATAATAGTAGCTTATATATAAAGGAAGGACCAAATAATAAGATTGTCTTGGCAGAAATATTTGTAGATGATACTGTTTTCACAAGGCATGATGATCTTTGCAAAGAATTTTTAGAACAAATGAACAAGGAATTTGAAATGTCTATGTTTGGTGAAATAAAATTTTTTGTTGGTCTTCAAATTCAACAAAATAAGAATGGCATCTACATCACTCAATCAAAATACATCAAAGAGATATTAAAAAAGTTTGGTATGGAGGACTGTAAACCTGTTGGAACTCCTATGTGTACTGGATTGAAACTTACCAAAGATGATGAATCCAAAGAGGTAGATCAAACATTGTATATATCTATGATTAGAAAATTGCAATACGTAGTTCATACCAGGCCAGATATTGCTCTTGCAGTTGGTATTGTTGCAAGATTTTCAGCAAAGCCAAGAGAAACTCACCTAATGGCAATCAAAAGAATAATGAGATATTTGAAAGGAACTGAAGATTATGGCTTATGGTATAAATTTGGAGATAATTTGGATTTGAAAGTGTTTACTGATGCTGATTGGGCAGGAAACCTTGATGATAGAAAAAGCACAAGTGGAGGAGCATTCTTTCTTGGAAAAAGATTAGTTTCCTGGACAAGCAAAGAGCAGAATTGTACATCCCAATCTATAGCAAAGGCAGAGTATGTTGCTACAGCAATAAACTATTCAAATATTGTTTAGTTTAAGCTGTTATTGCAAGGAATGAAGATAGAAATCAAAGAACCAATTGTCATGTTCTGTGACAATACCAGTGCAATCAACATATCTAAGAATCCAGTGATGCATTCCAAGACCAAGCACATTGCAATAAAATATTATTTTGTCAGAGAATTGGTGCAAGACAAGGAGATCAGATTGGAATATGTCCATACAAAAGAACAAATTGCTGACATATTTACAAAGCCTTTACCTAAGGATGCATTTTTGTATCTTAGAGGTAAGTTAGGGGTCATTCCCCTATCAGAAGTCCACTTAAAAATAAGTTCTAGTGATGCATCAACGCATATAGGATTGAAGATCTATCTGTTGATGCAATTTTATCAGAAATCATTGCATATGAATCAGTACTAAAGGTACATTATAATTCACTTAACTTGTATTTTCTTTGGCATGTGTTGTCAAAGAGGGAGAGATTTTATTGTCATATCCTTCTGAAATTTGTGAAGATTTGAAAAGTTTGCTATGAAGTCCCTTAACAGAGGGAGACTATTGAAAGAGGGAGAAGTCTGTTATCTTGTTGAACTTGTTTTCAAAATTTCATTTTTGTTATGACACATTGTGTTGCAAATGTCATATCAGTCATTACTCTCAAGTTTGCCAAGCTCAAACAGTCTGCAATGCAATTTACAGTGCCAACCGAGCTCACTCGGTCATCGAAAGAAATATGGAAGAAAGTGTTAACCGAGATAACTCGGTCAACGAAGGAAATGTGAAAAGCCAGTGTTAACCGAGATTCACTCGGTCTCCAAAGATTAATTTTCACCAAGCTCACTCAGTCATCAAATGAATTATGAAAAGTCAGTGTTAACCAAGATTCACTCGGTCTCCAAAGGTTAGTTTCCATTGAGCTCACTCAGTCATCAAATGAATCATGAAGAAGTCAGTGTTAACCGAGCTTCACTCGGTCTCCAAAGGGTAGTTTCCATCAAGTTTACTCGGTTATCTCAGGAAACTCAGTACTTACCAAGTTCTCCCGATGACTAAAGGATTGTCACGAAGTTCGTTGTATACATCGAGCTCAGTCGGTTAACATAGGAATTATTTTCTGAACAAAGTTTTTCATGTAGGGTTGGCCAGTATTAGGATGTGCAAATTAATTACTTCTAGCTGAGTATTGTAATTATTTGAATAGTCAGTAATTCGAGCCGACTTAGATAATCTGAAAGGTATATATGGTCATTCAAGTTATGGATTAAAGGGTGTAATTGTTAAAGAGAAGTTATGAATGTGAATTATAGTATGAAGAGGCGAATGTTGAGAAAAGTCTGATGAAGGATCAGATGTGTTGAAGGAACTACAAAGTTGTATTTGATCAAGTCAAGCATAACAGAGATCTGCATTCAACAAAGATAAGTTGCACATTATATCAGGTCATTTCATTGTTTCTTTCTAACCATTGTAACAGTGTATTCAAAATCTCTTAACAAAGTTGGTTTAACAACCATTCAATAAATCCTCTAACAAGGTGACAGTTCAGTTGAATTGTTCTAAAGACCTCTAGCAAGGCCACTCCTAACAAGGTGATTAAATCCTTTAATAGGGTCACACCTAACAGTGTGTTTTTGTAACCTTTAACAGGGTTGGCTCCTAATAGGGTTCACTTCAGAAGAGTGAAAAAGTTACATTGGTGGTTTTTCCCATATTGGGTTTCCACTTTAAAACTGGTGTCTCATGTGTTCTTAATTATTGAATTACTTTGTGCATGATAACATATCAGTTCTTAATATTTATCATTTGCTGCATTATCAAGTTTCAAAATTTTATTAATCAGATCAAGGGTATATTTAGACATCTTAGGGGCTATGGAAAATTTATGGAATAACTGATTCACCCCCTCCCCCTCTCAGTTACTCTATTCTCATTTCCAACATATATGAAGGATTAATTGGTGAAATAAGATAAAGTTTTATTGGTTATTGATTCACCCCTCCCCACTCAGTAACCTTTCCTACCTTATATTTCCAACAATTGGTATCAGACAAGTCTAGTTCCAACATTAGAAGTTTAACAACTTTAGATAAAGATTAGAGGCAATGGAGGTATACAAGCTAGATAAGGTTATTGACAATGAAAATTTGGATCTAGAATTGGCCATTGGACAACTCAAGAAAAAAGAGGAGAAACTCTCTCAATCATTTAAAATAAGGAATTATTTTATAGTATAAATAAATGACAATCTCTATACTAAAGAAAGAATTGAAGACATATGTCTAGAAAGAAATTCACATGAAGCTGAAGCATCAATCAGAGACCTATTAGAAAAAAATTCCAATCTTCAAGAAGAAGTTAGAAAGCTAAAAAGAGAACAAGAAATCCAATCAGTCAAATTATGTGAAGTCATGGAAGAAAAAGACAAAGCCAAATAAGAGATAGAAGAAAAAAATAATGAAATTCAACAACTATCCCTTCAACAAGAAAATTTTATTGATCAACTCACCAATGTAAATGAAAAGCTTATGAATCTAACATTAGAGAATGAAAAACTAGAGAGTTATCTTAGCATGAAAGAATGATGAAATCTATAGAAATCATGAATCAATGGAATGAACAAAGTTAGTATAGACACAAGGGAAAAGCTGGAATAGGATACATTGAAGAAGGTGAATCATCTTAGCAAGGAGCTCAAAAGAATAAAAGATATACTTGCAATCATTGGGGTAAGATAGGTCATACATCAAACAAATGTTGGAGTAATGGTAAAGAAAAAATAAATGGAAAGTGTTATTGTTGCAACAAGCATGGTTATAGAGAAAATGAATTTAAAGAGAAACCTAAGTTTGAAGGCAAATGTCACAATTGTAAGAAACAAGGACACAAATCTTCAAAGTGCAAAACCAAGTAGTGGAACCTTGTAGAACAAATTGTGAAAGAAATATTTGAATGGGATTATAATACATGGTGTAGATGTCATTATTGTGGTGAATATGGGCACATTGGAGCAAATATTGTGAAACATCACATGAGGAAAAGAGATACTACAAAAAGATGTTTTATTTTTGCAAAACTTGGACATCTTCCAAGAATCGTATGAACATAGGTAGAATTAAAGATGAAAAGAAAGCCAAAGATGAAAATATCAAAAAACAAATGAGGCAACAATGGGTACCAAAATCTCCAGAGAATGCAAAACAAGATCATGAAGTGAATGAAACCCAAGTCAATGAGCTGGGTGGCTCAATCATTTCAACTTAGTTCCTTATGGAGATCACTAGAAATATGATTTAGAAGAAATAATCTAACATTAGTTCCAACTAGCAAGAAGAAATATCCAAATCAACATTCAAGATGCAAAGGGATCATTGAGAATGATGGAAAGTAGAAGACCTTACCAAGCTAGGTCAAGTCACAAGACCTTACTGAACAAGTTTGGGTTACATTTTGTTTTAGGTTACAAACATAAAGTTGGTAGTTCCTATAGTGATGGTGACTCTACTGAGTTGTAGATGTCTCCAAAGCATTAAAGACTAAGTCGAGTGGAGGACAAACTGTCATCAAGAAAGTATGAAGTAAAAAACATTAATGGCAATTGGAAAGAGGAAATTCATTAAAAGGAAGAAATCAAATGCATTATCTCATAGTGAATTTCCAGAGCTATTTGTGAAGAGTGAATTCAAAGCCCCCAAGCGATTTAAGTGTTTGTTGTTGAAGAATCCTTGAGTTTTCAAAAACCCTATTGAGAATGGCATCTTCAAGCAGAAAAACAAAGAATTGTTTTAAAATGTTGGTTCGTGGAGTCAACTACAAGGCACCTAATTTTAAGTTGAGTCCAAAAATTGTAGAGGCACTCGACCCAACTAGCACACAGTCTCAAATTCCACCAAAGGTATTACTCATACATGACATCCATTCATTTTACCATTGTTCTATTCAAGAACTTAGAACCTAGAGATGAATGAATTGTATAAAGAATTGTGTGTGGATGGTGCATTAAAACCTAAGCATCAACATTTGGAAACCAAGGGTTTGACCCACATTTCACATATGCCAAGAGATTTTTAGGTCAAATGGATTAGATTTATTCTAATTTGTGTTCATAATGGGCAGTTGTCACTGGACCACCGCATTTAGATTACGTAGAAAATGATTCACACAATCATTGGGCTTCTAATGCTAAACAAAGTTAAGACAACCAAAGCCCTAGGTTGGGTTGAATTGGCTAAGAGAACTCTTGTTGAGTTGATTGAAAGAGGCATGAAGATGAATGGTGTAACATATATGGAGATAAAATGTGGTATAACACAAAATATATAGTTCTAGTTGGTTAAATAACATGTTATGTGAAGTTGTCGATCTTGAATACAAGGTTGTGAAGAATAACCTATCCTTCAACAAGAACATGGAGAGCATCAGAGGATCAAAGAATAACCCATGTAAGTTTGGATCTCTTTTGACATGTTTGCTCTTCATTTTTTAGAAGTTTTTCCCTTCCAAAGGTACAATAGTATGGAGGAAGGATGTTCCTGTTTTATATTAGATCAATGAGTATATAGTAGAAATGGGTGAAGATTTTGATAGCATAATGGATAACTATTTTGAATAGTTCAAAGGGAAGATGCATAATAGATTTAGGATCCCTAAGAAACTTTTAGAAGATTACAAGGATGATATATATTTCATGGTGGACTATGAAAAAGTATATATTTAGGTACTCATACCTAGAGTGGAATTGGTTAAGCTTCTAGAGTATGAGGTTAACATTTATAACACTAAGGATATCATAGAGGATCTGTTGAATGAGCTTATGGATCCAAAAGCTACCTATTTTGGTATATATGATGGGGCAAATTCAAGAATTGAGCTTGAGATCAAGCTACCTCAATCAGTGAATAAAGGAAAGAAAAGAGTAGAGAAACTATTAAAAGGTACAAAGCACGAAAATTCACCTCTAATTCTTACCAAGGGAAAAGGTGATGACATAAAATATCATGATGAAGAGGATGAAGCAAAGGATGCCAAATTTAAGGAAGAAGAGCCTCCTGGGAAGAAAGGTAAGATTATCATAACTAGAGCTAACAAATCCTCTCCTGTTGTATTCACAAGAAGGGAAACCAAGTCTAGGAAGCAGTTGAAGTTAGGTGAAGATGAAGCTGAGCAGATTATTTTCAAAGGAGATGTGCCTAAACTTGAAGAAAAATTGAAAAGAATGGAAGAAGGATTTGGCATGGCAAAGCTCTAATCCCTTAAGTATAAGACTATGAATGTAGAAGAGAAAAAGAGGATTGAGGATATGCTTATGACAAAATTGGGCAAATGGAAGTACTCACCAGATGAGCTTGCACAAAAAATTTCTAATGTAATTCTACAAGTAATTAAAACTAGATGGGAAAGTTCAACAAAGACTTTAAAGGACATCTTTGAACAAACCTTGAGGCAACTTATGCCAAATTTTAGCGGGAAGGAAGTGAAGGAATCCTTGAAGAAAAATGAGAAGAAGTTCACTCTCAAATTCAATGCATGTATGATATTGATTAAAGACATTGAATATGTGGTGAAGATAGCTACTACTAAGTGGAAAAACATCTATAAGTTGCACCAACTGATTGAATTTGTTGTACATGTTGATGACAAGGATGATGAAGATGAGGAAGAAGATGTAGAAATAAAAGATGATGATTAGATTATGCCTATCTAGATGATGAGGAGGAAGAACATGAAGTACTGGATGAAGCCTTCTCGAGATACAAAGCATTGAGGAAACTGATGTAGAGAAAATTGTAGTAGCAGTCATGGCCTCATTTCCTCACCTTAGTTGTGGACACCACTACTACACCAAGCACCCAACCAAGCTCTAAATTTTTCAACTGAGTGTTATATTGACTAAAGTGTCCAACACTTCATCTACTGAGCAGCAAGGTCCTCCATCATCAGGCTTGATTGAGTAGCATCAAGTTAGTCCTATTGTTAGTGTCATGTCTACATTTGTTTCTAGTCCATCAATTTCCACAAATGTTTCTATTCCAAGTACATCCATAGCTAGTACAATGATAGTTGAGATCCACTCAACTAAATACTAAATTATTAGAGAAGGGTAAACAATTGTTCCTACCATTCTGAAAGAAAAGGGTAAAAAAGGAAATAGAAGCAATTAATTTGGATGAGGATATAGTTATTCCAAATTGGGATATCTCTACACTCACCCTTCATCAAATGGATACCATGGGAAAATTACTAAAGAAGAGAGCTAAGTAGCAGAAGCTTAGAGAAGAAAAGAAGAAAGAAAATCTACTTCTTGAAGAAATAAAGAGCATATTTATTGATGCTCTAAGTATTGAGGTTGATGGAAAGAAACCCATTCTGGACTTGTTAGTAGAAATTGTTCAGAAATACAATGAATACTTAAATGGATAGGATAACCAACTGCAAAGAGCTGAAAGAAAGTTTGAGAATAGAGGGTTGGAACAAGTTGCATAAAGAATTGCAATAGATCAAGTAGAGTTAGCTACTATTCTTAGTTCATTGGAAACCTCTATTAATAATGTTGTGTCATTATTTGTCAAACTAAGAGATACATCTATCTTCACAAAAGATATCAAGGATAAACTGTCCAAGATAGATGAAGATATGAAGGCAAGTGCACACCAACTATCACTTGAACCAAGCCATAGTTCTACACATTAAATAAAGATCAGACATTTGAAATATTTGCAGGCAAAATTATTGAAGGAAGAAGCTAGGATCCATGCCATACTTGTAGAAATCTAGGGCATGATTCTTCCAAACATGGATGCATTGCAAAAATACATTGTACATGCAAACACACTCATCCATGATAAAAACTTCACCATAGCTAATCACATGATGGAATTATCAGTAGAAGTTCAAATTGCATTAAATGCAAGTAAGGTACTATAGGAGAATTGGGACAAGACAATGGTACTTATTCTAAAGGTACATTCTAATTTCTTGTCACATTTTGGTATTAACACATAGATATTATATACACCTTTGGCATTTATGTCAAAAAGGGGAGTAGTAATATGTAAAGAGGAAAAAATTATATTATACTCCAGTTTTATGCATATAGCAGAGATATATGTATGGGAGAGTAATATAGTATTATGTGGACACTTGTACAATTAAGCAAAAAATATCTTTACAAAAGCAATTTTAGAAATTAGAAAAATAGAGTATGTTACTAAGCTATAACTTCAAGAAGTCAAACTGAGTTGAAGACACAAAATGATGTTAAAGGAAGTTTTTGACTTATAGCTTTGAAGTATAGATTTTTGGTTTGATAAGTATTTATGTCACCAATGCCAAAGGGGGAGATTGTTGACATTAAGGTCAAATTGTCTATTAGTGACTCAACACTTAGTCAAAATGGTTACATTGCTACTAAGCTCTATAGTTACTACCAAGCTTATTATTCCCTTTTTAGTACTAACTAAGTGTTTTAGATACTCCCGAGCCAAGGAGTCAATTTGCAGTAGTTGCTGAGCTACACAATGTTTACTGAACATCATAAACCATGTACAGTGCAAACTGAGTGTAGAAGAGGTTACCAAGATATTTAGTGGATGTGAAGAAGATCGTAGTGTTAACTAAGCTATGGTATGTTAACCAAGTTATCTTATATCTACTGAGCTCATTGTGTTAACAATATGAATCTAGTGTTGACCAAGCCATGTAGTGTCAACTGAATGATTCAACAACCATCGAGTTTCTTAGTTTTCACAAAGTCACACAGTGCTTACTAATTTTGAGCTACTTGGAAGTGATTATTATGGGACAAGCTTCAAATTCAAATGAGTGCCAAAGATTACCAAGTGTTGACAATGTTTGTCATGTATCAGAACATCACTGAGTTTGTCTTCAAAATTGAGTTACAACAATTGGGCCAACTTGGTACATTATGATAAAATTGGTATTGTATCTGACTCCAATAGGTTGTGATTCAGATTGGTATATATGTAATGCATCATATCATATCCAAAGAGAAGAGAAAAATAATATATGATGAGTAGAAGTGCGAATTAAAGAAGGCTACAAGTAGTATAAGGGACAACAAAGATTTATCTATCACATTTAGGTGATCATTGCAATACAAGGAATCTCAACCAACAAATCAAAGTTACAAAAATCAAAGATCAGCCACTGGTTCATCCTAATAGGTACATCAATCAAATTTTTTAACAAGGTAAACTTAACAATCTTTACTAAATCTCCTAACTAAGTGCATACTTGATTGTATGTTTGTAAATACTTTAACAAGATGGACCTCAAAATCCTTATTGCTCCAAAATAGAGAAGATCACCATAAGTGGTCAGTTGTAAGCCTTAACAAGTTAACTTTATATTGTAGTACTAAAGCTCGAGGGTATCATCCCTACCCCAATTTTACTTTTTATCTGAAAGGTTTCTAGGTTACCATATCTTGTGTCAAAGTGTTATGAATGTTTTATTGCTTGCATTCTTTCATACATGCAATTAGATCATAATATTATATGAAGGATTAATTGGTGAAATAAGTTAAAGTTTTATTGTTTCTTGATTCACCCCCTCCCCTCTCAGAAACCTTGCCTACCTTATAGTTCCAACATATGGACCTACACAAACAAAAGATAAGAAGAAATTATGGGATGAAATTAGTATATTCTTGACAGAAAACTCCAATGAAAATATAATCTTTTTGACATCAATGATAAAATTAGAGGAACCCAAATGATTACTAAAGCAACTATTGATTTTAGGAATTGGGTTGGGGAAAATAAGCTATTAGAGATTCCAACCAACAATGGAATATTTACTTGGAATAACAAAACATAAGACTTTAACTATATAGCAGAGAAACTAGACATATTTTTCTTTAAAGGAGATTTAGCAAAGTTGGAGTTAGCAATTTAACCAAATATCTAGCATATAGAAGGTCTTGATCACTTTTTAGTTAGAATAGATTTTATTAAACCAAGAAATCAAATAGGAATCCTTTTATGTGTGAAAAATGTGGTTTCTAGATAAAAACCTTTATGGATAACATCTAGCAATGGTGGCAAGAATAGAATTTTATAGGATAAAAAATGTATTGCTTTGTTTCAAAACTAAAAATGATCAAAGTTTTCTTTTTTCAAATAGAACAAAACACATTTCAGTAACATCTTCAAAGAAAAATTGGATACTGAAGAAGAACTTAAAAACTCAAATAAAGAAGTTATTAAAAATGGGATGGATTTAATGAAAATTTTACCAAAGAAAAAGAACTGATAGCCAAACATGAAGAAATATTAGCAAAAGAAGTGATATTTTGGTGGTATAAATCGAGGGGAAAATGGCTTGTAGAAGGATATAGAAATAGCATTTCTTTTCACACTAGCACTTTGCATAACAAAACTATCAATACAATAACTAAAATCAAAGATGGGGCTAGAAATATGGAAGGTAACCCATCTAAAATAGCAAAAATATTTATAACTTTTTATGAAAACTTAGTCAACAATTACAACTCTTCCAACCAAACATCTCGAGAAAAGATGCTAAGGGTTATCCCCAAAGTGGTTTCAAAAGCTGACAACGTAGCTCCTAACAAACCTTTCACCAAAGAGGAAATTAAGACAACCCTCTTCAATCTTAACTCATACAAATCTTTGGGGCTGAATGAGTTTTAGGCATTCTTCTTTCAAAAATATTGGGATATCCCAAGAGAAGAACTATGGAGGGAAATTGAGGCCTCCAGAAATAGAGGATCAATGCTAACTGAAATTAATCATACTTTTCTTGCTTTGATTACTAAAAAATTAGTAGCAGATTCACCATGTGGCTTTAGACACATTGTGCTTTGTAACACTATCTACAAAATCTATTCAAAAGCATTAGCAAATCCTACTAAAACTATTCTTCCAAGAATTATCTTAGAAGAAAAAACCGGTTTTGTGCCAGGAAGATCTATCATGGATGAGATATCAATTATTAAGGAAACTATCCATTCAGTAGTCAACAACAAGGAAGCATGCATGTTTATAAAACTAGATATCCACAAAACATATAATGTAGTGGATTGGAGATTCCTATGTAAATCACTAGAAGTGTTTAGTTTTTCTCACCAATGGATTAATGTAATTATCAATTCTATATCAAAACCCAAGATTTCTCTTTTAATAAATGGAACCCCTAAAGGATACTTTAATATCTCAAGAGGGATCCAACAAGGTGATCCAATTTTCCCCTTCCTTTTAATAATTATGGCTGAAGCATTTGGGAGATCAATAAAAAAGGTTCAAGAAGTAGGTAAAATTAGAGGAATCATGGTGGTAGATAACATTCCAATTATAACTCATTAACAATTTATGGATGACACCATTCTCCCTAGTGTCAGCTCTAAGGAAGAAACACAATATTTCAAACAAATCATACTAGAATATACTATAGCCTGTGGATAGGAAGTAAATGTAGAGAAATTAGAAATCTTCTTCCTGAACACACCAAGAGAAATGGAAGAGTATATATGCAATTAGATGGGTTATAAGAAAGGTATTTTCCCCTGCAAATACCTTGGGATTCACTTAGAAAAAGGTGTAAGGAAGCATAAAGGATGGGACAATATCTTAGACAGAATTGATACATAGATAGAGACATGGAAAGGAAAATGGCTAACTAAAGTGGGTAGAGCTACTAAAATTAAATTGGTTCTATAAGCTATTCTTACTTAGCAATTGTCCCACATTCCTTTATGTAAAAAAGGTAAATAAAAAATTGGAAGGTAAACTTAGAAATTTCTTCTAGAGTGGAATAGAAGAAAAAAAGAAACTAGCATTAATAAATTGGGATAAGATTTGTCATTCGAAAGACCAAGGGGGATTAGGAACTAAGAAATTTAGTTGGAAAAATGAGGCATTGGGAGAAAGACTAGTATGGAGAATGTATCAAGAAAGGGAAAACAAATGGGCTAAAATTTTGTATAAAAAATACTTAAATCTGAATGATCCAACATTTTTATTTAGAATCAGGAACCTACTTGTTGGATCATAAACTTGGAATTTCATGGTAGGATGCCAATTGATGAATAGTAAATTTGTCACTTGGGATGTTTGAAGAGGATATGATGCTCTCTTCTAGGAAGATTCTTGGGATGGTCAACCCCCACTGACTAACACCAATATAACTAAAGAGGTAAAAATGTGCTTATCAATCTATGGGGTTCAAAGGTTTCAGATTACAAATATCTAAAAAAGGTTAATGGGGTTGAAACTTGGGCCTGGAAAATCCTGGAGAATGTAGACATTTCTCCTATAGACAAACAAAATGTGGAAAACAAACTAAAGGATTGATAGGTGAATCATAAAAATAGGGAACATAAACTTATATGGGGAGTTTCCAAAGATGGAATATACACAGTTAAGTTAGGATATAATATAATTATTAATTCATAGATATAGGAAAATGTCAACTTACCTTTGAAGTTATGCTAGGATGTAGCATGCCTACCTAAGGACAACATCTTTCTATGGGTTGCAATGCAAAAAGATTCCTAATAGTGGATAGATTTACAAAAATGGGATTTGAAGGACCATCTAGATGTTGTCTTTGTAAAGAAAATTCTGAGATAGCTAAGCACCTTCTCTATAATTGACCATTCACTCAAGAATGTTGGCATTGGATTTGACATAAAATTTTGTGTTCTTCTCCTCTCCTAGAGGATTTATTTGGCCACCTATTAGGGTGGCCTACTAAGAACAGTGCAAGTGTATATGATAATCTTTGGAATATATCCCTTACAATACTAATGTGGGAAATTTGGAAAGAGATAAATAGGCACATCTTTAGTAATTCAAAACTCATATATGTAATCCCTTTTAAACAAGGTTGAAGCAAGTATTACTGAAGTTATGAATAGCTATCTAAGGAAAACAATAAAAGTTGAAGGAACATTCTCTGAATGGGATGTGAATATGAAAAAAAATTGGGATCATCTTATTAACCCCTCATTAATATATGAGAAAAAAGATCAAATAGATAGGAAATTTGTAAATGGGAAGCTCCACTAATAGGATGTATGAAACTAAATTTAAATAGTGCATCTAGAGGTAATCTAGGAAAATTAGGAATAAGATGTATTATTAGATGAGAAATAGGAGAGTGGATCCTCAACAGACCCAAACCTTCGGGGATTGCCACTAACAACATACAAGAATTAGAAGCCCTTTGGGAAGGATTACAATTAAATTTAAGTAATAGGATTAAAAAACTAATTATGGAAGGAGATTCCCAAATTATTATTAATGCTATTAGAAAATGTCAAACTTTGAATTGGAGAATTGAAGACGTTTTCAGTTTAATAGACCTATTTGAAGAAATTAGATTTCAACACATATATATCGTGAAGACAATACAGAGAGTAGATAAGTTAGCAAGTAGAGGAGTTGAAGGTGAGTATTTTATCCTCCAATCTACATGATAAGTTTCTAGTATTAATCAGGTGATGTTAACCCTTTTCTTTTATCAACTATGTCTATCTCTCATAATAAAATAGTCATTAGTGGTCTTTATTTATTAATGAATTATCATTTCTAGGTGACCCCTTACTTAAAATTACTTTAACATTTATTAAATTTTGATGCGATAGTTATGAGTTGTTAAGCTTGTGAATCTTGAGGTCATTATCTTTTGATGGGAAACATGTTTTAGCCCTTTTCTTTGATTTTGTTTCTAGACTATTATCCAGATCTAGTGTTTATTTATAAGGGTCTCTTAGGCTCTGTAGTTTGGTTCATCTTGTCTTGTTTTTTTTTAATCTCCCTTTGAGTCTTGATGGAGTCAGACATTTCACTATTTCACTCGCTAGAGGTCAAAACTATGGCGTTTAGGGTATTTGTTAAGCTTGAACATTGGAATAGGATTCTAAACCCTCTTGATGATTTTTTGAGGTTTACAATTAGTTGGATCATAGGTGAGAAGGCTTTCAACTATGATTACACTTGGCATACCAATAGCTCTATAATTGGTTCCTTTATAGGATTTCTTGCTAGGGAAAACATAGGCAATGGGGAGATCATTCAACTCTGCCATGATATTTTTAACCTGACTTGGTTAGTAGGCCTGGAGGAAGCAGTGCTTAACATTGATTAGAAACTCAAAATCTCACTTCTTGAATTCTATATGGCTCATCCTCCTGGTAGCCTTAGGCTTACCATTGTGGCTACGAGACCTTCTCTGTATATTCAAGATAACATCCAATTTTTCTCTGCTTGGCCAAAAATGGAGGCTAGCATTTAGTTCCTACTTCATTAGAGGGGGATTTTAGCAGACCAAGGTAGGAGTGGTTAATCCATTTTTGCTAGGTGTTTGAGGCCTACATTGAGCTTGGAGTATCTTTTGATGATCTTAACAAATTGAAATTTATATTGCCTAATATGATAAAATCTAGCCAAGAGCAACTAGAATATGTGTTCCCTCTAGGGTCTAAGGCAGATGAATTGGACAAAGTCAAATACATCATTATGGTTTGCTGGAAGAAAGTGGAGAAGGCCTACATCTTTTTCTACTAGAGGCTTCCTATTTTTTGGTCTTCATCTGGTTGTTTTATTGCATCTTTAGGGTTTTGACTATTAACTTTAATGTTGTTCATGTTAATCTTCTAGGTGTCTAGCTAGTTCCTCCCTTTTGTTTCATAGCAGTCATCTTCTCTTTCATTTATATACATATATATATAGATATTAACAAATATATAAAAATCTTACGCTTTCAAGGTATTACTCATCTCTTTCCCTCATGAGTTTTTAAGTTTCATGAAATAATTTGCTATAAAAATTACATATTTAGTTCAATTTGTAGTAATTATAAATCTTGAAGGAATTCATGTCATACTAAGTTTTTTAAACTAGAAAAATTATGATGATCATAGCTTCAAACATTTTAGGTTTAGTTGGTATTCTAGTATGGCTTTTTGCCTTGCCTTTCATTTCCTCTATTTTAGTTTAGGTTTGGTTTTTTGTGGTCTCTCATTTATCATTTAGGTATATTTTTTTTTGGTAGGTTCCACTCTCATTTTTATTTTTGCTTATGTTTCTTCCACTTTCATTTTTTCTTTTCCATTTAGAGAGGTGGTAGCTCTTAGATTCTCACTCCAGGGGCTCTATCTCTTTAGCTAGGTTCAATTGTTTTCCTTTATTTTTTCTTCTTTTGACTTTCTTTTTCATCCTTGTTTTGTAGTATCATTAGTTTGTATGTCAATGAATGTAGGTAAGTAGATTTGTATTAGAGTCTATTATCTAGCTGCAATTAATTTTTAAAAGTAATTGATATCTAGACAAATTTAATTTAATCTAAGCAGTATTCCAAATTTAATCAAACAAATTTAGAATTAGAACAAACACACCTTTAATAAGGCCTTTTAAAGAAAAATTAACTCAATACTAATATAAAGTATAGATTAAAATTTTAGTAGAACGGATTTCAATTTATACCCAAACTTATTTTAGGTCTCTTAAATCTCAAATTTTAAGATATGTTTCTGTACTTTTTAGGATTTAGCAAGAATTGAGCATTTCAGCTTACCTCTCTACTTTATCTGTATATGTTGTTCTCTAGTTAAATTTAATATCTACTAGAAGAATATTAGTCTTGAAGTAATATAGTGTCTAAATTTTTACATAAAATGTACTAACTCTTAAAACAAGTATGTAGTGATTGTGATTATAGAACTTTTGTTTGTTTGTCGTTGATCAAAATGCCTAGATTTTCTAAAAGAAGAGTGGAGGATCTAGTCTTCAATATAAGATCCTATAAACACTAAGGATGAATGGTCTCCTAGAAAAAATATATCAAGCTCTAAAGCATAAAAATAGTTAAAGTAGTTAAAATCATTGTAATATTTTTAAGAACTGGGCTATGCCCCATTGATATTTGTATTCTATATAGGACTTTGGTCTTGGGCTAGACTGGAAGTTTTCTTCTTCATTCTTTCCTACTAGTGCTTGTTTGAATGGAGGTACTCAATATTGTAATTTCTCTAATTTATTAATATAATCTAAAGGCTTTGGTCATTTATCGATAATTTAAAAAAAAAAACATACCCTATATAAAATAGGGCAAATCAATCATTATAATATGAATAGAAAGATTTTATACTATCATAATTAGATTTAACAATATAGAATGCTTGAAAGTCTCACTAAATTTGGGTAAATATAAAAGATACATGCATGTTGAAAGTAAGTTTCTCTTAGTGTTGCATGATCTTAAAATACCTTTAGTTATCTTTTATGTTATTTAATATTAGTGCATTGTTAATTTTGAGTTGTTTGGATACTTTTAGACTATAGTTTTATAATACATAACACTCTTATTTTATTAATATCACAATAAAGTATAATAAAACACGATAATATAATTATATCTTAATAGAAATTTAATATTAATTAGATTATAATAACTTTTTAATTAGAAAGAAAAATACTTATGTTTGTTGGAAATATTCAAGACTATATTGGGTTAATAAGAGGAGAGGGGTGAATTAGTAACCCAAAAAAAACTTTATCAATTACATATCTTAATTGCAATAATCCAATTACCATTTAGCTCATCATATCTGATCTAAGTGCATGCATGACAAACTGGAAACATAAAACATTCATAACACTTGAACACAATGATTTGGTGACCCAAAAACCTTCCAAATAGAAAGTAAGACTGGGGTGGGAATGATACCCAAAAAACTTCAATACTGCAACATAAAGTTGGCCTATTAAGGCTTACATTGATCACTTCTAATGATCTACCTTATTAGGAGCAATTAGGACTGCTAGGTCCACCTTGTTAGAGATTTTACAAACACACAATGAATTATGCATTATATTCAAAGATTTAAGAAAGACTATTAAGTCTACCTTGTGAAAGGATTTTGATTAGTTAACTTGTTAGGATGAAACACTAGATCTCTAACTTATAGCTAGATTGCTAATAGAGATTCCTTAATTGCACTGATCACCTTTCTGTGATGTACATTATATATATATATATATATATATATATATATATATATATATATATATATATATATATATATATATATATATATATATATATATATATACCAATCCAAAATTACATAGTTACAAAGTTGGCCATCATACAGGTTAACACATATATCACTATGTTGGGCCCAAATGAAGACACTTGGGTTCTGAAGACTAACTTGGTGAAGTTTTGATACTCGATGCCCACTCATGCAATCAGTAGACACAGAAGTTCAATCCATACTGATCACTTCAAAGTAGTCTTGAACTCAGTCTGCACTAGTGACTCAGTAGATACTGTGTAACTTGAAATACACTAAATCACTCGGTAAACACATAAGCTCAGTTTACACTAGCTTCACATTATATGAACTACAAACTCGGTAGAAATTGCAATGTTTGGTAACAATTGAAATGCTCAGGTTGAATTGCTAGACTGAATATGCTCGGTTTGAATTGCTGGGATTCACACTAACTAAATACACTTGGTAACCACTGAAATACTTGGTAGCTACTGGAATTAGTCCAGAAAACTCAGTAGCAACTATAGAGCTCAGTGACTACTAAATTACATGGCAAACACTATAGACTGTTCAATGAGCTCGATAGCCATAAAAAATCTAAATAAGTGTGTGTCACTAATAAAAAATTTGATTGATATGTCAACAATCTCCCCCTTTGGCATTAGTGACAAAAACACTTATCAACCAAAATCTTATATACATCACCATGTGATACTAGCTTAGTAGAATATACTAATTTGAGATTTTTCAAAATTAATCATTGTAAGGTATACTATACATTATCTATTATATACATTCTCCTCATAGCATGTTTCTCTCCAATACTATGTGTCTCTTTATATATAGTGTACCATGTGTCTCAATAATAATCTATCCCTATTTGAGAGTAATGCCAAATATTTATCTAGAACTTATCTACATGGAGACACCAAAATGAGATAAAAAAATTAGAATGTACCTTAAGAATAAGTGCCAAGGTTTTATCCCAATTTTCTTGCAAAATCTTGCATGTATGTAGAGTAATTTGTACTTTGTAGAGAGTTCTATCATGTGATCTGCAATAGAGAAGTTGTTATCATAGATCAAGGTTTTTGAGTAAACAATATATTTCTACATTTTATCCATGATAGAAAGGATCATATTTTGAATATCAATCAGTGTTGACTAGATCCTTGCTTCTTCTCTTAACAACTTTGCCTACATGTCTAACAAAAAATGATCTTCATGTGATATATAGAGCTTGAACTATGGTCAAGTTGCAACTGTTGAGCACTAGCTTTCAAATCCTCATCGATTTTTGACAGTTTTCCCTTTATTTCCTTTGTGAACTCGAAAACATTGCACAACTTCCCAAAAAGTGATGTCACATTGGTGTAGGAGGTCTCAAGATTGATCAAAATTGATTAAACCTCAACTTGATGAATAGCAATTTTCTAAGCAATGTGCTCCAACACTTTACCATCAAATTTCTTTTCAGCTTTCTCAACTAGCTTGTCTTGTCCACTAGTGACCTCATTGAACTTTTGGACTACTTTACTAATTGAAACAAAATAGGTTGAGAAGTATCAACCTCAATTCCTATAGCCTCAGACAAAATATTTTTAGCATCATCTATAATCTTATACTCTATCTCTTTCTTCTCTTAATTTTTGTTGCTTTTCCTTTTTCTGAAGAATTTCACCAAATCATGCATTTGATCTGCAGAAAGATTATGAATATCCCATTTGGGGATTTCTATTTCCTCATCTAAGTCTATTTCATCCTCTATGTCCTTTCCTTTACTTAAAAATTTTGTACTCGGTTGAGCCTTAGGTTCAACTGCCATTGTACTTAATGCTTTTGTGTCCTGAATGGAAACAATAGTTGATATACTAGGACTTATAATGAAAATTGGTATAGTACTAACCAATGGAATACTAATAGGAATGCTTGTTGAATCCAAAACTGAAGAAGTCATAATTGAAGTATTCAAAATTGAAGTAGACAAAACTATAGTATCCAAAATTGAAGTACTTATTGTTGAAAAACTCAAAATTGTAGAAGACATTGTATTCATGACTTATGAAATCAACTTGGAAATTGAAGAAGAGAGAGGTTGTAGCTCAGTAGATGAAGTTGAAGTCACTTTTGTTAATGATACATTGAGTTGAGAGGGGGCAAAGAGTGATTGGACATTTGAAGTTTCTATGGTTATCACAATCAAACTTGCTAAAGCCATCTCCAAGCTTGATATAGCTACTAGTTTTCCTGGAGAGTGAGGAAGTGAGGCAATGACTGCCGCAACTATCTTAACTAGATTAGCCTCCTCATCATCTTGCTTTGCTTCCTTGGTAGCTTCCTCCTCTTTATCTTCTTCATCTTCCTTATTGTCAAAATATGTTAGGCTCAGTATAAGTTTCTTCTTCATCATTATCATTGTCATCATCATCATCTTTTATTTCCACTGGTTGTTCACTTGGCTTGTGAAGATGATAGAAATTTCTCCAACTATTTGTGGCATTCTTCACAACATATTCAATGTCCTTCATCAAAACCAAACAAGTATTGAATTTGAGAGTCATTTTGCTTTCATTATCCTTCAATGACTTGTTCATCTCAGCATCTGTCATGCTAGGTACCAACTATCTCAATGTTTGTGCATATATATCCTTGATAGTTTGCTTGGTATTTTCCCATCTTATCCTAATTTTATCTAATAAGACACTGGGAATCTGTGATGCTAGCTGATTAGGTGAGTACTTCCATTGGCCCATTTTATCCATGATGAGGTCTTCAATCTGTTTCTGCTCTGCCTCTGTTATGGTCTCATATTTGAGAGCTTTGAAGTTGGTTACACCAGCTCCTTCTCTCAATTCCTTCAATCTATGCTCAAATGTGGGTGGAGGTTGGATAAATATCATATCACCACATTCTTTATCTGCCTTCTTCCTTGTTCTTCTAGTGAAAACTGCAGTGGATGGCTTAGGTGGCTTAGTGATAATCACCTTGCCTTTCTTCTTCATTTTTAGATTCCTCTTCATCCTCTACTTCTTCTACATCTTCTCCTTTTCCTTTAGTTAACATGAGAGGTGTGCTAGATTTTAGTTTAGCTATCCTCCTCTTTCCTTTGTTAACTGCTTGAGGGAGCTTTGTTTCTAGTTCTATGCTTGCCTTGGCTTCATCATAGGTTCCAAAGTATGGTGCCTTTGGATCAATAGGTTCATTAACTAGAGCTTCAATAATATACTTTGCTTCATCAATATTCACCTCATAAGGAAGAGGTTTTACCCACACAATTCTGGGCTTCACTGCCTAGATGTAAACTCTATCACAATCTATCATAAAGCACACATCATCTTTGTAATCCTCAACTAACTTCTTAGGTATCCTGAACCTATTGTTCATTTTCTCTTTGAACACATCAAAGTAGTTGTCCATAATGCTAATATAGTTCTCTTCCATTTCTGCAATGTATTCATTTATCTAGTATAATATAGGCATATCTTTTCTCCATACTACCATGCCTTTGGAAGGGAAGAACTTCTCAACATAAAAGAACAAACAAGTCAAAAGTGAATTGAATTTACAAGGGTTGTTCTTGGTTGTCCTAATACTTTCCATGTTCTTATTGAATTGCTTCAACAATAGTTCTGCCAAGTGTTTATCACAACTTTATAAGCTAATTCCACAACTTCACAAAATACACTATTAAGATGGCTTGAACTATATATCTTATGTGCTATAACATGAATCCAAAATTTTAGCTTTGCATCTATCACACTGCTAATTTTTATGCCTCTACCATCCCACTCTACTAGGCTTTTCTTTTCCAACTCAACCTGACCTAGGGTTTTAGTCATTTTGGCTTTGGTGAGCATGGGGAAGCCAGTGATGCAATGAATCATTTTCTTTGTAATCACAACTGGTTTCTCAAGCCATAGTTGACCATTATGCACTCAACTTAGAATGTATCTAATCCATTTAAATTGAAAACCTCGAGGCATATGAGGAATATGTGTTAAACCTTTGTCTTCCAAATGCTTATGCTCAAGTTTAAGAATTCCATTAAAACAAAATTCACTTAGGACATCATCCATTTCTAGGGTACCAATTTCTTGAATAGAACACTTGAAATGAGTACGAATATTGTTAATAAGGAGTACCTTGGGAGGGATTTATGATTGAGCTCTGCTTGAGTCAAGGGTTTTTACAATCGCGGGCACAAGTTTGAAATCTGACGCTTTCCACTCGACTCCTCAAACCAACATCTCATACCCTCTCTTCACTCTGATATTGCTTGATGCCATTTTACTCAATAAATTATGAGAACCTTGATAACTTGTTGCAAATTTTCTTAAAGTCGCTTGATCGCACTATAAATCACTTCTTTGTAATAGCACTTAGATTTCATGGTGAGAAATGAATTTGATTTCATGCCTTTTGTTAAAGTTTCACCATTAATGCTTGGTACGAAGGTAGCTGAGTTGACATCATGCTTGATAGGCTATCATCCACTATTCTATTGATTACTCAGTGAAGGCTTGGTGACTCAGTAACCATGTGTGTCTTGTTACTCCCGACTTTGCTCTCGACCTTGCTTGTTACAGTCCATGACCTAACCTTACTAGGTAGAGAAGATAACTCAGTGATAACTAATACCAATATTCCTTAGTGATCCTTTTGTATCTTGAATACTAATTTGGATCTTTTTCATGTTCCAATTGGAACTATTTGAATGTGATCTTGATAACGTAGTTCTAGTTCTCCTTTGGAAACCTAGTTGAAAATGGTGGAGTCACCCACTTCTTGAGTGACATGACCATCATTACTTAAACTAGCATCCTTTGTAGATTTAGGAATCCATTGCTACTTCATCTGCTTTTGAATGTTATCAGCTTTTGCCTTCTTTCATCTTCAATTTTACCTATATTCATGCAATTTTTGGCTAGATGACCAAGTTTGGTACAAGTGAAACATCTTATGGTGGTATCTCTTCTCCTCATGTGATGTTTAACACAATTCATGCCAATGTGTCCAAATTCTCCATAATAATGACATCTACACCCAGTGTTGGTCCCAACCAAATATTGCTTTCACAATTTGCTCTGCTAGATTGAATGACTTAGTTTTGCATTCTAATGCCTTGTGACCTTGTTTCTTGCACTTGTGACACTTGCCCTCAAATTTTGGTTTCTCTTTGCATTCATTAGCCCTATGACCATGTTAATTGAAATTGTAGCATTTTCCATTAAATTTTACTTTACCATTACTCCAACATTTGTTTGATGTAAGACCTAACTTACCATAGTGATTGCAAGTAGGTTTTTGATTCTTTTGAGCACCTTGTTTGGAGGACTCACCTTCTTCTTTGTATCCAATTCTTGCTTTTCCTTTTTTCCTATAGAGGTTTTGCTCATTTAGTTGAACCATGTCTGCTTGAGATTTCATCATTCTTTCATTGATTTTCTTCTCAGTTAGGTCATTTCTCAATCTTTCACTAATTTTCTTTTCAAATCTCATCTCATTTCTTATTCTTTCATTGATTTTTCTTTCTAAATTTAGATCATTCCTTAATCTTTCATTGATCTATCTTTGGCTTATGATTTCCTCATTTGCATTACAGATTTGATCCATAAGATTTGCATGTTGAAGGGATTGATTCTGGATCTCATTGTTCCTTCCATCTATTTCTTCTTTTATTTTGTTCCTTAGTTCTAAGATTTCACACAACCTCACTGATTGCATTTCGTGTTCTCCTTTCAACTTTCTTACTTCTTCTTGCAGGGAACCATTCTTCTCTAGGAGTTCTTTGATTGCACCATTTGCTTCATCTGAATTGCTTGAAGGGAAAAAGTCTTCAATTCTCTCTTCAATGTAGAGATGGTCATTCATTTGATTTGCAAGTTCCTTTCTTCTTTTCAGGGATTGGGAAAGTTGTTCCTTAACTTTCTTGAGTTGTGTAATGGCCATTTCTAGATCCAACTTTTCATTATCAATTACCTTATCAAGTTTGAATATTTCCATATCCTTGATCTTTTGCTCAAGTTGTTAAAATTTCTCCTGAGAACCACAAAGCTTTGATATCAATTGTTAGAAATATTCAAGACTATGTAGGATTACTGAGAGGGGAGGGGTGAATTAGTAACCAAAAATACTTTATCAATTATAGATCTTAATTCTAGCAATCCAATTAGCATTTAGCTCATCATATATGATCTAATTGCATGCATGACAAACTAGAATCATAAAACATTCATAACACTTGAACAAAATGAATTGATGACCTAGAAACCTTCCAAATAGAAAATAAAAATGGGGTGGGGATGATACCCACAAAACTTCAATACTGTAGCATAAAGTTGGCCTGTTAAGGCTTACATTGATCACTTTTGATGATTTGCCCTATTAGGAGCAATCAAGACTGCTAGGTCCACCTTGTTAGAGGTTTTGCAAATACACAATGAAGTATGCACTCTATTAAGAGATTTAAGAAAGACTATTAAGTCTACCTTGTGAAAGGATTTTGACTAGTTCACTTGTTAGGATGAAATAATAGATCTTTGACTTACAACTGGATCATTAATAGAGATTCCTTGACTATACTGATCACCTTTCTATTATGAATATGTCTCTACTACTCCTCTTTTGATATGGTCTTTACAATTCACTCTTTATCTATTGCTTAGCTTCAACTATTCACATTCACATTCTTACATGCTTATTACCTTACATATAGATGTGTTACAATACATTACATATATATACCAATCCAAATTACATAGTTACAAATTCGGCCATCATACAGTTAACACATATATCACAAGGTCGACCCAAATGAAGACACTTAGGCTCTGAAGACTAACTTGGTGAAGTTTTGATACTCGACACCCACTGTCATTACTCGGCATCATCATGCATTTGGTAGACATAGAAGCTCGATCCATACTGATCACTTCAAAGTAGTCTTAAACTCGATCTACACTGGTGACTTGGTAGATATTGTGTAACTTGGCATACACTAAATCACTTAGTAAACACATAAGCTTGGTTTACACTAGCTTCACATTATATGAACTGTGAACTCAATAGGAACTGCAATGCTCAATAACTACTGAAATGCTTGGGTTGAATTACTAGACTGAATCTACTCGGTTTGAACTATTAGGCTTCACACTAACTAAATACACTTGGTAACCACTAAAATGCTCGATAGCTACTAGAATTAGTCCAGAAAACTTGGTAGCAATTGTAGAGCTCGATGGCTACTGAATTACATGGAAAACACTGTAGACTATTTAATGAGCTTGGTAGCCATACAAAATATGAATGTGTATGTCACTAATAACAAACTTGATTGATATGTCAACAATGTTATCTTTCCCATATCCTATCTTGATAAGTATGAGATATTTTTCACATCAAGTCAAATTGTGATATTGCTATCAAGATTTAACTATGTGATTTTTGAGTCAAATTCATTGACTTATATTCATGAGTAGTGGTTTTTTGAACCCATCTCTCATTTGAATAAATGGAACACTTAGCACTCATTAGATCTAGGTGATTCTCACAAAGGTGAAGCACTAGGACTCCCCAGAAGGTCACCCATCCTAGTACTACTCTACTTTGAGTGTGCTTAATAGCAAAGTTTCCTCAATGGTTAAACCCACTCTACTTGCAACATGGAGGAAACTCTGTAATTAAGCACACTCAAGATGGAGTAGTACTATGATGGGTGGCCTCTCGAGAAGTCCTTGTACTTCACCTCTATGAGCATCACCTAGATCAAATGAGTGCTAAGTGTTCCATTCATTCTCATGAAAGATGGTTTCACTCAATCATTATTAATGAAATATGAGTCAATGAATTTGACTCAAAAATCACACACTTAAATCCTTATAGCAATATCATAATATCCTATCTTATTTTAAAAATAATTATATGAATAACTTTAATGAATATAATTGAATTTGTATATTTTTAAAATTAAAACATTAATTTACATTGAGAAAAAATTTTGTGTATCACATCAACAAAAACAAACTATAATTAATTAATTATGGATGACAAAAAAATTATTTTGTGTCTTGTGAAAATCACGTCAATCATAAAAACTAAATAAATCCCCTCAACCATGAAAAAATATAAATAAATTATGAACAACACAATGTTTTGTGTTTTGTGAAGATTATGTCAACCCTTAAAAAATAATGAAATAAATAAATCCTTTGTGTATATATATTTGCAAACTCAAGCTGATGGAGAGCAGCGACAATCTCAAGGAGAAAGAAGGAATCTGTCCAATATTTTCAACATCTGTATTTTTCTTTAGGTAACTTCCTCATTTCTTGATTCTTGCATTACATAGTAGAAAAGAAAAACAATTTCTTTGAGCTCTGTAGTGCTGAGTTTAATGAATCATTTAAAAGGTTTGATACTTCTAATGTTTAGTTCTAATATAGATTGATTTAGGCTCATTTTAATTATAATTAAGAAATAGGTAAATATTGTTTATATTTATTGGAACGTTGATAAAATATTTAAACAATTTATTTTAAAATAATTTTATGAAGTATATTTAGTAATTGAAAAAACCATTTGTCACATCTTTTTGAGGCCCGCATAGACATTAATTCCACGTATCTTTTCGAGATCAATGATTCAAATCACCACTACATTTTAAATGCTGATTAAAGATATTTCACGTCTCGTTCTACATTTTTTTTGGATTGCGTGATGCTTTCGCGACTTCTTGACTTATAATTTGATGGGGGAATATTGATTACAGCAAGTTGAAGCGGAGAAGGCAACCACTATGCCCACTAGAAGCGTTTAACTTATCAAGGGAAAATACTTATTCTATTCTCTAAAAGTTGTAAAGTCTTTTATAAAGAACAGGGTTCATAGTTGGATAACTATTAGGGAAAGAGATCTAGCAGTCGTGTAAGCTAATTTGGTGTATCTAGATTTCATAGGTTGTAAGTTGAATCATGTCAATTTTTTGGGTGTACTTCTTTAGGTGACTTAAGAGTTTAAAGTTAAGGTTTTGACATTTGGACATTTACGGATCTATCTATAGAGACTGTGGTCAAAAAGTGTGATTTTAAAACACTTGCCTAATACCTGTTGTGTTCAAGCCCCAATAGTTGCTCACCAAAAAAACATTAAAAACATAACTACTTGTGGTAAAATGTCCTAGTAGGCATTATTAAATGTCTCAACAAGGGAAACGAACCAGTAGTTGTTCACGCTAACTTTTTGCACCTACAGTTTGTAATCTGTATGTTCAAATTTGCTAGGTTTTTTTGGTGAACCTCCATAGGTGAGTGAAGAGTTTAAAGCTAACCTTTCAGTTTTCACGCATTTATGGCCCTCTCTATAGAACTTGTAGGCTACTAGGTGGTCTAAAAGTGTCATTTTAAAACGTTCGCCTGGAACCTATTATGTTCACCCCCTAATAGCCACTCACCAAAAAAATTAATACTCTTTGCACAAATGGACCAAGTAACAACCAAGAAAACTAAGAAATGAACAACTATTAGTACATGTGTGATCAACTATAAATACATGTGCTATCATTGTTTGGAGCTTTTTACAAGTGATAACTAGGATTTTTGACATGGCAATCATTCAAACATGGGCGACCATCAACTAAATAAGTTTAGGTTGGTCGGAATGTTAAAGAAAAAATTTCTTTTTTTTACATGTAAGCCCCGTGTTGGTCAAAATTTTGACCAACATAGAGCTTACATGGTAAAAAAAGAAACATTTTTTGCTTGTATGTTTTTCGCATGCATGGGTTCATTTGGGTTTTGTGTGTTTTCACATGGTTTTTTGCAGTGCATTGAGGCAAGTTTAGCTCTGGTTGGTTTTTGCATTGTTTTCTAGCACGTGTTTTGGGAAGTTTGGACTCTAGTAATTTTTGCAGTTCTGTGTGGTCTATTGGATTTGTTGCACTAGAGGCAGGGGCGACAGACATGACTTCTTTGAGCAGGGAACTGGTGTTCCTAATCTTACAATTTGTGGATGCAGAGAAGTTCAAGTAAACTATACACAAGTAAGCTTATGGAAAACAAAAGATACCCATCTTTCTTTTAATGGATGTTCTTGTGTTTTTATTTTTTGAATCCAATTTTGTTGGCTTCTAATGTTTTGGGTTTGTGGATATTTGTAGATTGGAGCAAGAATCTGGGAATTTTTTCAACATGAGGTACTTTGAGGATCAAGTGCAAGCATGGGATTTGATCCGGGGGATACTTTCGTCAAAATTGAAGTATCTCCAAAACTCCAACAATCAACATTAGATTAAACTCCTTGAAATTTTGGACCCAACGCAATTTGAACGGGTGAGAAAGGAGTCCGTACAAAAAAGTTACAACTAGTCAAAGGTTGGTCAAATTTAGGTACAGAGGCTATTAAAAAGGAAAAAAAAATCAAACTCTCCAAATTTGGTCAAATTCAGCATCAAATTGAAGGTCTCGTCAAGAGCTCTCCAACGATGTTCGTTTTGTCAAAAACGGAGATCGTATGTGAAAATGGCTCTCGATTGAAGTCCAAGGTGGTGTGGCATTAAATATATATATATTTAAAAAAAAAAATTTAAAATGCCATTCAAAAATATAGGTGATGGTCGGGGGGGTCAAACCCATGACCTCCTAGTCCTAAGACTCTGCCGATGACCGTTGGAGCATTCATTGCTTTTGAAATATATAAAGTGCAGTTTGTATATAACCCCTTCCCGTCGGAAATTGGAGAGAAAGGAAGCCGCCAGCGGGGTTGGAACCCCCGACCGGTGCCTTTTAAAAAAATACTCAACTGCCAATGTGCTATTTTGGCACTTTAAAATATATTTAGCGCAGTTTTATTTTATCCTTTAAACCGACGGCCTAACCTTAGTAAAATAAGGTTATTATCTATTTTGACCCCAAAATTAACCTAAGCCAAATCTTTCAAAAATGGCTAAAGGTTAATTTGAAGGGAGGAATTAATTGAAGGGTCTAATATTACATCATTTTGTTATAGCCTTATTTTGGCTAATTTCATGTATAAAAAGGGGGTTTAGGAGACTCTTGGGGCATTCAGAAAAAGGAGAGAACGTCGAAGTGCTGAGAGTAAGGGAGATTTGTTGAAGCATTTATTCCTGTACTTTGAAATAGTGTGATGTTGTTGTACTTCAAAGGAATGACTTTGTAAACATTTGTACATGATTTTTGGAGATAATCGGATTGGTCCCCCTATTGGAGCTGGACTCGGAGACGTAGTCCATACGGATGAACTCCGAGATCAAATTGTTTGCGTCTTCTTTCTCTCATTGTCTCTTTTATCAGCTTAATCTTGTTGTTCTCTTATTTCATTTACATTAATTTGATTCGTTAAAATTTTTAAAGTAATTCTATGTGATAAATTAACATTCCTCTGTAATAGTCCTAGATCCTAATCAGATTAGGATTGGGATGAGGTAGAAAGTTACCTTTCTGGGTTCACCAAGGTGGATGATAATCGATACTCCATGAAAATTTTCTTTGAGATCAGAAAATAGAAATATCTAGAGGCACTTGACAAGTAAGTTTTTTAAGTTCCTTTGTAGATACTTATAGTTTGCATTTGTTTATTAAAATTAATAGTATTAGAACGATGACCTAAATTTTAGTCTTGTAGAAATCTATGCTCCTTGTAAACAGTAAATAGGTGCATAAAAAAAAGTTTGGAAATGTTGTATATTTTTCTAGATGTCTTTGTGGGAACCATATTAAGGATTGCTTAACTTTTGTTTAGCTAGGATTTAGATATCCAAGAATTTTTGAAAGACAACAGTTATGATTGGTTATGGAAAACTAATTCGAGATTGTGTGTGTTTAGACAAGATCGGACTAAGGCTGTGGACATACTAGTGAAGGATCTCAAAGTATTTTCTTCTTTCAATGAAGAGCTATTCAAGGAGATTATATAGCTTCTTACTCTGGAGAACTTCAGGTCCCATGTCATTTTTTCAATATTTAATTCTTCATTTTCTCACCTATACTTTAAAATTGTCCATTACTGTAATGAGTTTGAGAAATTGATTGTTTCCTCATAAATACAAATTATGATAGATTATTATGTATTATTGGGAACTAAAATTCTCATATAGGGATATACAACTGCATTTTGTTGAAGCCCTTTTTTGACAAAGGCATTCATATTGGAATGATTGACAAGCAAAGTTTAATTTTCTATTTATTTTTCTGGGAGCTTGTATAGGAGTTGTGTTATGTTGAGCACAACATTTAAAGACTGAGATTGTGATTCATGCAGGGAAAATGAGAAGCTATTTAAATATGGAGAGTCCAAGTCTGCAAGAAACGTTATGCTGATGGAACTTAAGAAATTGATAGAGGCCAATCCTCACTTTCATGACAAGCTCCAATTTCATGGCCTCAAAGCATCTCGTCTTAGAACTCTCATAAATCAAAGGTATGTTGTAGCTAGCTAACTTGGTTTAGGAATTTGCAATGTTTAAGTTAATGAAAGTGGTGTGAGAAGGTTGAGTAATACTTGTTGAATGTCATATAATCTTAAAGTGTTAATGTAAAACAGGGGTTTAGTTAAGGTTATTATATTCTGAAGTTTGGTATTGGATTTTCTATGTTCAGTCTTGATTGGCAGCATCAACTTTGTAAGAACCCTCAACCCAATCCCGATAGAAAGACATTATTTGTAGATCATACATGTGCACCTACTAATGGAACTTGAGCACCAACTCCTTCAAATAACCCTCTTGTTGGGGCACTCCCAAAAGGAGCAACCTTTCCTATTGCTCCCCATGATGTGAATCAGCTGGTACATCACTCATTTAAGTCTTATATTTTATCAATTCTTTTATAACTTTTTATTTAGTGATTTTTTCATTTTGGTGTTACTGTTAACAAGACAAGTTCCTTTCAATATGATTTCAGTCATTTCAACCCATGGGTGCTTCTTCTGCTAGTTCTTTTGGATGAATGGTGAGTCAAAATCCTTCTGCTCCACACCATGTAGTAGCTCCTGGGCCTGCATCTCTTACACCACCTCAAAATATAGGTGAATTTACTTGACCATATCTTGAGACATGGCTGTTGGAAGCATAAAATATATATACTTTTTAATAAGGAGACACATTTCACAAGCTCAGTGGCATGTGAAAGAATTTTTATTTCTTATGAGTTGTATTGGATAACATTGTCTTTTTTAGATCTTGTAAGAAGTGTAAGATTATCTGATTTTTTTTATTGGATATTCCAATACATAGAAAATTCCATTTTCTAATTTGTTTAATTGCATTAGTTGCTATCCTTAAACGGCCTAGAACTCCACATTCAAATGGTCCTATAGTTGATTATCAATCTATTGATTGTGAGCATCTTATGAAACCTCTTCAAACGGGACAATCTAATGAGGTGTGTGTAGAGTATCTTTTCCAGGTTATTCTTTTGCTCTAGCATGTTCACTGATAGTGATACAAAGAATTTCTCTTCTAAATACTGAAACTTAGCATTACTATTTTCTTTTAAGGTGAGCTATCTGGGTGCTCATACCATGTACTCTCAAGATAATCTTCCCAAAATAGTAGCAAAAACCCTCAATCAAGTTTCAAATGTCATGAGCATGGATTTTCATCCTTATCAACAAAAAATCTTATTAGGTAATTCCACATGAAGTACAATTCTTCCTTCAATTACGAAGATGTGGCTTTGGTTTTGTAAGTAAAGAATGTTTTTTGGTTTTTTTTGGAGATTTTGATTTTTGATTTGATCTATCAATTGGAACAAATGTTGGTGACATTTCAATTTGGGAGGTAGCATTTAGGGAAAAGTTAGCTCAAAGGACCTTTAAAGTTTGGGACATTTCTACCTGCTCAATGCCACTGCAGGTAGGCATAGTTTAATAAGCTTGAATTTTGATTTTAATTTTTTAATAAGGAACATGCAAATATATTTAGTATTTACTCAAGAGGATAGTGTTGTGTTTATTTAGGTGATAAATATATATGTTCTTTCTATTATGTTGTCTTAGGTAGCCCTATTAAAATATCCAGTTGTATTAATGAACCACTGTATCTAGAGCCCAGATGGGCAAGTACTTGGTAAGTGAATTTGTTATTTGTATTCTCAAGGGAAGTGCATAGAAAATATGACCTTAGTGCATATTCACTAAATACCCTTTGTAAATATTATTATGTTTTCTTGGGTCAAGATTCTTTCCATTGATTTATTAATACACTTGCATTAGTCTTGTAGGTTTTGCCTTTTCCAAGCATATTGTCTATATATATTTTTATCAAATCTCAATTACTTATAGTCATTCAGTTTATGTGAGATCAGAGGTAACCTTGCTCTCTATGCTGTAGGTATGGGATGCAATAGCTGGTCAAAAACAATATACATTTGAAGGCCATGAAGCACTTGTACAGTCAGTTTGTCCTCACCACAAAGAAAGTATCCAGGTACTTCATTTCTCAAAACATGATGCATTGACATTACAATTGAATATTTAATAATATTTGCACCACTACTTGTTTTGATGTTTGATTTCCACCCAATGTCAAGTCATTCGCCATTGCTTTCAGTACTTGATAATGTGGAAGGTAGGATGGTTGTAATTATTTTCTTTGCATACAGTTCATTTTCTCTACAACCATTGATGGAAAGATCAAAGCTTGTAGGTATGATCTTTTGGGATCTAGGGTTGATTATGATGCCCCTGGGCTATGGTGCACAACAATGGCTTACAAAATATATTGTTACATAAATATATATCTCTCCTAAAGCTGACTAGGAGAAGTGTGCACAAAAAAAGCATTTAGTTCACTAAAAATCCTCTATATTTCATGGTTTCTTCAATCTGCCAAGTGTCTGCCAAATCAAGGTGTTGACTCCAAGTCTAGGTTCAAACTCAGCTTGCCACATCTATTCTACAGTCAAATAAAAAACAAGTATGGTCATGACTAATTTTTCTTAGGGATTGCACATGTTTCAAACTCATATCTAAACTTTAATCTTATTATACTAGTTATTTATTTCCTTTTTTCATTTAGTTTAGGATGGGAGAATAAAGTGCTAGTTGTTGGAGGGGGATAATGCTTCGGTACTTATATTAATTCTAACCTTTAGCTTGAGACATACAGAGTTTTGCTTGTTTAAGGTATTGCCTCTTTTTTCTTTTCTAATTCTATAAGGGCTTTGTATGTGGTAGGCACTTCTTAATGCCGATCCTTTTGATATTGATGCACAATGGAAGATTGAAGAAATGATTCAATAGATATGAATAATTTTAAAAAAACTTGCTTGAACAATTGCATCCATTGATGTAACACTATGTGTCATGTTGGATGAGGCCTAACCCCACATTAAAAGGGAACTGGATAAGAAAACAAACTTTGTTGTATGCATTTGATGAAGATACCCTAAGTAACCTTAACCTAGCATGAAAAGAGCTAAGAAAGAGCTAGATAGAAAATAACCTTATTCACACTAACATGCAACTACATTCAAAAGACTTTCGTATTTTCATAAGATACAATCCATTTCAAAAAGCTTACTCGAACAATTGCATCCATTGATGTAGCACTACATGTCATGTTGGAAAAGGCCTAACCCCACATTAAAAGGGAACTAGATAAGGAAAAAACTTTGTTGTATGCATTTGACAAAGATAGAAGGTTCACAAAATTTTATAGCATATAATAGCGGGAAATACAAGCAATAGTTTGATTAGCTTTATAGCACTCATCAGTTTCAAGTGGACACAATTTATGGTTGCATCTTCAAAAAGAGTAGGTAAATGGTACAAATGGAAAACAGTGACCTTGGCCATCAATAAGAAGACAAGTGATAATGCAGGCACCCTACCACAAGTTGCCTTTAGTGCTCAAAGTAGAATTACCTTATCCATAAATCCCACCATTCATGCACATATCAAATGTTGCTAAGACACTATAGAGCACAAGACCAAACCATGACCAATGCCATGAAAATGACTACTAATCAAATCATTGATATATTGGTCAATGAAATGAATAATTGACAGATTCCACTCCATCTAGTCATTAGAGTTGGACAATTTTGGCAAAAGAGAAAATGGTTCACCATGTACCAAAATCAGGAAAACTTACCTCATTTGTTACAATTAGGAGCAATGGGACCTATTGCTTCTCAAGGATAAACGAATGATCAAAGAAGTAACACAATCATCCAAATAACAATTCTAGACATAATTCTAAGCTTTCCAAAAAAAATAAGTTTATATTAGTTTCTACATTTTCTTATTCTACATCTTTGAGGCCCTTCAGAGTGGAATTAGCACATGGAATTTATCTGAATGCCCTTATTTTTTTGGTTGTATATAGTATTATCTTTTTTCTCCCTAGTTGTAGCTATTTCAATTCTAGGGTAATTGAATTCCATTTACATTTTGTAATTTTACCATTGCCGTGTAAATGGCATGCTACTATGATTTCATTTACTTTTACACCTCTTTAGTCTTTTCAACATCTCCATAATAAGTGAGAAATATTAAATTAATTGCTCATACCTACCTTCTTGCATGTTGCTCTTTAAATAATACTTGTTCTACATTCTATCTTGTTAACTTTATTACATAGATTAATTTATTCTGTTAGAGTAATCTGACAGAGACATAGATTAATTTATTCTATTAGAGTAATCTGACAGAGACACACTGAAATCTATCTTCATCATTTTGACTATAATCACTAGCCTACAACTATTTCTAAACCTAAGAATCATATAATGTTGATCATAAAGAAGCTTATTGAACTAGAGTGGGGCTTTTTTGGCAGTAACCCGAGAAGGGTTGAGGGCATTTGTACCAAATCTCTTAAGGTAGGTCTCTTCTTGAGTTCTTAGGATGTCAAACTTAGGGCCAAAACCTACCACATTGTGACCAAGTAGTTCCCTTTAGGAACAATTATTGAGGAGGGTAAGACCTCCTCTTCTAGTGTTGGTTGACCAAGGGGGGACATTCCTAAGGTGTACTGCAATAAATTTGACTGCAATGACTAAGCACTTACCATGACACAAACCCTACTCATTGTGGAGTGCACCTCTATAATCATCATTTCCTACTTTTCACACCCAATTACAAAGAGGGAATAAATAGCTATTTGAAATGCCTTTTAATATAGCCACTTCCGTTGATTCGTGCATTGATATGCCTAGAACTACTAAAACACAAATCATGCAATGTTTTAAGATTGATTGGTCTAGTGTGTTGTGAGATGATGGATCCATCATTAAATGACCTACAAAGCCTCAAGGACTCATCCTTCCATCTCATTTCCATTAAGTAATACCAGCTGAAGTTGTCAAAAGCCTAGACTAGTATCCTAATTATCTTTCAATTTGCATTTTGCCATGTCATGCAATGGCTAGTCAGAATATGTTGGAGGAAAATGAGTCTAGGATACCAACTATAAAAGAGAGTCAGCTAATGATGACTGTCAAACTCAACATCTAAGACTTGCATTTTCTATGGCAAATGACTGTTGCAATGATCAACAAGTTGTATAATGCTTGATTGCATTGCTTGTAGAACCATTTTCTTCTTGATTAATGTGCCATAAGCTATCAATATCTTGAGAGTCATTTGATTATGTAAGGTTTCGAAACAAAGACTTTAGAACTAATATGTTTTAGATTCAGTTGATATAGTTGGGATTGTGAAATAATTGTCTTAGAACTACAACTTTAATATTTGAGGAGAGGCTATAATACATTATCATTCTCAGAGAATGTTGTTAAGTTTCAAATTTTTTTAATTGCAGTTTTATTTATGGGCAAGTTTCTCCTAAATGCTTTTTGAGTTTAAAAATTAAAAAAAATAAAATTAGGAATTTGACTTTTCTAACAGCTAAATAAAACATTATTATAGACTAGAATAGGTTATTGTTGTATTGGAATTCTGCTTGTGCTTTTTGCTAATTAATAGTTAGATGTTGCGGCTTAGCGGTAGCCATTGAGAAGACAAACATTGAAGGTCACCTTAGGTTAGGATTGTCTTTTCATATGTATCTGCATTCAAAGTGAACATTACTTTTTGGCAAAAAGTTGTGAATATTGCTGAACTTAATTTGTTTTTTTTCTAAATTTGCCAATAGAAATAAATGCAGGAGTTGTCATTTTGGATCCATTTCCTATTTGTAAATAAGAAAACTATTATCTCTTTGTATAGCTATTCATGAATACAACACATCAATCTGCAGTTGAGACCCAATTTTCACATGTTCGTCATATGCCTGATGATGAAGCCTTAGCTAATTGTGCTAGTGGTGGTATGTTGAAAACCTTCCCCTTTAATAACCTTCCTTATTATAATAAGGTCAGTTATTATTAACTTAAAGCATTTTTTTAGTTGGCACTTAGATAAATACCTATGGAATATGTGTATCATAATGCTATTATTAATTTTTGTTTTGATCAATATTTAAATAATAAAAACTAAAAATAATTAGATGACATGCCGATGGAAAATATTTTAAGGCACATTGTTTGTTAAATATAACTCAATACAATGGTAATATAACTACATGATACATGTGAAAAGAATGGATAATATCATAATAGGGATACAAATACTCTTGCTTCAGTTTTAGAAGGTTCATTGTTCCATTTTGTGGATATGCATATATGCATGTTATGAGCCTTACTTCAAAGATTGTGGTAATATTTTGCAAGCCTCACGAAAGATGAATCTGAATAGAATCTGAAACAAGTGGATGAATCTAAAAACATCTGAACTCAATTGATGTGTGGAATGTTTGCATGAAAAATATGTGACTTCTACAAAAGAGAAATCTGTAATTACTAGAAAAACATGAAACTGTAGCTATTGGAAGTAATCTCCATGAAGTCCCTTTCCCCAAAATTGGTTAAAAATGCAAACTCTAGTGCTACTAGACAACTTATGTGAAAGTTCATAAAGAGGCAAGATATATTTTGATGTAGGTGTAGACACAAGGTCAAGCCACAATTACCTACTAGATAAGTTTAGATGATGCCTTGGTTGAGGCATAGTTGTCATATGCCTATGCACAACCACATACATCCAAAATCATTAATATATTTCTAAGGCCTAATGGCTTAATTTAACTTATCACTTGTACCTTTATCCATGTGAAAGATGTAATTTTCACATAATTTAAAAAAAAAATCGAACTAAGAGAATGGTATAAAACACATCGTACGTGACTCTTTTTACATAAAATACAAATAAATATCAATGTAAAATTTAAGAACCTAGAAAATCTCCATTTACCTCTCAAAACTAAAATTAATTAATGATCTGATAATCTGCACCTGAACTGCTTTGACTAGTTTAGTGTTGGGGGTTGCCATATTTCTAGTCCTTTCCATGCATTTTGAAGTGATCCTTCTATAGGTATAGAATTTTTTTCCTCTGCCACTAAAAATGTTTTTTTAGGAACCAAGATAACATCTTTCCTTAGTACTTTCTTCTAGTGCAAGACATGGGAGGTATTTTGCAAGCTTTATATTGCTCAAGGGTATGTGCAACCTGCCTCAAAATTGGTTCATAGTTTAAGATTGACATTGAAGTTAGCTTGAGATACTTAAGCTTATAATATTATCATTCAAAAGTAAACCAATCATCTACATCTTGTTTTAACCTATATTACACCAAGTTTACTCTTGTACATAACATTTTGGCTGAATCAAAAGCTGACTATCTAATCAACTAAGTATAATTGTTTTCAGTTTCATTCTCAATGTTTATATTCATTATATAAAATTAAATAGTTACAACTTACAACAATTTCCTGACATTTTTGCCACTTGTAACTTCCCCAAAACATAGGTTCTAACCAAAGTTTGATCTTGTTAGGATTTCATCCTGTCACACTTTGTGAATCTTCTTTAGTCGTTGTCTTTCTTGGTTCCTTTTATTGAAATCATGGACAACATTTGATCAATAATGCAACAAGAGAGGATCATACTATACAAAACCTTAAATGGTGACATGTCAAATGTGTTATATTTCACAAAGCCTTATCTTTTTACATGTTTTTTAGCATAGTCTTAACTTGGATAAATGATTGTGTGCATTGTGGATAATTGATGTCAAACTTGGGTAGTCCTCGAGTTATGAACCAAACTACAAACAGGCAGACATTGTGGACATATACCATAGATCTATGATAATGATCAATCATTAAAATAGAAATTTGAAGGGTCAAGAGAAACCTTGTATTACATAGCCATGACCATGAAATGCTTTCTTTTTGTTTCTTCTTATATGATAGTTGTGTGACTTGCTTTACTTCTCTTCTTTACCATTGAAATTGGTTGCCTTTTTCTAATCCATTTTTCAGGGATTTCTAATAGCTCTTGTTTCTGTCAATTTTGTTTATTGTGTTCCAAAGAAATCCATTTTTCCAATCTTTTGTACCAAGGTTCACATACATCTTTTTCAAATTTTCATACTTTCAGATTCTTTGACTTTTTTAATTTAAATTCTTAGATTTCATGGAATGATTTAAATATCTAAATATTTTAGAAGAAATGGGCAAGGCATTGAATATTGAACTCATTAACACTTTTCTTTTTGCAGTTGATGACTGCGAGGCTGATGATAAGTGAATCGATATAGTAGACAACATACAAGACAATGATAATGCTGCATCTGAAGAGAACTATATGACTTCCTCTGCTTTTTATTCATCTCTAGATGCATTTAAAGACACATCTGTGTTCAGGGTGTATATTGATGCAACTGCAACAGTGCAAGATTCTTTCACAAATACAACAAGCTTGCCTGAAGATGAATTTATTCAATCACAAGCATTTTATGTCACTAACAATTAAATTGTATGGCCTCTTGTTGGTGAAAATGCAACATCTGATGATACATATGACATTGTATCTATTGAAGATTTCCTTAACTCAGATGGGGCATGCTTGTTCCTCGCAATGCAATAGACAAAGTCTTTAGAATATGGTGTTAATGATGGCAATGACTCAAGCACCTCTGATGAACTTGATGATTTTGACCCATATTTATTCATCAAAAGTTTGTCTGATCTCTCGAAAGTGGTTTCTCCATATCGACCCATAGTGTTACCCAAACAAGCAAGGCAAAGGCCACCTATAACCCTTGTACTAGACTTAGATGTTAAGTTACTTTGTCAATTTTTAATGATTCTATTGTTCATATATCCATGTTGTATGTTATTTCCTATTTGAGCTAAGCTTTTTATATAAATTATTTTATTTCTACTATTGTCAATATCTAGATCACTTTCAGTGCTCTCAAGTGCATGTGGTTATTTAGTTTTGTGCACATAACTTTCTTTAGAGGGGTTTTTATTTTATTATTTTGCAAGTCAATATTTTTCATGTGGGTTCAGTCTATTATCAATTTATCCATCACTTTCTATTGTGCCAGAATGAAAGTTGTTGTTTCTCTAGGAAATGCCACATTATTCGTTTGTTTTTTTATCACTTTAAACAATTTTTATTCCTATTCATTTTCTCTTGTGAAGTACTTCTGATAGTAGTGCAATTGCATTATTAATATATTTTATATACATGGTTCATTGCTTTAATTGTTAATAGTGTTATTATAGCATGGTCTCTATCCTAGTAGATAGCAATGAGTTATTTTCTTATTTGCAAAACCATGGGATGATTTGATGACTTAAAAATTTCTCATGTTAAATCACATTTTTGAAAACAATTTTCACTTGTTCTTGTTATGCTGCAGGATAAGGATTCCCTATCCATTCCAATGGGAAGCACCCATATTTGATGTAGGACAAGCATTTGCAATGATGGTTGCTGCTTTTGTCTCACTCATTGAGGTTAGCTTTTCAAATTCCAAATTCCAGTCTTCATATTTAATTGTTTTTGTAGTTGTTGACTACTTTGTTAATTATCTATATGTTGTAAAGTGTATTGATTTTTGTGCTTTGATTTGGCAGTCTAGTGGTTCATTTTATGTTGTGTCAAGGTACGCAAGTGCCATAGCTCCTCCTCCATCTATCCTAAGCTGAGGTATAGGTTGGCAGGTGAGGAGTGGACTTTTTCTTCTTTACTTCTCTCATTCCTATTTTCCTTGTGTCTGGACATTAGCATTATTAGAGGAAGGTTAGGGAGGAGATCTAATAGGTATTTTTGAAAGGAATTGAACTCTTGTTGGACGGGATGTTTGGAACTCTAAATGGGTCCACTGTATCAGTGTAAGAGGCCTAGCACTTTCAACTGCTCCTTGGCCCTCATGAATAAGGACTAATTCAGAACTCTAAATTGTGTGTTATCTACATGCAGTGAGAATGCTGGTCTTTTGGCATTGACATGAGTTGGAAGTCATAGGGTGCTACAAATAGCAACAGGATTTATGATATTCTTCCATATTCTTGGTGATAATCATCTTCAACTGGGCTCTCTATTCTCTATAGTATTTGGATATTATATTTTAAATCTGATAATTTACAGAGCTGATTTTGTGCTTTTGTCATTCTAGGCAAATTTGGAGCAATCTTTGCCTCCATTCCAATATCTATTGTTGCTACTTTATATTGCCTTTTCTTTGCTTATGTTGGTATGTATGAGCAACACATATTTCCATTATGCTGCAATGCCAGTCAAGTTTCAACTATTTACTCATTTCACTGTCTTGGTATAATATTAAATCCTCTTTTCAGAAACAACATCCAAATTTAAAAGTAATTAAATAGTTATGGTGCTATAAATTTTGATACAAGAGATAATATAGATATGTGGCAACTCAGAAATGAAGTGGATTCAGTAGGTTTATGCTTTTTGGCAAATTACATGTAGCAATCTAGTAGCTCTCTTTGCACTGTCCTATTTGCCCTTATGGGTCTGTCAAAAGTACAATAAAAAAAAAAAGTAGCTCTGGCTGAAACTGTAGATTATCAAATTTCATACAATCAAAGAGAAACCTTTTTGAGGGATAATGCACATAGATTGAAAATCTTGAGATTTTATGGCACGAAAGGCAAGATTGGTGTTATATGGTGAAGTATTGTAGGCATTATTACATCATCAATTGGAAAAATGTGTAGAAACACATGGTGATATTCATGAAATATTATCTTTGTTCAGAGTCTTCTTACAATGTCATGTTCATTAGTAGTAGGTAAGAAGATATCACACACAAAGAGTTATCGGTTAAGAAGAGGAGTTATTTTATTTGAAGCCTTTGAAGTTAACATCGCCATTCTCAAGAGCAACACCAGATCTTGGGTATGTTCTCTTCTTCTTTCTCTATAAACACTTTTTTATTAGGGAAGCACTAGTTTTTGTCTCTTCTTTCTCATTATGCATGATAATGAGCATCACTTTGTCATATATGGAGAACCCCTTTTTAAAGTCTTTCAATTTTCTAGAATCATATCAGTTATCTCTTCTAATGCATCACACTATACAACAAATGGTTGTGAGAAATTTGGATGGTAATAATAATATAGAGCATAAATTCATTACCTCCATGAGCTTCTTGAAGACCTCTTTGGAAATGTCACTCCCATGAGAATTTGCACTTTCTAATCATATTAGTTATGGGAGTTTTTGGTTGAGAGTCAAAACCTAACAAACCTCCTACATTAACTATAAAGGCCAAAGCATCCCCTTAACCATGTCAATTCAATTAGTAAGAGGCCAATCCAAAATGGTTTGGATTTTTTATTGATCCACCTGAAAACTTTGAGCACTAATAACAAGGCACAAGTAGAGAAAATTTATAACCCCAACCTAGCACTAGCTCACTTCTTTAAAAATATCCTATTGCTCTACTATTCCAAGAGCTATATTTAAATGCTTTAGATGGTATTGCTATGTTATGTGTAAATCAATATATCATCCAAAAAAAAAATCTTACTTGATTAATGATATCTCTATCTTCCATTTCCCCACTCCCTTGCCTCATTTCCCAATATGAAATCACAAGCTAGGATTTCAGTAGGAAAGTCCAGATTTATAATGGAAGTACTTGATGTAGAGATTTGCAAAAAAGAATGTAAACACAATTTCAGCTCCAACATTAGGTAACCAAAAACTAGAAACATCAAGTATTTGCATCGAGATCCTTTGACTTCATTACATTCTCAATCTGCATCCACAAGAAAATGTAAATCAAATTATTTGTTTGATAACTCCCAAGTTGTTAAAAATAATGCATTGAATTTCATGCTTGCATTCATTAACCTCCTTGGCATCATTAGGTCAAGAAGTGGTTCATCAGTCCAGTCAATATAAGATTCATCATCATTTAGATATTTTGGCATTATTGAGCCAAGTCAATCTTCAGTTAAATTCTCCACTCTAACAAACAAATAATTGGATGCACCAGAATAGTTGAGGAACTTTCTTTGGTAGTCATTACCTACCGTACAGAGACAATCAAATGTGTACAACAACAACTCAGAATTATAAATGTTTTTGCTTTTATTTTTGTTTGTGTTGTTGACCTTCTTGAGTATGTTGCTTGATTTTTTAATTTGGAACAATTCTATTAATCTCTAACTTTGTAGAAGGCAAACTACTAGGCTTCTCTGCAAACTGGGCTTCAAATGGCCCCTTTTTGCATATTACTTTTTCCAATAACAGAAGTACAAGGGATGATAATAGCAAAATCCACCATAGTAAATGCCATTCCACAATCCCCAAAGTTAGAATAGCTCATCCTCTTTCCATTCCATATGTTGTTTATAGAACTGTACTTGGGAATTTGTGTTTCTTATCTCCTAAACTTAAAGTAGGAAAGCTTCCCATATTACCTTAAAACTAAAACATAACACATGAAAATATTTTGAAGTTTTTCCTTCTCAAAAGAATAAATCCTGAAATTCTGACTTAAATCTTATTATTTCTAACCAATAGAGAGGACAACATGATCTTAGTGACATAATTTCAGTCATTGTGAAGATTTAATTGACCTAAGAGAGAATTTTGTTTTGAGTCCATTTGTTTGCAGGCTGTCATATTATTTCTAGTCTCGAGTTTTGAATACACACCCTTCTGTTCTCTTTGTAGCTTGCTTTGTCTTTCTGCTTCTGTTTCTAAAGGTACTTTTATTCCTTTCAAGATAGACTTTCTGGCAAACAAATGGTATCCAAAGTGGCTTAAAACTATTAATAGGACTGTCTCAAAGCTGAAGTTAAGCCATTTTTTAAACATTTAGGATAAGATCATTGACATCTAGGGGTGGCTTCCAATAGATGTCACACAATTCAACTTCATATTCTTAAGCAACTGATTAGTTGAACTGATAAGTGTAGAGGTTTTGAATTTTTTTAGGTTATGTGATGTTCACATATATGTGCATTCTTTCTCAGGTAGTTACTAGGGATTTTGTCCTTGTAAAATTCACAAAGATCAAGGATGCGTTGAATCAGAGTTTAAGGGATCTAGAAGAAATGGTGCCACGAGATTTATCTAGGGAGGTATGTGAGTAAAAAATGATTGCATCTAAATTTATGCATTTAATGTACTACATAGAAGTTAGAAACTTAGAACAATGTTTTGATAGTTTAGAGTTGGTTTAATTTAGATGGTATGGATTAGATGTAAAGGTAAAATTCAATTTGTTTGTGAACCTTTAGGCATCATGTCAAATAGCTCACATGATTTACATATATCAAAAGTTTTTTAATGTGATAATTTTTTTGTTGTAGTTTATGTCATTTAGATTAGATTTGAAGTACATATTAGCTTTTAATTTCATCATGCTATGTGGTATTAGTTAGGCATGGCACTGCTAGCTTATTGAGATCTATTGATATTCATGTTCTTGTATCATTGTTTTCTCAATTCTGTTGAAATGTCAAAACAAAATAGATGTCTATTGTTCTATTATATATAAGACTACAACATATATACCTCTTTTTCTCTTGATTTAGTTTCTCTGCAAGAAGGGACTACCTCATTTAAATTCTGCACTGAATGGTTCCTCTATTTCTCTACTTAGACTGATAAAATTTGGTTATCTTTTGTTGAGTGCGTTTGCAGAGCAGTTTTCTTTGTTTTTTATAGCATCTTTTGAATAATTCTCTACAAATATACATGTTCCCATCTTAGTAATCTTTAGGAAGAGCACTCCATGTTCCCTATATTGGGATAATAACAATAATTTAATTGTTGATGCTTCTTTTACATAATCTTATTTGATAGGATGTTATAGAGGAACACATATGAGCATATACAAAGTTTCTGTTCTTGGTTGTTTACATAATTTAGAGTATCTGTTCCTTTTGTGCTAAATGTTTTATTGTTTATCAATTTAGAACTTTCTCCGTGTTGTGGTCTTGTGTTTGTTATTAATAGATTTATCTTTATTCCATCTCTGAAGTATTTGTTGGGGTTAGTAGAGAGTATGAAATGAGTAATTTTCTTAAAATTGTTGTTTGGATGTACTTCTAGACCAAATGGTGTCCAACTCCTTTCTGTGAGTATGGTGTTGACTTCGTAATTGGAAGTGGGTGCTAAGATATCACTTGCAAATGTTCACACAACTTTTGCTATAATCTAAGTTCTGTTATATTGTGCTTAGTAATAGTCCTTCTGGCAGACGATTTACTTTTTCAATAGATTGTTCTTGATTTTAATATATTCTATTGAAACTTAAATAGTTTAAAATTTTGACTGAAACCTCTTGAATGCTCCGAGGAAGCTCATCATATAGTTGATTGTGAGACAGTAGAAAAATGGATTTTAAAGAACAATGTAGAATCAGAAAACATGAATTGGTAAGAAATTAAATATTTTATTCCATTTCCTTTTAATACTTGAATGCTAGCTTTGCTAATTATTCCACACTTAATTTGAATTTATCAGGATGCTTTCTGCTTAGAGTCAATGTGTCTTGTCTTGAGGATCTTAACAAGGTAGTATTAGGCCATCATCAACCCAATACTAATCTAGTTAAGCTCCTTGAGATAGAAAACACATATGATAAATGTGGTGCTCAATATTATATAAAAGATGGATGAAATGTTGTTGGCTACTTAGTGGAGCTTTTATTTCAAAACTGCACTAAGAGATTTTCAATATTAGCTGTCACAAACTTATTGCAAGTTGAATATGCCTATTGGTAGAGACATAAAACTTTATACAATGATAAGTGTGGTGAGATGTGATGCCACAAACATGACACATATGACTACAAATCATCTAGGAATAGTGGCCAATACATAATAGGATCCTAATGGATTGTTCAAAATGTTGATCCTGATGGTATCTGTAGACCATTCAATTGAACTATGTATTTGTTGTAGCCTTCCTCCAAGAGGAGGATTCAGTTGAACTATTCGTCTAGGATTCCACATTTTGCATGCATGTCTACCAGGGCAGTTGCAACTTAAACAAATATATTCTCTCAATATATCTATTTTGTGCATATCCAGCAACCATGACTTTTGATGACCACATTACATTCAGGCATCCTATCAAATAGTTCACATGACTTATCTATGCTTCCATTTTGCAAGCATGTCTCCCAAGGCAAATGCTACTACTTCATCTACACCATCTGAAAAAATCCTTTATGCTTTGATGGATGCCTATAGCTTTTCCCAAAGCTCTCATTTAGTAGTTATTAGATGATCAATCAAGAGGAAACAATTGAGAGCTTAGAGTGACACAATTTTCAAATGATCATATGAAATGAAATGGGCATGTGAGTAGAAAGAAACTAGAAAGACATTGTGTATAGATGAAGGCATCATAGGTTGTTATTTGCAGCATCTGGGCCTGGAACACAAGTTCTAGCCAGATCATTTGGGACGTAGCCCTCAAAACTGTGCTGGTTGCAATTGAGATGTTCAATTCATTAAATGCATTGTCGGAAGATGGAAGCCTTCTTGCCATGCTAATGTACTATATTTTTTTAATAGGTGAGACATGTGATTCTACAGTCACATATTTAGCCCAAGCATGTAACGAGGAAGACACACAAGCTCCCAGTGATAGAAGTACAACATCTTCCTCAACATCTTAATATGGAAGCTTGCTTTAGCTCTAACTGGTCTGTTACATAGCTTCCACATGGTCGGAGATAGATCTGCAAAATTTTGAGGTAAACTTTGTAATCAGTTTAGATTGGAATGATATAAAATCGTTCACATTTATTTATATGGAACCTATTGGTAGAACAGAAACTGTTCTCTAGATTACATTTTTTCCACATAGAATAGTTAAAATAAAACTTGATGGTGCAAAGAACAATGGGAAAAATAGTAAAGATTTTTCTCTTGCTGAACAAATGATTTTAGCTAGTTCACTAGCTTTGAGTGAATGTGTTGCACCATATAAAAAACTTTTGCTTGATGTTTCATATAAACTTCACCCATAAGTAAATGTGTTCGGCATTTTTCAAGACCTTGGCACTTGAACTGCAGTATCTAGTCTAAGTGTTTCAAGTTCTTGTACCATATTTTTTTATCCATTCAATTACATGTCATGTGTTTCTGTAGGGATCTAGACTAGTTTAAGCCTTCATTAGGAGAACATGTTCATTTCAAAGGATCAAATGCCTACAATGTTCACATTTCAGGTATCAATTATGATTTCTTTCTACTCTCTTTTACATTGATTAATGATATAAATTAGTTTTAGGATTGATATGGTTTACATTTTTGTTTTCTAATTGATATGGTTTTCATTTTTGTTTGAGGAAGACTTTTCTATCAACATTTCAGATGATATTTCATAATCTATCTTCTACATTAACTAAGATCACATGTCAATTAAGCCTCTACAGTTTCTTTTCATCTAGAGACAATTCCAACACTTTGTGAACATTATGTTATGGTAGAAGAAAATAGAAAGGACTCTCTTGGCATCATCTGCAAGGAGCCATGGGGACAATTCAAAGAAATATGCTTCTCCAAGTAAAAATAAAGAAGCCAATAAAAGAGATGAAGCTTCCTTCTAAGGGGCCAAAACACCTTCCACTCCACATGAATCACACAACTTCTCAACATCAAGGTCTTCCACATAACAATCAAATCAAACTGATCTCTCTGACCTTGTTGATATGGACTATGGTAAAGTGTATGATATGTAAGTGTATGATGGAATAGAGCAAATCTAGAGTACCACTATAACTTATAATTTAGAGGGATGGTGATAGTAGTTAGTTGGAGGTTGGTTCCAACATTCCATCCATCCATTTTTGGGTACATGATGATAATTTTATTTGGTGGTTGTTGTTGAGAAACATAATAGTTCTATTCACATTATATATCAAGTAAATAAATGGCTTGACATTACTTAAACTTTTCATACTATCCATTTCTTTATATAATCAAAAGGCTTGAAATGTGGAAAAACATTCACCATTAAATGGGGACAATCCCTATGGAAATTAAGTGAACTTAGTTGAATTGTACAATAATAAGTCATGTTATGTGTACCCCATATGTTCAAAACATGAAAATAATTCTTTTTATCATATGTTTTATGTTTTGGTGGACCCTATCAGCCATGGACTGCCTTCATACAATGTACATGATTTGTCTTAATCATATAACTAATTATATATTCTTCATATTAGTTACTATCAGTTTTTTTCAGGCATTCTATATAATAGTTCACATGCTTTGCATATGATATGACATTTTGCATGCATCTTACACCCTCTCTCATCTAGCCAATGATGGATTACGTAGAGTGATCTGAAACCATGATGCTAAAAAACACACAATCAAATCTAAAATGAACTTGCACTACAAATGGATTGCGGAAATTTGATATTGGTAAAAGTGCATGCATGTCTACCAGGACAATCACAACTTAAACATATATTTGTCTTGGTAGACATGCATGCAAAATTAACAATATCAGATTTCCACAATCCATTTGTAGTGCAAGTTCATTTTGAATTTGATTGTGTGTGTTTTTTAGAATCATGGTTTTAGATCACTCTGCGTAATCCATCATCAGCCGGATGAGAGAGTGTAGGATGCATGCAAAATGTCATATCATAGGCAAGGCATGTGAACTATTTTATAGAATGCCTGAAAAAAATGTACACCTAGCTATTGGTGGAAATTTCCACCTTGATTGGTCAAAATTTCCACCAACGCCTAAATTTTTTCCTACCTTTGTTGGTCAAAATTTCCACCAATGCCTAAACCATTTTCTACCTTTGTTGGTCGAAATTTCCACCAATGCCTAAATTTTTTCCTACCTTTGTTGGTCGAAATTTCCACCAATGCCTAAATCTTTTTCTACCTTTGTTGGTCGAAATTTCCACCTTCATTGGCCAAAATTTTCACCAATGCCTAAATTTTTTTTCTACCTTTGTTGGTCAAAATTTCCACCAACGCTTAAATTTTTTGTACCTTTGTTGGTCGAAATTTCCACCTTCATTGGTCAAAATTTCCACCAATGCCTAAAATTCTTCCTACCTTTGTTGGTCGAAATTTCCACCAACACCTAAATCTTTTTCTACCTTTGTTGGTCAAAATTTCCACCTTCATTGGTCAAAATTTCCACCAATGCCTAAATTTTTTTTCTACCTTTTTTGGTCAAAATTTCCACCAATGCCTAAATTTTTTTCTACCTTTGTTGGTCAAAATTTCAACCTTCATTGGTCAAAATTTTGACCAATTCCTGATTGAACTTAAACAATGGCTTTGGAAGGTTTTCGACAAATAGATTGGTCAAAATTTTGACCAACCAGTGAGTTGGTCAAAATTTTGACTAGAAAAATATCGACCAATGGGTTGGTCAAATTTGGTCAAAAATTGGGTCAAAAATTTGACTAATAAAGGTTGAAAAATGAACGCAAATGTACTAGTGTAGTGGTGCACAAATGGGTCAATCACTAACTCAAAAAGTTAAAACATGATCAATTATTAGTATATGTGTGATCAGCTATGACATCTATTCTCACACGATTATTAGGCTCTATATAGACTACTGGATCTCTTCCCCTACCACACTAAAGATTTAATCTAATTAATATCATCTATGACCCATAATTAATACACATCCAATAATTGTTTTTTCCACATTGCATTCAGGTGTTATCCTAGTGCTTATGCCTTGATAGGGGTGTCACCTTTCTATATCAAACTTAGGAAATCTAACTATGTTAATCATCTTGACTTACATGTCTTTGATGCTTACGTTGGATTCCCACATACCTATCTAATATAGATCATATTCATATTCTCATAGTTATACTGGTGAGCATTGTAAGATCTTTTGATGTCCCTAATAAAGCTCAATGATGAAATTAGAGCATCAAAGTTATGTGTCCTTGCAATCAAACCTTTGGCATACTAGTTTTCATTTTAAGGATCATCCTAGCTTAGTCTTACTGTTGGATACAATTGTCTAATTGTGTGTTGTCTTTGATGTTACACAAATGTCATATCAGTTGGTAGTCAATGCTTACTAAGCTCACTTGGTCAGCAAGGCAATTTTCCTTGTCTACTGAGCATTCCTAGAGATTACTCTGCATAGAAAGTGTCTACCAAGCTCACTCGGGCATCAAAGGAAATTATGGCAGAAAGCAGTGTTAACCAAGTTCTCATGGTTAACGAAGGAAAGTTGGTCAAATTCAGTGTTCACCGAGTTCACTCAGTTGCCAAAAGGATTTTGCAAGTTCACAGTGTTAACCAAGCTTTTGTTGGTTAACACGGGAAATCATTTTTGGATCAATGTTTACTGAGCAGGGTTGGCCAATGAAGGATTTTGTTGATTTGAAATATGAAGTTTAATTATTTCAAGTATTGATTCTAGCCAACTAAGGTGATGATTGGTCATTGTAATTTTTAATTGAGCTGACTTGATAATCTAAATGGTATAAATAAAAGGTCAAGTTGAGATTTTGATGTATTGAGAGAATGCAAGTATTAGTTGATTAAGAAGGAAAGTGTGAGTAAACTTGAAGGATGATCAGATATCCTTAAGGAGCAGCAAAGTAATATTCAATCAGGAAAGATCTAGCATGAAGCAGAATAGAGATCTATAATTAGTAATTTAATTGCATCTCATTTAGGTCATTCCATTGTTACTTTCTTACTATTGTAGTAGTGATTCCAAAATCTCTTAGTAGAGTTGGTTTAATAGATAGTTGTAAATCCTCTAACAAGGTGACAATTCTATTGAATTGTTTTAAGACCTCTTGCAAGGCCACTCCTTACAGGGTGATTAAATCCTCTAACAAGGTCACACCTAACAGTGTGTTTTGTAATCTTTAACCAAGTTGGCTTCTAATAGGGCTCACTTTAGAAGATTGAAATTCAGTAACTAGTTACATTGGTGGTTTTTCCCATATTGGGTTTCCACATTAAATTTGGTGTCTCATGTGTTCTTTTTATTTATTTTATGTTTGCAAGTTAATCACTGTGAATGTTTAAGATCAATAATAAGTAAATCACACTGCTTTTACTGAGTTTTATAATTTTCTGTGTGTTTATCGAATTACAGTAGAAATCAATTGTATTGTTAACATCCAAGGGATCTAAAACATTTTTTTGGTAACTAATTCACCCCCCCTCTCAGTTACTCCATATATATTTCGAACAATTGGTATCAAATCTTTTGGTGCTTACAAGAAAGGTTTCAAGGACTTAAGCTAAAGATCAGGATGTCTTACAAGAGAGAAATTCCAAGGCTTAACAGAGATAAATTTTTAGCATGGTAGGGTCTCATGAGACTTCATCTAGCTTCCATTGGTGATTTAGGATTAAAATACCTAGATGAAGAATACACAACTCCCACTGGTACACTATCTATTGGAGACATTGCTAAGAAAAAGACTCATAACAACATGATGATAGACGTTGCATCTACTCTAAGCTATGAGGAATTTGATGATATCAAGGATTGTAAAACCACCTTTGAAATGTGGAAAAAGCTAAAGGACATCTATGGTGGTGATGACAATGTGAGGAGAGCCAAAGAAAAAAGCCTGAGGACAATTTGATCAGATGACAATGAGAGAAGATGAAAACATTGCCAAATATGTTGAAAGGATCAAAGCAAGTGTCAGTGCAATCAAAGCTTCTAGAGGAGAGATCAAGGAAGAAATTGTTGTAAGTAAAGTTCTTAGAGCATTGCTTCATATCTATGCAATTAGAGTATTTTCTATTCAAGAAAGAAGATGTGAGACAAATCATAACATAACTTTGGATACCTTAGTAGGAAGATTGATAACCTTTGAGCTAGATAAATTTGACAACTATGTTCTAGCTTCCAAGAATATTGAATTTGCATTTGAGGCTAAGCTTTCACTTAAGGAAAAAGGCAAGAAAATAAAGGACACTCAGTCAGAAAGTGAAGAAGAATTAGAGGAAAGTTTTGATAGTGATCTTGAAGTTGTTGAAGCTCTACTTGTAAGGAAATATTCTAGAGGCAAAGGAAAATACAAAGGTAAAGTTCCCCTAATCTGTTATTCATGTGAAGAAATTGGTCATATTGCTACCAGGTGCCCAAACAAAGAAAGCAAGGATGAAAATAAAAATCGCAAGTGCAATGGCAAGAAGGATTTCAAATCATTCAAGGACAAAGGTAAAAAGACATGTTTTATGGCTAAAGATTCTGATAACAATGAAGATGAAATAGTTTACATTGCTGTGAAAGATGATTTTGATGATGATGAAGGAGATAAGATGGCACTTATCTCTCATGTGAGCAAAAATGATACATGGATTATAGAAAATGGATGTTCACATCATATGAATGGTGACAAAAAAAAGTTTGAACACTTTGAAGACTATGATGGTGGTAGTGTAAGGTTTGGAAACAATGAACCTTGTTGCATAAAAGGGAGAGGTTGAATCTCATTAACCAAAGAACTTGTATGTGACAATGCCTATTGGATTGAAGGACTAAAACATAATCTGTTGAGTGTGGCATAGCTAATCAACATTGAATTCAAGGTGGAATTCATGCATGGGAAGGCAACACTATTGGATGACAAAGGAAAACTGATTGGATTAGACAAACAAAAAAAAAGGTAACCTATTTTATCTTGATCTTGGTGAGTGCTCATGTTTTATTTCTCAAGTTGAAGAAATTTGGTTATGGCACAGAAGGTTATGCCATGTAAATTTTGATAACATGGTGAAAATAAGAAAATTCAAGAAAGTAATAGGCATTCCTAGTTTGAAGAAACCTGATGTTGGTTTATGCAAGAATTGTCAGATTGGCAAAATGGGAAAGACTAGTTTTAAAAGAAAAAACTATCAATCTGAAGATATCTTGGAAATTGTGCATACTGATTTGTGTGGACCTATTGGAATAGAAATCTATAGTGGAGAAAAATACTTCATTCTTTTTGTTGATGACTACTCTAGAATGATGACTATTATGTATCTAAGAGAGAAGTCAAGAGCATTTGAGAAATTCAAATGGTATTTGGCAAGAGTAGAGAAGGAAATAGGGAAAATATTGAAATGCTTAAGATCATATAGAGGTGGTGAATTCATCTCTAGTTAATTCAATAACTTTTGCATTGAAAGAGGAATCAAAAGATAAGTATCATCCCCTATAACTCCCGAGCATAATGGAATAGCTGAAAGGAGGAACAGATCTATCATGGATTGTGCAAGGACTATAATGATTGAAAAGACCATTGCTATCAAATACTGGAAGGAAGCTATTAGCATTGTAGTTCATACCTTAAATTGAGTATAGTTGACGAAGGACTCATATAAAACTCCCTATGAGTTATGGTATGGCTATAAACCCAATGTAAGTTACCTAAAAGTATTTGGAAGTAAATGTTATATCTTGAAAGAATCTAGAAAATTGAAATTTGATGTGAAAGGTGATGAAGGTATATTTTTAGGATATTCTTACAAGAGTAAAACATATAGATGTTTAAATTTGTCTACTTATAAAACCATAGAAAGTGCACATGTGAGAATTAATGAGTTTGCAAAAAATACTGAAGAAGAAAGCAAAAAGGAACTAGATGATTACATGAGATTTGTTTACATCAAACCAGATATATTGCCAGACACATCTGTCAATAAGGAGAATTCTACTCCCAAGTCTTCCTTAGTCACCGAGTTGGAAGAAGTTCAAACTGAGTCACAAGGACTCGAGTCATATTCTGAAGCTAATCGAGCCAATGCCTACCAACTCTAAGCAACCAGAACTTGAAGTTGAAGTTCAAGAGGATGACAATGCAATTCATTCAAAAGGAAAAGAACCTATATTGACTAAGTATGTCAGGAGGCATCATGCACTAGATCAAACTATTGGAGATAAATTAGAAGGTACTATGACAAGAAGTAAGCTAAAAGGTACATGTTAACTTGCTGATTTTGAACCTAGAAATGTCAAAGATGCATTGGAAAATGAAAGTTAGATTGAGGCTATGAATGAAGAAATAGAGTAAATAGAAAAGAACAAAACCTGGATTCTTGTACCTAGGCCTAAAGACAAAAATGCAATTGGAAAAAAATGGGTATTCAGGAATAAGTTTAATGAAAATGGTAAGGTATCAAGAAACAAAGCTAGATTGGTGTGTAAAGGACATTCTCAAGAAGAAGGCATTGATTATGGTAAAAATTTTGCTCCTCTTGTAAGATTAGAAGGTGTTAGGACCTTACTTGCATATGCAGTACATAAAGGATTTAAAGTATATCAGATGGATGTTAAATCTGCATTTCTCAATGGTATTCTTGATGAAGAAGTCTACATTGAACAGCCATAAGGTTTTGTTGATCCAAACAAAAGGCACATGGTCTACAAATTATACAAAGCATTTTATGGTCTGAAACAAGCTCCTAGAGCATGGTATGAGAGACTGCACAACTGCCTTATACAGATTGGTTTCCAAAAAACTAATGATAACGGTAGTTTGTACATCAAGGAAGGACTAGATAACAAGATTGTTATATTTGTAGATGATACTTTATTTATAGGGAATGATGATCTATGCAAAGAATTTTTAGAGAAAAAGAACAAAGAATTTGAAATGTCTATGTTTGGTGAGATTAAGTTCTTTGTTGGTCTTCAAATACAATAGAACAAGAATGGTATCTATATCACTCAGTCTAAATATATCAAGGAGATACTCAAGAAGTTTAGTATGGAAGATTCAAAACCAGTTGTAACCCCCATGTATACTAGACTAAAGCTTACCAAATATGATGACTCAAAAGAGGTAGATTAGACATTATATAGGTCAATGTTTGGAAAATTATAGTATGTAGTTCATACAATGCCTGATATTGCTCTTGTAGTTGGTATAGTGGCAAAATTCTCGAAAAAACTCTGAGAAAATCATATGATGGCAATCAAAATAATTTTGAGATACTTGAAAGGTACTGAAGAATATGGCTTATGGTATAAACTTGGTGGAAATTTGGACTTAAAAGTGTTTACTGATGTTGATTGGGCAGGAAACATTAATGACAGAAAGAGTACAAGTGGTGGAGCATTCTTTCTTAGTAAAAGATTGGTATCTTGGACAAGTAAAAAGAAAAATTACACATCCCAATCTACAGTAGAAGCAGAATATGTTGCAACATTAGTAAATTGTTCTAATATTGTTTGGTTTAAAAAATTGTTGGAAGGCATGAAGGTTGAGATCAAAGAACCAATTGTCATATTTTGTGATAATACAAGTGCAATTAACATATCAAAGAATCTAGTGATGCATTCCAAAACCAAGCACATTGCTATAAAATATCACTTTGTCAAAGAATTGGTGCAGGATAAAAAAATCAAATTTGAATATGTCCATATAAAAGAATAGATTGTAGATATATTTACCAAGACATTACCCAAGGATGTATTCTTGTAGCTAAGAGGTAAGTTAGGGGTCATTCCTCTATCTGAAGCTCACTAAAATAAAGTTTTAGTGATGCATCAACAAGAACCAAGTTGAAGATCTATCAGTTGATGTAGCATAGTCAAGAGAACATTTTATATGAATCAGTACTCAAGGTACATTGATACTTATTTGGTATGTGTTGTCTTTGGCATGTGTTGTCAAAGAGGGAGAGTTTACTATCATATCTTTCTGAAATTTTTTTTTGAGGAAGAAGCTATGTAATTCTTTCATAGAGGGAGATTACTCCATTAGAGAAGTATGTAGCATAAAATCTAAGAGGCGGAAAACATTCTATGAGAGAAAGTCTCGTTTTCAAATTTCACTATGCTATGACATGTGTTGCCATCAATGCCAAAGAGGGAGATTTTTGGATACAATTGTCTAATTGTGTGTTGTCTTTGATGTTACACAAATGTCATATCAGTTGGCAGTTAGTGCTTACCAAGTTCACTTGGTTAGCAAGGCCATTTTCCTTGTCTACCAAGCATTCCTAGAGATTACTCTGCATAGATAGTGTCTACTGAGCTCACTTAGACATTGAAGGAAATTATGGTAGAAAGCAGTGTTAACCGAGTTCTCATGGTTAACAAAGGAAAATTAGTTAGATTCAGTGTTCACTGAGTTGCCAAAAGGATTTTGCAAGTTCACAGTGTTAACCAAGCTTCTATTGGTTGTGTTTATTGAGTAGGGTCGGTCAATGAAGGATTTTGTTGATTTGAGATATGAAGTTTAATTATTTCAAGTATTGATTCTAGCTGACTAAGGTGATGGTTATTGGTCATTGTAATTTGTAATTGAGCTGACTTGATAATCTAAATGGTATAAATGAAAGGTCAAGTTGAGATTCTGATGTATGTGAGAGAATGCAAGTATTGGTTGATTGAGAAGGCAAGTGTGAGCGAAATTGAAGGATGATCAGATATCCTTGAGGAGCAGCAAAGTAATATTCGATTAGGAAGGATCTAACATGAAGAAAAATAGAGATCTTTAATTGGCAATTTAGTTGCATCTCATTCAAGTCATTTCATTGTTACTTTCTTACCATTGTAGCAATAATTCCAAAATCTCTTAGCAGAGTTGGTTTAACAACTAGTTGTAAATCCTCTAACAAGGCCACACCTAACAATGTGTTTTGTAACCTTTAACCAGGTTGGCTCCTAACAAGGCTCACTTTAGAAGAGTGAAAATCAGTAATTAGTTACATTGGTGGTTTTTTCCATATTGGGTTTCCACGTTAAATTTGGTGTCTCATGTGTTCTTGTTATTTATTTTATGTTTGCAAGTTAACCACTATGAATGTTTAAGATCAATAATAAGTGAATCACATTGCTTTTACCGAGTTATACCATTTTTTGTGTGTTTACCGAATTATAGTAGAAATTAGTTTTATTGTTAACATCCAAGGGATTTGAAATATTTTTGTGGTAACTAATTCACCCCCCTTCTCAATTACTCCATCTATATTTCCAACAGTTGCATCTTGCATACAAAGAGAGCTCTCTCTTCATCTTTCATGTAAACATCAGCTAACTACTTTCATCTTTTCTAACTTCTAGTCCACCATGTCCACTCAATGCTTATTATATACATGTCATCACAAGGGGTTAATCTCATCATCATATCTAATCTATCCAGGTATCACATTTTAAAATTACAAGTCTATACCATAAACATGAGAGCTAAGACATGTCTATGAGAGAGATACATCCATGAACATATAAACATAAAACATGATCATACTTGAGCATACATAACAACGTTACATGTAAATTTAAGTGTTGAAACATCTATGGCATGAGAAAGAAAAGAGACAAGTACACAATGCAATTAGTCGAATCCATTATCTCATATATACCATGATGAATCAAATACATGTACAATGTGAGATCCAAAATCTAGATAAATGTCTCAAAATATATATTGACATATTACAAGGGCATCAAAACCTAGATCTAACCCTATACCTATGATTGGCTGCCTCCCTCATGTGTGGGAGGAGGCAGTGGTGGTGGCACCTAAGTCCTATCCAATGACTACACCACCCCCTCTAACCTCCTGACTCTCTTAATAGTCTTAATCCCTATCCCAGAGGCACTACACCTATATATGTTGCAATTTAGTAGGTTACTTGCACTCCATGATGCTTAGACTCTCATCTAGTTGTGTCACTCTCTTGTCTCAGTTCAGATCACTCTATGTCCACTCATCTATGAGCTTCTAATTGCGAACCTCTATGATGATTCATGCTTGCTAAAGCTCCCCCTCTAAATCCCTGATTCGCTAATCTCTTAGGTCAACCCTGCCCACCTCAGTTGTTGTCTCTCCACCTATGGCTGCCTAACCAATCTCTCCTCCTCCTCCTCCCTCTCCTCCTCCTCCTCTACCTCCTCCATCTCCACTCTAAACCTGAGAGCTCATCAAACACCCATTTGTAGTATGTCACATCCTCACTGTGAGGCTAAGGGATGAAGCATGAATACTTATATATGTAGGGATACCCACACTCCATCAATTGTACCCTCGATGAGATCACCACAATATGATCCTAGAACCATATCTACACTAATATAGCCCCACATGCCCATGTTCACTCATCTCGGTAGGCAATCTCATGGAGCTTATGATACTTATCTTCCAAGATTGTTGGCCCCCACGCCATCTGGCTCAGGTGTCCTACCAAGTCCATTACTAGTCATCCAAAGGCTAATGGGAAGCCCTTCTAGCTCCTATCTATGACCAACACCTGTGCAACTAAGGAGCATAATATGCAGGCTACTGGGTGTTGATCCCCATACTCATCTATTAACCTTTCCTAGCTCAAATGATGGTCTAAGATAGTGACATCATCAAAAAATGCCTGAACTGTAGTTGTCCGCTTTATCAAGGTCTGATCATAGTATACCTATGACACAAACAAACTCACATTAGCACTTATGATAATACCCAAAAAAATGAAAAATTGAAACATCAAAACATGCTCATCGCACTCACTGGGTCTCTATGGAAAGGAACTTGAAAGATCAGATACACATCTTCTAGTATGATAGTCTCCTCTATAGTAGGCAGATGGAAGATGTTGTGCTCACTATGCCATCTCTTTGTGAGCGCTAACTAGAGGTCATTGTTTGCCTTGATATGAGGCATTTGAAGCAACCACCTTAATCCCATGGTCACCAATGAACTCCTCTACTCATTACTCAAATGTTGCACTAATTGTTGTCCCACCACCTTGGGGGCCCTAATGAGTAAAGATGGGAACACATTTCGCATTAAAAAAAACCGAAAAAATGCATCATTAGCTGTTAAGATATATCACAACAAGATCATAAATGCCCATACTCTACTATACAAGCGCAAAAACTAAACTACATGATCAAAAACATCAAAAAATGCTCAAAAACACACTATGTGATACTCCTTACTAAAGGCAGGTGATACTTTGTGTTCCTTTATACCATGTGATACTTTGCACCAGGCTATGTGACATATGGGTACCCCTTGCACGATATAAGTTTCTCTCTAGTAGGCAGATGGAAGATGTTATGCTCACTATGCCATCTCTTTGTGAGCATTGACAAGAGGTCGTGGTTTGCTTGAATATAAGGCATATGAAACAACCACCCTAACCCCATAGTCACCAATAATCTCCTCTACCCATTACTCAAATGTCGCACTAATCACTGCCCTACCACCTTGGCGGCCCTAATGAGTAAACATGGGAACACTATCTGCATAAAAAAAACCAAGTGAAAATGCATTAGTACCTATTAAGATATATCACAACAAGATCATAAATGCCCATACTCTACTATACAAGTGTGAAAATTGAACAACACGATTGAAAACATCAAAAAATTCTCAAAAACACACTATGTGATACTTCTTACTAAAGGAAGGTGATACTTTGTGTTGTTTTATATCGTGCGATACTTTCTCGAGAACTTGTGTGATACTTTTCTTTTGTGTCATACTTCGCACCAAACCATGTGACATATGGGTACCCCTCACACAATATAAGTTTCTATAGTCATATGATACTTTATTGTATCACACAATAGTTTTTACAACTATAGTGCGATACTTTAAAAGTATCGCACGATATTTTGCACAAAACCTATAAAAACCTACATAAATGGCTAAAAAATTCAACAAAATGATCTAAAAAGTGCAAGAATAGTGAAAACTTATCGGGGCACCATAGTTGGTAGATTGGTTATGCAACTGATTTCACTCGGTCAAAATCCCTATCTATGCCATTGATATCTCTCTCAAAAGGCTCTAAGCTCTCAAAATCAATAAAAGATAAATGAATTGAAAATGAGCCTTGGACCCCTTAAATAGTCCTTTGACCCAATTTTAACCCAATTTTTAAACTCCTTAGAATTCTATCAAAATTGCACTGCTGGCTACTTTCAATGTCCTAGATCCATTTCTGGGATTGAAATCAAAATCCAAGTTCATCTTGATGGTGAAAATTGTATTTTAAAAATCCACATTTTTCTATGGAGTTAGCTAACTTTTTGAGATCTAATCTTCGAATCTTTATTGGGGTATCACTATTTCATAATATCTTTATCATTTCCATTCTTTTCTATCCTCTCGGATCACTCCATGTCATATCTTTCCATCTTTCTACTTGCTTTGACCTAACCTTTATGACTTATCTTTCCTGGTCAAATCTAGTCAAACTAGGGCATTCTATCACTTCTTAGTGGTCACTCTTGGATTTTTATTACATATCTATCATCATGGACCTTGCTTTACCTTGATTTGTTCATATCTTGCTCATTTCTACATCTCCTCTACCTCATTTTGATTTTGATCCTAAGGGGGCGGGAATATTTTGTCATCACTATAAATTGCTTGTTTTCTATGGCTATCTATTTCTTAGGAGCATAAGCTTGACCTTTCCATTTTATCTTGATCTATCTAATTTTCTCGATGTTAGTACTCTTCTTGAGTTCTGATATCGCCTCTTTCTCCTAGTGTTCAATATTGTTGCTACCAGGTCATGCATTTAAGACTTGTTATCTCACATTGCATTTCGTTCTTCTAAATCAGATCTCTATCTGTTGTTTCCTACTTGGCTTCTTCATTCTTTAACCTAATGTGTTTCCAGATTGATCACACATTAGTCAAAGAGGGGGAAATGTAATCACTCAAAAATGGTCATCTAGACCATTAGCCCTCTTTTCAACAATTTTGCTAAATTATTTAATTGCTTGCCTAGATCAAATCTTTAAAAATCAATTTATTTGATTTTATCCTATAGTGTTACCACTATGTCCTAAGGTCATAGTTAATTAAAAGAAACATGTCCCCATTTAATTAAATAAAAGACTCCTTTCACCCCCTTAGCCTAAGTCGCACACATAAAGCATTTTTCTCGATTAAAAAATAAAATAAAAGACCATTTGTCTCACACAAAGATGCAAAAGTCAACTCTTTCTCATTAATGAAAAAGATCTTGCACATGGATAATGCTAAAAGTCAACCCCACCCTTGATCATATGCCTCTAGTTTTTGATCTCTACCATCTATACATCTTTAAAAGGGAGATCTCTCTCCTCATCTAAGGATCTGAATTTGAATTATTGTTATGCTACAATTTTTTCTATAGGTCTCTTGTGGCATTTTTTGAGAGCTTCTATTCTCTCTCTCATTCTTGCATAGCATCATAGCATAGTTTCTCTTTATGCATTAGTATAACACACTTGGTCTAATTAGAGGAATCGTAACATTTTCATATAGTAAGTATTAGCTTGCATTCTCTTTGTATTTCTATAGTTTAGTGTCATTTGCATAGCATTTTATGGAAATTATTTAACACTAGCATTCTTGCTTTTGTCTTAGAATCTCCCATTTCATGATTTATTTGCACGAGGTTGCATTCCTTAGGCTTATATGATAACCATATCATTTCTTATTGTATCCCTTTGCACTCCATGATTAGGGAGCTCTAGGCCGCCATCCAAGCTTTCCAATCTATGGGATACCTTGGATAGAATGGTTTAGAGAAGTGCACAAACTGAGTGTACATAAAGATCCAAGAAAATTTAAGTCTTTTATGTCTCCTCATAGTTCTCGAAGATATCCAAGCAAAATATATTACGTAATGAAAATTCTAGAACCAGGACCATAGGGATCATAGATCTATAGCGGTGACTAGATCAAGAAGAACCAGATTCTCCAAAAGAATCCAACATGTAGAAAGTGTTGAATGTAGCAAGGCCTGAGTAGCATAAATAGAAGACAATGGAGACACAAATTCATCAACTCTAACATCAAAGAGAAGATGTATGTCTTCAAGTGTGGAATCCAAATCCAAAAGATGGGATTCTACAAATAACATAGTGATATCCAGTAGAAATAAATCCCCAAAAGGTGTCAATAGAATAATTAATGATTGAGACTAAACAATCACCATAGTATTTTGTTGCATGGAAAAGTTGAATGTGTCAAGTGGTAATTGGTTACACTCCATGAGCATGGAAAAAGAAGCTTGAGATAAATGGGGACAAATCTCATTCCAATGTTAAGGACATCCACAATATGTGCATGCATGATTTTTGCAAGAAGTGTTAGGGTTTGACACATTTGGAACAGTATATGAATAAATAGTTATATGTAGAAACAAAAGAAGAATACTCAAAGAACACAAATAACACAAAGATTTAACATGGCTCACCCAAAATCTAGGCTATGTCCACCTACATAGCCTTCAACCTTTCTATTATCCAGTAAAAATGTACACCAACATTGCAATACATTATGCATCTCAGCCACTTATAACAACATTTTAGGGAAACCTCTAAAATTGACCATTTTAGGGTTGTACAATGTTCTCAGTTTTCTTTTCCCAAAGAAGTCACCACAACATCAACACCCACTACATGATCAATCGCCACAATATCAACAATCTCCCATTTGGAGACTAATTAGGATCCACACCAAACAATCTCCCACTTGGAGATTGAAATCAGACAACAATGTAGAACGTGCAATTCCCATTGGATAAAAGACTTTGTTGTGTATAACCTCCATGATCATTAGTCAAGAATCCCAATAGAAGTTGAGTAAGAAACCAACTTTTCCTTGGGGACTGCCTTCGTGAACATGTCTACAGGATTTTCACTTGTGTGAATCTTTTCAAGCTACAATTAGCCATCCTCCAAAATAGAGCTTATAAAATGGTACCTAAGATGTATATGATTTTTCCTTGAATGAAAAGAAAAATTCTTTGCAAGATGAATGCCACTCTGGCTATCACTATATAATGGGCAATCTTTCTTCTTTTGACCCAATTCCTCCAAAAATTATTGTAACCAAATCATCTCCTTGCTAGCTTTGGTAACAGCTACATACTCCGCTTCAATGGTTGAAAGCACATTAACCTTTTGCAATCTAGAAATCCAATTGACTACAATGAGCTTCCTACAGTGAAAACATACCCTTTAGTACTCTTCCTTGTATCAATATCTCCTACCAGATCAGAGTCAACAAATCCACTCAGAGCAGAACTAGATCCTGTGAAACATAATGCTTTTGTACTAGTACCTTACAAATATTGAAGAATCCATTTAATAATATTCCAATGTTCCATACCCAAATTGCTCATATACCTGTTGGCAACTCCCATTGCATGAGCAATATATATGGTTGTGTGCATACCATTGCATACATTAGACTAGCAATAGTTGATGAAGTCATGTGAATACTAGAGAAGTCAACCAAGGTAAACTTTAAGAAAGCCACGTCCAAAAAAAGATATAAAATATTGGCGAATATTTCATTATTTTGAAAAAAAAAAATTATTTATATTGGCGAAACTCTAAATTTTTTATTCTAAATATGATTAATTTTGGCGATTATTTTTTAATCATAATTTTTTTTTGCATAAAATATTTACGAATATTACAAATCAAAATTGAACATTTTTTTACCTTGTGGAATGTTATGAGAATCGTTACATATACTTTAAATCAATAGTGAATAATAAATATTGGTGATATATCCCTAAATTAACTAATAATTATGATAATTATTGGTCAGTTCAATTTAATTTCTCCAATAATATATTATATTTAGGTTACTCAAATCTATTCATGTAACGAATATTGTGGCGAATATTTGAGTTTAAATTTTTCAATAAAATAAATTATTGAGTGATTTTAAATATTCTAGAATTGAATTTTATAAAACTATGGCGATTTAGGTTGTATCAAATCTTAAATTATTAGCCAAAATACTAGCCAAAAAATTCTAAAATTAGCCAATTTACGAATATTAGCCACTAAATTATACCCTAAAGTCAACACAACATCAACACACACTACATGATCAGTCACCACAATATTAACAAGAAGCCATGTCTTTGATAAAATAAAATTCAATTAAATAGACCATACATCTCAAAATATCTTATTGGGAGCTTTTTATGATATCTAGTTTCTGAAAAATGGGTGTTTGATTGTCAAGATATGGCCCCAAAAAGGCCAAAAATACCTATGACTTCAATAGATTATAATTCATGTAAGATTAAAAACATTAGAAGACATAATCCAACCAATGTATCATGCTTGGAATCAGCTTTCTAGCAATATCTTGCTTGCCCGATATGGAGTTTGTATAAACAAGTTATGGTTAATAAGCTAGCACCCACTTTTTATAAGAAAATAATCAAAGTATGTGAGGGTTGTCAAATTTAATTGTCAAATTTAAGCCCATTTACACTCATGTGAGAAGTTGCACTTGCAATCATACCTCCTACAAAATTGATGCCAACATACTTATCTTTTCTAAATCTTTATATAAAAATTATTTTTTTAATAAACTTCATAAAAAACTTTATTTGATAAAAAAAGTTTTTGTAATTTTTCATGAGTTTTAAAAAAAATCTATTTCTCAAAAATTGTGCATCCATACCTTCACGTAATAGAGGCTAATTTTTTTTCCTAAAAACTTTTGTGAGTGAAAAAGGTCAAATTTTATATCAAAATTTGTACAAATGACCTCCTACATGCAACCACGAGATCTCTTTTCACTCAAAATGCATAGAATAAAAAAGGTATTCCATAGATCAAAAAAGAAAATGCCAAACCCTTGAAGCTTCCAAAAATCTTCAAAACACAAATAGGAAGCATTAGGTTTGAAGCCCTGATACCATGTAGAAGTTGTGAAAACCAACTTCATAGAACCCAAAAAATGCCTGCACTCAAGAAACCTATCATGAGAGAAAAATAGAGATAAATAAAAGAATGGCTCTAAAAACATGAAGATTTTATTATTCAGAGATGAAGATTATAAAATACAATTGGATCAATCCTTATAAAGGAGATCGAAGAAACCCTAAAGGGATACATTTCATAATTATATTAATTATTAAATACATAATTAAGTTAATCTTAAGAATGAAATAAAAGGTGACTTAATTAAAATAATCAAGTGGACCTTTTACTCTAACAATTCTCGTAGAGGTGAAACACCCAACCTTCTTGGGAGGTTTCCCATCCTAGTAAGTTACTCCATCTCGAGTATGTTTAAATATAGAGTTTTCTCCGAGGTTAAGCACACTTAGCATGTGACCCCATTAGCAAAACCTTAGTAAAGTGTTGTATCTTAAGAAGAATTCAGTATAGAGTCTCTTTAGCCCATCAATTGAAAAGTAGGAGATATTTTCCTAGTAATAATACCAAAATTGACTTGTCAAGGAAAATATCTCTTACTTATAAATTGGTTTTCTAAATGGTCTCTATAATGAATAGTTTATAAGACATACTACTTGGTTGAGGTTTTCAAAGTTGCAATCCTATGTGGGATACATTAGAGGAAACTCCACTATTATGTGTGCTTGAGTTGAAGTAACATTGGGATGGGTGACCTCACAGGAAGGCCCAATGCTTCATTGTTGTGAGAACCACCTAGATGCAATGATTGCGAAGTATTTCATTTATTATCATGAGAGATGGGTTCTTGTAATCCACTAATCGTGAAACATGGGTGAATGAGTTTGACTCCAAAACAACATGGTTGACTATTGATAGTAATATCAAAACTTAAATTTCTATGGTGAATGGTTCATAGGAAACTACAGTTGCTGAAAATTTTGCGAAAGGGCTTGCAAGATAAGTAGGCTTGACCTTTTAGGAAACTTCATAAGTTCAAGTTTGCTTGAGCTAGTATAGTACTAGGATTGCGACCTCTCAAGAAGGCTTGATGCTTCACCTTTGTGAGCATCACTTAGATGCCATCAGTTTAAAGTGTTTCATTTAATCTTATAAGAGACGGGTTCTTTTTATCCAATACTCATGAAACATGGGTCAAAAACTACATAATTGAATTATGGTAGCACTATCAATGAACATTATGACTTGTTGAGGAAAACATCTCATACTTATCAATTGATGAGCTAAAAGGGCTCTATAATGAATTATTCATAAGGCATAACACCTTTTGAAGGTTTTACAAATGAGTTTGTAAGCTAAGTGGGCTTAACCTTGGAGGAACTCCATAACTAAGTGCACCTACGTTGGAGTAGTAGTGGGATGGGCAAACTCCTGGGAAGGCCCAATATTTCACCTTTGTGATCATCACCTAGATGCAATGATCTCTACGTGTTTCATTCTCATGAAAGATGGGTTCTTGTTATCCAATACTCATGAAACATGGGTCAATGAGTTTGATTAAAAAATTACATAGTTGAATCTTGATGGTAATATCAAAATTATACTTTTGGAAAACATCTCCTACTAATCAAATTTAACCTTATTCAAATAAATATAATTTTGAAATATTATTAAATAGGTTTCATCAAAGATCAAATATTAATCATGTGAAACCATTATTATTTCTCCTTTCAATCATCTAAATTTTTAAAAAAATCTTTCAAATTGAGTTGAATGGATCTAATAATATTTTTAAAATTACATCATAATAAAATGTATTTAAAAGAAATTATCAATGAAAATATAAATTTAAACAAATAAATATTTTAAATTTTTAATATAAATTATTAAATATTTTTATTTTCAATTATTTATAATATTTGATATAAATTAAAAACTTTTCCAAAATCTATTATGAACATACCCATTTCACACAGATCCGTAAGTAGATTTTTATGTCTATTTATACTTTTTTTATTAAATTATATAAATATTTATACATTTGCAAATCTAAACCTCTATAAAATATTTACAATACAATTATATTCAAGTTTTTAATCTAATTACAAAATTTTTAATCACGCATCCTTTTTGAGGCCCGCGTAGACAGTTCCATGTATCTTTTCGAGATCAATGATTTAAATCACCACTGCATTTCAAATGTTGATTAAAAATATTTCACGTCTTGTTCTATATTTGTTTTGGATTGCGTGATGCTTCCGCGATTTCTTGACTTGCAATTTGATGGGGAGCCATTGATTACAGCAAGTTGAAGGTGGGTGAGGATTTTATTATAGATTTCTGGGTAACAGGCTTTCACGATTGAATAGTTTTTTCGTTATGTGTTCAAATTTCCAGTAATATTTTTGCCATGGATAATCATTTTTTTCTGGTGAAGTTGGGGTCGAGTTCTGCAAAGACAAATCCTTACTCTCCGGCTCCAGGAAAATTGAAGCCGAAGAAAGTCGTAACAATTCCAGTCAATTTCGTAGATTCTAAGACTGCCAAATCCAGAAAGGCGCCAACTATGGAAAAATTACGAAGCGTGTGAATGATGAAGCCGTTGTGGAGTGGATTAGACGAGATGATGAGGAGGAGCGGCTCAAATTACGGAGTGGATGGAATGACCAAGGTTTCCAAAATGAAGAAATTAAGTCTGGAAAAGCAAGTCAAACTTTAAGTCTGGAAAAGCAAGTCAAATTTTGACTATTTAACACTTTTGCACTAGGAATCAAGCATTAGTGTGTGATGTTTAAGCCGTTCCAAAATCCCCCTAAACAACTTTATCCAAAGGGAGGGCTATGCCCACGCCCACGAGAAGCATTTAACACATGAATCGTAAACACTTTAAAGGAGACCACTCCTTAATCGTTTATGTTCTAAAATAGTCTATCACATATGTACTAATAGTTTATCATTTTTAGCTTTTTCTTTTCTTGCTGATTGGTCCATTTGTGCAAAAAAGTAATTTTTTTTTGTAAGTGGCAAACATAAGATTCAGAGCGAGCATTTGAAGTAGTGGAAAGGTTAGCTTTAAGCTCTTCACTCACCTATGGAGGTTCACCAAAAAAATCAGCAAATTTCGACGTATGGATTAAGAGTTATAGGTGCCTAAAGTTAGCTTGAGCAACTACTGAGTTGTCTCCCCTAATCTGTTCTTTAAAAGTTTTAAAGCCTCTTCTAAGGAACAAGGGTTCATAGTTGGATAACAACTAGGGGAAGAGATCGAGTAGCTTCTTACATTAACTTTTTGAATTTAGATCTCCTAAATCGTAAGTCAAATTATGTCGATTTCTTAGGTGTACCTCTATAGGTGACTCGAGAGCTTAAAGCTAAGGTTTCGGTGTTCGGGCATTTGTAGAGCTATGGTCAAAAAGTGTCATTTTAAAACACTCGCCTAACACCTGTTATATTCACTGTCCAATAATTGCTCACCAAAAAAACACCAAAAATACTACTTGCAGTAAAATGTCCTAATAGTCATCATAAAATGTCCCAATAGTGGTGCACAAATTGATCGATCACCAACCCAACATGTTAAAAAATGATTGACTATTAGTACATACATACTTAGCTATTGAAGATATCACGATCATTGGACTCACGATCATTGAACTCAATATAATCTACTAAATCTCTTCCGTAGAAAAAAAATCCCCTTCCTATACTTTTTTATTTTAATTGTTTTTTTTTTCATTTTTCTGACTACATAGCCACTGCCAGAGACTTACTCTAATTAATACACATCCAATAATTATTTAAAAATAAATGATAAAAAAACTATTTTAAAATGTTCTCTTAATTAGTATCTAGTCAATCTAGATACACCTACTCTCTGGTGCTTTTATGAAAGTCTTATTATTGCCATCTTCAATGATTATCCCCATTTCACGTGGTTGGCAACGTGCTTTTATTTAATTATATTATATTTTATTTTCTGCCATGATCTATATTACGATCACTCATTTACTGTATTTCAGTTGCATTATTTCTTCATCGCCGCGATACCTTCTTCAACGCAGTTTGAACGTCACATACTCAGGTATTTCACTTCCTCTTTCTATCATTTTGTTCATTTATCTGTAAGACTAGGCGGGCCGGATATAATGAAAGAATCACAGTATATCTTCAGTCTCAAATATGAATTGTCAAAGCTGAATTATTGAGAGATATCAAATTTTTACCATTCACTACAATTGTTATCATAGATTTTTTCATTTGATCGTGTGTTTTTAGCAATTCGATCACACTTTTTTTTTGGTTATACATTTCTTTTTATTATGAATCATAGAATATGATTGGAAATAAACATAATCAAATCCAAAAATCTATGATAACAAAATCAACTTATCTTTTCGATCTTAATTTATACCTAGAATGGCCAAGGGACCAGGAGCAAAAGATCTGGTATCTGGAATGGGAGGAGGAATTGAAAAAACACAAATACTTTCTGCTGTTCAAGAGTAACCTCTTCTCTTCTCTACTCAATTTGCTTCAGTTTATTTACTCTTTCAGATTTTCTTCACTTTAAACAGCAATTTAGAAAAATATTCTTTTTCTATATTATTATTCGATTTGGACTCGGACATTGTCTTACGAACCTGGCTGAGCAACATTAGACGTTTGCAAATTTTCGTTATCTGATTTATTGTTCTATGACAGATATTTTGGTTTAAACTGTATTTTGATTTTTTTTAAATAAAGTTATGGGAGTGATAAGCAAACTAAACGAGGAAAAGCTTTAAAAAATTAAAAATTAACAATAACAAAAGTTTTATAGTTTTATTTAATTTTTTATTTTAATGAGAATAAAAATACTATTTATTTGTTTAGAAACAGTAAGGAAAATATTATTTATTTTTTAAAGTTACATTGTACATAATTTTTTTTTATCTAGTCTTTATCCTTTTTCGGTGTATCTATTTGATTTGAGTGCCTTTAAATTATCTATACATTCAGTGGTCTATTTATTGCATTTTTCTTGTAAATGAATTTCTAATAAGATTTGACAATGCTAGATTTAGATGGTGATACAAACTATTGCACATACTCAAATACAAAAAAAGATTATATGAATCTATTTTTTTATTTTTTAAATAGCCTTCCAAAAAAAACTCCAAGGATAATGTAACAACCTGTTTTTATTAAAATGTATTCAATATATTTAATTTGCTTCATTTTTAATGTGTTTAATTGTGTATCTAAATGAAAATACAATATATTTTAACTATTTTTAAATGAAATTATAAATTATTTATTATTTTTTGGGTTGTAATATTATATTAGATTAGTTAATAATATTAGGTTATTGCCAAATAGTAAATCAAGTTTATAACTATTTTAATTTTAATTTATTATATAGTACAATTTAGAATAGTAAAAATGAGCAGAATATTATAAGTTGTAATTTTTATTTCCTACACGTGTTAGAAGCATACATGTTATTATATACCAATATAAATTATTTTTTAAAATTATATTATAGTATAAGACATGTATATAGATGTAAAAATGCACAGAGGAAAATTTTAATAATCAAACAAGTGCCATGTAGTGGCATGTACTTTCCATTAGAATGTATTGTAATAGAAATAATATTTGATATTATAATAATGAATATGTATAGGAAATTGAAGTTTAAAAAGATTAGATATATAATACAATTTTTAATTTTTAATTATGTACTATAGGATATTTTAGTATTGTAATATGTATTATAAAATAATATAATAGAAAATAACTTTTTGTTTTGAAAATCATTTTTACCATATATTATGCATTATGTATAGTAAAATATTAAAGAAAATGTAATATATAACTTGTTAATTATTATTTTTCATCAACAATTAATAAAAAAAAAAAATTTATGGTAATATTTTAAATTTTAAATGATAATTCAAATTTTAAATTAGGGTGCTTGTATTTCAATTTTACTATTATATTTTTTTAAATATGAATATAAAGTTTAATTTTTTTTTAAAAAACTATGAAATAAACATTTAAAAAATTTTACATTGTGTTTTCAAAAATATTTATATACATTAGAACAATAACTTACTTCACACTCGTGATGTTTATAGGGAAAATAATAGAAGATATATTTTAATCTATTAGTTTCTTAATAGTAGTTTGTGAATGTATCCGTTAAAAAAGCAATATGGTGGGAGCTCCGAGAAAAGGGGTCTTATAAGACAAAATGAATTGAACCAATTAGAATGGAGATAAATATTTTTTCATAATATATTATATTGATTAAAAATATGAAAACTTTAAAAAAATTGAAACGAGGTAAAAATGCTTTGATACATTCAAAAATAATTCACTAATAAGACATAGTGAATGCAATAGTACATTGCCTACCGCAAGTACAATAATCATTATGAATTAGTCTAATACATTTTGCATACATTATGTTGTAATATCATGATATATAATAAAATTTCTACACCATTATATTCCTTTATTTAATTATAATAGCTATTTCAATATCTATTCTAAGTAAATTTTACATAATTATTTGTATTTAGTTGTTTAATTTAGATTTATAAATAATAAAAAGTTTCTCTTTAAACAAAGTTATAATATCCATATATACCCATCTTTATATCCATACAATTATTTTTTGAAATATATAAAATTGTTTAACATAAATATGACTTATCATCATATATTAAACAACTCAATCATTTCCTATGTACTGGATATACAATAGTCTCTCGCTATCTCCATTTCTACCTACATATCTCTTTATTCTCTCCATTTCTGTCCCTATCTTCATCTATCATATCCATCAAAAGCATCAAAGCTGGATATAGGATTTTAACAAATGAGATAAGAGAAAACTGGTTGTAAAACTTATCATAGTATTCTTGGTTCGATAAAACAAACTATCTGTGTTTGGCTTTGAAGTAAATTCCCGTGTGTTTGGTTACTTCCCATTCTGACATATTTATGATAGCTATGAGTGCTGGGCAGACCAAATTAACTATAAATTAGTATCGAAAAGGGGTTAATTCAGACATGCATAAAAATGGTTTATATCATGTCTTGTTGAGTGCAAGGCTCTGATACTTTAAGGGATAAGGTCGGGATCATGTTCCAGGTGATTTTGATGGCATGGATGTCCCTCAGTCCTTAGTTCTAAGCCGAAGAGGTTTCAGGCACCAGTGGGTGGTCCCTAAAATGTCTATGTAGTAGCCTTAACTGATTGGTAGCTCACAAGCTTCGTCTTGATCCTAAATTGTTGACAGGTCTGAACCCTCCATTAGAAAAAATAAAAATAGTTTGCATAAGTATACCCTGCATAAGGAATAGTATTTGCAAATGTTTTTCTTTAATAAGCCTCCTGATCTATAAACTCGGTCATTGAAATCCATGCACAAAACTCAATACACAAACCTCTTGATCATTTAAATTCATGCAAAAAATAGAGGCTACAGTTCTCAACTGCATGAGGCAACAGAAGCCCTAAATGCCACCTGGTGTTCTCTCAGTCCTTAATGTAGGGAACTGGGAGCTATTTTTTTTATCCCTTTGTTGTTGGGTTGCTCGCCATAGCTCTAGGAATGATAGATAGATAGATAAAAAATTTAACGTCCACGAGGCTAAAAATAGCCTATGGGACAGCAAGACAACTCAAGCAGACTTAAGTAGTGTTGTTCGCCTCTTGTGTAGACTAATGATGAGCCCCCCCAATTGCTCAATGTACTCTACATTGAACAGGTTACGCCAAGAACTGTCACATATAGTATTCGCAAACTTATCCCTGCTATCCTTGTAGGCCTCACATTCTAGAATAAAGTGCTGTTCAATTTCCACTTTCCCAGAATTGCAAAATCTGCAAATTCTCTCTTCCTAAGCCTCCTTTGGCCTCTTCCAACGCCTGGTCTCACAACGAAGTTGGTGAGAGTTGGTTCTCAGCTGAGCAATAAGAATTTTAGCTCTCCAAGAAATGTTGGCTCCTATGTACGCTTTTTCAAGTTCATCACAAGTGGGGTTGAACTCATTTATATAATATAGTTTCTTCCTCCCAATCTCGCTTCCCCAATTTCTCTTGTAGAATTTCTCCATAACAAAGACCTTTATTTCTTTATTATTTGTGGGGCACATATTGAAATGAATATTCCATTTACTCATCCACTTGATGTTTTGTTGCATCCATGTCCTTTTTCGCTTACATAGTGTGTCCCTAAAGACAACTTTCAGCCATTTATCCTCTTCCATTTTTTTGATTCTTTTTAGATAGCTTAAAAGGCGAACCATAGCAAGTGCCTTGATAGGCACAGCCCCCATTTCACTTAGCATGATGTCATATGGAATAGTGCTTTTAATTTTAAACTTGCTTGTAATCAAGCGCTTTTGGATTCTTTCGATTTGTTTCCATTGTGCTATAGTAGTGTTGCTGGCCCATAATTCACACCCATAAAGAACAACTGGCAGCACAAGAAGACCGAACAAGGTTTGAATAGTTTTCTAATCCCACAACTCCGCTTCATGGCACCTATTCTGAAGAGCGTAGAAAGCCTTCCATCCACCTAATGTCCTTTTATACCTGCAGCTAGACCAGCTTAGTTTTTTGTTGAAATCGATGCCAAGGTATTTATATTCCACAACTTCTTCAAGAGCACTTCCATTGTAATAAAATTCATGTTGATGTTTTTTTTATTATTAGAGAAAATCATAACCTTGGTTTTGCTGATATTGACCTGCATCCCCACCATTCTACAAAAGCGCTCAAGAGAAGATAGATGGTCTTGCAAACCACAAGCAGATTTGGCAATTAAAATGAGGTCGTCCGCATATAGGAGTAGCTTTATAACAAATTCCCCTAGCTGAATGCCTTCACGCTTTTGCGTATTTAACCACTCTTCCAGTTTGTCAATATATAAACCAAATAAAGTAGGAGATAAAGGGAAGCCCTGTTTGACCCCGATATCGCTCCTAAAACATTCTGAAATGCCATCTAAAGTTCTGATTTTTACTTTCACCTCTTCGTACATCCTATGAGCAGCAGCTCTGAGATGCCTAGGAATCACCAATTCTTCCATCCTCAACCAAAGCTTGTCTCTCAAAACAGTATCAAAAGCCTTTTTGAAGTCAACAAAGCAACAAAAAACCTCTTCTTTTTTCTCCCACTCTTTTTCAATAATGTGTCTCAGAGTGACACAATGATCCATTGTCGAGTGCTTTGGCCTAAAACCAGCTTGCCCTTTAGCATGTTTATGATTTTCTTCTGCCCATTTGCTGATCCTAGTTTTTATCATACTGCCAAAAAGTTTAGCAAAGAGGGGATTGATCATTATAGTCCTGTAGTTGGAGGGATTGTTAACATCACCACTCTTAAAAAGTGGTATTGCAAGGCTGATTGTCCAATCTTTCGGAAACCCTTCTTGGTATATTTTGTTGAAGATTTCAGTGATGTACGGTGCAAGAGTTTTCATACCCCACTTCAAATATTCAGCTTGAAGCACAACAAGGTATTTTGCTTTGCCTCCACCCAACTTCTTAATCCCTGTCTCTATCTCTTGCACAGTAAAAATATTTGTGGTATCATTGACCAAAGGTGGCTGTCCCACTCCACCCTCTTGTTCATAAAGTTTCTTAGCATAATCAAACCATTGGGTGGCAGTAATATTATTTTCAGTTTGCTTCCTCCTTGGTTGGAGTTCTTTCCAAAAACGTTTGGGGTTATTTCTGCCCAAGAAAATTAGCTCCTCTCTCCTTCTGGACATAAAATTGATTTTTTTCTTCTTTAGGATCTGTTTGTAGGTCTTAATGTCAAGGTTAGTTTTATTTGACTCCCTTAGATTTCTCCTAGCCCTTTTGCATTCCTTATCAAACCATGCATTGGCTGGAAAACAAATAGTTTCAGATTTTCTATTTTTGCTCTCTTGCATTTTGAAAGAGCCTCGTGAATCAGATTTGATAAATCATGACTATTAACACCATGCTTATACATAGGGTGTCCCATACAAAGTTCCTCAAGAGTAGCCCTGAAAGTGTTACTATTTTCTGAAGTTAACAAAATTCTGCCCTAAGAAGGTGGGTGTTAAGAGCCTTGGATTTTTGCCCCAATCCGCCTATCCTTTGCCCAATACAAATTTATGTACAATGGTCTATGATCTGATTTGAGATCCCAAATGTGCTCTCCAATTTCAACTTCTTCAATATTGTTATACAAATGCTGCGAACAAATTACATAATCTACCACACTTGCCCCATTGTATGTGTTGCAAGTGAAATTTCCCGACTTAGCCCATCTAGCCAAACCATTACAGATTATTAGATCAAGTGTGCCACACAAAGTGATCAAATCTTCCCCAAAATGATTGCAGCCTTTAGCATCTTCGAATATTCTTTCCCATTGATGATTTCTCTCTTCTGTGACCCAAATAGGGTTATCATTTACTTCGGAGCTGAAAATACTTGCTTGCCAATTTGCTATCCTAGCATTGAAATCTCCAAAAAGAAGGACATCCCCACGTTGTGAAAAAACAACAACATCTTTCTTTAACGTAGCATAAGGGTCATTGTGATCTAAACCACACTTTTTATAAATTTTAGATACTTGTGGAGCAAAGTAACAAGCTGCAATCCTAAGAAGAGTGTTATTTTCCATGATTTTGAACCATATAAATTGTTTATTAGAATCAGTCTTTTCCAGCTGAATGACACGACCTTCTCTTTCTTTTACTAGAACCATTATACCTCCATGACCTTTACCATTTCCCGCTGCCTCATTCCACACTGCCATCTTCCAGTAGCCTTCAAACAATGGGGTCTTACATCCCTCATGCTCATGTGTCTCTATGAGACAAATAATGTCTTTTCCTTCCGCAATAGGCCCTAACCCAGGCCCACGTCTCCATGGATAACCTCTGCAATTCCAACAAACTAAACTTAAGGACGCCTGGGTTAAGCTTGATTGCTATTTATTTTGATGCGAAAGACTCAAAGTTGAGTTATTATCGCTAGGTGTGATTATGGATCTTATTGTATCGTTGCTGGTTAAGGTGTTTTTTGTTGCACCTTTGTTGCCTTCTTGTTGCCCTTCATTGTAGCGGTGGCCAAAATGAGCAATAACTGCTTTTCCCTTGAACATCCAAGCTCTTTTGCCTTCATTTCTAGCTGTTTTGATTTTTTCCATTTCCATCCTTCTTTCTACTTGCTGTCTCATAGTTAAATCCTCCTCTAAAACGAATCGAGAACCCCTCAAGAGCTATTTTTTGTTAAGTAGATTTTGTTTGTCACTAATGCTGAGCATGACTACCTTGATTGGTCTATTTCTCTCAGCGTGTGGTTTGCCAACCCTCCAAGCTTGGCAGATTTGTCCTTGCCACAACAACACATCTTGTAGGAAATCCCTCGTTAGGTCAAGGGTATGTTCGCCTTCCCCATAGTCTTTTATCCCCTTGATAATTATATTGGATGCCCTAAGCTGCCTTTCCTTGACCTCTCTATCTTGCTTGTTCACACGAATCTTTGCCTCTTCTCTTGCCATATCAGGGTGTTTGGTGTTTTTGTCCCAAGTTTTGGTGACTTCTGCAAAACTTCTTCTCTTCTCTTCACTATCTGCCTTTCCTGGCAAACTAGTGTGAAGAATTGTTTTCTCTTTATTATGAGATGACTCGGTATTTGCTGTGACCTTGTTTGTTTCCAATGTCACATTCAAGTTTTTCCATTCATCCTTCATATTCTGCCATTCAAGCTTTCTAGCTAAAAGTGTTTCTTGTAGCGTTGAGATTTGAGCTTTTAAAGTGTTGTTATTGTCTGCAAGAGTTTTATTTGCTGCAATTAGCACCTGTATATTGCGGTAACTTTCTTGCTCCTTAGCCTCTAGGAGCTCCAACCTCCTCTTGGCCCTCAAAATTTCTTGCACATAAAGATCTGGGCACCAAGCGAGAGGTGTGGAGGTAGGGCTGTAACTGACAGACTCACCGAAGTTATTGCTACCATACAGATGACTGTCACCACTTAAGTGTGGAGGAGGGCACATTTTGACTTGTTTATGCAATCTCTGCCCGTGTTTTTGCTTTTCATATGACTCTTTCATACGAGCAAGTCTACGTTTTAAAATGCCCTTGAACTGTTTAACATTGACCCAGATATATTTTCCTGTCTTGCTAAGTGATGCCATTTTGACTTGCCCTAAATGGTTAGTTTCAAAGTGTACCATAATTTCTTGACCGTTTTTTACCAATGAGATGGTTTGCTTTTCCATGGTTTGCATATCCACCGTTTGTTTTCTCATTTGTGTATCCTCAATTTGTTTTTCCATTGATCAAAAAGAAAGAAGGGCGAAACAAAAGCTAACAAGAGCAAATATATAAAACAAAACCGAAAAGTGCACCTTGAAACCCCTGGCTTAAGGCCTGCCACTATCTTGCTGTGGGCTGGGCCCCAGTCTTCGTTTTACCCTTGGAAACGGGCCTACCTAGGATTTGAACCCTGTCTGGTATTGTGTCTGCTGCCCTGGTCCCACTGTGATGCTTTGGTGTGATGCCCTGGTCCCACTATGTCTGTTGTCTGCCTAGTGCCCCGTTTGAATTTCAATTTCAAGCAGTCTTCATTATTTCCAGCTTCGTCCGTGCTGAGCGTAGCTTTAGCATGATAAACTCGAGGCAACACACAAGGGTGATAAACAATAGATGTCAACAGTACTTAAGTCCTGCAAGAATAACCTCTATAAACGTGCCTTCTCTACCATTGATAGTTGTAATTGCTACCTCTATGACCGTCTGCAGACCAAATGAGAGTGTGCCAAAATTGTTTTGTATAAATTTTGCATCTTTTGGACGACGAACATTAATAAATAAATATACAATTTATGAAAGCAATCTCCGCTACGCAGGAACGAATGAGAACTTAAACGTTTATTAGGATTCCTTAGTTTATAGAATGTCATGGCATTCTGCACAATTATATTGCTTTAAAATACAAATTAGAATAGAATACAATATAGTGGCTTCTTTCCTTGGAAAAGTATGACGTAAAGAACAAGGGTGGGATAGCAACGGTAGGCGTGCATGCATACAATTTCTACATAACAAATGACTAAAATCCTGTTCACGATGACCATGATGAAGTTAGTAGTACCGGTTCTTAGGGTAAGAACAAATTCTATTGTTTATATCTGTATTTAATTATATAATTTCCTTTATTTTTGAAATTGTCAAGAACATATATTTTGCGAGAACATTGTTACTTGGTAATAAAGTGTTTCAATTTTTGAACCCATTAATCCTTTGGTTATGTGTGAAATACATCCTATTTTAATCGTTGGAATGGTCATTTTATCTCTGAGTTCTTGTGAGTTTCTGAATCTTCATATCTTTGGCTCATTCTCAACTCCACCCAACACTTGAAATTTTCAAAATCTGACTTTTGAGCCCCAAGTTATTACAGGTTAATGGAAAGATCCAAATTACGTGTTTTCAAGTTTATCATTAACCATTAACCTCTCAAATAGGTTAATGATAACTTTTAAATTGCGCATTTTGGAGTAGGTTAATTAACTTCTCCAAAAACATGTATTTCTTAACCTCTCAAATAAGTTAATGGTAACTTTCAAATTGCGCATTTTTGGAGTAGGTTAATTAACCTCTCCAAAAATGAGTATTTCTTAACCTCTTCGAGACGGTTTGAAATTCCAAATCAAATAGTTTGAAATAAAAAAAAGAGAGGGAGGCTAAGAAAGTTATCTTCACTAAACGTAACATCAAAAAGTGACACAATTTTCTTAGCACATTCATTACACCAGAAGCATCACTATACCCTCATGATGTTTTAAACCGGTTGGTCACATGTAAGTTTTAAAGCAAAGTGGCAATTTTGATCTGATGGCATTATCAAAGAGGAGAAATATCTTATCTGCCACCTTTCTAAGAGATAACGCACTCATAGGAGAGGCAGCTCTCAGTGTATAAGCCATATGAACCTTCAATCCATAGAACTACTAAAGAAAGTGGCTTAACTATATTAGAATCATGCTGGAAAATATCAAATTGTTTGCTTCTTATGAGGATTTTAACCTACAAAGAGCCTTCTTGGGTTGAAGAAAAGCTAATTTTCACATTATTTACATCTCAAGCTGCTGTTCAATTACATGGGCACGTACATAAGTAAACTGGAATAAAGCCGATAAATGCAAACCGTTCTCTTCATGAAGTGTAGGTGGGAGTTTGGTAAGCTATATATAGCCACAGTGTATACATAAGTATCATTGGTAGGATCATGTTGTTAGTTCATAGCTCTCAGCTTCATGCTAAGAATTTGAAATATTGACATGGCTTAGCAGCAATGTATACATATATAGCAACTTACAAACTTACCAACTCTGTAAAACAAATATGGGCTGTGATACGCATGTAACCCAAGAGCATTGTATTCCCCACGTGAGCATTTGATATGCTCATGCCACCACAACTGAGCTTGGGGAGTATGCAAGTTTATCGTCAACCTCATACTAGGGATGTAAAGCATGGAGACGAACCTATTATACTTGTGTAGATGCCTTTAGCCGATTAAGACACAAGCTGCGAATAGAAGGAATGTGCAAACATGGATGTGTAAAGGCATTATTCCATTTTACAATTTTAAACTATACCTTATCGGGATAAGAACAGTGGACTTGCGGTTCAAAATGAGTATGGAAAGTGGGCAAAAGTAAAAGTGATACCAAATTCTTTTATTATTTTGATGGGCGACTGCATGAAGGCATGGAGCAATGGGAGGATATGGAATGACATACACAAAGTGCATGAATGGGAATCTATTTGAGTAAAGAAGTAGTTTTGTCCAAAAATACGACAACCTTGAATTGAATAGGATTCTAATTGTTCATTTCTAGATTCATGGACAAGTTGCAGAGGATGTAAACAGTACCCAAGATCGCTCCTGACTTGTTTGACATAATGCCAAAATAAAAGGGCAATGAAAATGAATAGAACATATAGAGTGATAGCAAAGTGTTCAACAAAATGAAATACTCATTCCTGACTTGTAGCTCTGAAAGCTTCACTCTTTAGTTTATTCAAATTCATATCAGCATCCTTACCTTCTTCGGCAATCAACAATCTACATATAGGCTGGAGCATCATTAACGTCATGCAAATTTGTGAGTAACTTATAGTCCGGGCATGATCAAATTCTTGTGAATGTTTGATACAAGACATGGTAATCTTTAGTCCAATGTAATAGATCTTTTGGTTGAATAATTGGTTTGTTACTTTGAAGCTAGAAATAAAGAGTGCAGTGCGAGGTTGAAGGTGTCTAGCATATTTGAAAAAGAAAGATTGATAATCAATCATGAAGTACAAGTATCAGAGGCTGGATTATGCTCCTATTTTAAGAATTACACTTCCAGATATCGGTGATACCATTTTAGGAAGTGTCTACCTTCAAGACTTCTAGTCATCTCTTGTGAATGAAGAAAGGACCCCATTAGCCAAAAAGATATTAGAAAGTGGCTTGGCTCGAGCAAGCAAACATCCCATTTCAGCACAGTGCCCAGACTTGGTATTGGAGTGCGTGAAGGCTTATCATCTGAATACTAGAGAAGTTATTTCATCAAACAATAAAGTAATTGTCCACCTAGATCATGCCTCTATTGCTAGTGTTTTCCGATTGTCTACCCGGATGCAATATGCCAACATCGATCTAAGAACTGCCAAAGAGTATTTTACTGCAAATCAAACTCAATTTCTAATCACCATTCCCAGGTCATGGTTCTCGCAACCAAGAAAAGGGAAATCTCAATTAGGCAAATCCATTCACAATTCATTGTTAAAAGAAGATGTGGCAAACATGGTGACCCTATTAAGCAGGATCATTGGTATTCGAGATTCGCACGAGTTTGAAAGTTGGATGTTCTTGTTTATCAACATGATCTGTGAAAGAAAACATCATATTGATTAAGCTGAAATTATCAGCGACTCACTACATAGACAACTCATGGGACTTCAAGAAAATGACTATTTTTATATGACTTCATATCTTTTCTATGCTATCACAAGCACCAAAAGTTGGCCAGGACTTAACGGGCAAGGTGTTTATGATGATACGACCATCATTTATAATCATCTTCCTCAAATTAGCCTGCACCATTTTAGAAGAGTGAATGAAGGATTCACAATGCTAACTGTAAGGGAAATTCAAGGGAACATTGGACTCAAAATTTCACTGAAAGCAGCGATGAAAGTACAAAAATATGGAAGTGTTTTCATACAATTCTTCAAGTTTACTATATTAGGTTAGCTTCCTATGATGGGTGTCCACTGATGCTACCTAGATTTTTTGATGATAAACTGGTCTTAATTGAAATGTGCAAGTAGATTAGTCAAATCAATAAACTTTGCAGGAACAGGAGGATAGATAAAATACCTTTTCCTATCGACATTGGATATTATAGTTGTGATACTGCATTAGATGCCAGGAACATTGAAAGATCTATTGCCACAATAAATTTGCATCCATACACGATGTGTTTCCCTTATGACAGTAAGAGCTATGCAGTGAATGGGTTAAACTTAAATCCTAGTCTTAGTCACTTCCCGACTCTAGAAGACTTTTGGGAAGATTGTGAAAATGATTTCGAAGTCAGGAACAGAGATTGGATGTCGCTTATAGTATGACAGGTGATAGACTTCAAGTTGGACATTGATGTGATGGGTGTTGATGATGATGAGGTTTCTTTGGTTAATCCTTACTATTATGAGAAAATTGAATTGCTAGATCTCCCTCCTATTGATTGGTCAATTACAGAGTTAAAAAACTTGAAGGAGAGGACTGCCTTTGTTCTTAAAAGGACAAGAGACTAGGTCAATAAAGTCAAGACAGAAAGGGCAGTTACTGAATTCCAAAGTAGGGAGAGAAGAGGTGATTGAGGAGAATCATCTCGAATGGCATTAAAGGAAACTTCTGGTGAGAAAATGTAGCAATTAGATGCAAGTCTTCTAGATCAAGATGAAAATCTAAATCATCCGGCTAAGTTTACAGTCAAAAAGAGGAGGACAAAGATGAAAAGTAAATCTACTAGATCAAATTAGGAAGGAAATGAGCCTAATATGAAGGATCAAGGAACTCCCCAAGCTGTTGAACCACACATTCCCATTACATCTTCTCATGATGTAGCACTCCCTCATTTGAGTCTCTCTCCTCCTTAGATATCATTAATAGACATCACGCAGCTGGATAATCAATTATCTAATTTAGAAGATTTAATGATGATTGCTGAAAATATAATAGGTGATATACAAGTTTCAAATATTACGCATTCATGGTTCCAGAATAGTCTTTAGAAGAAAAAGAAAGTTGTTTAAATGATCCCACCTCCATTTGATGTGATCTATAGTTTCCTTCAGAAACCTCCTAAGGTGAAAAAGACCAAGGTGATGTCTAGGTTAGCTATTAATAAAACCTCAGGCAACCTATGCATAGAATTAGCCAAGCCTATAATTGAAAAGAGTGTTGATGAAGCATCCGAATCAAATTTCATTCTAGATAAGGTTGATCTTGGTCCTTCTAATGTAGAAAGAGATTTTCAAAATTTTGAAGTGACTGTTTCCCAAATGTTGCAAAGGGCGAAAAAGAGAAAAGAACCAAGGAGCAACTCAAGGAACAAGTTCAGATGTTGGTATCATATATTAATTCAATCAACAATCCCTCTAATGCCAAAGCAGTGGTTACTTCACTGGTTCTAATTGGCCCTGATGGTATTTTAAATCATACTGTTGTTGAAAGAATAGACAAACACAAGTCACATAGCATGATGATCGAAGCTTGGATAAATAGCATGATGGAGGATGCATCAAAACTTATAATTGGAGTGAAGGAGATATATGGAAAAGCCATCAAACAGATACAGGAAATTTCTAAAGAGCTGGAAAATAGCAAGGAACAGAAATCCACCTAGCAAAAAGTGGTTGATGAATTAAAAGAAATAGCCAAGTTAGATACAAGCGTCTTACTTCTTGAGAAAATTATTGCTAATCCAAGCGACAACCAAAAACGTATCTAGAGTAAAAGTGTTGGTTGGAAGATGATAAACATCAGCAAAGGGATTGTCGAGTTTGAAAAGCTAATAACTTCTTGGGAGCAACTAAAAATGAAAGTTACAGATGAATTAATCTCTACTATTATAGGTGGGGCAGCAGTACGTGATCTTCAGCATATTGATTGCCAGTTTCTCCTTGATTCCTTTAGTGTTCAGATTCATTTAGAAATAGAGAATTGTGTATCAGATGCTAAAACTATGATGAAGATCAGCCTGGTTGCAGTCACTCTGGGAGATTGTAACATTTCAGTCTATCAACAAGAGTCAAAAGAGATTCAGGATAGATACTTCACAGCCAAACTCAGGATGGAAAATGTGTTCATTCCGAACCATGAATCAATGATGATAATCTTAGATGCTTACAGGGATTTCCAGGATAGATCAATTGTGTCCAGATAGATAGAGTTATTAGCTAGAAGATCAAAGATTGAATATGTATACATTCTTAGGAATTCTAGCAGAAAGTTTTGTTTTTGGAAGTCTTCCTTGTATAGGTTAATTTTTTTGAGGTTAATTAACCTCCCCAAAATCATGTATTTTGGAGGTGGTTATTAACCATGAAGAGGTAGTTATTAACCTTTATGTCTATATAAGGACTCCTTTTGGCTTTGTAAAGGATTTTTTTTGGTTTTAAAAATAAGGGAACACTATGCTGAAATTTTGATCTAGAGATAAAATTTTGGAAAGTATATACACTTTTTATCTCTGAAATCAAAAAATCTCTATTATCTTCTTGGTGCAAGGAAATGAAATGAGATGTGCTTTGGGCTTCTTATTTTAAAATCAAAACTGTTATCTACTATAGTAAACATTCTCATGGTATTGTGTGAGTGTTTATGAATAATAAATGTGTTTGGTAATACTAGTTGCTTTCAAGCATAGTTCTTGATCACCTTTGTTATCGTTCTTGTTTACCCAAGAAGGTTGTGAGGGTGTGTGGTGCATTCGTCCTAAATGGCTTTCTCTTGATCTTTGAAGTTTTAGATTCTTTATTTGAAAACCCTTTAAAAATTATATCATATGAGGGAGTTGCCCCTCTAAATGTAGAGGAAGGCCACATATCAAGGGCCTATCCAACTGTTGTGAACGATTTGCCACACAATCCGTTGGACAAATTCTACTATGACAAATTTGTTTACCAACAAACATGTAAGACATTAATGACAAGATGTAATTGTACAATATAGATGTTAATGAAAATAAATTATAATCTGGTACTTGCATATCAATATTAGAAATATTTAAGAATTACCATTCATAATATGCTAACTCTTACATTTTCCTATTTTCAAATTTATATGAGAAATTTTCAATAAAACTAGCGTTTTAAAAAGACTTTTATTATACCATATATTTAATATTTATAATTTATGATTTCATAATATGTTTTATTTAACATATATATATATATATATATATATATATATATATATATATATATATATATATATATATATATATATATATATATATATATATATATATATATATATATATATATATATATATATATATATATATATATATATATAGATACAAAAAAGTTTTTTTTTTTTTGGATGGGTAAGAAGCTGAAGCCAAAATTTATTATCATGTGTTGTGATTAATTATTATTATTGTTTTTAAGTGTGAGTAGATTCAAACCCAAGATCTCTTTGATAAGAGGCTCACAATTTACCATTGTGTTGTAGGCTCTTGCCTTATATACAAAAAAGTTTTAATATAGTATCTCTTATAATTTAATCAAAATTACTTATTAGAAATTATATATATATATATATATATATATATATATATATATATATATATCTATATATATATATATATATATATATATATATATATATATATATATATATATATATATATATATATATATATATATATATATATATATATATATATATATACACACACACACATATACATATACATATACATATATGTTAAGTATTTTAAATTGAGATGATATTATCATTATTTATTGGTATATGGTTTTAAATTATAATTACCTTTATCATAGGTTTTATATATTATAGATTATAAATATAAATATTTATTATTATTTTAATTAAATTAAGAAAAATTATCTATTCTATTTGAAATATATATATAATATGAAATTAAACCATATTTTTAAATTATGGTTTAATTTGAAATAAATTATTCTAAAATATAATTTTGAAATTATGAATTCTCTTTGCAAATCATTAACTTGTCTAAATCATGTATTTCATTTCTTTGTGAGTGTTTCTAAAATATTTTTGTCGAATCTTTTATGTTTCAATCTTTCCCATTCCTTTATGATAGTTTTATATATTCAAATCTTAACTTTCCAAACTCTAAAATATTTGCAACAAAATATTATGTCAATTCTTCGTCAATTAACTAAAACTCAAGAAAATGGTTATTCTTGAACCACATTCTAATTACTATCATCTTTAATTTGTTTGTGTATTTTAATTGAATGTCAACTATTTTCAAAGACATTAAGTTTCTTAAATCTATAATTATATTTCTTTCATCTCTCTTCTCAAAAGGTCTTATTAAAAAAAAAAACAATTAATACAAATTTAACTAATATGTGACCATACAATTCATCATATGACACAATTTAGTTCATCTAAATAACTTCTATCCCATTCAAATGTTCTAATATATGCTTATTCAAAAAATTATTCAAATTAAAAAAGTTAGTTAAAATATAATATTTCTTATTACTATTATTTTTATTAATTAAATGTTTTCTCTCCACCTTTAAAATTATAAATACTATTTTTATGCATAAAGGTCTTTAACAAGATCAATTTCAAATATATCTTTAAAATTTTAAATTACAAATTTTAGATATATTTTTATTCATTAAATGTTTACTCTCTATCTTCAAATTTCAATTACAAAATTTAAAGATATTTTTATTAATCATATGTTTATGAACATGGAGATAAAATATTTTGCTCGTTAAAGATTATTAAGAATTATTAGAGGACATATGCTCTATATTCAAATATATCATTTCAATAATTTGATTCAATATTGTAATCCTTTATCCACATAGTAGCCCAAAATCTTACCATATTTTCAAGTAATGGCATCTTAACCTTTTGATTGTTTGTGCTACTAAACCTAGTTGAATAGGAACACTCTTCTATGACAGTAAAAATGGTATTTTATCTATTGTTAAGTACACCATGAAGGTTTTACTCAAAAATTATCCCAAAATCCTACAGACCATAGGCAAGAACTTTGGTGCTTGGGCCCCTTGTTGAACACCCCAAATGATGGATAAAACATTTTCCTTTCTTAAAAATGTGACCTTGGTTGTAGGAGAAAACTAATATGAAGAATAACAAAATATTTCAGTTGAACCTCATAAAACTCTAATTTAATGGGTTTTTATTGAAATATATTAATTTATAATATTTTTTATAGGTGCTAAATTAATGAAGTTTTATAAGAATTATATTTATGTAAAATTTTTATTTTATTTTTGTGTGTGTGTATATATATTCATAGTCTTTTATTTTTTCTTATTTTTAGATCTATACATCTCATTCTATTTTTTATTATATAAATATATGTGACAATAAACTATATAATATCAATTGTAACTTCTCTTGTAAATCAAGAATTTTGAGCTTTGAAGTCAAGGTGTTGTGGTATCCCAAGATCATTCAATTTTTGTTATTCAACTAGAGAGACTTTCAGATGATGTTCAGTATTGGTTTAATCATGTCCTCATTTGTAAATGCATGGGCTTGCATCTTTCACTACATGTGTTATAATCTTGAGTGCACAGCATCTAGAATCTTGAAGGAGACATGGAGTTACTTTTGGTGACTAATAACTATTTCCTGGTAACCTTTTCTTGCATGTTAGATAAGGATAATGCTTTTGAAGGAGGCCCTTATTTCTTCAACCAAGTGGGACTCTTTATCAAACCTTAGCATATTGGCTTCAACTCTATTGAGGATCTCCCATCTTGAGTACATGTGTGGGTTCAATTGTCGAGACTTTCGTTAGGGATCTAGAGGGAAGAAATTATTTACTCAATCTCCTTGCTTTTTGAAAGACTTTTGGGTTCAATCACACAAACTCAAGATCAAAAGATAATATCTTATGCATATATTTGATTAGAAGTTTATTTAAATAATCCTTTACTAGACTCTATGGGAATTTTTTGGGGAACATCTTCCTAGATCCAATTGCTAGGTTACAAGACTCTAGCATTAAGGAGCAAAAAATTTCTTGAATATGGTCACTAACAATGGAGGTGTCCCAAAATCAAATTTTATCCATTGGAAGCTTTTGATCCTCCTCACTTTGCTTTTTGGGAGGATAATAGAAAGGCTCATATGTCTAGTAGGATAGTACATAAGGAAGGCTTTATTCATGTTAACTACCCTTAGAATAAAGGCAAAGGAAAGAAGAAAACCTAGATGGATAGACACAATGAGGGCACTTCTAATAGGTTTGATGTTCTATATGAGTTGGTTCAAGAGGAAGGAATTCCAATTCAAAATTCTTGTAGGGATAAAGTTGTGAGGTGCATGATGAGGATACAAAGAGGATTGAGCTTTATCTTAGAGGACCAATAGGATAGATTGGTGGCTACGAAGTTTCCTACTCAAGTTCATGATATTAGGGATCTCAGTGGGTCTCAGGTTCTAGAGGTTGCACTAGGATTGGCTTTTGTTCCTCCTCCTACTAAGGTGGCCTCATATTCTTTGAAGAGTAACAGAGCCTCTCCTATCTTAGGCTTGCAACATAAGCCCCTTAAAAAGAAGACTTTAGACAAGCCTTCATGGAGTGGATGGAAGACTAATTAGGAGAAGGTGAAGATAATTGGTGATACCTTGGTTGAGTTGAGGTTTGTGAAGATAATTGATACCCATTTCTCTCAACCCCATAAATGATTATTTTAACATGGTTTATAAGGGGGTTGAAAAACATCCTTGGACAAAAGATTTTTCATAGATTAATTAAATCTCACTCTATTTATATAGTTTTAATCCAAGAAACTAAGCTTATAGTGGATGATTTGGTCAATTGTGTCCCTCGTATCTGGCCCCATGGCCTTTGGCAAGGGGTGGGTACTCATAGCAATTTGAGAGGGTTGTTTTCTTCTAAGACTCATAGTTACCCCCTTGTGGTGGACTTCTAGCCAATCTTCCATCTCTTTGGTTTCTTTTAGCCAATATTCTAATATTTATGCTCATGTTGATCTCTTTGGTAAGTCCCATCTTTGGGGTCACATCAATCTTTTTCAGTCCTTGGATCCTTTTCTACCTTGGATTATGGCTGGTGATTTTAATGGTGTTACTAGTTTGGAGGGAAAATGAGGTGGGTCAGTTAGGTTGGACCCTTCTTCAAATCTGCTTGTAGATAATATTGATCTCCTAAATCGCATTGATGTGAAGTCAATTAATTTTTTTTTACATGGAATAATAGGAGTGGTGTTGAGGCTATTTCAAAAAAACTCGATAGATTTTTTTTCTACTACTAACAAGTGAATGAAATATTTTCTATCAATTCAAACATTCTTTAATCTAGGGGCTCTAAGCATTGGTCCATCAAGTTTTCTACCACCTCCTACAAGATATCCAAAATCTATCATTCAAATTCCAATTGATGTGGTTGCATGATTGGTCTCTATAGGATCTGATGGTTGATTGGTGGTATGAAGGGATGTATGCCCATGGCAAGGCTATGTATACTTTTGGGAAGGGTTATAACGTGTGAAATACAAGCCCAAGAGGTGCAATAAATAATGTTTCAAGAATCTACATGCTCAAAATTTGGCATCTCAGTACAAGTTGAATAGTGTCACTTGTCAGATTTAGTAACAAGGGACAACTTTTGATCTTAATTGAGATGAGTCCCTTTCATTTAAGGACTTGGAATATTAGGAGCTGTTTGAGGATATATTTTGGAAGGAAAAGTATTGAATTGATTAGATTCATGAAAGACATAGAAATACAACTTTTTTTCGTAACTTTGTCAAGGCTTGAAGGCAGGGTAATTCAGTTTCTCTCATCTTTTCTAAGTGGCTCATATCTTCTATAAGGAAGCAATTTACATGGAAGATGACAATTACTTTTTGAATTTGTTCACTAAGTGATATCTTGAAACTATGGTGGAAGAGAGGGTCATTCTGATGCTCCATATTGCTCCCAAAATTGGAGGAAGTTGTGTTTCATATGAGAAAAGGTGAGGCTCCTATATCGGATGGGGTTTCCACTTGATTTATTTCCATAAATTTTTAGAGATTATAAAATTTGATATTTTAGAAGTGCCTTGGGAATCTCATAGGAATAAAAAATACTAATGTCTATGAATCCTACCTTCTTCGGTCTCATTCCTAAGGAGGGGACTAATAGTATGAATCAATTTAGATCTATTTCTTTATGTACAACGTGATCTATAAATTATCACTAAATTAATTGTTGAAAGACTCAAGACATTCGTTTGTGAATTGATCTTTGAGGAGTGGTGTGTTGGTAGAAGATAGATTTTGGATGATGTTGTGATAGTGATGGAGGCTATTAATTCTATGGACACCTCTAAGGAGAAAGTTGTGTTTATTATAATTGATATGGCTAAAGCTTATGATTGGGTGAACTAGGATTTCCTACTGAGTTTTGTATTGGCCTTTTGCTTTAGACAAGAATGAGAAAATTGGACCTTCTCAATCATGTGAATCCTACCCCTTTTTAGTTCTAGTTAATTTGGGGAACCTTTTGAGTTATTTATCGCTTCTTGGGGAATTCAGAAAGAGGGCCCTTTATTCACATATTCATTTATTATCATGCCTAAGGGACTTGGGAGATTTCTTTAATTCTCATGATCTAGGAAGGGTCTTATTTAGGGATGGAATTGAAGTAATACCCTACCTCCCTATTCTCATCTTTAATTTGTGGATGAAACTAGTTTGATGGGAATAGCCAAGATCAATGAGGTGGTGAATTTTAGGAGAGCCTTGGACATCTATTTGAAAGCCTAAGGTTAGAAAATTAGTGAAGATAAATCTTTGATCTATTTATTTATCACTCCTTTGCATATTCACAGTAGGATTACTAGAATTCCCATGTTTGATATTGGTTTTCTTCTCCTATTGTACCATGGTACTCCCTTGATTTTGTGATCTTAGTGTAGAGCTTTTTGACAAGGAATTTTGGGATTTTTTGAAGTAGGGTTACTTACAAGTGGCTATCTTCTACTAGAGAGTTAGTATCTTGAATGATATGGTGCATATTCTTCCCATGTATAGGTGTTTTGGGTAGGTTCCCCGCTCTAGATTGGTGCTAGATTTTAATGATCTTTCTTGATAATTTCTTTTGTATGGTAGTCTTTCAAAGTGGAGTTTTGTCAAATGGGAGTTTGTTTGAAGACTGAAGCATGTTGGGGATCT